>OY728123.1:982231331-982856331 GCA_963277665.1 Viscum album
TGTATCAATGCACACACTCCATGTAGGGATTTCTCTCCTACTCAAGATAATTATAGTAGAGTTGGTGATGAAACTATTGTTGATCAGCTAATCACCATACTAGGACAACTCACTCAGGTTATGAATAATAACCTTACCCGTATGGAGCACCTTGATCCGCAGCGTGGAGGATCAATGTTATATTTATTCATGAGGCAACAAACACCAACATTCAATGGGAGTAAAAATCCATTGGTAGTTGAGCAATGGATAAGTTCCCTAGATAAAATATTTCCGGATTTGGGGAGTAGTTAAAGGGAAAAAGTTATCATGGCAGTTTATCGCCTAACTAGAGAGGCTGATCAATGGTGGTCCCTGATTCAAAGAACAAAAGATGAAGAGAAAGTATAAAATATGGAATGGAGGGAGTTCAAAGAACTTTTCTTAGAAAAATACTTTCCTCGTGACCATCGATCAGATATCGAAATGCAATTTCTGAGTCTGAGACAAAAGGATGATGAGAATGTCGCAATGTATGAGGCTGACTTTACAAGGTTAGCATGGTATGCTGGAGATTATATACATAACCCAAGAAGTAATATTGATCGTTTCTTATATGGGTTAAAACCATTTCTTTAACAAGAATTAGTGTCGTAATCCTTCTCGTCGTACGAAGATATTGTCTCACGTGCTATCAAGATAGAAAAAGAATTCTCTAAGTCTAATGACTTTAAAGAAAAGAAAGAGAATAATAGATTTACTGATCACTATGAGAATGGAAATAAGGGGAAGAATGGAAAAGTTAAATATCCATCCTGCAGTAAATGTGGGTAGAAACACCCTGGTACTTGCTTGAAGGGAATGGGAGTCTATTACATGTATGGTTAAAAAGGACACTAAGCCCATGATTGCAAGGGGACAAAAAATGCTCCCGATGATCAATGCTACTACTATAGAGAGATGTGACATTATGAAAATGAATGTCCTAAGCGCTAGGGGAACATACCTCTGAAAAGTCCAAGGTATCAAGGCCAAGCTTATGTTATCACTACTGCTGAGTTAGAAGCTCCGAAAGATGTGGTGGCATGTAATTTAATGGTTTCCTCAAGTTTAAAAAATGAATTATTTGATTCTGGATCATCACATTGTTTCATATCTTCTCTGTTTTCTATGAGAATTAGATATTTCCAATTTGATTTAACAAGGGAGTTGTTAGTTAAAACTCCTAAGGGAAGTATCATTGCAACAAATATTTGTGAATCAGTCCCCATTAGAGCACATAAATGATCTTTATCCGCTGATCTCAGCATCATACCTATGATTGAATATGATATAATCCATGGTATGGATTGTCTTTCAGAACATGATGCAAAAATTTATTGTAAGAAGAAGGAGGTAACTATTTTTGATGATGATGATAAGGAACACCTTATCTTTAGAGAGGAATCATCGCCACCTAATTCTTACCTAGACTCACCCCCAGTAGCTCAACTGAATTCAATTATTGTGGAGGAAGAGAATGAAATGACTGTGGGTGAGGAAAGGAATGTTCAAATAGCTGATGTACCCATTGTGAAAGAATATGTAGATATGTTTCCGGAAGAATTACCAAGACATCCTCCAGAACGAGAAGTTGATTTTTCCATTGATTTAATTCCTGGATCAAGGCCTATATCGAATAACCCTTATAGAATGGCCGCTGTGGAATTATTTGAACTAAAGAAACAATTAGGGGAATTGAGTAATAAGGCATTTATTTTCTCTAGTATTTCTCCATGGGGAGCCCCTATTATTTTGTTAAAAATAAAGATGTATCTGTGAGGTTATGTATCTACTATAGAGAAATCAATGCTATAACAACAAAGAACAAGCATCCCCTACATCTGATTGATGATTTATTTGACCAGCTGCATTGATCTCAATACTTTTCAATGATTTACCTTTGATCTGGATACCATCAGTTGTGTGTGAAGAAGGAAGACATTACAAAGACAACATTTTCAACCAGTTATGGGCTTTACGAGTTTACAGTAATGCCTTTTGGATTGACTAATGCACCCTCAATATTCATGGATCTAATGAAGAGAGTTTTCTAAGAATATCTTGATGATATTTTGGTGGTATTTATTGATGATATCTTGGTATAATCCAAATGATACAAAGATCATGAAAATCACTTGCGCATTATCCTGATGACTCTTAGAAGACATAAATTATATGAGAAGTTTAGAAAGTGTGAATTATGGCTTCAGGAGATATCTTTTCTTGGACATATTGTCCCTAAGGATGGAATCTCTATTGATCATTCATAGACAAGAGAAATACATGAATAGCCAACACCAACGAGTATAACCGAGGTACACAGTTTTATTGGTTTAGCAGGTTATTATCGACATTTCTTCTAGAACTTTGCCCGATTGGATAACCCATTAACAAAGCTCACACGTAAAGTGGTTAAATTTGTTTGGACAAAAGAGTGTGAAAAATGTTTTGAAAAACAAAAGAGAATATTATTCAATTCTCATATATTGACTCTACCATCAGGGAATGATGGGTTCATTATTTATAGTGATGCATCAATGAAAGGACCCGGTTGTGTCCTTATGCAGAATGATGGAGTTATTGCCTATGCATCATGACATCTACAAATTCATGAGAAAAACTACCCTACTCATGATCTTGAGTTAGATTATATAATCCTTTCTTTCAAGATATGGAGACATTATCAATATGGTGAAAAATGTTTGATTTATACTGACCACAAGAGTTTGAAGTATATTTTCTTATAGAAAGAACTCAACATGAGGAAAAGGAGATGTCTTGAACTACACAACGATTACGATTTCACGATACACTACCACTCGGGGAAGGAAAATAAGGTGGAAGATGCTTTGAGCAGAAAAGATCATGGAGTTTTGAACATGATGAGAATTGAAAGGATCCTATTTCCATGGATCTAGTGAATATGGATATGGGAATTACCATGGAAGGTGAAACATCGATAATTTTTCAAATGGTTTCCAAACCATCTTTACTAGAAAGGATAAAGAGTTCTTAGATCGGTGATGAAGAGTTTGAAAATATGATTAAAGATATGAATGATGGGATATTGAAAGACTTTGTGTATGAAGATGGAATTTTGAAATTTGGGATGAGACGTTGTGTTCCCGATATACCTGATCTGAAAAGGGAATTGTTAGATGATGTTCATAACTCCAATTTCTCTATACACCATGGGAGCACCAAAATGTATAGAGATTTGAAGGAACATTTTTGGTGGGACAACATGAAGAGGGAGATTGCTGATTGTGTTTCATGATGTATAGGTTTGTCAACAAGTGAAAGCTGGAAGGCAACAACCTGGAAAAGTCATGCAACCTCTTCCTATACCAGAGTGTAAATGGAACAATATTACGATGGACATTGTTATGGGGTACCAAAGACTCCTAGAAAGAATGATGCAATATGGGTTATTATTGATCATCTTACCATGTAAGCACATTTTATTGCAATAAAAGAAGATCTACCACTGTAACATCTAGCAAAACTATATATTAATGAAGTTGTGAGACTTCATGGATTACCCCTATCGATTGTTTATGATCGTGATCCTCGTTTTACTTCAAGATTCTGGAAAAGTCTTCCGAATTCCCTAGATACTGAACATCATTTGAGCACTGCCTACCACCCCCAAACTGATGGACAATCAGAACGAACTATTCAAACCTTAGAAGACATGTTGAGATCTTGCTGACTTGACTTTCAAGTTATGTGGGGTCAATATTTTCCTCTGGTAGAATTTTCCTATAACAATAGCTTACAATCAAGTATTCAGATGGCACCATATGAAGCGTTATACAGAAAAAGATGTCACACACCAACCTGTTGGGATGAAGTTTGTTAAAGAAAACTTGTAGGACCAGAACTGGTGGAGGAAACCATGGAAAAGGTAAAGGTATTCCAAAACCACATCAAAGCAGATCAAAGTAGGCAGAAGAGCTATGTTGATAACCGAAAGAATGATTTGGAATTTCAGGTAGAAAATAATGTTTTCTTGAAGGTATCTCCATGGAAGGGATTTATATGTTTTGGTAAGAAGGGTAAATTGAATCCTAGGTACATCAGACCTTTCCATATTCTAGAATGAATTGGGGTTGTATCTTACAGTTTGGTAATGCTTCCAAGTCTCTCCAACGTTCACGATTTGTTCCACGTATCACTGTTGAGGAAATACATGCCTGATTCAACACATGTACTCAGCTATAAGGAAATAGAACTGGAACCCGATCTTTCTTATTGCGAATAGCCTGTCTGGATTCTTGGTACGAGAGAACAAGTACTGAGAAACCGGACGACTCGTCTGGTAAAAGTTTTGTGGAGAAACTATAAGATGGAAGAGGCGACATGGGAACCTGAGGAACTTATGATGAAGAACCACCTGAGTCTTTTCATGCGGTAGTAATCTAGAAATTTCAAGGAATAAATTATTTGAAGGAGGGTAGAATTTAACAACCGAAGCTTCCACGGTACGCTTCCCTTTGAATAATACAGTAGCATGTGTTGTAAGCAACTTCGAGTTCTAACAAACACACCACAACTAATCAAACTATCTGTTATGAATAGTAATACCAACTTTTTGAAATTTTATAAATTTTATCTTTCAAAATGGACTTCATTTTTGGATTCAGAATATCGAAATTTTCCTAGGGTGAAATTTTGGTATTTTTCTGAAAACATTGAATTTTTTATGAATAGTGAAAAAACACTGAGTTATAGTTTAAAACCGAATTTTTATTTAAATAATTATTTATTTTATTTAAATTTATTTATGGTCAAAATAGATACATAATACCTATATAACTTCAATGTAATTCATTGGAGTTAGTTTTGAATAATTTTAGATATATAAAAATTTTATTGAACTTTTCACCGTCTTTTACCCACCTCATATGAGAATTTAGAAATTCAGATAAAACATAATTTTACCGCTTCTGTGAGTGGAATTTCTTAAATCCGAGAGACACGGTTAATATAAATGAGTAAAATGTGGTTCAATGAGATGAAAATATTTTTTGGTGAATAGTAACTTTTTTACTTATATTTACCACGGTTAAAAGTTAATATGGTAATTAAAGGTAAAAATGATATTAATATTACCCTAACACATGTCCTTATTCTATTGTACAAGTGTATCTCGACCCAAAACAACCTTAGGAATAAAATATTATCATTTAGGTCCACTGGGATTAGATTAGGACATTAATTATTATTTAATTCAAGGAAGAGTTAAAAGAGTTAAAATCAATGTTTAATAACTAACAAATTTTTAATATAGGGTTATACATAAGATAAATTCTATTGTAAATATTAATTAGAAAGTTAAAAAGATTTAATACATAATGTTATTTTATTTATAAATTTTAGACATTATATAAATAATTTTTTTATGACACAATGATGATGTAGTAATTACCTAATTAATGAAATATTAAAATAATTGATATTATAAATATCAAAATAAAAGTAATTTGAGACTTCTTTTGAATTCCACTAATTTTATTGGTTAATATGACATATTAGTATTGGTTATATAAATTTTGTTCGAAGTAATAAGGATGTTATGAAATTATCAAAAACCAAATACCTAATAGTGTCAATGTAAAGACCTGTAAAATTCACGGAATTTTTTTTCTTAATTGTCCTTGAATTTTACAAGAGCGATGTCTCTGACAGCACCTGATTCTGAGGACCAGTGTGCCTGGAGTCATTTCCAGAAGTTTGGATCGGGTACATTCAGTGAATGGACGAGCGGGTTTTTCTAACTTTTGAACCAGTGCTCAGAATTGAATTCTTAGGGCACCGATAGAATCGCAGCGCCAGTAATTTCATAGAAACGGCTTTTCCGGATTTGCGTTTGCTCGGGTGTGGTTTTTAATTTTTGGGGTTAAGTTAATGAATAAAATAAAAGTGGTGCGACTTTTTATTATTATTTTATTTTTACTTAAATCAGGCTTAAGCTATGTTAAGTAGATAAGATGGGACCCACAATATCCTACCCACATGGTAGGATATTTGTGAGGTGGGTCCCGCACGAGCCCCACTGTTTCTTTCCCTCTAAGTAACGCACCCGCACCCCCCTTTTTTTTAGTAAAGTCAACCATGCGTTTATTTTGGTTAAGAAATGCCTCATTAATTTGGGCGGTTAAATCGTTACAATTAATTCATCGAATTAATTTTTCGTTTCGTTTCCTTTTTGAATTTTTAAAAGGTTGGCTTGTGCGTCAATAAAATAAGAGTACTCTTATTTTATTTTCTGTTGGAACTTGTTGCGTGGAGGGAATTTGGAGTAAAGCATTCTTCTTCGACGAAGAAAGCGAAGAATGCAAAGAACGCACCGATCTCCGACGAAGAACGCCAAATCCTCGGAGGTTGACTACACAACACCGTGTTTCGCAAAGAAAACGACGCTTCTTCTGTGACGCCCCTTCCGCGACGCGACAATCCTGTTCTTTCGTGACGGTTATTTCCGCGACGAACTCACGTTCGATGACAATGTTGAGGTATGGGTTTATTGCTTCTTATTCGTGAATCATCCTTTGTTGTTCCTCATCTTATATTTTTTGGGCCGCTTGTTATCATCATAACGGGAGGAGGTCGGACCGCACGAACACGGCCGACCCTCCTCCCCCTTTGTTGTTGTGTTGTTGTGGTTCGGAAGATGGCGGCAGGGTGCGATGGCACCGCGTGGGAACCTGGAGGGATGTGGCAAGGATGTGAGGAACCGTCGCACCGCGCCGTCGAGGGCGAACAAAATTGTGGTCATAATTGGGACCACGATGGCGAACGGAAGACTCCGCAGTTTGTTATTTTGACGTTCGGATCGACGGGCATTGACGGAACGGGCCGCAGAGATGATTTGATGTTCTCGCAGTGAAGAACGGGACCCGGGATGAGCATTGGCGCACCGGGCTGGGCCGTGCCTAGCCGGGCTGGGTCGCGCCCTGCCGGGTCGGGCCGACCCGGTTCGGGCCAACCCAGGGGGGGTTGGGCCGGGTCAGACCGGGCCCAGACCCCCCCATTTTCGGATCACTTTCGGTATTTTGACCATATCATAGGCTACGGACATCCAATAGACGCACAATCAGTTTCATAGAGATCCTAGGATCGAGACGGTCGTTTCGGTATATTACACTCAAGGTTTGGAAGAACATTGGGTTCGGCTGGGTTGGTTCAGATACAAAACCAACCGGGCCCTTGAAGCGGAAACGCCTATATCTTGAGCTCCGGACATCCGATTGACGTGCCGTTGACTTTGTTGAATTCATCTTGATGAGAAGGAACTTTTGGCATACTTCACCTGAGGTTTGGATTTAGTTGGATAATGTCTTCATTGGATTGTACCCGAAATCCAACCAGGCCCCTGAACGGAAAGACTGATAACATTCAGACCAGACGTCCGATTGACGAACCGTCAGTGGCGTTGGTGATCTCGTTGGGAAACGGTTACTATGAGCTTACCCTATGAGAGTTCGGGGTACATTAGAGATACAACCAGGTTGGTTCGCACACGAAACCAACCGGGCCCCTAGGATGAAAAGGATAATAACACACAGACCGTGCGTCCGACTGACGCGCCATCTATTTTGATGAGACTCCTATGACGAGGCGGTACTTTTAGATACTTATTTGAGGAACATTGTGATACTTTTAGTATCGACCTATAGCTCTTGGATCAGACCCTTCCGGTAATGAGCTAATAGAGTGCAGAGACCTAGTAGCTGGCTGAGACTTGACGACTGTTGACCTATCGACTCGGTGTGTTTCGGATAGCCCAGTGGGGATCACTTGGTTGTAGCAGCAGACCCACGGCGGAGGAGCGCTTGGTTTTAGCGGCAGACCCACGGTACTCAACAGAAGGATTACCTCTGGAGGCTATGAGGGGGAGCGCTTGGTTGTAGCGGCATACCCAAAATGGAGGAGCGCTTGGTTGTAGGGGTAGACCCATGGTACTCAACAGAAGAAGTACCTCTAGAACCTATGAGGGGGAGCGCTTGGTTGTAGCGGCAGACCCACAGTGGAGGAGCGCTTGGTTGTAGCGGCAGACCCGCGGTACTCAACAGAAGAAGTATCTCTAGAACCTATGAGGGGAGCGCTTGGTTGTAGCAATAGTCCCATGGTGGGAAGTGCTTGGTTGTAGCAACAAGCCCACAGTACTCGACAGGTGGAGTACTACAGCATTCCAAGGAGATCGGTGCGCTTGGTTGTAGCGGCAGGCCCTCTGTACTCAATAGAGGAGGAGTTCGGCGTGCTTGGTTGTTGCGGCAGGCCCTCCGTACTTGATAGAGGAGGAGTTCGGCACACTTGGGTGTAGCGGCGGGCCCTCTATACTCGACAGAGGAGGAGTTCTCCAGCATCTGTGGTTTCAACATCATGAATAAGATCCTGGATGAGCTGAGCCTATGACCTTTGTAATTTCCTCATGATTGAGATGAGTTGCTTGATAACTCAGGTATATGTATGGGCATATACCTGGTAGTGGTTATCCATAGATTTCATAAATCTATGTGTTTCCTCATGATTGAGATGGGTTACTTGATAACTTGGGTATAAGTATGAGCTTATGCCTAAGTAGAGGTTATCTGTTGGGATCTTCTTGTGGTTAACCATGTTAGATTTAGTGAGACCTTGAGGGTCTCAGGGTCCCTACTGAGTATCGTTATACTCAACCCTGCACGGGCTATTCCCGCACCTCGTTGTGTTGGTTGTAGATGACGGACAGCGCAGACAGAGGCCGAGTGTTCCAGGAATGGATGGTACTCGGATGTGGACCTCACCACGAGACAGAACCTGGTGGTGGACATCACGACGAGGCGACGCTTAGAGGAGGTTGACGGGCGAGAGAGTTGTAGAGGCTATCTGTACATACCCTTTAGGTAGGATCTGTGGTGAACGATCCAAGAGCTGCGCTATCTGTACCTACCCTTCAGGTAGGATCCGAGGAGGGCGGCCCAGGAGCTGCTTCTTTTCTTCTAGCTGTTGTCTTTGTCGTACTTTCCATTAGTTGTAGTTGTTCTTTGGTTTGGGTTTGTATTCTGGCTCATTTCCTTTTCAGCACTTCTTTTTTTTGTACTTGGTGTTTTACTTCTGCTTGTACTCTGTGGTGTTTTTTTACTTTTATAAATGCAATGCCTTCCCAGTTATCGGGATTTATGCCTTTGGTGCTGGTCGCCAGCCCCTGGCATATGGAAGATGGTCTTGGGGTAGTCACGACACGGGCCCCGAGGACGGGTCATGACAAATTATTATCAGAGGAGTTTGGTTCTACCGCAGAACTCAGGACTCTGATCTTTTTCTATGTGAATCAATAGTGTTGAGAGTATTGAGTGCAGTTATCAGTCCAGGGAGTCCCGTGTTGGTGCGGCGGCCGACGTATCTTTACACCAGGACCCTGACTTCTGATTTTCGACTTAATGCACGAAAACATTGATTGCATGTGTGTTTCAAGTTTTCTCTATGATTACTTTGTGTCAGCTCACTAGGTATACTGTTCTGACTATGGCAGACCTATCTCTTTCAGGATGGCCCCATGATGGTAGCTTTCTAGGGTTACTAGCGTTGTGCGTGACAACAGACCACCGAGCGACGAGGCCTCGGTACAGGGCCCTTTGACAGCAGAGGCACCGGCGGTACCTCTACCCGCTGAGCCACGGATGCTACCAGCCCCAGCCGCTGATGGTGCACGTCACCTTAGTGGATTGAATGAGTTTCAATGTTAGCGACCGCCAAGGTTCCGTGGGGAGATGGACCCTCAGGAAGCCGAGGATTGGCTAGAGGCAGTTGTATGGGTTTTCCGTTTGGTAGGGACACCAGCTGACCTTATGGTGGTCCTTGCAGTGAGCCTCCTGCACGCGGCAGCAGGAAGATGGTGGAGCTTGATGCTCCAGGTGCATGATGAGGCATCTCTCCTTTGGACGGACTTTGAGAGCCTTTTTCGCTCAGAGTTCATCCCAGCCACCCTCCGAGCGGTGCGCATCCAGGAGCTACTACAGCTGCGGCAGGGCAGCATGACATTAGCCCAGTACGCGGCGAGGTTTACCGATATCTCTTGCTACTCCACAGACATGGTATGGGACCCATTCTTCAGGGCCCGAACCTTCGAGCATGGGATCAGGCGAGATATCAGAGGTTCAGTTGTTTCTCACAGCTTTCCGACACAGATGGGGGTGTTGGAGCGAGCTCTCTTAGTGGAGAGTTTCCCTGCTGAGCAGTCTACAGCAGTAGAACCCACCACTAGTTGGCATGCGGCAGAGTCTTCTACAGCAGGCATTAGACAGATGACGCAGAGGTCCAAGAGGACTAGACCTACAGGTCGTCGACCGCATGACACAACATCATTTGTGTGAGGCACCCGGGGTAGAGAACGACTTACCATGCGCGGACAGTGTTACTCCTGCGACGGGGTTGGTCACATGGCTCGTGACTGTCCGACCCGCCATACAGATGACCACCAGATGAACGAAGGACCTCCCGGTCAGAGGCAGAGGTTCGATCGAGGCAGACCGCATGGAGCAGGAGACTGTGGTAGGGGAGCTGGACGTGCAGCTGGAGGTGGACGACGTTTCGAGGTTTTGCCACCAGCACCACCAGGAGGTCCACCCCGACTGCAGGGAACAGGTGGACAGGGAAGAGCTTAGCTTCAGGCAGCTGAGGCCTATGATCATGGATCCCTCGGAGCAGATGGACAGGAGTGAGACTAGCTCTAGACGTGGAGACTTTTGTTCATGTTGCTTCTAGATTTTTTGATGTTGGTTTGTAGATGCTTTGTGTCTTTTTACTTGAGCTACAGTAATAAAATAAATTTTTCCTTGTGGAATTTACTTTCCCGTCCTCTATTTTTGTTGTTACTAAGAGGTTCCGGTTTAAAAATCGTTGAATTGACCCTTAATCTTGTGATACCTACTAGAGGAGACCCAGTTGCCACACACTGATGCCAACATTGTGACTCAACCCTTGGAGGCAAGATTAACAATCAGATCTCTTGGTAGTAGCGTCGAGGCCTTACGACGTCATCCTTGGTATGGATTAGTATCATCCATGCCGGGATTGACTATATTAGGTGAAGAACATGGTTTATCCAGGGGATGAGACCGGATTTCTGTTATCAGCAAATAAAAAATCCTAGCAACTCTTATAGGACCAGAATAGGTCCAAGTCACCCAGGAGTGGATGATGACAGCTCAGAGCCAATAAAGGACTTATGCTGTTAGGAGGCAGAGGCCACTAGAGTTCGAGGATGGCGACTACGTTTTTCCTACAGGTCTCACCTCTACACGAGTTACGGAGTTTTGGTCGGGTCGACAAGTGGTCTATATGCTTCAATTGGACCCTTCTAGGTCCTAAACTGGGTAGGCGAGGTGGATTACCACTTGACCCATCCACCTCAGTTGCACCGGGTTCACGAAGTCTTCCACGTATCTCAGCTGAGGAGATACGATCACAATCTGGCGCATTTCATTGACCATAGGGAGTCGGACTTTGACGATGGGGCGACATTTGTGGAGGTTCCGGTAGAGGTTGAGGAACGACAAGAGCGGGTCCTACTGGGACAGTCGATTCCTCTTGTTCGCATTCGTTGGCATCACATGAACCTCCAAGAGAGCATAGGGGAGCGGAAGGCTCAGATGCTTGCTCAGTACCCACTTTTGTTTCCCTAGTTTATGATGTAGCTTTACGAGGACGTAAAGCCCTGAGGTGGGTGTAATGTAAAGACCCATAAAATTCACGGAAATATTTTTCTTAATTTTCTTTGGAATTTTAAAAGAGCACAGTTTCTAACGGCACCTGATTCCGAGGCCCGGTGTGCCCAGAATCATTTTCTGAAGTTTGGCTCGGGTACGTTCAGTGAACGGATGATCGGCTTTTTCTAACTTTTGAACCGGTGCTCGGAATGGTATTCTGAGGGCACCGATGGAATCGCAGCGCCGATAATTCCTTAGAAACACCATTTCCGGAGTTTCGTTTTCTTGTGTGTGGTTTTTAATTTTAGGGGTTAAGTTAAAGAATAAAACAAATGTGGTGCGACTTTATTTTATTTTATTTTTACTTGAAGCAGGCTTAACCTATGTTAAGCCGATAAGATGGGACCCACAATATCCTACCCACTTGGAAGGATATTTGTGAGGTGGGGCCCGAATGAGCCCCACTGTTTCTTTCTCTCTAAGTAACGCACCCATACACCCCTTTTTTTAATAAAGTCAACCGTGCGTTTATTTTGATTAAGAAACCCCTCATTAATTTGGGCGGTTAAATCGTTACAATTAATTCATCAAATTAATTGTTCATTTCGTTTCCTTTTTGTATTTTTAAAGGGTTGGATTGTGCATCAATAAAATAAGACTAATATTATTTTATTTTCTGTTGGAACTTGTTGCGTGGAGGGAATTTGGAGGAAAGCATTCTTCTTCGACGAAGAACGCGAAGAACCCGAAGAACGCACAGATCTCTGACGAAAAACGCCAAATCCTCGGAGGTTGACTACGCAACGCCATGTTCCGTGATGACAATGACGCTTCTTCCGCGATTCCCCTTCCACGACGCAACGATCCTGTTATTTCGTGACGGTTATTTCCACGACGAACTCACGTTCGACGACAACATTGAGGTATGGGTTTATTGCTTCTTGTTCGTGAAACATCCTTTGTCATTCCTCGTTTTTATTTTTTGGGCCGCTTGTTATCATCTTGATGGGAGGAGGTCGGACCGCACGAACACGGCCGACCCTCATCCCCCTTTGTTGTTGTGTTGTTGTGTAACAACCCAAGATTTTATGAAAAATATTCTTTTTAATTTTATTAATGTCTTGTGTTGTACGCTACACCAAAAGGAGCTTGCACAACACGCATCCTTGACTTGCCTTGCATTACACGCAATCGCAACCTTCCTCGATAGTGTGTGTAGTACGCAATAACGAGTTTCACTAAACAACGATATGCTATTAAAACTAGCCGTTATGAATAGTAATAACCACTTTTTGAAATTTTGTAAATTTTATTTTTCAAAATGGATTTCATTTTTGGATTCGGAGTATCGAATTTAGCCTAAGGTGAAATTTTGGTACATTTCGGATAACTTTCATATTCTGATGAATAGTGAAAATTACTAAATTATAATTAAAAACAACTTTTTTAATCGAAATAATTAATAGTGATAAATTATTAATTTGAGTGGTTTTAATGTATATTTAGAATATATTTTTACAATTTAATACAATTTTGGTCATTGGACGTAATTTCACATTTAAACCTGACATAAACAAGTGTCAATCTTTTGATAGATATTGTTTCGTAAAAACACGCTATTTGTTTTAATAGCGGGATTTAATTATAAAATTAATTAATTCAACTTCTATGTTATGAATTTGGTAAAATAGACTTCATTTTTGAATTCGGAATATGAAATATAGCTTAGGATGAAATTTTGGCATTTTTCTGAAAACTTTCAATTTTTGATGAATAGTGAAACCACTAAGTGGTAGGTTAAAAACTGAATTTTGCATAAAACATAATTTTACCACTTCTGTGAATGGAATTTCGAAAATCCGAGAGACACGGTTAATATCAAGGACTAAAATGTGGTTCAATGAGATGAAAATAATTTTTGGTGAATAGTAACTTTTTACTTTTTTTTACCGCGGTTAATAGTAAATAGGGTAACTAAGGGTAAATATGATATTACTATTACCCTAACACATGTCCTAATTCTATTGGACAAGTGTAATTCGACCAAAAACAAACTTAGGAATAAAATATGACCATTTAGGCCCACTTGGATTAGATTAGGACATTTATTATGAATTTATTTAAAGAAGGGTTAAAATAGTTAAAATCAAAGTTTAATAAGTAAATCATTTTTAATATGGGTTTATACATAAGATAAATTCGATTGTAAATATTCATTAGAAAGCTAAAAAGATTTCCTACATGATGGTATTTTATTTGTAATTTTTAGACATCAAATAATTTAATTTATTTATGACACAACGATGATGCAGTAATTATCTTATTAATGAAATATTTACATAATTGATGTTATAAACACCAAAATAAATGTAATTTGAGATTTTTTATGAATTCCACTAATTTTATAGGTTACTATGATATATTAATTTTTATTTAATCAACTTGGTTCGAACATATAATTCTGTTATGACTTTCACAAAAATCATATATCAAATAGTGTCAAAATTGACACAAAATAGTTTTTAAATCAAATATTATATTATTAATTGTTATTTTATTCCTAAAAATCTAAGGTTCGGCCAAATGACTTAGATAAGGATATATATATTAATAATAAACAATTTTTGGTTCGTTTGGAATGTTATAGTAAGTTTATTAACCATATAGTGAAAGAAAACAAAAAGACACGGTAAAAGTTAAATTATTTAACTTAGAGTTAAATATAATTGATAAGGTTTAAAATAATATCCAAACATGTCTAAATTTGATTGGTTGATGAGATTACAACCCTATCTCATCTAATCTTCGAATATGAGTCATTTTTGGAGGTTTTTAAGTGGGGTTAGATTTATTATAAATTAATATTTTTAAGAATTCCTAAGGTGCCCCTCTCCTCCCTTATAAAAGGGCACCTCCTCCCCCTCCTCCTCACACCAATTTTGAGAACTCAAGCTCGGCCAACCCCTGCCATTTTCTCCTCTCCACTTTCCTAGAATAATCCTAGAGGTTCTGGTCTTCTCCAAAGACCAATCTTAGTTCCTTAAGTGGAGGATTCAAAGAGGCGTTCCAAAGAAGAGGTAATATCCATTACCGATCTTTTCAATTTCTTTCTTCTTCAACTTCTTCTTCTTTAGTTGTTTCATGATAAAGTAATAACATCAGTATTAATTACATACTGATATGTTATTATAAATATGAAACAACCCTAATTCACCTTCTATCCATCCTACGGAAAAATGAAATCACCGCGCGTGCGTACGTACGGAATACCGTCTCCACGCCGTGGTGTAATCTATTTTCCACCATCACCTTACAAGGATGGGTATAATGGTGTAATGAGTAACTACATATGATTATTATGAAGTAATATTGATACTGAAATAATATATATATACTCCAATACAATTCCACGATCATAGGAACGATATCATCACTCGTGCGTACGTACGGAATACCGTCTCCACGATGTGATGCGACTCGTTCTACATGATATTCATTTCATAATGATTATATAAATGAATTGAATGAATGAATATGGTATATACTACACTAATACCATTCTGGAAATTAATTATCTATAACCTAAAGATAAGAATAAGAATTTATTCGACAAAACACGCATAAGAACAAAAAGTTATAAAGACCCGAGTAACAAGTAACAATGAAATATTACTAACAAGAAGCTAATAATATGACCATATATGATATCATATCAATATGTATGATTCTGGAATAAGTCAATAACATTATTTAAACCATTATACAGGAGCTTCGGACACGTACAAAGCTAATCGGACCTAAGGTAAGGGAAATATCACAATCTCATTTTTATCCGAGATTGTTTATTCGTAAGTATTTACTGGGGTGTATTTTATCATCCACATCCATGTTCCCTCAATATGTAATATTATTTCCATCCACCTACAATTGTTTAAATCCAATTTTACCCTTCTATGAGTTTTTAGTAAAGGATATGAAAGGAATCTTTTTTCGTTTTTCGTACGAGGTACTTTTTGACTTTTCCGACAAAAGTACGAAGAATGTTTTTTTAACTTATACGGCACGAACGGATTTATACTGTTTTATAAAGCCTTATTTTCATGAAGCTTCCTCTAAAAGATTTCATGACTATTTTCAATAAAATCTCTTTCTTTTAAAATTGCATGATGTTTAGTAAAAGAAATTGATTTTGAAGAAGAAAGGATATTTTCCTCAAGAATTCAATTCAAGTGTTTTATCAAAATTATTTTCCATATAAGATAATAAAGGGTTCTGTTTCTATCCATATTTTTACATTGATTTGACTATGTTGTGATGAAATTATGTTTATGAATTCCTTTATCTTATATGAATGGTTTTATGATGTCATGTTGTTTAAGAATCCCATTTTTATTACATGGGTTATGCAATGATGTATGATTTATGATTTTGTGGCACACATAAGAAAGGATTCATTAAGAGATGGGTGGGACCTATATCTCCCTCCAATGCATTGGGTAATGATTTTATATCTCATGAGATAGACATGGCTGGAACAGAAGGTTATTTCGGTTCAGTGATACAGGACTGAAACGAGGAGTGAACTCGGTTCAGAAAGGGACTTTGTCCACTAAGATAGTCTTGGCAATGAGTCATGACTAACAAGAAATTACTTTCCATGATTATGTGTGCATGCCACAAAGTTTCAAGTTTCATGTTATGATTATGGGGATCTCATTTTCACTTCTATGATTTGTTCCATGTTAAGATATTATGATCTCTTTTGCAGGTTGTGATTTTCAAAAAGATATGATATGATTTTTATTTCTTTTGTATACCCTTACTGAGCATTTGAGCTCACCCTTTTATGTTTTCTTTTCCCCAGGATATAAAGAAAGGTTTTAGGTAAAAAAATGGAAGATCTTTACGGGAGATATTGAAGATCTTTCACTAGGATTAGAAGATTATGTTCCGAGTTTCCAAAGACACTAAACTATTACGATCCTTTAGTGTGTGTTTTTGTTATGTACTAAGTATTCCGCAAATGTAATGTAATGTCCATGTACGTCAGGATACGGGTCTCTACAGTTGGTATCAGAGGAAAGGTTTAGTCAACCTTTGGAAACTAGGATGCGAAAACGTTAGTGAGATCCCTAGAGATATTTCTAAGGTATGTCTAGGGATGTCCCTAGGGATAAGTATACGTATAGGTTATAGTAATAGAATTACGCTAACGATCATAGAATTAAACCTAAGATGTTGGATATTGAAGGTACTCCCCCTTTATTATGTTGTTTTCCCTAGCATGATTTTTGCCTCTCACACTATTCTTTTTGGGTTTTAGACGATGGCTGGAACCCGAAGGAACCGTGTTGATCAATGCAATGGACAATGCAATGATTGCCCTCCTGAACAAACAAATGTTATGGGAGATGGAGTGCAAAATCTTATTGCTATACTTACACAAGCTATGAATCATTCTGGACTTCCAAATGAGCAGAGAAGGGAACAATATTCTATTGAGTCCTTCATGAGGCAACGTCCACCTTCTTTCAGTGGGACTTCCGATCCACTTGTTGCTGAACAATGGATCAGTACCACTGAAAAGATATTTTCAGTTCTTCAATGTTCTGAACATGATAAAGTCATCTTAGCAGTATATCGTTTGGAAGGTGAAGCTGATCAATGGTGGAATCTTATCAAGAATACGAGGCCAAGGGATGAAATTGAGTCCATGGAATGGGACGAGTTCAAGAACTTGTTTTTCAGTAAGTACTTCCCTCGTATTCTTCGAACAAAGATGGAAAAGGAGTTTATTGAGCTGAAGCAGAAGGATGATGAATCTGTTGGTATATATGAAGCGAATTTTACAAGACTTGCAAGGTATGCATCTGGCATTATCATCCAACCTGAAAGTAAAGTTGATCGATTTTTCAGTGGCTTAAAACCAAGTCTTCGAAGGGCATTAGCTATAAGAGACTTCAGTAGCTATGAAGAAATTGTGAGTTGTGCTATCAAGGTAGAAATGGAAGTTGGTGTTACATATCCATCTCATGGTTTTGACAAGAAACGAAAGATGGAGTTCAAGGAGAAATCTCATAATAATGGTGAAAAGAAGATGAATGTTTCCTTATGCACAAAGTGTGGAAAGAAGCATGGTGGAGATTGTCTTAAAGGAACTAGAAAATGTTTTAAGTGTGGAAAAGAAGGTCATCGAGCAGCTGAGTGTCGAAGTTATGGAAAAAGGGTTTCTAATGATGTGAATAAAGCAAACACTGCAGAGAACGCACCGCCAACACTTCAATGCTTCAAGTGCAAAGAAATGGGGCATTATGATAATAATTGCCCTAATCCAAGGGTTAGTGATGATCAACATGAGCAACCACTGAAGGCAAAGGACAAAGGGAAATCACATGCGATAACTATTGGCAATGTTGAATATGATAACGATGTGGTGGAATGATTAAGTGTTTATGTAATGGGATTCCAAAATAATGTTGTATCATGGAGTATTGGAATATTTATGTATTGGTTTAATGTGGTATTCAAAGTGATTGAGATATTTTTGGAAATAAGATGATATGCGCATAATGAAGGGAAAATAAGAAAATGAAATGTTTAACAATATTCATGAGCTCATGATTGATATAAGGACTAAGTGATATCATGGATTGAGTATATAGAATTTTGAGGATTTTGGTATGTGGAAAGTGTTAACTTTTAACTGCATTCATGTTTTCACTAAGGTATTCAAGAGAATACATGATTAAGGACTTTGAATGTTTAGAATGTGACCAACAAAACATATCTTATGATATGTGGGGATCAACGACAGTATTAAATCTCTGGTAATCGTTGTCACTATATTATGAGAGTGGACTGCAGTATTATGGATAAGCCTAAAGATTGAAATGGATTATGTTGGACATAAATGAGTATTGTTTAAGGATCGAAGTTTTCTCGATATTATTGATGGGATGTTATAGTAATATAGTTTTAGAAAAAGGACAACCTGCAGGACGGGCGACAGCCCATCGCTTCGGACAAGGCTGTAGGAATCGAACCCACAACCGAAGTGCGACTGACCTTTATCGCCTACCACTGACCTACAGGAAGTCCCTATTTAGTAGAAACTAGTTTTATTATATTAAGCAGTATGATATATGAAGTATAAGTCCATTTTAGGAACCATATATGATTAATCTCACTATAGATCGACTTATGCATATAATTTTTGCTAACCTTTTGTTTGAGACAGATGGAATGACCCTTCATTCTATCACATTATCTGCTAACACTTCACGAATAACAAATTCAACATCATTTATTTAAGAGATGAAGTGGAAATTGTTCAAGGCACGAACAACAGTGAGATTGTACCAAAATAAAGTAAGTATTTATTCTAATTCAAATTTTCAACTTTAGGGAAATGATCTTGAAAACCAAAAATGTTGTCCTAGTGATCTTATACCTGAGGAATCAGATGGTACCTTATATCATCACAAATTTATGGATTTGTGATTTTTGGCTTTTCCATAGCCATGTTCTCTACCACTCTCCATCAGAACATGATGGTTAGATTTTTCTTCCATATCCATATTTTTACCTATGTGGAAACCCAACAATTAGTTTATTTGGGTAATCGTTACATTTCATACTTTAGTTTTTAAAGCCAAGTTTTGGTATTCCTTTTTACGATGTGGGAAACTTTCGAATAGAAAACCATTTATAACCCCGACGAATTTCGAGGGCGAAATTCATTTTAAGGGGGGTAGAATGTAACAACCCAAGATTTTATGAAAAATATTCTTTTTAATTTTATTAATGTCTTGTGTTGTACGCTACACCAAAAGGAGCTTGCACAACACGCATCCTTGACTTGCCTTGCATTACACGCAATCGCAACCTTCCTCGATAGTGTGTGTAGTACGCAATAACGAGTTTCACTAAACAGCGATATGCTATTAAAACTAGCCGTTATGAATAGTAATAACCACTTTTTGAAATTTTGAAAATTTTATTTTTCAAAATGGATTTCATTTTTGGATTCGGAGTATCGAATTTAGCCTAAGGTGAAATTTTGGTACATTTCGGATAACTTTCATATTCTGATGAATAGTGAAAATTACTAAATTATAATTAAAAACAACTTATTTAATCGAAATAATTAATAGTGATAAATTATTAATTTGAGTGGTTTTAATGTATATTTAGAATATATTTTTACAATTTAATACAATTTTGGTCATTGGACGTAATTTCACATTTAAACCTGACATAAACAAGTGTCAATCTTTTGATAGATATTGTTTCGTAAAAACACGCTATTTGTTTTAATAGCGGGATTTAATTATAAAATTAATTAATTCAACTTCTATGTTATGAATTTGGTAAAATAGACTTCATTTTTGAATTCGGAATATGAAATATAGCTTAGGATGAAATTTTGGAATTTTTCTGAAAACTTTCAATTTTTGATGAATAGTGAAACCACTAAGTGGTAGGTTAAAAACTGAATTTTGCATAAAACTTAATTTTACCACTTCTGTGAATGGAATTTCGAAAATCCGAGAGACACGGTTAATATCAAGGACTAAAATGTGGTTCAATGAGATGAAAATAATTTTTGGTGAATAGTAACTTTTTACTTTTTTTTACCGCGGTTAATAGTAAATAGGGTAACTAAGGGTAAATATGATATTACTATTACCCTAACACATGTCCTAATTCTATTGGACAAGTGTAATTCGACCAAAAACAAACTTAGGAATAAAATATGACCATTTAGGCCCACTTGGATTAGATTAGGACATTTATTATGAATTTATTTAAAGAAGGGTTAAAATAGTTAAAATCAAAGTTTAATAAGTAAATCATTTTTAATATGGGTTTATACATAAGATAAATTCGATTGTAAATATTCATTAGAAAGCTAAAAAGATTTCCTACATGATGGTATTTTATTTGTAATTTTTAGACATCAAATAATTTAATTTATTTATGACACAACGATGATGCAGTAATTATCTTATTAATGAAATATTTACATAATTGATGTTATAAACACCAAAATAAATGTAATTTGAGATTTTTTATGAATTCCACTAATTTTATAGGTTACTATGATATATTAATGTTGATTTAATCAACTTGGTTCGAACATATAATTCTGTTATGACTTTCACAAAAATCATATATCAAATAGTGTCAAAATTGACACAAAATAGTTTTTAAATCAAATATTATATTATTAATTGTTATCTTATTCCTAAAAATCTAAGGTTCGGCCAAATGACTTAGATAAGGATATATATATTAATAATAAACAATTTTTGGTTCGTTTGGAATGTTATAGTAAGTTTATTAACCATATAGTGAAAGAAAACAAAAAGACACGGTAAAAGTTAAATTATTTAACTTAGAGTTAAATATAATTGATAAGGTTTAAAATAATATCCAAACATGTCTAAATTTGATTGGTTGATGAGATTACAACCCTATCTCATCTAATCTTCGAATATGAGTCATTTTTGGAGGTTTTTAAGTGGGGTTAGATTTATTATAAATTAATATTTTTAAGAATTCCTAAGGTGCCCCTCTCCTCCCTTATAAAAGGGCACCTCCTCCCCCTCCTCCTCACACCAATTTTGAGAACTCAAGCTCGGCCAACCCCTGCCATTTTCTCCTCTCCACTTTCCTAGAATAATCCTAGAGGTTCTGGTCTTCTCCAAAGACCAATCTTAGTTCCTTAAGTGGAGGATTCAAAGAGGCGTTCCAAAGAAGAGGTAATATCCATTACCGATCTTTTCAATTTCTTTCTTCTTCAACTTCTTCTTCTTTAGTTGTTTCATGATAAAGTAATAACATCAGTATTAATTACATACTGATATGTTATTATAAATATGAAACAACCCTAATTCACCTTCTATCCATCCTACGGAAAAATGAAATCACCGCGCGTGCGTACGTACGGAATACCGTCTCCACGCCGTGGTGTAATCTATTTTCCACCATCACCTTACAAGGATGGGTATAATGGTGTAATGAGTAACTACATATGATTATTATGAAGTAATATTGATACTGAAATAATATATATATACTCCAATACAATTCCACGATCATAGGAACGATATCATCACTCGTGCGTACGTACGGAATACCGTCTCCATGATGTGATGCGACTCGTTCTACATGATATTCATTTCATAATGATTATATAAATGAATTGAATGAATGAATATGGTATATACTACACTAATACCATTCTGGAAATTAATTATCTATAACTTAAAGATAAGAATAAGAATTTATTCGACAAAACACACATAAGAACAAAAAGTTATAAAGACCCGAGTAACAAGTAACAATGAAATATTACTAACAAGAAGCTAATAATATGACCATATATGATATCATATCAATATGTATGATTCTGGAATAAGTCAATAACATTATTTAAACCATTATACAGGAGCTTCGGACACGTACAAAGCTAATCGGACCTAAGGTAAGGGAAATATCACAATCTCATTTTTATCCGAGATTGTTTATTCGTAAGTATTTACTGGGGTGTATTTTATCATCCACATCCATGTTCCCTCAATATGTAATATTATTTCCATCCACCTAAAATTGTTTAAATCCAATTTTACCCTTCTATGAGTTTTTAGTAAAGGATATGAAAGGAATCTTTTTTCGTTTTTCGTACGAGGTACTTTTTGACTTTTCCGACAAAAGTACGAAGAATGTTTTTTTTAACTTATACGGCACGAACGGATTTATACTGTTTTATAAAGCCTTATTTTCATTAAGCTTCCTCTAAAAGATTTCATGAATATTTTCAATAAAATCTCTTTCTTTTAAAATTGCATGATGTTTTGTAAAAGAAATTGATTTTGAAGAAGAAAGGATATTTTCCTCAAGAATTCAATTCAAGTGTTTTATCAAAATTATTTTCCATATAAGATAATAAAGGGTTCTGTTTCTATCCATATTTTTACATTGATTTGACTATGTTGTGATGAAATTATGTTTATGAATTCCTTTATCTTATATGAATGGTTTTATGATGTCATGTTGTTTAAGAATCCCATTTTTATTACATGGGTTATGCAATGGTGTATGATTTATGATTTTGTGGCACACATAAGAAAGGATTCATTAAGAGATGGGTGGGACCTATATCTCCCTCCAATGCATTGGGTAATGATTTTATATCTCATGAGATAGACATGGCTGGAACGGAAGGTTATTTCGGTTCAGTGATACAGGACTGAAACGAGGAGTGAACTCGGTTCAGAAAGGGACTTTGTCCACTAAGATAGTCTTGGCAATGAGTCATGACTAACAAGAAATTACTTTCCATGATTATGTGTGCATGCCACAAAGTTTCAAGTTTCATGTTATGATTATGGGGATCTCATTTTCAATTCTATGATTTGTTCCATGTTAAGATATTATGATCTCTTTTGCAGGTTGTGATTTTCAAAAAGATATGATATGATTTTTATTTCTTTTGTATACCCTTACTGAGCATTTGAGCTCACCCTTTTATGTTTTCTTTTCCCCAGGATATAAAGAAAGGTTTTAGGTAAAAAAAATGGAAGATCTTTACGGGAGATATTGAAGATCTTTCACCAGGATTAGAAGATTATGTTCCGAGTTTCCAAAGACACTAAACTATTACGATCCTTTAGTGTGTGTTTTTGTTATGTACTAAGTGTTCCGAAAATGTAATGTAATGTCCATGTACGTCAGGATACGGGTCTCTACATGTTGCAGTTCGGAAGATGGCGGCACGGTGCGACGACACCGCACGGGAACCTGGAGGGATGCGGCAAGGATGCGCGGGGCTGTCGCGCCGCGCTGTCGAGGCCGATCGAAAGTGTTGTCGTAATTGGGACCACGAAGGTGAACGGAAGACTCCACAGTTTGTTCTTTTGATGTGAGGATCAACGGGAGTTGACGGAACGGGCCGCAGAGACGATTTGATGTTTCCGCAGTGAAGAACCGGACCCGGGATGAGCATCGGCACAGGCAGAATTGAAAACGGACCATCGGAGCAACTCTGGTGGCCGGCGGACACCACCGGCGGCGCCGGCGGCTGGCACTGGCCGGCCGCCCGAAGGCGGCGGCGCCCCGATGCGCCACCCGGAGAAACCGCCGCGGATGAAGCCATGGCGGCGAGCGGGTGGATCCCGCGGCTGCGCGGGATCCAG
This sequence comes from Viscum album, assembly GCA_963277665.1. Classification (NCBI taxonomy): domain Eukaryota; kingdom Viridiplantae; phylum Streptophyta; class Magnoliopsida; order Santalales; family Viscaceae; genus Viscum; species Viscum album. The sequence continues at coordinate 982,255,249 of OY728123.1, forward strand.
GGGGATGCGGCGCGTGCCGCGTCCGCGGAGCGCCAGCTCGCTGGCTGAGCCAGCGTGCCACCCTGCCGAGCAGGGCCGGCTTGGGCGGACCGGGTCGGGCCGCGACCAACCGGGCCGGGTCGCGCCCTTCCAGGTCAGACCCAGACCCAGGTCAGGTCGACCCGGTTTGGGCCGACCCAGGGGGGTTGGGCCGGGTCAGACCGGGCCCACAGCCACCATTTTCCGATTACTTTCGGTCTTTTGCCCATATCTTGGGCTACGGACCTCTGATCGACACACCGTCAGTTGCGTAGCGATCCTTGGATCGAGAAGGTCGTTTAGGTATATTACACTCATGGTTTCAGAGAACTTTGGGTTTGTCCGGGTTGGTTCGGATGCCAAACCAACCGGGCCCTCGGAGCGGAAACGCCTATATCTTGAGCTCCGGACGTCCGATTGACGTGCCGTCAACTTCGTTGAATTCCTCTTGATGAGATGGAACTTTCGGAATACTTTTCCTGAGGTTTGGATAGAGTTGTATAATGGCCGGATTGGATTGTACCCAAAATCCAACCGGGCACCTAGAACGGAAAGGCTGATAACTTTCAGACCAGACGTCAGTTTGACGAACCGTCAGCAGTGTTGGTGATCTCATTGGGAAACGGTTCCTATGAGCTTACCCTATGAGAGTTTAGGGTGCAGTAGATATACGACCGGGTTGGTTCTCACATGAAACCAACCGGGCCCATAGGACGAAAATGCTAATAACACACAGACCGAGCATCTGATTGACGCACTGTCTGTTGTGATGAGACTCCTATGACGAGGCCGTACATTTAGATACTTCTTTGAGGAACCTTGTGATACTTGGAGTATCGACCTGTAGCTCGGGGAGCAGACCCTCCTAATAACGAGCTAGTAGAGTGCAGAGGCCTAGTAGCTGGCTGAGACTTGACGACTGTTGACATATGGACTCGGTGTGTTTTAGATAGCCCAGTGGGGAGCGCTTGGTTGTAGCAGTAGACCCACGACGGAGGAGCGCTTGGTTGTAGCGGCAGACCCACGGTACTCAACATAAGGAGTACATCTGGAGGTTATGAGGGGGAGCGCTTGGTTGTAGCGGCAGACCAACAGCGGAAGAGCGCTTGGTTGTAGCAGCAAACCCGCGGTACTCAACAGAAGGAGTACCTCTAGAACCTATGAGGGGGAGCGCATGGTTGTAGCGACAGACCCACGATGGAGGAGCGCTTGTTTTTAGAGGTAGACCCATGGTACCCAATAGAAGGAGTACCTCTAGAACCTATGAGAGGGAGCGCTTGGTTGTAGCGGCAGACCCATGGTGGGAAGTGCTTGGTTGTAGCAGCAGGCCCACAGTACTCGACAGGTGGAGTGCTACAGCATTCCAAGGAGTTCGGCGAGCTTGGTTGTAGCGGCATGCCCTCTATACTCAAAAGTGGATGAGGTCGACATGCTTGGTTGTAGCGGAAGGCCCTCTGTACTTGACAGAGGAGGAGTTCGACGTGCTTGGTTGTAGCGGCAGGCCCTCTGTACTCGACAGAGGAGGAGTTCGGTGCGCTTGGGTGTAGTGGAGGTCCCTCTGTACTCAACAGATGAGGAGTTCTCCATCAGCCATGGTTTCTATATCATGAATAAGATCCTGGTTGAGCTGAGCCTATGACCTTTGTAATTGCCTCATGATTGAGATGGGTCGCTTGATAACTCAGGTATATGTATGGGCATATAACTGGTAGTGGTTATCCGTTGATTTCATAAATCTATGTGTTTCCTCATGATTGAGATGGGTTACTTGATAACTTGGGTAGAAGTATGAGCTTATACCTAATTAGAGGTTATCTGTTGGGATCTTCTTGTGGTTAACCTTGTTGGATTTAGTGAGACCTTGAGGGTCTCGGGGTCCCTACTGAGTATCTTTATACTCACCCCTACACGGGCTATGCTCGCACCTCGTTGTATTGGTTGCAAACGACGGACAATGCAGACAGAGGCCGAGTGTTCGAGGACTGGACGGTACTCAGAGGTGGACCTCACGATGAGACAGTACCCGGTGGTGGACATCACGACGAGGTGACGTTCGGAGGAGGTTGATGGGTGAGAGCGTTGTAGAGGCTATCTGTACCTACCCTTCAGGTAGGATCCGTGGTGGACGATCCAAGAGCTGCGTTATCTATACCTACCCTTCAAGTAGGATCCGAGGAGGGAGACCCAAGAGTTGCTTCCTTTCTTCCATCTATTGTCTTTGTTGTACTTTCTTTCAATTGTAGCTATTATTTCATTTGGGTTTGTTTTCTGTCCCATTTACCTTTCAGCACTTCTTTTTTTTATACTTGGTGTTTTACTTCCTCTTGTACTCTGTGGTGTTTTGTTACTTTTATAAAGGTAATGCCTTCCCAGTTATTAGGATTTACACCTTTGGTACTTGTCGCCAGCCCCTCGCCTATGGAAGGTGGGCTTGGGGTAGTCACGACACGGGCCCCGAGGACAGGTCGTGACAGTCAAAATTGACATAGAAGAGTTTTTAAAACAAATATTATATTATAAATTTATATTCTATTCCTAAAAATCTAATGTTCGGCCAAAGGACTTTTATCATGATAGGTGTATAATTAATGGACCACTTGGGGTCACTTGGATGTATATAGTAATTTTATTAACTATATAATATAGAAATACAAAGTGACATGGTAAATGTCAAACTAATTTACCTAAGAGTTAAAAATAAATCATAAGGTTAATTTAGTGACCTAAAAGGTATTAAAACTATTGGTTGAGTGGTTTTCTACCCATCCCCACCTTAAGCTTTAAATAATCCAATTTGGAGCCATTATAAACCGAATATGAATTTATTATAAAATAATATTTCTAGCTTTTCCAAAGGTGCCCGTCACCCCTCTTATAAAAGGGCACTCCCCCTTCTCACTAATTCACACATTCAAAGCCTTTTGGATCGGCCAACCCCTGCACAAATACTCTCTCAACTTCCCCCACTTCGACCTAGAGGCCTCATTTTGATTAGAAATCCATCCTAAGGAGCCCTTTTGATCAAATCAAAAGGAAGAACCCGATTAAGAGGTAATGTTTTCACCACCCTCTTTCAAGTTCCTTTCTTCTTCAACTTATTCCTTCTTTTTTATTCCCATTATAAAATAATAAATCGAGTAGCTTATATATATTGTGATGTTATTATAAATATGGTACAACCATATTCAGTATTCTATCCATCCTTTGAGTGACATGTCCCCATACGTGCGTACGTACGGCTTACCGTCTCCGCATCGTGGTGTAATTATTATTCAATAATTTATTATTTGGATGGGTATAATAATGATGTGTAATTCAGGTAAATAATCATTATAACATGATAATGATTCTTTATATATGATATACCATCCAATTATATATTATTCTAATATCAAATGAATGATATTGTCACTCGTACGTACGTACGCACTACCGTCTCCACGAACGCGATGAGATTCATTCCCCTTTGTATCCATTCAAGACTAATTCTCATTTAATGATTAAAAATAATGTTTAAGGACTTGATATCATTCTGTATATGAATAATATACAACCAGTCCATAACAAACATGGCTTACGTAACAAAACATATAAAATAAAACGAGTAAGTTAACACCCAAAACAATGATAATACTTAGATATTATTAAGAAATCAATGTTAAAAGATCATATATGATATCATATTAATGTATATGATTTTTGTATAATTTAATAACAATTATTTCAGCATTATACAGGAGGTTAACCTACCATCAACCAAGGAAAAGTACAAGGTAAGGGTTTATTTCACAATCTCTTCATTATCCAAGGTTGTATATACATAATTATCTACTGGGACCTCTTATCATCCACATCTATGTTTCTTAAAAATGTATTTCAAATCAATCTTACTATTTTAAAGACTATGGGATAAAGTCATTAATACCCTTGTGGAATTTTATAAGAATTTTATAAAAGAATCTTTCAGTCGTTTTCCAAAAAGGTTCTTTTTAACCTTTTCGACAGAATTAATGTAAGAATGTCTTTTTAACTTATACGGCGGGTGCAGCTATTTTCCGCTGTTATAAAATTGTAGAAGCTTCCCTTACAAGCTTATAATAATATTTTCAAATTAAATGTTATATTTTATAATTATGTGACTTTTAAATTATTTCAAAAAAAAGATATTTCTCTCAAATAGTTTTGATTTCATCAATGTCAACATCCTTTAATGGATTTTAAGCTTATTTGAAGTTTATTTATTATGAAACAAAACATAAATATTGTATTGATGGTTTTCTGATATGTTTGACTGTGGATGTGTTATTTTTATACCATTCATTGTTTATGGAGAATGTATTGACATTTCTTATTCTAATTTTAATATGAATGTATATGTTATGTTTAAACCTGTTCATATGAGGAATGCATCGGACTTAATATGTCATGGGTGGAGCCCACTATAGCTCCTCGATGCATAGGTAGGTCTCATGAGACAAACTAGTGTCTTGGAACAAGGACTTGACCAAATCTTCTTTATAGTCTTGGCATGAGGCCTTGGCTACGTGGTTATGATAGTCTGGCATTATGCATTTCATCATTATGAAAGTGTTTATTGATATTGCTTGCGATTATTAAACTAGTAGAATATCCATGTGAATAAGTAAATGGCATTATTTCAATTTATTTTTTTACAGATTATGCTGAAGTTAAAGTTTAAATTTTTTTTTTGTTAGACATTTCCTTAAATGTTTATGCTTATTTATTAAAGTTTATCCAATATTGTTATCCTTACTGAGCATTTGAGCTCATCCCTTTCAATGTTTTATTTTTCCCAGGATGGGAAGAAGTAATTTATGAATGACCTGTAGGAATAGTATTAGGGGATATAAAGAAAAGATGTTTTTGTAGTTTTTTTACTTTAGGATGTAATGTAAAACATTTTGAATATATCTAGTGATTCCAAGGCTACTAAACTAATCGGTCTTTTGAGACATGTTCTTTTGTCATCATGGAAATATTATGAAATAATACACCGAATCTAGGTAACTGGGGTTGGGGCATTAAAGTTGGTATCAGAGGAAGTTTAGTAAAAACCTTGGAAGTTAGACTTAGGTAAACTCTGATTAGATCACGTAGACCTAAGATAGACTTTGAGGATTAGTATATAAGAACTTCCTAGAATTTTGGTACTGTAGAAACTTTGTGAGTTTTCCGAGAAAAACATCCTTTTCTAGATACGAGAAGGGAGAGGCGGCTCTGGAACAGATGTACCTAGGGGTAAAACATGAAAACACTGGTTTGATCTAGACTCGAATAAGAACTGGTGCATGACAACGGGCCTTGCTGCACTCTGGGTTATGACACTCCCAGGAGATATGCTTAGTATAATTCTCAATTTATTTATAAACCATTATGAAGGGTTTATGAGTATATACTTCCATAACGAAAACATTTTTATGAATATGGATTATATCCATAAATAGTTCAATTTATTTTAAGTGTTTTACAAGTATGGAATTATGTATTTTGATTCATAAACTGATATAGTTTATACCATTGTTTTGAAATGGAGTCTAGTGGAAGAAATGGAAACTGTATCAATGCATGCACTCCATGTAGGGATTTCTCTCCTGCTCAAGATAATTATAGTGGAGATGGTGATGCAACTGGTGATGATTAGCTAATCAAAATACAGGGAAAAGTCACTCAGGTTATGAATAATAACCTTACCCGTATGGGGCACCCTGATCCGTAGCATGGAGGATCAATGTTAGATAGCTTCATGAGGAAAAAACCACCAATATTCAATGGGAGTACTAATCATTTGGAGTCTGAGCAATGGATAAGTTCCCTAGAGAAAATATTTTAGGCTTTGTGGAGTAGTGAAAGGGAAAAAGTTATCATGGAAGTTTATCGCCTCACTGGAGATGCTGATCAATGGTTTTCCTTGATTAAAAACACAAAGTATGAAGAGTAAGTATCAAATATGGAAGGGAGGGATTTAAAATGATTTTTCTTAGAAAAATACTTTCCTCGTGACCATAGAGCAGATATGAAAAGGCAATTTCTGAGTCTGAGAAAAAATGAGGATGAGAATGTTGCGAAGTATGAGGATAACTTTACAAGGTTAGCAAGGTATGATGGAGATTATATACATAGCCCAAGAATTAAGATTGATCGTTTCATCGATGGTTTAAAACCATTTCTTCTTCAAGAATTAGTGTTGAAATCCTTCTCGTCGTACGAAGATATTGTCTCATGTGCTATCAAGACAGAAAAATAATTTCCTAAGTCTTATGACTTTAAATCAAAGAAAGTGAAGAAGAGATCTTCTGATCACTCTAGGAATGGAATTAAGGGGAAGAAGGGAAAAGTAGAATATCCATTCTGCAGTAAATGAGGGAAGAAACACCCTGGTACTTTCTTGAAGGGAATTGGAGTCTGTTACAGTTGTGGTGAAAAGGGCCACCAAGCTCATGATTTCAAGGGGAAGAAAGAAGCTACCGATGTTCAATGCTACAAATGTAGAGATATGGGAAATTATGCAGATGAATGTCCTAAGTGTCAGGGGAACTTACCTAAGAAAATTACAAGGGATAAATTCCAAGCTTATGCTATCACAACTGCTGAGGTAGAAGCTCCGAAAGACGTGGTGGCAGGTAATTTAATGGTTTACACATGTTTAGAAAATGCATTATTTGATTTGGGATCATCACATTGTTTCATATCTTTCCAGTTTTCTAAGAAAATTAGATATTTCAATTTGATTTAACAAGGGAGTTGTCAGTTAAATCTCCTAAGGGAAGTATCATTGCAACAAAGTTTTTTGAATCAGTCCCCATTAGAGCACATAAATGTTCGTTATCTGCTGATCTCATCATCATACCTATGATTGAATTTGATATAATCCTTGGCATGGGTTGGCTTTCGGACCATGATGCAAAAATTTATGGTTAGAAGAAGGAGGTTACTATTTTTGATGATGATGATAAGGAACACCTTATCTTTAGAGTGGAATCATCACCACATAATTCTTACCTAGACCCACCCCGAGTAACTAAACTGAATTCAATTATTGGGGAGGAAGAGAATGAAATGACTTTGGGTGAGGAAAAGAATGTTCAAATAAATGATGTACCTATTGTGAAAGAATATGTAGATGTGTTTCTGGAAGATTTAAATAGACATCCTCTAGAACGAGAAGTTGAGTTTTCCATTGATTTAATTCCTGGATGAAGGCCTATATCGAAGACCCCTTATAGAATGGCCGCTGTGGAATTAGTTAAACTAAAGAAACAACTAGAGTAATTAAGTAATAAGGGATTTATTCTCCCTTTTTTTTCTCCATGAGTATCCCTGATCTTTTTGTTAAAAAGAAATATGGATCTATAAGGTTATGTATCGACTACATGGAAATCAATGCTATAACAATAATGAACAAGTATCCCCTACCTCTCATTGATGATTTATTTAACCAACTGCATGGAGATCAATACTTTTCAAAGATTGACCTTCGATCTGGATACCATCAGTTGTGTGTGAAGAAGGAAGTCATTCTGAAGACAGCATTTCGAACCAGGTACGTGCATTACGAGTTTACAGTAATGCCTTTTGGATTGACTAATGCACCGTCAGTATTCATGGATCTAATGAATAGAGTTTTCAAAGAATATCTCGATGATTTTGTGGTGGTGTTTATTGATGATATCTTGGTATACTCCAAAATCTACGAATATCATGAAAATCCCTTACGCATTATCCTGAAGACTCTTAGAAGACATGAATTATATGGGAATTTTAGCAAGTGTGAATTCTGGCCTCAGGAGATCTTCTTTCTTGGACATATTATCTTTAAGGATGGAATCTCTGTCGATCCTTCAAAGGCAAGAGCAATCCAAGAATGTCCAGCACCAATGAGTATAACTGAGGTACATAGTTTTATTGGTTTCGTAGGTTATTATCGACATTTTATCCTGAAATTTTACCAATTGGATAACCCATTAACAAAGCTCGCACGTAAAGGGGTTAAATTTGTTTGGACAAATGAGTTTGAAGATTGTTTCAAATAACTGAAGAGAAGATTAGTCAATGCTCCTATATTGACTCAACCATCGGGGAATGATGGGTTCATTATTTATAGTGATGCATCAATGAAAGGACTTGGTTGTGTCCTTATGCAGAATGATAGGGTCATTGCCTATGCATCATGACATCTAAAAATTCATAAGTAAAACTACCATACTCATGATCTTGAGTTAGCTGCTATAATCGTTTCTTTGAATATATGGAGACATTATCTCTATGGTGAAAAATGTGAGATTTATACTTATCACAAGAGTTTTAAGTATATTTTCTCACATAAAGAACTAAACATGAGGAAAAGGAGATGGCTTGAACTACTCAAGGATTTTGATTTCACAATACACTACCACCCGAGGAAGGAAAATAAGGCGGCAGATGCTTTGAGCAGAAAAGATCATGGAGTTTTGAGCATGATGATAATTGAAAGGGATCCTATTTTCATGGATCTCGTGAAGATGGATATGGTAATTTCCATGGAAGGTGAAACATATATACTTTTTCAAATGGTTGCCATACCATCTTAACTAGAAAGGATAAAGAGTTCTCAGATCGGTGATGTTGAGTTTCAAAATAAGAATAAATCTATGAATGATGGGTGATTGAAAGAATTTGTGTATGAAGATGGAATTTTGAAATTTGGGAAGAGACTTTGTGTTCCCGATATACCTGATATGAAAAGGGAATTGTTAGATGATGCTCATAGCTCCAATTTCTCTATACACCCTGTGAGCACCAAAATATATAGAGATTTGAAGGAACATTTTTGGTGGGACAACATGAAGAGGGAGATTGCTGATTTTGTGTCAAGATGTATGGTTTTTCAACAAGTGAAAGATGGAAGGAAACATCCTGGAGGATTCATGCAACCTATTTCCATACTGGAGTGCAAATGGGACAATTTTACGATGGACTTTGTCATGGGGATACCAATGACTCCTAGAAGGAATGATGCTATATGTGTTATTATTGATCATATTACCAAGTCAGCACATTTTCTTGAAATAAGAGACGATCTACCGCTAGAACATCTAGAAAGACTATATATTAATGAATTTGTGAGACTTCATGGATTACCCCTATCGATTGTTTCTGATCGTGATCCCCGTTTTACTTCAAGATTTAGGAAAAGTCTTCAGAAAGCCCTTAATACTGAACTTTGTTTAAGCACTTCCTACCACCCCCAAAATGATGGAAAATCAGAACGAACATTTGAAACCTTAGAAGACATGTTGAGATCTTGCTCATTTGAATTTCAGGGTATGTGGGATCAATATTTACCTCTGGTAGAATGTTTCTATAACAATAGCTTCCATTCTAGTATTCAGATGGCACCATATAAAGCGTTATACTGAAAGAGATGTCGCACACAACGTGTTGGGATGACGTTGGTGAAAGAAAACTTGTAGGCCCAGAACTGGTGGTGAAAAAATGGAAAAGGTAAAGGTAATCAAAACCTCATCAAAGAAGCTCAAAGTAGGCAGAAGAGCTATACCGATAACCGAAGGAAGGATTTGGAATTTCAGGTAGGAGATCATGTTTTCATAAAGGTATCTCCATGGAAGGGAGTTATACATTTCGTCAAGAAGGGTAAATTGATTCCTAGGTACATCAGACCTTTCAAAATTCTAGAACGGATTGGGGTTGTAGCTTACCATTTGGAAATGTCGCCAAGTCTCTCCAAAGATCACGATGTGTTCCACGTATCACTGTTGAGGAAATACATGCCTGACCCAACACATGTACTCACCTATAAAGAATTAGAACTGGAACATGATCTGTCTTATTGCGAAGATCCCATTAGGATTCTTGATACGAGAGAATAAGTACTGAGAAACTGGATGACTCGTCTGGTAAAAGTTTTATGGAGAAAGCATAAGATGGAAGAGGCGACGTGGGAACCCAAGGAAGTTATGATGAAGAACCACCCGAATCTTTTCATGTGGCAGTATTCTAGAAATTTTGGGGACAAAATTATTTGAAGGAGGGGAGAATGTAACAACCCAAGCTTCCATGGTATGCTTCCCTTTGAATAAAACAGCAGTGTGTGTTGTACGCAACTTCGAGTTCTAACACACACACCACAACCAATCAAACTAGCCGTTATGAATAGTAATTCCTACTTTTTGAAATTTTATAAATTTTATCTTTCAAAATGGACTTCATTTTTGGATTCAGAATATCGAAATTAGCCTTGGGTTAAATTTTGGCATTTTTCTGAAAACATTCAATTTTTGAGGAATAGTTAAAAAACACTGAGTTATAATTTAAAACCGAATTTATATTTAAATAATTATTTATTTTATTTAAATTTAATTAAGGTCAAAATAGATACATAATAACTATATAACTTCAATGTAATTAACTTGAGTTATTTTAGATTAATTTTAGATATATAAAAATTTTATTGAACATTTCACCGTCTTTTACCCACCTCCTAGGAGAATTTTGGAATTCACATAAAAGTTAATTTTACCGCTTCTGTGAGTGGAATTTCTAAAATTTGAGAGAAACGTGAAATATCAAGGAGTAAAATGTTGTTCAGTGAGATGAAAATAATTTTTGGTGAATAGTAACTTTTTACTTTTATTTACCACAGTTAAATGTAAATAGGGTAATTAAGGGTAAAAATGATATTAATATTACCCTAAAACATGTCCTAATTCTATTGGATAGTGTATCTCGACCCACAACAATCTTAGGAATAAAATATTATCATTTAGGTCCACTTGTAATAGATTAGGACATTAATTATTATTTAATTCAAAGAAGAGTTAAAAGAGTTCAAATCAAAGTTTAATAACTAAAACATATTTAATATAGTGTTATACAAAAGATAAATTTGTTTATAAAAATTAATTAGAAATATAAAAAAATTTCCTAAAAAATCATATTTTATTTATAATTTTTAGACATTATATAATTTAATTTATTTACGACACAATGGTGATGTAGTAATTACGTAATTAATGAAATATTAAAATAATTGATATTACAAATATCAAAATAAATGTAATTTGAGACTCTTTATTAATTATACAAATTTTATATGTTAATATGACATATTAGTATTGGATATATAACTTTTTTTCGAAGTAATAATGCTGTTATGAAATTATCAAAAACAAAATACCCAATAGTGTCAAAATTGACATAAAAGAGGTTTTAAAACAAATATTATATTATTAATTTATATTATATTTATAAAAATCTATGGATTTTCCAAATGACTTTTATCATGATAGGTTTGTCATTAATGGACCACTTGGGGGTCTCATGGATGTATATAGTAAGTTTATTAACTATTTTCATCCGTTATGAAATCGTCGAAGCTTCCCTTACAAGATTATAAGAATATTTTCAAAGTAAATGTTTTATATTATAATTATGTGACTTTTAAATGATTTAAAAAAAACATATTTCTCTCAAATAGTTTTGATTTCATCTATATCAACATCATTTGATGGATTTTAAGATTATTTGAAGTTTATTTATTATGAAACAAAACTTCCATATTGTATTGAAGGTTTTTTGATATGTTTGACTATGGATGTGTAATTTTTATACCATTCATGGTTTATAGAAAAAGTATTGAAATTTTGTATGCTAGTATTAATACGAATGTTTTTGTTATGTTTAAACCTTTTCATATGAGGAATGCATCAGACTTAATATTTGCCGGGTGAAGCCTGTTATAGCTCCTCGATGCATTGGTAGATATCACGAGACAAACTAGTGTCTTGTCACAAGGCCTTGAAAAAATCTTATTTGTATTCTTGGCACGAGTCCTTGGCTACGTGGTTATGATAGTATGGAATTATGGATTCCTTCATTATGAAAGTGGTTTTTGATATTTCATATGATTATTCGACTAGTAGAATATCCATGTGAATAATTAAATGGCATTATTTCATTTTATTTTTGCCTTATTATGCTGAAGTTCAAGTTTAAAAGTCTTTTGTTTTAGTTATACATTGCCTTAAATGTTTATGCTTATTTATGAAAGTTTTTCTATATTGTTATTCTTACTGAGTATCTGAGCTCACCCCTTTAAATGTTTTATTTTTTCCAAGATGTGAAGAAGTAATTTATGAATGACCTGCAGGAATAGTATGAGGGGATATGAAGACAAGATGTTTTTTTGTAGTTTTTTTTACTTTATGATGTAATGTAAAACTTTATGAATATATCTAGTGATTCTAAGTTACTAAACTAATCGTTCTTTCGAGACATGATCTTTTGTGATCATGCCAATGTTATGTAATAATGCACCTACTCTGGGAAACTAGGGTCGGGGCGTTACATATATCCTATAAAATAATTTGGTGGAAAGTTTCCTTCTCCTTATATATCATCAAAAATAACTAATGGGAATGCCACTCACTCTATATATCTCACATAGTGTAACTATGGGGAATTAAACCTATATTCTATAACATATATAACATTACTGCGAGGAATAAGGACTTCCCCATACATATCATATAGCATAACCAAGGGGAATAACACCCTCCCTAGAAATATTATATAGCATAACTGGGTGGAATGGTTCCCATCACTCATATACAATAAAATATATTTATTTCATTATTTAAGTCACCCCTAAGGTATCCTCTTATTTATATTTTTTTCATAAATAATTCTCACCTTGAATTGTTTCTAAGGGTCTAGGATGTCATCAACCAATGAATGTTTCACATCCAAAATGAGGTTTTCTTGACATGAAAATAAATTTATAAAAATTTTAATTAAGTTTTGGCTAAATCATGTGTTGAGAAACAACCACCATGTATCATATACACATGAAAAGAAAAAAAATACTATAAGTGATATCTTATGGACCATTAACCATATAGTCATATAATAATAAAACATTACTATCATCCATTGATTCAATATTAAATGATATAAATCATAAAAACACATATGAAAGGAATGAAATAGGTAATAATGAGAAAAATTAGTGTAATACATTGAAATTACAAGAGAAACTAATAATTAATGGGTACATAGTGATAAATTTACCTTTATATATCACCTATATGGAATGGAATTTCAAACTATTGAGAATTGGTGAAGGTGTCCCAATGGAAAAAGACAAGCTTGGGGGAGAAATAATGATGATGGAACATCACATCCCATGTGAGAACCCTAAATTCATAAAATTAATATAAAACAATAATTTAATTTAATACAATCATATTTAATTTACTTACATGACAATTCATTCAAGGGGTCTACTGTAGGACTACCATCTCTAACATCACCCCATTAATCTATTAGTAATGTTATTTATTATTTATTATTTTATTATATTTTATTTTCATAATATCTATTAAACCTATGGATGTCCTCTTTTAGACTTATCCTCTATCTTGAAATTCTAAATTATATATAACCCAACTCCTAGAACGATTTCTAAAAATGTAACATCTAGGGATTTTAATATTTTCAAAATAGATATTTTGGGATCGTATATTATAGACTTCATTCAAGATAAAAAACAACATATGATTCATTTATATTTTCAAAATAGTCATATACAACTTCATAAGAGATCCCAAATTCATAAAAGGCTTTTTGAAGATTTTTAAGATTCAATACCATCAAATAAATGTCAATATTCATACGATCTACATCCATAAATCTCAGGACTCACAATATATAGTTGACACAAATGGTTTAATATAACCTTCTTCATAATTTTCATGACATTTATAAACTTTGGAAAAGTTTGAATTTCCTAAGACTATTCATTATAATATCCTATGAATTAATGATAATTTCATATTTATTAGTGGATTTTATAAAACATACCATTTAATTTTCTAATACATATAAGGGAACTCCATGAAACATACAAACATTTCTAGAATCATTAAGTACCACTCCTTATCACCTTTTGGACCCTCATAAAAAATCCTATCATTTGGTACTTTTTCAGCTCAACCTCATCAGTTCTATTCACATGGGAATGGTTAGTATAACATCATTGTTGATGAGGGAAATGAAATAAGCCAGGCATAACACAATAACATTATTGACGATACATTTGATATTCAAATATAATATTTATTTCCAAAATCTCTAATGGCCCCATATTTGTGGGTGTAATCATACCTCACATATACATATGATAGTGTTATAATCTTTGTGACACCATTTGGAAGACCCTGTAATCCACCTGAAACTCTAGAGGATGGTGGATCCAATCGAAATAAGTCCTATATCTAATCTGGGTAGTTTATAACTTATTTATTATCAATAAAATGTTACATTATATCTTTATAATGATACTCCATCTAATAATAATTCACATATCAACATCCATTCAATAAAGGGGTGAATGATAAGGCATACTATAAAAATCCATTAGTCATACCATTTTTATCAATTATTGGTAGCTATTATTATATAAAAACTATGAAATATGTCACTTTTTCTCTAAAAAACTACAAATTATAAGATAAAAACTTGAATAATTTCCATATATATCCAAATAGTTCACTCAAACTTCATGTTAGGTTGTGATTGGTATGAAGTACTTTGATGAACAAGTGTGTCAGGTGCCATATGTATTCGTTTTACAATAATGATGTTAATCAAGAATATATGTCTTAGACGATACTCCATGGAACTCCATGTTGGAGTACAACTACTACACTTAAACATTCATCATTTCATCATTGTAGAAAGTCTCTGTGGTCAAATATAACTGATAAAGATTAGTTAATTGATACAAAATCTCCCACGCTACATCACTACCCCTACAATATCCATTAGAATCCGATCTCAAATTCTACTATCACATAATCTCAATTCAAAATAGTAATTAGTTAATACTACATAATTGAAATGGACCAATGGTAATTTGACTTCACTAGATAATAGGTGGAGCACCGAACAAAAAAACTCACAGTTTTCCTCTTCTCCAAAGTTCACTAATACTACCAACAAATATCATGACACATATGGATCAAAAATGAACATAAAACCAAACATAGGGTGTGTGAGTTCCTCATCATATTTTCTAAAAATTGTCAAAGAGATAAATCTATATCCTCAAAACATAAATATCATCATCAACATTAAGATACTACTATGGTCGAGTCTCCCCATGTATATGTTGTCCCTCATGTAAAAAAATTATAAATATGCAATCTGAATTCTCTTCACCCTACTAAGGAGGAAATATGTAACAGGTGGGTAAAAAGTGGTTTCTCCCCCTAAGATTCATACATATTGTGGAGAAACTATGAGAATAAGGACATAAACATCCAATCCATGCTATAATCCTATACCACCTTAGTCTGAGTCATTTTTCTCATTTCATCTATAGTATCATTTAGCTTCACAAGTGTATATTCAAGATAAACATAAAAATACTATATATAATTGTTCCAATATCACACACAATTATTTAGGTTCCACTAAGGAAATATATACCTTAGGATATTATAATTAGCATACACTATAACACTTTCACCAGAAAGGTAATTCCACCGACATCCCAATCAATTGACAAAAGAAGATAACACTAGATCAAGTGTCAAAACAATTCCCTCAAGTGACCTTAACTGACTGAGACCATAAGAGACCATAATATTGTCCAACTACAGAACCTCTCCCATTCAAAATCTTACAGAATCAAATTATAAGGTTTATTTATTAACAAAATCTTTTAAGGATAAAACCATTTTATATTTCAAAATACCTTTCATCTCCCAAAAGGTTTTATTATATGCTTCTAAAAATTCCATTGCCTTCTTGTTCAAGCCTATCATCAACATTTACATGTTGAGGAACTCATAAATGAATATTTAGTAATAAATAGTAAAAAAAAATGTATGACTCTCAAAAAAACCTTTGGGCCTCTCCCAATGTATTTATATCAAAACATAATTTAGGGTATATTGACACTAAATCCTATGATATATCATTCCCAAGTACTAAACCAAATCAATCCAACAATTATTCATAAATATCATGGAACATATTTTATTCTACCTATGTGTACTCAAATGAACTATTTGTGTCGATTATTCCCCTCCCTCATTCTTGAGTACACAAGGACATAGATGAAAAATACATCTATTAATGTATCAAAATAGCTAATTCCTCAAGGAAATAAAAAACATTGGTGAGATTTTATACAAAATTATATCACTAATAACATACATAGATCAAACCAACACTTTAATTCCATGTGTGTCATGACATAGGGACTCATGATTAACTAATGTTATCCTTATATGAAGTCAATATTATAGAACTCACTATAAAATATTGGTTTATTATATAATTCATTTATAGAAGGATTTTGAAATTGGTTCATGGACATAACATTATTTAACCTTTAATAATCCACACATAGTCTTAATGATCAATATACCTTCTTGGTGACTAGGACTAGATAACCCCAATGTGACTTTCAAGGTTGTATAAACCAATTTACCATTATTTCTTCTAGTTGTGATTTTAACTCTCTAAGCTACAGAGGATATATCCTATAAGGAGGAAGAGAAATAGGATTTCCCTTGAAATGAGATTGATTATAACTGTAAACTCTCATTTGGGTGTTATCCATAAAACATCGTCAAGAAATATATCATGAATATGGTGAACTAGAGGATGAATATTTTTAATAAGTAACTCCCCCTCATCCAGAATATGTTTAGAATCCTGGGATGTAATCCAACCCATATTTTATGGTTTATGTCCAACATGAATTAACTATACACCAAACTCTCTAATATATACATAAATTCCACCCTTGATAGACAAAAAAGACACTTATCAATGATAATAACTTATATGGATCGATATTATACTGTTTAATCTCTCCAAATAATTTTGTTAAATCTTCTCGTATATGGGATAATGTAAAACCACATAAACATATCACCATAGATCACTATTTTGAAGTCGTAACATCTATGAATTCCCTCTTATCTCACCCTTTGAGGTGTGTCAATTGTCATTACCCCATACAGATTCCCTATGGACAACCATAATATACCAATTAATTGGGAATACATTAAAAAATTGATTTTATCTTTTATAAAATAGAGAAAATACTAAGGTATAATCCACTAAAATCATACCTTGAATAGTATATAGTCCTACATCCTGAATAGTAAGGTTTGGGTCGAAAACAAGAAACTAACCTACACCTCTTCATTTATCCTTGAATAGAATCCCATGGACTAACATCCAATATTATATCTTCTAAATATAACCCTGGGAATCATAACCTATACCTCATACTAAACCGACTATGTAACACCATTTACACACATGTTGTTCCATACCTGATCTAACTTATGTTTGATTATTGGAATATGTTTTTATTAACACCTGAATGGTATTTTTTTAGGATAAACTAATGTTGTATTTTCCCTGAAATGTGTTCATATAGTAATACTCTACATAGATTATTTAATATTTTAAATCTTAATTGGAATTGAGTTGAGGAGTTTAATAAATATTGACCAATTCTGAATAGTTATTTGAGGTTTTAAAGTGTGGTTAAGAGTTTCTAGTGGTAGTTCGATGGACCCATGTGAAAAATTGAAAATTTTATAAATTTGGTGTTCGCAGGGAAAATATTCTAGAGTCTTGAATATTATCATCACTTATCTCCCTCAATTTGGAACCAATAATGGTTGATATATATAGTAGGATTTCTACCACATGATCATTCAACCAGATCATTTGCTTATCCATGTGATCGACAACTTCCTGATCGATACCTACAGCCACTCCCTTGAAACATGGAAGATCATAATGCTAATTTATAAACTTGTTTTTAATACACCCATGGTCGACATTCATTGTCAGTTTTCTAACACCTATAAGTACTTCATAGTTAGTAGTTTTTATATTTCATTAATCTTTGTAGTTTCCATATTTCTATAATTCTAATGAATGTTTTCTATAAATATTCTTGACCAATTATTCATGAATTAAAAAAATTATAAACACCAAGATAGGGGTTTGATTCAATCATGATGAATCAGGAAGTTTATCAAAAAACATTGGTTAAGAATATAAATATTCATGATGATATTTTGTTACATGAATTATTTTTTTGACCAAATTAATTCCAAAAAATGGTAAATCAATTTTATGAGATTCATGAGATAGCCTTTAGTATTTTACTATCATGATGGTTCTGAGATATATGATGTAATAATTATTTGAGAGAGATTGAATTGTGATATCACATCTTGAGTTGTTTGAGGATTTACTAATTATAATACATAAAAATGAAGATTTTTATGAAAATGAAGATAAATTTGATGATTCAATAGAAGAACCTTAATTCCTTAAACATCGCAATGAAAATTGTTATTAGGGATTAAGATAATGAACTATGTGTTGTTTTGAGCTGCTATTCAGATGTCTTAATCATTTTCATATCAAAAATAGTATTTAATATTCTCTCAGGCTATAATGAAGAATTGGTTAATTTTAAAGACAGAATGACGAATATTTAATCATATATATATATATGAATAATTTTATTTCTAGATTTATATTTTTTATTATGATGGGGATGAGCTAAAATTTTTGGTAAATGTATTTATAATATCTATTTTTCTTGAGGAAATTCAATAAAAATTGATAAAGATGATATCAATATGGTTTAGTGACCCATTGTATGATATAGATCTCATAGATATTGAAATAATATATAGTATTTGTCATTAGACCTGGGAAATATGAGAAATAAATGAGAAAGATAACAGAATGGTACTCTTAGAATATCCTAGGATACAACCAACATGAAAGATTGATAATATTGTTATTTTGGGAATTACCATGTATAAAAAATTAAAATGCTATAGGATAATGGGAACCCCAATATATTATTGGATATTATATATTTTAAATATATGAGATATTATTTCTTAATTAAATACATTTTAAGGGAAAATCATAGAGAGTGTGGACAAATTTCAGTCTGAGTTCTTTTGTTGTATTGGGAGAAATATTTAAGGGTAGTCTTTAGGAATAATATTATGTTTTTAGCATGTATTGGATCAAAATACCTATGGATATAAAATAAAAAAATAATGACATTATAAATATCAAACTAAGATAATATCGGTGAGTTGAATAAATACGACTATGGAATAAGGGTTGGTGAGTGACCAACTGCATTACTGTAATTAAAATCATCTGTAATTTGAGAATTTTAGTGAGTGGGTGAGGAAACCAGATTTATAGATTTTTTATAATCATATTATTTTTAGACGATTATAAGATATGAGTTCCATTGCTTGACTTAAATAACCTATGGGAATTTGAGATCCTATTTTGAGGTTGAACGAGCCCTATTCTAGATGATACAAATACTTTCTAGGATGAATTGGTGATCAATATTGAAGGATGAGATGAACGCAAAATTTAAATATACATGTAGTGATACCACAAAACCTAAGGGATTTAGGATACATAGGGGGGATAATTGAGGGATGTTTTGAAATTAGTTTGATGCTTCAAAGAAGTAATATGTGAAACAAGTAGTTGTGAACATAGTGGGATACATTGTTGATGTGGGATGCACCAGTGGATTCCATATTATACCGGTCAAAATCTACCTGTATAGGTTGATATATTATTATGTATAAAAAATTAATTTTATATCACTATCATTTAATATAGTAGGTCTTTGTATCTAAACTTTTAAATCTTATGTGTTGCCTTTTCATTCCATACAATAACGAATATTGGAATTTCATGGTAGGTTAGAAGATAATAGTAAAATTATTAGTAATGAGAAAAAATTTAAATTTTAGGAAAAATAAATGATACTAAAATAATTTGAAATTTATTAAAATGAAGGAAAAAATGAATCACCCAAGGTGAATACACCAATCCTATTTGATATTTCAACTGGTATTGGAGAAAAGGAAATCTATGATTCATTTTATCTTTACAAGACAAATAATTGTTTATTGTCTTAAGGTAATAAAATATTATAATTTTTTTAAAAGACTAATATGGAAAGATACAAATATAATCCTATTATTACACATATCGATATATCATTCAAGAGTATAGAAAATATGAATAATATAAAGGCTATGAAGTTAAGAAAACTATTATGGAAGAAATTGGATCAACTATTATATGTTGTTACTCAAAATGGTAAGTGAATGTCTATTGAATCAGTTAATAAATACCATTTTGAGGACTCTAGTTTATTCTATGGAGAGTGTGATGTTTTTGGATGCCGAATTTCATATAGGACCTTGAACGGGCACTGTTGAGAAGACTTAAGGCATCATGGGAATCCACGAACAATTGTGTGATGCATGTGGGAGCTACAAAAAAGAATTAAGATGTGCACGCAAGATTTCCTTTGGATCATAAAACCTTGCACACCCAATTCATCATCAAATGGAGAATTCTGTGGAAACCTTCTAAATAACCAACCAAGGAAATCGAACGAAGGAAGGGAGCCCTATGTGCAGTATTCCCTTAGGCAGAAAAACCCTTCCGCACATAATGTGATGTTAAAAAGAGTCTTGCACGCAAATCCTCTTGTATGAAACCTCCTAATTTTTAGACTATAAATAGAAGAGTAACCCTTACCATTCAGGGATGGTTATATAAGAAGAACCGATGCACTGCAATGTGAAAGGCACCACTTTTGCAACCGCCTAAAAAACACCATGACCTCATGGTATTAGATCTTGCGTGACAGGTCTCCTATAGGTCCTCCTTCATGTGGGCCCACTTGGGCATAATCTTCATCCATTTTCTTTTACTCAAGGCATTTTCATTCAAAAGATTCATATTGTGCACAAATTTCTACCTGTATTGTAACTATTTTTGTGTGCATCTATTCATTTGCTGTGAAACTGCCCCATCATGCATGAAACCTATCATCTTGTGTTCTCCCCTTCTCATCTAACCCATGAGTTTTAATCACCCAAAGGAACCATGTCTTAGCCCCTATAGTGTGTGACACCCCTGTTGTGATCATGCTTCTCTTGTACGACCCACTAGGTTTGTACGAAGTGATTCCAATTCCCCATCGATGGTGCTTCATATTGAGTTTCTTAGCCTAATTCTTCTTCTCATAGGAATGATAATTTCTATTTCTTCTTCACATATCGATGCATACATTATCCTTTCAATGGATTATTCCACAACCCCACCTCCACAAAGCATTTTCGGTGCCCTCCCACTACTAAGGGTTAAAGTGTTCTGGTTATGAAAGCCCTATGGGTAAGGATTGAATATTCAATATATAAGTTAAAAGATGGTAAACTGACATGAACCCTCATCCTCATCACATGATGTTAAATTTTATCCTCTCCTTATGCAATATACACAAGGTGATCCACCTCAGCCAATTTTCACACCCACTGGTCTCACTAGAAGTGAGATATTCCTCACATGGAATGAGATCCTCCATGCGTGGAATGACATCTGTGTAGTACCCCCACTTTTTGGTATATAATCATTTATTGATGATTTTAATGGTTTTAGAGTTAAGATTAATGAATGGGAGAGGTGGGATAACTTTGAGTGATGTTTCGATCCAAAAGGGAAGTCGTACGGACGGTGCACAGTTTGTCTAAGTCATGCGGAAAAACTGTGCATTGTTGGTATTGGAGGTAGTAGCTTACGCACGGGTGGTGCATAGTTGGTCTAACCATGTGGCCAAACCGTGCGTGGAGTGTCTGTTGTGGTAGTGGATAACGCACAGTTAGCATATGGTTTGTCTAACTGTGTGAGAAAACAGTGCAACCACTTAAAAGAGATCCTATAAAGGTGGATCTCACGGTGTGGCCCTAACTCGGGATTTTGTTTCTCCTAAGGTTATAGAATGTTCTCCATTCATTCTAAAGGAGATCTGAAGGCTACTCTTTGCGAATTGAAGCCAGATTCTTGAGGTATGTGATCGTTTTTCTTCGTTCGTGATCAGTTTCTCAGATCAACTTAGATCTACTTCTCCTCATCACTCGGTCTCCTAGATCTGCGCCCATTATGGGTAGATATATGTGTGTGGATTACAAAATATGATGAGATTTGGTCTTGATCGTGATATAAGAAGATATCTAAGGCAAGTTTTTAAAGAATCAACCTCATTCTCTTGAGCGTTCTTTGACCGTTGTGGTTTTCATCAAAACATTTGAGGTAGTAGGCGTCTCCCTCGACTCCTCCTTCTATAATTGATCTTCATAGATTCAAATTGGTTTATCTGAATGGATTTCATTGTGAAAATAGTGGAATCAATATTTTATAGTGATGATTTATGGTTTTGATGAAATTGTGAAATCTTGGTGAATTATTGTGCAAAGTGATTTGGCTTCTTGAATTTGAAATGTTGATCTTAAATTATGGATTTTCTAAAATTGTAAATGGATTGATGAAAAATGGGTTTTCAATAAAAAGGGTGTTTTATTGAAATGGTTTGATATTGAAATGACTTTGTTGGATTTGGTTTTCAATAAAAAGGGAGTTTTATTGAAATGGTTTGGAATTGAAATGGATTAGCATTTAAATGGTTTTGATTGAAATGGTTATCAATAAAAAGTTGATTTTATTGAAAGTGTGTTTTGGCATGATCGGTGGGAACATGTGGTGTGTGTTCATGTTGCATATATGATGCTTGGATGAAATATGACCTTGTGATCAGTACCAGAATTTTAATGGCACATTGTAACTACTTCTATGAGGCTAGGTTGAAATATGACCTTTTTCTCGGTGCCAAAGGTGTAATGGCACATGGGAAACAATTAACTTGTGATGACTTGGTAGATCGACGAGAGATCGCTCATGAGTATGGAACTGTCTCAATGAAGCATGCATGGTTGGTAGCATGGGTTGGGAAATGGTTGGGTATGCCGAAAATGAATGCTAGTGAAATGGTTCTAAAGATTGTTTGGATATTTTTCTGGAAAAATAACTTTCTAGAAAATTGGTTTCAATAGCTCTTGGAATGCCTTTGGTTATGAATGGCTTGGGAAACTTGTTTATATTTAGTTATAAACTACTTTTGAGAAAATGTATTAAATAAAATGTTTTAATATAAATGTGGCTAACTCTTATATCCTAGTGGCTTGAGTAGGGAAGTCATTGGGGAAAACCTATTGAGTTTTATACTCACCCATGCATTGTCACCTTGGTTATTTTGAAGATGTCGTATTCCGTGACCCAGGTAAAGGTAACGCATCTCATTGCTAGTGTTTCGTGGTGATGCTAGGGATATGTGTTGGATCTTGGAGCATGGAGCTTGGTGTGGAGCTGTGGAGTGTGTCTTGGTTCTCTTTGGGTCTCTTGTTTAGTCTTCCACATAGTACTCTGATATTGTATTTGGTTTGTGTTGTGTTGTTGAATATCTTGGTAGTCTTTTGGGAATACATGTTTGAATATATTCTTGATATGCATCATATAGTGGTTGTTAGTGAATGGGTTGGTTGGTTTTTTTCCTAAAGTGTAAATCATCCCCCACTTGAATTTGAAACCCTTCGGCATTTATTTCTAGCCTTTGGCATCTTATGGATGTCGCTTAAGGCCATGTAATGACTCATTGTGATCTCAAGCCAATGAGAATTGGCGGGTCATTACAAGTGGTATCATCTTGTTCGATCCTTACCTAACAAGTGGTCATCAATGTTCTTGGTCATGGAGTTGAAATTCATTCTTGTATATTCCATGGGTCAAAATCTTTGATAAGAGCATGATTTTAGGAACTTGAAATGTATTTCATTAAAGGACTTAGCTAACCCATTTATGTTGAACATCATGTTTCCAGGGTGTTGGGTACATAAGTGTTTTGGATACACTTCTTGAATGTTGGAAATATCATTGTCATGGGTTTATCCAATGAGGCGAGAATGAAATTCATTTTAGAGGAATGAATTACGACAAGAATTTCATATCTCATTGTGAGGAATTACTTATGATTTGTTTCAAGGTGTGAATATTCAAAAAGGAAAAATGCTGAAATTGTTTTAAGTAGAAGATTTGGAAAACAGAATATTTGGTTAATTTTGAAAATGGGCTGATTTTCAAAAAGAATGTTGAATGTTTCTAAAAATATTTTAACATGGAAAAAGGATGTCTTGGAAAACAATGAAGTGATATCATTTGAAATTATAAGATATTAGTTTCTAGATAGTGAGATTGATGGAGGATGTTGTTGGTTTAGAAAATGGCACCTAGTAGGCATGGTCGAAACCTACCCGAAGAAGCTGTGGAGAATGTGGTTGCACCTGAACCACGAGTGAACCAAGTGCCGGTTTGAGTATTTTCCAAGCTTCTCAAGATGTGGATATGGGGAACCAAAGGAATGAACCACGACATGTCAATCATACCATCCAGTTCATAAAGCATAATCCACCGAACATTCATGGTCATGCTGAACCCGAGAAGGTGGAGGTGTGGCTAAGTAGGATGAATCATATCTTCTATTGCATCGGCTCACCATCAGAGCTCAAGGTAAAGTTAGCAGCGTTTATGCTTGAGGATCTTTCACATAAATTGTGGCATTTAGTGGTTTATGCTAAATTGGATAAAGGCCTTACATGGGAGGATTTTGAAGAATTGTTCAACAAACAATTCTATCCTCACACGTTCAGTATCTAGAAAATGACAAACTTATTCACCTTGAAGCAATGGAGTCTCTCTGTCAAAGAGTATATGGATAAGTTCATAAATTTAGTCTATTTTTCACCAAACGTTGCAGCAAGTTCATCGTTGATGGTATGCATCATTGAATTGGGGCAAATGAAAGAGATTCGATTGAAGATTGCGGTGCTATGTATTACGGATTATACATAGATGCTGATCTGAGTGACAGTTGCTGAACGCGATATCATGGGATCGATAAGAGGAGGAATGATGATATCTAAAAGAAACAGTCGGAACTCTATAGCTAAGAACAAAAGGAAAAGGGACACCTATTTCCATGGTGCAAGTGGAAATCAGAACTTGACGGCTGGATCAGTGAACCTTCCTCCATTACCCCAGAGAAAAGCATGTTGTTTTCAATGTGGTTCGCAAGACAACATAAATCTGGACTGTCCGGCACAACCTAGAGCATGTCATTATTGTAACAAGATGGGAAATATTAAGCGCTATTGTCTTAGTGATCCTAGGTTAGTTTCTCGAGACACTCCTCTGGCGTCGCATGCATCATATGCTTCGACAGGGTGAGGACAGCATAATCAGTCTCGTTAGAATAACAGAGCTA
This sequence comes from Viscum album, assembly GCA_963277665.1. Taxonomy (NCBI): domain Eukaryota; kingdom Viridiplantae; phylum Streptophyta; class Magnoliopsida; order Santalales; family Viscaceae; genus Viscum; species Viscum album. The sequence continues at coordinate 982,280,546 of OY728123.1, forward strand.
GCCAAGGTGATCCTCAAAATACCATGACTCCTCAACTAGGGAAATCTCAGCATGAAAAGAAGGAGAATAGTGCAGTGATGAAGCAATTTTATGGATCTGAGTAGACGATGGTCGATGATCAAGCTGGACGGTCAATGGTGAGAGGTATAATTATTTTGAATTCTACCCTTCTCTAAGTGATCTTCAATACTAGTGCATCACATTCTTTCATTTATTCTCGTTATGTTGATTTTCTATGTTTAAAACTGGATATGATGTCTTCTATCTTGAAACTGTAAACTACTCTTGGTGAAAGACAACGTCAATCCTTTTTGTGTAGAGCATGTGTTATAACTTTTGATAAAGATAAGTTAAAATGGGACGTCTCAATGTTATACATGGATGTCTATGATGTAATCCTGGGTATGGATTGGTTGAAAATATTTAAGGATCACATCGACTATTATAGGATAACAGTTAGTTTCATGACTGAGGATGGCATCAACCATCTCTTCAGAGGAGAGAGGATGAAAAAGAAAGGTACAAAGAGCTTGTTAGCACCAATGGTGGGAAAAATCTCTTACCATTTGGCAGCGTTGAGTTTGTCATCAATGGAAGAGTTGGAGGAAAATAGTTTTCCAGCTATTGTGGATCAATTTCCAGATATATTTCCCAAGAACATATCAGGATTTCCACCTCTAAGGGAAGTGGAGTTAACTATTGATTTCCTTCTGGGGACTAGTCCTATTTCCCATCCGTCTTATAGGATGGCACCAACAGAGTTGTGGTAATTGAAAGTGCAGCTAGAGGAGCTGGAAAGAAAGGGTTTCATTCAACCAAGTACTTCTCCCTGGGCAGAACCAGTGTTTTTTGTGAAGAAGGCAGATGGAACTCTTTGGCCGTGTATTGATTATTATAAGCTTAACCAAGTTACGATAAATAATATATATCCACTTCCACTCATTGATGATCTATTTGATCAATTATGGGAAGCTCATTGGTTCTCCAATTCTGACTTACGATCAGGATATAACCAATAGCAAGTTCAGAAGGAGGATATTCCAAAGAGAGGTTTCAGAAGTAGATATGGCCACTATGAATATGTATTCATGCCTTTCGGTCTAACGAATGAACCAGTAGTCTTCATGGCATTGTTGAATTAGATATTTCTATGATATCTAGATTATTTTGTTGTGGTGTTTGTTGATGATATCTTGGTGTATTAAAAGGCATGGTTTGAGCATGAAGTCCACCTGTAAAGAGTGTTTCAAATCTTGAGAGATCATCATTTGTATGCCAAATTATCAAGGTGCGATTTTTGGAGACAAGAAGTATTTTTCCTTAGCCATGTCATTTCTGAGAAGGGCATTTCTGTTGATCCTGAAAATATAGAAGCTGTTATCTCTTGGAAACCACCGAAGAATGTGTTTGAGATATAAAGGTTTCTTGGCCTAGCTAGTTACTACTGACGCTTTGTGTGTGATCACTCACAACTAGCTTCACCAATGACAGCTCTGACAAAGAATAATGTTCATGTCCAATGGACGGAAGAATGTCAGAAATCCTTTCAAGAACTGATTGTTCACCTTACATCGACACCTATCATGATCTTTCCAGAATCAGGACAAGGGTATGTGGTGTATTTTGATTCTTCAGGATCGGGTTTGGTATTTGTTCTGATGAAAAGATATCACATGGTTGCTTATGGTTCAAGGCTGTTGAGGGTTCATGAGAAGAATTACTCAACACATGATTTGGAGTTAGCTTTAGTCGTCCATGCTTTGAAAACATGGAGACATTGTCTCTTTGGTGAGTAATTTATTGTGTCTATAGATCACAAAAGCATGAAAAACATTTTCTCACAGCGATATTTGAATCTGAGGGAAAGGATGTGGATGGAGTATCTCCAAATGTTTGACATTGACTTGATGTATACACCCGGAAAAGGAAATTTGGTGCCGGATGCATTTTCTAGAAATTCATATACTCAGCTGGAAAAATAAGGTTCATATGAATGGTTGTTAATGTTGATCTTAGCTGACATGAATGTGGAATGTGAAGACCGAGGTGATGTTGTTGGTTTCTTGTCAGCTACGCTTGTTCTTGATTTAGTAAACATGATCAAAGAAGCACAAACATATGTTGCAGAATGTCTAGTTTAAATTTCAAAAATCAATAGTAGGGAGACCATTGATGGCTGGAAACGTGATGGGGGTTAGTTTTGTGTTTCAGAGATCTGATGGTTGTACCTATGGTTTTTTATGAACAACTCTTTCATGCTTACCACCATTCAAGATTGTATGTACACCCAAGTACACAGAAGTTGTATAAGCTTTTGAAGGCGCAGTTTTGGTGGAGCAGCATGAAAAAGAAGGTGCCCGAGTTTGTCTCCCAGTGCTTAACATGTCAGCAGGTTAAAGAAGATAATCAGAGACCACCTCGTATGTTACAATTCATTTCCATCTCAGTGTGGAAATGGGATCATATAGTAATGGATTTTATTATAGGTCTTCAAAGAATGGTCCGGAAACACGATGTCATTTGGGTGATAGTGGATCGTCTAACCAAGTCATCCCATTTCATCCCTATTCGTGAAACTCATACGGTGGATGATCGTTCAAAAATAAATATCCTAGAGGCGGTGAAGTGAAATGGTGCAGTAGTTTCTATAGTTTCAGATATAGATCTGTGGTTCACATCTTGTTTTTGGAAATCATTACACTAAGCCCTCGGAACTCGGTTGAATATGAGCATGGCGTATGATCCTCAGACGATGGGAAATCCGAGCGAATGATACAAACATTTTATGATATGTTGAGGGATTGTGTAATGGATTTTGGTGGTCATGGGAGGAGAATATACCCTTAGTGGAGTTCTCATACAATAACAACTATCATGCCTTGATACGCATGGCTTTGTATGAAACATTGTATGGGAGTCCTTGTCGTTATCCAATATGTTGGGTGGAAATGGGTGAAAAACCACTACTTGGACCAAGCCTTGTCCAAGAAACAAGTGATAATATCCTGTTTATTAGAAAGAGGATGGAGACGGCTTAGAGCCATCATAAATCTTATGCAGATCACCGTCGAAGACCACTATCATTCGTAGTGGGTGATCATGCCTTCTTGAGGATCTCTCCAAGGCATAGACATCGTCATTTCAGGAAGCAGGGAAAGTTTCCTCCTAGATACATTGCCCCTCTTAAGATATTACAACTGGTTGGAAAGGTGGCATATCGGTTGTAATTACCACCACGGTTTAGTTCGGTGCATAATGTATTCCATGTATCTCAGTTGAAAAAGTATCAGCCTGATCCGGACCATGTGATCAGATGGGATCACGTTGACCTAGAGACGGAGGATTTGTTGATACATATCTCGGAAAAGATTGTGGATAGGAAAGAGAAATTATTGCATGGAAAAATCATCAGTCTAGTGTGGGTTTTATGGAAGCATGGTCAGATTCAGGAGGAGACATAGAAATGTGAGAAGGAAATGGAAGAGCAGTGGCCAGAACTATTTCAGTTGGGTGAAGGTTTTCCACATTTCGAGGACAGAAAGAACAATGGTGGAGAGAATGTTGTACCCCTGGTTTATGGTATGTAACCCTTTTAATGGTTTTAATGTTAAGGGTGATGAATGGGAGATTCGGGAGAACATTGAGTGATGTTTCGAGGAAAAAGGTAACTCACGCAGACGACTCACGGTTTGTCTAAACCGTGTGGAAAATCTATGTGTATTTGGTCTTGGGGTAAGTAGCTTCCGAACGGGCCATGCACAGTTTTTCTAACCATGTGGCCAAACCGTGCGTGGAGTGTCTGTCGAGGTAGTGGCTAATGCACGGTTAGCACCTGGTTTGTCTAACCGTGTGAGAAAACCTTGCAGCCACTTAAACGAGATCCTATAAAAGTGGATCTCATGAGTTTTTGCATCTAAGTTTCTCGTTTTTCCTTCTAAGCAGCCCTAACTTGGTATTTTTCTGCTACTAAGGTCAGAGAAGGTACTCCCATTGTTCTAGAGGTGATCCGAAGGCTTCTCATGGCGAATCGAAACTGGATTCTTGAGGTATGTGATAGTTCTTCTTCATTCATGATCGGTTTCTTAGATATAGTTATATATACTTCTTCTATTCTCTTGGTCTCTTAGATCTACACATGTTATGGGTAGAGATCTAAGGAAGGTTTTTGAAGAATCAACCTAATTATCTTGAGCGTGCGTTGACCGTTGGGGTTTTTGTCAAAACCTTTTAGGTGGGAGGCTTTTCTATCGACTCGTCTTGCTAGAATTGATCGGCTTATATTCAATTTGGTTTATTTGAATGGATTTTATTGTGAAAAGAATGGAATCAATCTTCTTTAGTGATTATTTATGGTTTTGATGAAATTGTGAAATCTTGGTGAATTGTTGTGGAAATTGATTTGGATTTCGGAATTTAAAATGATGATTTTCAATTACAGATTTACTGAAATTGTAAATGGTTTGATGAAAAATGGGTTTTCAATAAAAGGGTGTTTTATTGAAATGGTTTGATATTGAAATGACTTTGATAGATTTGGATTTCAATAAAAATTTATTTTTATTAAAATGGTTTGGAATTTAAATGGTTTAGCATTGAAATGGTTTTTATAGAAACGATTTTTAATAAAAAGGTTTTTTTTATTGAAAGGGTGTTTTGGCATGATCATTTGGAATATGTGGTGTGTGTTCATGTTCCATGTACAAGTCTTCTTTGAAATATGACCTTGAGCTCGGTGCCAAAAATTTAATGGAACATGGTAACTTCTTGTAAAAGACTTGGTTGAAATATGACCTTGTGCTCAGTGCCAAAGCTGTAATGGAACATATGAAACAATTACCTTGTGACGACTTGGTAGATCGACGAGAGACCGCTCATGAGTATTGAACTGTCATAACGAAGCATGCATGGTTGGTAGCATGGGTTGGGGAATGGTTGGGTATGCCAAAAAGGATTGTTTTTGAAATGGTTCTTAAGCTTGTTTGGTTATTTTTCTTCAAAAATAACATTCTTGAAAATTGGTTTCAATTGCTCTTGGTATGCCTTTGATTATTAATGGTTTTGGAAACTTGTTTATATTTAGTTATAAACTTCTTTTGACGAAATGTTTTATATAAAATATTTTCATATAAATATGTGTAACTCTTCTATCCTATTGGTGTGAGTAGGGAAGTTATTGGGTAAAAAATTCAGAGCTTTATATTCAGTCCTACATTGGCACCTTGGTGCTTTTCCAGATGTCCAAATCACTTTGCACAACAATTCACCAAGATTTCACAATGCCATCAAAACTATAAATCATCACTAAAGAAGATTGATTCCATGATTTTCACAATAAAATACATTCAAATAAACAAATTTGAATCTAAGATGATCAATTCTAGATAAAGGAGTCGAGATAGAATACTTCTACCTCAAAAGTTTTGATGAAAACCACAACGGTCGAAGAACACTCAAGAAAACCAGGTTGATTCTTAAAACACCTGCCTTAGATCTATTCTCCTAGAATGATAAAGACCATATATCATCATATTTGGCATCCAAACACTTAGATCAACCCATAAAATGCATAGATATAGATACCGATAGAAGAGGAGAAGTATATCTAAGTAGTTCTAAGAAACCGATCAATAATGAAGAAGAATGATCACATTCCTCAAGAATCCCACTTTGATTCGGCTTAGATCTACGCCTGTTATGGGTATATCTCAAGTGTTTGTGCCTTTACATTGCTATTTTTTCCTCCTAAGCATCCCTAACTTTGGATTTTTCCTCTCCAAATATGATGATATTTAGTTTTGATCGTTCTAGAAGAAGAGATCTAAGGTAGGTTTTTCAAGAATCAACCTGGTTTCTTGAGCATTCTTTGACTCTTGTGGTTTTAATCAAAACCTTTGGGGTAGGAGGATTCTCTCTCGACTCATCTTTCTATTATTTATTGTCTTAGATTAAAATTGATTTATTTTAATGGATTTGAATGTAAAAATCATGGAATCAATCTTCTTTAGTGATGATTTATTGTTTTGATGAAATTGTGAAATCCTAGTGAATTGTTGTGCAATGTGATTTGGATTCTTGAATTTAAAATTTTGATTTTAAATTATGGATTTTCTGAAATTGTAAATGGTTTTATGAAAAATGGGTTTTCAATAAAAAGGGTGTTTTATTGAAATGGTTTGACATTGAAATGACTTTGATGGATTTAGTTTTCAATAAAAAGGGAGTTTTATTGAAATGGTTTGAGATTGAAATGACTTTGATGGATTTGGTTTTCAATCTTTTTTAGTGATAATTTATGGTTTTGATGAAATTTTGAAATCTTGGTGAATTTTTGTGCAAAGTGATTTGGATTCTTGAATTTAAAATGTTGATTTTAAATTATGGATTTGCTGAAATTGTAAATGGTTTGATGAAAAATGGGTTTTCATTAAAAAGTGTGTTTTATTGATATGGGTTGAGATTGAAATAAATTTCATGGATTTGGTTTTCAATAAAAAGGGAGTTTTATTGAAAGGGTTAGGAATTGGAATGGTTTATCATTTAAATGGTTTTGAGGGAAATCATTTTCAATAAAATGGTGTTTTTATTAAAAGGGTGTCTTGGCATGATCGTTGGGAATATGTGGTGTGTGTTCGTGTTTCATGAATGAGGCTTGGTTGAAATAGGCCCTTGTGATCGGTGCCAAAATTTTAATTGCACATGGTAACTACTTGTACGAGGCTTGGTTGAAATATGACCTTGTACTCGGTGCCAATGTGTAATGGGACGTGGAAAACAATTACCCTATGAAGACTTGGTAGATCAACGATAGAACCATCATGAGTATGGATTTGTCATAACAAAGCATACATGGTTAGTATCATGGGTTGGGAAATGGTTGGGTATGCCAAAAAGGAATTTTTGTGAAATGGTTCAAAATCTTGTTTGGTTAGTTTTCTAGGAAAATAAATTACCGGAAAATTTGTTTTAATTTCTCTTGGAATGCCTTTGGTTATGAATGGTTTTGGAAACATTTTTATATTTATTTATAAACTGATTTTGAGAAATTTTGATATATAAATTATTTTTATATAAATTTGGTTGAATCTTATATCCTAGTTGCATGAGTAGGGAAGTTGTTGGGGAAAAGCTACTGGGTTTTATACTCACCCCTGTTTTGGCCCCTTGGTGCTTTTGCAGATGTCATATTCCAAGACACAGGTAAATGTATGGAATCTCAATTCTAGTGTTTCGTCGTGATTCTTGGGAGATGTGCTGGAGTGTGGAGCATGGAGCATGGTAAAGATCCATGGAGTTTCTCTTGGTTCTCTTTGGGTCTATTCTTTAGTCATCCTCTTAGTACGCTGATATTTTATTGGGTTTGGGATGTGTTGTGGAGTATCTTGGTAGTCTTTTGGGAATACATGTTTGAATATTTAATTGACATGCTTCATATAGTGGTTATTAGTGAATGGGTTGTTTGGTTTTTTTTTCTAAAGGGTAAATCATCACCCACTTGTATTTGAAACCACACAGCATTTATTTCTAGCCTTTGGCGTCTTAGGGATGGTGCTTAAGTCCAAGTAATGACTCATTGTTCTCCCAAGCCAATGAGAATAGGTGGGTCATTACAATCTGTTTGTGGGTAAGGGTAACCATTTTGGTGTAATCCCCCAGCCGTTCCAATGGGAAAATGGACCTTGGATTCCTCGTCCCTCTCTCATTGGGCATTATCGCCATCATGCCTCCATCATGGAGTAAGACCCAATCTCTATCTTCATGGGCTGCTAACCAAGAATAATCTATTATTAACACTTTGGGATGCAAACAAAGTTTAATACCATGTTACATATTAGGTTGGATATCGATGCATAATCCCCTATTTCCTCTTTGAGCCACCAACCACGCATAAGCCCCTCTCTATTCCTCGCAGATTCACCTTTCACAGCATGATTTTCGGGTCTTTACTACTTCTTGTTTCTCACATCGAGCATGAATTACATGGGCATAGAGTGAGCATCTACAATTAAATCCTCCTCGAGTTTCCGGATTGTTAAAGCCCCATACCTTTCCAAATCGAACAACAAGGAATTTGATCATTCCCCTCTCCAGGAAATTTACGTAGGAAGCATCGCTAATGTTCATGCCCATGACCCACCAGTCTTGACCACTTAACATCGGTTCACCCCCCATCCTTCATGATGTTAAACATTATCCCCATTTTTCCCCACATGTTGTTAAACTATCACTAATGAACTACATTATTTTTGATCCCTATCTCCTTGACAGGGAATGTAGGAAGCCTTGTATAGTTTCAACCCCAAACACTAGTAAACCCTTTCGAACTATGTTGGTTTTGATCACCGTCTCATAGAGAGGGTATATAAGAAGCCTCCCTGAGCATCAACCCCAAACACTGGTAAACTTTGGAATCCCCTTTTCTGGGACCCACATCTTTGGTCCGTCCCATAGAGGTTTCAAACCAACCCTCATGCTGATAAACATGCATAATCCCCAGTATTTCCTCAGGTCATTGTCCTCCGTGCACACCCTGATTCGATGGCCCATCCTGACTATGTGGTCTTTTACTTCCCACTATGATGATGCATAGGAAGACTCTCCGAGGTTCAAGACCATCATCCATGTCTCATCCTGGTCTCTCCCTTGAGCCTTTGTGTTTTGGGAAGGTCATGCCCTATCCTGGAGATTCTACTATCTCTAGGTCCCATCCATGCGTCCATTCTCATAATCTTCCACCTCTGGTGTCCCGTTGTCTCACCAAAAAATGTGGACTTTTATTCTCCACCACGTGGATATATAAGAAGTCTTTATTAGGTTCAATCCCAGCATCACTATCGTCTTTATGTCGGTTCTATCTCATTCATCTCATTTACATCATCGAACCATCAATTATCCATCCATGTTCTTACCCGGGTGACCACATCCTAGTAAGATCATTCCATCCACCAAGGCACCTAACAATGCATAATCCCTATAAAATCCATAACCACCCAACCAAGAGTTCCCCTCTTGCGATGGGCCACAATCCATGTGTAATCTGAAGCATATCTTCTGGTTTTTTTCCTTTGTGTACAACCAGACTCATCACCCCTTTGAAATACATGGGTTATGATCCTGGTATCTCGGGACAACGTACATGGGAAACGTCCCTATGGTTTAATACCAGCTAATGGTAAATGCTAGCGTACCCTTTGTAATGACCCAAGCATCCTAGGATCCATCTTCATTAGATGTTTTGACCCACTCATTTAGTAAACCCCTTAGGTTCTCCCTATTGGGGATGTATCTATCTGATCCACTCCTATCATTTTTATGATCAGATCGATCCATCTCCAATAGATGTTAATATTTTGGGATACCCTACATCAATTCTAGTGAAGGTGAGGAAAAACTCAGTGAAATTACTATGGGATATAATTCCCCACACACGATGTGGGATTCCATGGGTTTCCTCACCCTCAAGAAGCCCTATCAGAAGGGGAAGAATCCCATAGGCATTAGTTTTTCAGTGTCTAGACATGCCAATGGTGTCCAATGTGACTTGTCCCCCGATCAAAGGTCGATGCCCTGACATGACCCCTTGGAATTTACTTACAAAAGAAGTTTAATTAACCGACATCCATGAAGATATAGAACCAGGGAAGGGTTTCACAAACAATGTTTTAATCGTTATGGGAGACTCGAACTAGGTAAATAGTTATGAGGAGGAATCCAAGAAGAAGAGACCAGCATCACATCATACCATTTCATACAAGGAGAAAACATCCCTAAATAATCGATAGATTTCACCCACAATTGGAAAGTGGGAATGCGGGGAAAAAATCAGTGCGCCCTCATATAAGGATACATGCCCAAGAGAAAGCATCCGAAACAAAAATGGTGAACCCGATGTGAAATTATTCTTCTCAATGTGGAGATTAATGGAGTTCATGGAATCAGTGGATAAGAGTCTCAACCAATATAGCTATATGACTCCATGTCGAACCAAGAAAATAGTGTGCCTAGTGTGATGCTCACCAGAGATTGGGGTAATTTAAAGTTGGACATCCTAGTCATTGACCTTTCCCATGTGGATCATTCTTTCCAATCATGGGAGACATAATGATTCTAGGGAACTAGACGTATCTTTTCTCCTTTCAGTGCTCTTGATCAAATCTCCTATCTTTTTAGGGCCCCACCAGCTATTTTAGGAATATGATCACCACCCACCACTAACGTAGGGGCTTCAGAAACACCTATTTGGAAATCTCATGTCGCTCCATCTCTTTTACGAAGGCCTCCTCATCCATTGATTCTGGGCACTGATGCCCCATCTCCCCATATGTTCTCATTCAGAGGAGGCTGATAAACAACATCATTTGATGGTATTTGGAAGAATTTATTATCCAAAAAAGGGATATGGACCGATAGGACCAAGAGGCTTCTACACCTCACCATCGATGCAGCCCCGATGGGCTACAAAGGGAGCCACTTCATCCCCCTCAAACCTACAACTGTTTCGAGACCCTCTTATAGGAGCTATTTGAGGAATCTACCCATTACCCTAAATAGGTGAGGGATTTAAGGGCCATCCCAACTATGATCACATCCTAGGGGCCACCAAGGAGGGCTCCCACCATGATGGGTCAGTGCCACCATCTAGTCCAATAGGATGAGGAGCAGGTGAGTTATACACCTGCACCACTAGCCTTAGTCTAGTTAACATGACACCTATGTCGTGTGCAAGTCAAGGATGGATCCCACTAGGGGGTGTCATCATCAATAGCTACAGTTTCATGCGCTATCACTGACACATGTGATCAATTCCCTATTTGTATTCAATAGGGTAACTCATACATCCGACCTGTATCGAGGCCATAACCTCCCTACAGGCAGGTTGGGATGACTCTCTTGGTCGCCGACATATGAAACGCTCGTCGCAAGCTAACCCATGGTGATGAAATCCATCACAGAGGTCCTCGTAGTGCCACCACCAATGAGATAGAAGGTCCTACCCATGCCACCAGTAGTCCTAGAAAATCCCCTCTCCACCGCACTAACATACAATAGGGAAGTTTCTTTTGCACCTGTGATCCAAGGTAAGGAGTTTTTTCTCCTGTCATAGATCTACGATGCAAATACCCTCCTCATCTAGTCAACCATCAGTGTGGGGGTCTTCCCCCTATTTTTTTCTGCAACTGACAAAGTTCCTCTTAGTCTAGGAATTCAGAGAAGTGGAGGTCTTCCCTATTTCATTGGCATCCAATGCAGAGGTCTTCCTCATGTACAATTTTACCATTACAAAGGGCCTCTTCATACTATCACTATAAAGGGAAACAAACAAGGAGGTACTGAACATTCTCCCACGAGTTATTTCAGATGTCCTACCCACTACAACATTTCCCATGGGGATTCCCTTTGTGCACAAACAAGTGGACAGAGAGGCCCTCCTTGTGTTCCTTTGGAAATTTTTTGGTTGTTCTTCACACCCCGAATCACTAAGAAAGAAGTCATCTCTACCCCAACATCTATTCGGGAAAATTTACTCATATAAAAAACCTTCCCAGTCCTAATCAACAATCCAATGGAATGTGGGTGGGTCTCCGACACTAAAGGAAGAATACTAAGAAGTTTCTTACCGTGAATAAACCTGTCTTATTTTTTGATTCTATGGAGAAGTTCCATTCTATAATGAAACCATCTCTTGGATACTTTGTGTCAGGGATGGGGTAGAAACAAGGCATATATTCCTCTCCTTCAAGAATGTGTGTTCCACCAAATTAATTCCTCCCTATGAAGATATATCCAGGAGGACGAAGATATGTCCTCTTTACAGTTCCTAGCCGTGCAGTCATCCCAATAATCAACATGATCATTCTCTAACTCAAATAATGATAACAAAGAGTTGTTCGAGGGACCAATAGATGAAGATAAACAACATGACCCCCCATCAGTAACCACAGCTCCTGTGTGGGAAACTATGGTCTTACGTCTATCTTACCGAGATGTCATGGTGTAGTCATTTCATTCTTCGAAAGACATCCCAATATGTGGAATCTTGTCAGCTCACTCACCATATTCTCTATTGGCCTAATTACTATTTCATCTCACTACATCAGTGTCATTACCAGTCCCCCAGCCACCCCTAGTTGATGAATAGAGAAACTGAGGGCTGGATCTCGAGTATATTCCATGGAGCTTGTTCGATATCCTTGTAGTAGACCATTTCTTAGATATGTTCAGGAAAGTTGCAACCAAAAACATTAGTACCCTAGAATCTATTACCGACAAGTAGGTCACATGATTTTGACAAACCCTATGAGAGGTGCACTTCCATCTCCAATATCAGTTGGTGACATACACCAAGTGTTAGGATCAATTTGAAGATATTGTCCAGCAATGTTATATGGTCTACTTTGCCGAATTCCCTGTGGATCAGCAACCTGAGTCACTCCATTGCCATAAGAACCTCTAGAAACGATGTGTTCAAAGCTTTATGGTGCTATATAGAATCTTTCAGGAGGCTTCCCCTCATGTTCAGATCAGTGGTTAGGAAAAGTATACAGCCCTTCATTTCTGTACAATCCTGTACCAACCCACTTGTTAGGAGATATTGAGGATATTAAGTCAAGTACAATCATGGTTAAAATGGCCTAAATATTAGTGAGAGATAATGATTTAGATATTATCCCTCAGTCAGAATCCCAATAAGGCTAAAGTGCATCTTGGAGTTGTCAAACCCTCTGACCCATCTGGCTTAGTAAAAAAGATGGAGTATGACCCTGAAAAGGTTGTGTTGTGTCAATAGATCACAGATCATAAAAATTTGTATGAATACCTTCTCACTAAACATTCCATGGAATAATGTCCAGACTACAATAATCCTCGACCTAGGAAACAAGGGTAGGTACACCCTCCCCCAGGCGAGTTTCCTCCTAGTGGAATTGACCATCCAACCCATATAGATAGAGTAGATGTTGGAGTCTATGGAAATAGAGAGTGATATGACTCTCAAAATCCACATGAATTGCATGATAACCCCCCCCCCTCAGGACCCCGCTCAGATTCCCCTAGTCGCTCCACAGGTTCTTCCCTCAGCAGCCCCGCAGGTCATCCCACATGCCGCTCCACAATCCACTGAGATCGCTTAACATGTTAAAGAACGTAGAAATGCATTGGTGGTCCTGGATCCTTCTGAAGATAGAAATACCTACCCATATAATCTAATGTATGTGCTTATTCCCTGCCTTGAGGCTTTGGAAACTCAACAGGTGGCAATTATGCCTGATGGAAATCCATATCTGGCATGGATGAAAGATATGCATGCACCCCCTGGTTTGGGAAACCCTACCTATTCCCTGTTTAATTTGATGGGAGATTGGTTGCAACATATGTTCCACTTCATCTCGTGGTGTGGACCCATGTTGGGAACTCTAGCGCAGGATGATGCCCCCAAACTCAGATGTTTTGTACAAACATTGGAAGGGCCTGCGTCTGTCTAGTACAACCTCCTACCCATTGGGTCAGTAGCCAGCTAGGAGTATATCCATAGGCAGTTCTTTTATCAGTTCAGTTCCACCACCTAGAAGATGAGTATTTCAGACCACTTCAAGTGCAAGAAGATGTCTGAAAAGCACACTGCAGACTTTATTGCCAATTTTAAAGGCCTCACCTACTCCCTTGATATGCCGATAACTCAGGAACAACTTCTAACAATGTGTCTGGGGAATGAAAAAATTGAACTCGTCCCATCTCTCATCACATAGAACTACCCTGGGGGATTTCAAGATTTATCTGACAAAGACCAGCATCTAGAGGAAGCCTTACAACATCGAAAATAGGAAAATTTATTTACTCTTATTGTTCCCATGAGATGAGACTCTACGGACAAACCTGTTGTGGTAGCCCAATTAGGCCCCCCTAGGTAGCTAGAGTTATTACCAGTGGATCCCCCTCCACAGACTCACAGAGGCCCATCACGTCAGCGGCAGCATTAGGGCTAGCAGCACCAACCTCAGAATCGGTAGGAGACTCCACGTAACATGCCGCCACCAACACTGAGGGATAACCATGTTACACATCCTTGATAGGTTCCTCCATAGCCTCTTCAAAGCTAGGATCCTAGAACCCATTCCTAGATATATGAAACTAGACCTACACATTTAATGAGGCTCAGGTCCCCTGTTATTTCTAAAGATCAATAGAACATGGAATTATACAGATACCGGAATGCAGGCCTAAAGAGGTGGATCTCACTGATAGACCCAATTACTGCCCCTATCACTAGATGTTGGGGAACACCCTCATGGAGTGTTGTATGTTTAATGACTGGCTCTAAGACATGGTTATTAACAACATAGTCAGTTATGGTCTAGCCCCTATACATGTGTCTTGTCTATTCATAAAACCTGACAGCGAAGGTGAGTGGTAGTGGGTTCTTAACAATGGATCTCATAAATATGATGAATGTATGGTTTGTAAGAAAGTTGACCGTGCTCATGGTATTGTCTTTGCATGTCTTAATTGACCCAGAACCTCTAGTAGTTATTGGGTCACCCTCAACCACTAATTATGAGTTAATATCTCCATCTTCCTCCCCCCTTAGGGGAAAAACAGTTATTAAAGGGAAAATAAATCCCCCACCACTGTCAACTTCCTCTTATAATGTCATAAATTTCATGCCCTTGAAGTTGTTAAAGGCCCCCTTGAATCCATCCAGGGATGGAGGATTCTTCATGTGACGACCAAGGGTAGGATTTAGTTAATACTATATAGCTGGTACACCCTCATATAGTTCCCAAATATGAAGAGTACCAGACAGATCCTCCCAACGTACCCATCTAATTCCAGCATCAACGAAGCCATGATTAAATGAGTCACCATGATGCATTGGTCAGTGAATAAATTCTGTTATTGCATTCCACCAAAACAGGACAACATGCCCCGCGTTGAGATCACCATGCGTAGCCTTCCCATCTTGTTTCACCAGATCTGCCTTTACTGCTGTTTGTATTGCCCAATCAGACAGAACCACCATGTTCATGATTATATTAGCCACATTATATTTTAGATCAGCCTAAGTAATCTAGCCCTCATCTGTTAGTCACTCCACACATTCTGACTAGTGAGTAGTGAGGCATTCCCATCACCGGTTTGCACCGGTTCAGCCAGAAGTTCCCACCTTATATCCTTTTATAGAACAACCTCATGTCAGTAGAAGTTCATGCATTGCAAAGAAGTATGATATTATTACGAATATTTCATGTATTCCTATGATGTTCTCTATCCCCAAGAATCTTTTCCTATTAGTTGATTTGCGTGATGCCCTTTCCAAGGCATTAAGAAGCCCCTCCAAATTGAGGTGGAGGTAGCAGCTGCAAAATTCATCCTTGCTGAGGCAGTCGAGCATGCCAAATTTTAGGAAATTTTCTCTTTCCCTATTTTAGATGAAGTTTATTGTATACAAGGGAATATCCACCCACTGTACATCAGTGGCCAAATAAACTGGGTGAATATTTTCCACTATCTTATAGACACAGGATCAGGGATCAACCTTATCCTAACCCATAAACTTGGAAATATGGGGTTGTCGGAGGCTGATCTGAGTCTCTTTAACATGACGATTCATGGTTATGACAGGATAGAACAAACACTAGTTGGCAAGATCTGCATGAAGTCCGAGTTCGGTGGCCTAGTTTTCTAGCACTAAGTTCATGGTTATATAACATGACAGTTCTTTCAATGCATTTATGGTTAGGCCATATATCCTCTTTCAAACAACTATCCCTTCTTTATATAACCAATGTTATAGGTACTCCATTAATGGTCGAGTAGGAATACTAAATGGTGATGCATCTCCCTTTGCCTATTTTGAATCCCACTACCTCGATGTTGACTATTAAAAGATCAAGGACAAGCAGATTCATACTAATGAGTTTGAACATGCCCTGACTGAAACTGGCCCATGGATAGACTTGGATGATTGCAAACTTTTTCCCAGTCCACTGATTGGAGGCCACAACCGCATAACTGAAAAAATTCTTTGTTTTTTCTATAATAAGGGGTAAAAAATTACCACATCAAAGGGATGCCGAAAGATCACCTCA
Organism: Viscum album; assembly: GCA_963277665.1. Classification (NCBI taxonomy): domain Eukaryota; kingdom Viridiplantae; phylum Streptophyta; class Magnoliopsida; order Santalales; family Viscaceae; genus Viscum; species Viscum album. The sequence continues at coordinate 982,296,628 of OY728123.1, forward strand.
TATTCCAATAAAAATCAGCCTCTGGAGATCCTAGATCCCCAAAATCACATAAGGTATTGCGATATCCACCCCTTGATAATAAAATACATTATACATGCTTGTTTCTTTTGACTGGGATAAACCAGCTAAAGATGACATTCCACTATTTCATTGATATCATTAAGTGTTACCCCTTGGTTTGAAGGCCAAATTTGATCAAGTTGACATCATTCATCACTATGGTCTTGAATGTATAGGAGATACCTGATGCAATGTCCACTGCTGCTTAGGCTGGTTTCAATGTCCCATAGAGATCTGTCAACATAGAATAATTTCCTCCTGCCAAGGATCCCTCTTCCATGAGTGGAGTAGATGATTTTGAGGATGATCCTCCCACATTAAAAGAGTGTGTCTCCAACATGGTCAATGAATTGGTATAGGTGAACCTTGGTAACGATTTGGATCAGAAACCATCTTTGATCAGTGCATCTATGCCTATCGAAGAGAAAATAAATACCTGTACTTCCTAAAGCAGCATCATGATATATTCATTTTGTGTTATGGAGATATTCCAAGGATAGATACTCATGTCTCTGTCCATCGCCTCGGTCTTCCATAAAATCAATGTGGGTTCAAACATTCCCTAAAAAATATGAACCCTTCCCACTGTGCCAGGGTCGAGGCTGATATCGATAAGATCATCAGGGAAAACTTCTTCAAGGAGGTCATGTACCCCATGTGGTTAGCTAAAAATGTGCATGTCAGGATGATGAATGGATAGATCAGACTCTGTATCGACTTCTACGATCTCAAACATCACTATAAAAAGGATAATTTTCCCTTCTCACGGCAGAACTGTTGATTGACTCCACCACTGGGTTCCATGATATCTTCTTCATGGATGGGTATTTTATTTATAACCAAATTCAAATGGCCCCTGAGGATGAAGGGTCTACATCATTCAATAAAAAACAAGGTAATTTCTACTACTTGGTAATTCCATTATGTCTAAAGAATGTAGGTTCCAACTACCAGCTAGACATGTATCACATATTTAAGCGAAAAATTGGGACATTGGTGGAATGCAAGGTGGACGTTTTGGGGGTCAAATATCACAAGTTCCAGGACCATAACAATGATCATGAGAATGTTTTCATCATCATCCATTCTAGCCACCACAAGATGATCCCACTAAATTTCACCTTTTGGGTCCCCTCCAGAATGTTTTTTAGCTTCATTGTTAGATATAGATGCATCAATATCAATCTAGAGATGATCAATGCTATAATCCAAATGTCTCATCCGAGTAACATTCGGGAGATTTGAGGATTTCAAGGCCACAATGCCTACATACGTCAATTAATAAAACATTTGGCTGGTAAGTTTAAGCCCCTTTCGTAGCTCATGAAGAAAGGTGTCAATTATCAGTTGGATTTAAAGTGTTAGCCTACTTTTGAAGAGATCATGTAGTACTTATTACAGCCACCGGTTCTGATGACACACATTTCTAAAAATCCGTTTTTAGTTTATGGGACATCTCTAAAATGACCCCTCAGCTCCTTTATCATTCAAAAGAATAATGAGGGAATGGAGGAAAGTTTATAATATCTCATCTGCATGCTCCTCATTAGATAGATCAGATACTCCTCTATCAAGAAGATTTATCATGCAAGGGTATTTGAAGTGTAGAAATTGAAAAACTACCTGTAACACCAAGACATACGGCAAGTGTCCTGAGTGGATCCGCAGATGTACATTTTTTACCACCCCATATTGACTGGCCATCTATCTCGGTGGGCAGTGATCCTCTAGCAGTTTGAAATCAAGTTTTTCCCCTTGAAGGATATCAAGGGACATGCATTGGAAGACATCCATTCTGCCCCACTAGCTCTGGAAGACTAGAATCTGGATTTTGATTTCCTGGATGAGGAAATTCCTTCATTAGATTAAGCAGTTGCATGTTGGAAATTCATTTTTATGCCACTTCCAAAATCCCCATTGGCAGAATACCCAATGAACCCAGAATCATTATAGTGGGTTTGGTTATCGTCATCATCACGCCAGTGAAAGTTGTTCCTCCATATTCATTCTAGTTATCAGAAGGTAGTACCAACAATGAGGAAAAGTACTAGGATCTCATCACTGGTCTCAAGTGGTCCCTTTATATTGAAATTCCCCACTTTCCTGTGAGAGGTGACATTGTTCTAGTCATCAAGTAGATCAATAGTGACTATGTCATCAGGAAGTCAGTGCTCATACCACTATAAGAAAATACCCTACAGCAAATGGCACAGTTCCATCTCTTCTAGAATTTGGTCATGTCCCTTGTTCACAGAACAATCGAGCTGACACCTTGGCCAGCCTGCCACATCTCTTGTAGAGACTGACTTATATGATATGATTTTCTATGTGTCGCATTAGAGAGCCTTCACTCCGATTACTTCAGAAGTCGATGACAACCCACATATAATATAATTTTCATCCAATACCTCTATAGTAGGAACCCTAGGTCCCCCTATTGCAGTTTTTGATGTTACTCCCCATTGGAGGACCCCCTTTATCGAGTATCTCCAGCACGATAACCTCCTCAGAGATCAAGATGAGCATGATCGAATCAGATAGTGCACTTTTCAGTTCACCCTCTAGAGTAGAACAGACCTTGAGTATATCCTATAAAGATGTGTTTGTGAAGTTGTTCTACATCTTTTTCTTCAAGGATGTGATATTTCTTAGGTCATACAAGAGGTTCAATTCGGTTTCTGCGGGGCTCATCAGATAGGGTCGATACTCTCTCACTTGATCAAGAGATTCAGATATTTCTTTCCGTACAAGATCCGTGAATGTATTGAGTTTTCAAAGTTGTTCCATGCATTCCAAATCCATGATCATTTTTGTTCATTATCTGGTAGAGCCTCTCCCCACTGCCCTGTACTCTTTTCCCTTTGAGCATTGGGTACTTGATGTCATGAGACAATATCCACCATTGACAACTCGCCAATGAAGGTTCATCCTAACAGATACAGATTTCATTTCCAAGTGAGAAGCGTTAGTTCGACTCTACGAGGTCAAGGACCATTCTATAATTGAATTTACGAGCTACAATATCATCTACAGATTTAGAGTCCCTCTCGCCATCCTCATCGATAATAGTACCAAATTACAAGCGGCTGAACAGATGAAGTTGTATGCCATGTGCAACATATTTTCTAACCATATATCCTACTATCACGTGCAAGAAAATGGGAATATAAAGTATTTTAATAAAAAAATATCTAATATATTGCAGATGATAGTTGGTTAGAACATGATGATTTTTTTAGATAAACATCACAACACTCTCTATGATTATTTGATGATGACTCATAATTCCACTAAGTTGAACCCATATTACCTGGTGTATGGACTAAATGTAGTCTACCCATCGAGATTCAGTTTCCTTCATTATATACAACTATATACGATCAGAAAACATCATATAATGTAGCCAAAATCAACTTTAATGAACTGGAAGAACATGATGAGAAAAGGCTTTGTGACCTATATAATCTAGAGTGGCATCAGAACAAGATAGTCATAGATTTAAACAATAAATATCTCTTCCACTCTTTCCTACAAGGTGTCATTGTGTAATCCCTAAGATCTCCGATGATACCCACTAGGAATACACTGATGTGGGATATTTAATAGGAAGGACCTCATATCAGTCATACGGTTGACCCCAATGGTGAGTACTCATGAGTTACCATGTTTGGTGAGTGTATTACACCTCCCCCCAATTCGAAATTCCTCTAGATGTATTTTTCTTGGATAGTCCAACAGGACTCTAAACTATCTCTTATTCACAACATGATGTTAATATTCATGATCCGTCTAGGATGAAGGTAATAAAACTACCCAGCAATTGTCTCGCATGATAATAAACTACAAATTGGTCATAGCTCCACAACCATAAACTAAGATCTATCCCACGTCCTCTCTGCATGATGTTAAATTGCACATAATATGAAGAACTATGTATGTCTTGAATCCAATCCTAATGGGATGTATTGGATGTCTCGAAAAATTTGTCTTGGAGTATAGCCCCCCAATTCTTCTCCTTGACTGCACCTGGGTATAGTTCTCTTGGAGGATCATGCACAAAATAATATAGACTTATTTGGACCCCATATGTGTCTGGTTAAAGATGAACGCACCATGTTCCCATCCCATTATTCTATCATCCCACATTTCCCCCGCAAAATATTAAAGTATATGGCCCTTTTAGAACTATGTATGGCTTGATTCTTTCCCCCACAGGACACATAGGAACGACTAAACATTTCATCTATAGGCACATACCCAAACTTCATGATCTCCCATTGCATCTGTAATCTTGGCCTAGATGTTTCTCAAAACACATGGGGTGGTGCAGGCCTTGTTTTCCTTCATTTATTTTGGATTTATCATCACCACACCATGTAACCCCCTCCGTGGATATCCCCTCTAATTTTGTCCTTGTTGCATGATGTTAAACAACACAGGCATAATCACACTTCATGGGTCCCTTTTTTGGGTCTCTATCAACATTACCATTTAATGGGACCCTTGAATGGTACAGATGCACAAGCATATGGCTCGAAAACCAATTTGGGCCAATATCCTCGCAGTTCTGGAATGATACTTTGATACAATCCCACATTTCCACTATAGTTAATGGCTGACACTCATTATTTGATCTTAGGTAAGGTCACATGATATGGATGCTATGTTTCTGACAAGATAAAAAAGCATCCCCTATCGTTATCACCACCCCTATAGGTCCAATTTTTTTTCAATGATTCCTTTTTTCCTTATATCCCTTCGAACATCAGTGTTCCTCGAGCTAGAATTTCGGTTTGGATTGGATCGACCCCGCCTGATTTCTTTCCTTCATTGTCATACCCTTATATTATAGGGAGAACCTTATCCCACTCCTTGTTTCCCACTCAGATTATTGCTCACATGTTGCTTTGGAGCTTTGGTAATGTTATACCCACATAAAGGGTTATGTGTTTATGGTCTGAGACATATTACCTCGAACAAAGTTCACACCGTCCTCTTCACTCGATGTTAAACTAAAAACTAACTAGGATCATTCATCCATGTATAAGCTTCATGTCCCCCTACATTCCAGATCCCTAGCCCATGTATTGGCACAGGATTTTGCGTTGTGGTATGGAGTCTATGTCCTCATTCACGTCAGTTTATATTTTCCACACCACACACATCCCCATGTGATGCTATTCCTTCATCCATCGTCCTTACCACAAGATGTTAAACTGCACAGCTACCACCACACATTATGTGTCCCACTATTTGGGATTCCATCATCTTTCACATCCAAAAGGACCCTTGAATGGAAAGGATTATAGGCCTCCATGCTCTCCTACCATCTCGGGCCAACATCCCCAAGGACTATGAACAACAATTTGACACATGTCCCACACTAAGAATATGGTCAACAGTTGATGCTCAATTGTATTTTCCTTTTCCTGGTCACATGAGAGGGATAATGTGTTTCATACATGGCCAATAGTTATCCTCAATAATTAGTTATATTATGTGGCCTCCTAAAAGATAGGAACAACGATTCACCCTTTCTGCCTTTCTATCCCATGCACATGACAATAAACCGGGCATCTACGGACCGAGGTCTATGACCATAAACTATTATCTACCACATCCTTATCACATGACGTTAAACATAAAAACATTTTTAAGACCTACATATGGATTATTACCAGCCTTGTGGGATAATTATGAAAACCCATACATTTTTTCTTCGGGTCTAACTCGAGTTCATCTATTCTTTCTCTCAACCACATGACCTGAGTTATTTCTCGGAATTATGATTGTTGTGGAATATGTGGGCATATTTCCTCATTCATAGAAGGGTATTACCCATGGCATACACATTCCTCATAAATATCCCCCCATCCTATCTATATTCTTATCACATGATGTTAAACTTCATGCCCCTTTGAAACTACATGTGTCTTGATTTCCATTCTCATGGGATACATAGGAATGCAGAAACATTTTTTCTTCGGGTCCAGCCCATTTTCCAGGAAACCTCCTCTTAATTAGGCTCCTTGGACTATGTTCATTTTGAGGGGGTGTGTGGTGTGGTATAAGATCATTTCCTTGTTCATGTCATGTTTTCTATAGCCACACTAGATACCTCTCTCATGAGATCTATCCATCCCCCTATCCACCCCTCATTTTCTCAAATAATCTGCTATAAAATTGGGCCCCTCGACCCTCTTAAGAAATTCACCAACATTACCAGGGGCACTCTTGTTTAGGACCTAGAGTGTTGGATCTATATAGGCATGTTTTCATCTATTTTCAATCATCATGTTTCCATTTATTTAGGAATTCATCATCTTTCACATTAAAAAGGACCCCAGAATAGGATAGATTCTAGGCCTCAGTGCTCTCCTACCATCTTGGTCCAACATTCCCTAGGATTTTGAATGAAAATTTGATTGAAGTCCCATGTGTTGAATATGGTCAGCGGTCGACGGTCATTTTTTTATTCCCATTTTTGTTCACATGATATGGATGTTGTGTTTCTATCACGATCAACAATTATCCTCAACCTTTACGCCACACCTATTAAGATATAAATAATGGTTTCATGATTCACATCATTTTCCACTTCATCACTTCCAAGGGTAATTTCAGCATGCTTGGTGATATCCCTCAGTGTGCATTTTCACATTAGGAGGATTAATCCATGTTGTTGTGTCATCTGAGGCTCCACAAAATATCCCCCTTTCTCGGTATTCCATGTTTTTTGAAGATCTTATCCACCCTTATTTCCCACATTGTGTGCGGTGCATGTGGTCCAAGGGATTTGGATAAAGTTTACACCCACTTCGAATATTTTCAATTATTTCATTCTGATCTTTATGACCATAAACTATGATCTGACCTCATCTTTATTACATAATTCTAAACTGCACAAATAATTTCAGAACTAATTTTGACTTGATTCCCATCCTTATAGGATATGTAGGAATGCTCGGATATTTATTCTTTGGGTCCTTCTCACACATCACTAATTTTATCTTCTATTTCAAATTTTTTCCCTAATTATTATAGGATTTCATGGTGTGTTGTATGTGGTATTATTCCCTCATTTAGGTCGGGTTTTCAGTAATATCACTATGTAATCGCCCTTTAACAGTCAGTTTCTCGTGCCCCCGTCATTATCATATGACATTAAACTGCACGACATCTTCCAAAACTACGTATGGACTGATTCCCATCATCATGGGATACATTGGGACACCCATACATTTCATATATAGGTCCATAACCATATACTATGATCTTTTCTGGACCCTCGGCCTGATGTTTCTCCTTTAGAGTTGTGTGTTGTGTGGTTTCTACCTTGTCCACATTCACATCGGGTATGATTTATCACACTTAGAGAATTCCATCTAAAACATTTTTCTTCTATATGTGTCCAATCAATATGACCTTAAAATAGGTGTCCTGGTCCCACATGACAGTAAAATATTTCAGGTTTTCTATGCAACGTTAAAATATGTGGTTCGGTCCTATCATATGACCCTAAATGATGACACTATCATCCTGGTCTCACGGCGAAAAATGATACATCTTTATGATGTCCTCGCTCGAGGAGAAATCATGTTTGGTATTGGTATTCCACCATACAATTTTTTCAAGGATAATATATGGATTTAATCTTGTAGGGATGCCCAAATTCTCCTTCCTATGTTATTTACACCCCATAAAAACACATCAACTCTACAGAAAAAACAAGATCCATCAAATGCAACTTTTTTTGGTGCATGGGTCAGACCTGCAAGATAGCATTGCCCATGGAATTGGTACCCTACCATGACATATTCTAGAACTAAATGAGGCTTGATTCTTATCCTTATGGGATATGTAAGAGTTCTCGAGATCCTTTCCTTGGGTCCATCCCCCTATTTGACCAACTTTTTATATGGTCTAAAAAACTCACTGGGAACACGTAGTCGATTGTGGACTCTTATGGTCCCCATTCACATTGAGATATGTACCACACTGCACATTTACTTTCTTAGAATCCCCATACTCACCATATGTGTTAAACTACATGTCTATAATCCTCATTGGAAAGTCATAAAACTACGTCCCACTCTTGGTTCTCACCAAAGAGATCCTTTCAGAAAATGAGTACGATCCCTGATTAGACCTATGAGCTCACCAAATGGTTATTCATCACAATTTAATAATTTCAAGAGTGTTTGACTCAATTTGAACAACCCATTGCTCCACCTTCCATGCTTGGTGTTCCCTTTATATGGACTAATTCACTCACTTAATGTGTTTTCATCATGGTGGAGTAATTTCAAGTGTGTTGGACTCAATTCGAAAAACCCACCACTCCACCGTCAACATAGTACTTTCCCGTTACATGGATCCTCTCCCTCTTTCAAGTCTAAAGGAACCCCCATACAGTGTCGATGCCCTTCCTTTTTCTTGCCTATTATCCTGGGCCAATGTTTCCAAAGAATATGGATGACATTTTGAGTCTAAACCTGTGTTTCGAATATGTTCAGAGGCCAGCCCTCATTTATTGTCCCCATTTCAGGCTAAAGCTATAGAAATTCAATGTTTCAAACAAGGTCAAAAATCATCCTCTATTTTTTCCCTACATCTATAGTGTTACGATTTTTTTTATCATGATTCAAACATTCCACTTCCATCCATTTGGATTTATTTTAACGCCCAGGATGTTATCCCACTCATTCCCTAGAGCACGTTGGGAAAGCAGCAATTTGACATTTTTAAGAAACCTATTCTTTAGTTCATGCTCCCGTTACAATTTTAAAAACTCTAGGGGGTCATCCAGACCCCACGTTTTCAATGTTCGACAGACACTATCATACCCTAATTGAACAATTATGTTGTCTTCTCTTGTTTCTCACACTAGGAATAACCAACTTTATCTTTTGGATGGATTGCTAATTACTTCATAGTTACGGTCGGAATGCATTAAACTAAACAAGAAATAAAAATAATTTGTTCATGAACACAGTCGAAAGAAAAACAAAGGGAGATAGGTTTATGAGTTTAGCCAAAATAGGGCCCTTAGGGATCATGTCCTTTGATGGATTGCTCTAGTGTTTCCACATTCTAGGTCGTAGCCTCCAAGGCTTCCTCCATCCCTCTGAGATCCATCACTCCATCAGTGGATATAGAGAATATCTCAATAGGTATGGCCTGCTCACACGCCTTCTCATCTTGGAGTTCAATCATTTGGAAGCTCTCATGCACTATCTGATCCTAGGCTTCTTCCAACTGGGCCCTCAACTATTAAATGAACAAATAATGTCTCACAATAAATGACACAATTTTATTTTATTTCTCTTTAAGGCGCCTGGCTTCTTTATCATCTTTAAAGATCTTTAGGGTATTATATGACTCCTTCCAGCATTGATTAATATCTGACTGTTGGATACACGACAATATTTTCTCATATATATAATAACATGTCATTATATGAAGACGGTGAGCATCCACCCCTCCAACACAAAAAAGTGTAGCCATGTGATAAGTGAAATCATCCATCCTGGCCACTACACCTGTTATTGACTGAGAAAGTATTTGATGCACTTCTACACCATGCACCATGTCATATTACTATCCTCAACTGTGTTTGGTTCAGAGTTGTCCATATCCTCAGGGTTTGTTAGAATGTACTTAGGAAAAGTATCCAGGAGTATAGCTATCGGGTCCACTTCTGGAATTTTTTATTCTTTAGAGACCTCACCCTCTCTGACATGGAGCTCCACTCTAGAAGCATTATCACCCATGATTTCATCTTCCAACTCATCAAGTACTAGGGAGAGTCAAACATGAATACATGTCTCTTTAAGAGCTCGTGAAATCACTGGTTGGGATACTGTTGATGTTCTAGACCCAGTGGTATTCTGATCCTCCTACCTTGTGATCACTACATTGGGAATCAATATCTTGTGCAGTTGAGTTTCATAATATATAATGATATCAAATAAAGGTAAAGACTTACAAGATCTATGCACTGATGTATCGAGTGTTGGTGTCATGGTGGGAGCTTCCACCAGAGGAGATCTCTCAAAAATATTAACCTCAATCCCCGGAACCGACTCCTTCTGAATGGCATGAATGGAGAAAATCTCAGAGGCCTCCATTTCATCCCTTCCTTCTGGTTCATCTCTTCCCCCTCCAATCTTGTCTGGTTCCCCACCATGCTTGGTTCTTAATATAGGATCTTGAGGAAGTTCTATAACGTCTTTGGTTATATATTCATCCACTTATTGGAAGGATTCTAGGATTCCATCGTCAAGGTATTCCTAAACCAGACAATGTTTGGTAAGTATATTCCAATTGTGAAAATAAAAAGTCCAGTTGAGATTGGAGTTAAACAATCACCTCGATATATTCATCCATTTCTATGTCAAAGCCTATTATTTCACCTCTATCACGTGGGATTCCCGTGCGAGGGGTTGTTTCTGAGAGTCCCTCACATCTGGGACCTTCAACCTCTTCCTCCTATTCTTCATCTCCATCTGCATCATTTTCGTCTTCTTCCTAATCTTCCACTACCTCTTATTCTTCCTCCTCATCATCATCCTCAGATGATATCTTTTTTCGGGTCATGTTCCTAGACAAGTATCACTTTTACATTGAGATGCAGCTCTTCATACTGCCCTCAATCGTAGGCATACATAAATTTGGATGTTAGGAATGCATTACAATGATGATAGTTAACCCTATCTGCCACCTGTATGCACCCTATGTCTGGAATGTCGATCCTGGTACACACCTGTCTCTCCCACACTTCTTTAGTTGACTGAGATTATTGCAGCATCCTCCAGGCATACCATATATAAGGGAAAATTGCATTAGCGTTTGAATTTATGATATGCCTGAGTTTGTTCCTAGGTTGTTTCTTATGTAGCCCATGAGGCCACACCCAATACTTCCTGTCCTCAGAAGGTTGAGTTACATTCTCACCTTGCGATGCTCCTGCCGATGAAGTTCTAGACCTTGTCATTCTAACTATCTAGGCTATTCATTTCCTCACCTCAAAAACTATACCTCATTTTCCTCCTTGCTATCCGGGATCCACAATAGCCACCTTGATTTTCTGTATTTTCTTCCATATAATGTATGTACGGTACGTTATGGTGCAATGGTCAGAATACTCTATTGATAGGCCAACACATACATCAGTGGTGGTGGGGGGGATGATGACTTCACCTAAGACTGCAGTCATGAACATGAGACAAATTTGGAAAATAATTCAATGATGTATCTCTTCCTGAAACACTTTTTATACTTTCATTTTCATCCTCTGTGTGCACCCGAACTACATGGAAAACATGGTCGGCACATACGGTTCACAGAATATTTTTCTGTTTATCAAGGATACAGGCACACAACCCTTGATGCTATGTAGTTACTCTCTATGCTCCAATGGACACCACCCATCACCTAAAATCTAAACAACTAGGGTCTCAAACGGATGAATGTCAAAGTTCATATGGATCCCAATCTTTATCTTGATCCCTTCATCTCTAAACATTAGTGGGATGATTCTAGCAATATTTCAGAAGGAAGTGACAAACTATCACCTGGAGGGAAAATGGAATTTGGGAAGTCATACCCACCGTAGTGAGCTGAGGCCTTGAAATGAAGGGTCTGAAACAACCCACATATCCATCAGGGCATTCTCCCTTTTGGATGCATCCATGAATGTAATATAGCATAGCTAGTATGGGCACTCCCAGATTAACCTTGTTTTCTACTGCCATGATTATAACCATTACTAGAGTTCCTGGGTAAACCCCCATCCTTGTGTACATCGCTGGAAGTAATGAGGCACTCAAAAATATAACAGGGAACATGAAATATCATATGTTTGGGTCCTAAAATTATTATATATTAAACCCCAAGATCAGTCTTCGCCTACTACAGGGACCATCCGGTATGATCCTACTTTCCTCCAACTTGATTTGTTCAAACACTTCTTCCCTCGGCCAAGAATCTTCACTGCCTTGAACTACATCATAAATAGACTAAACCACCGCAAATAAAATATATCCTTTAGAATGTACTTGATCTGCAACTTCTCCTTATACAATTACAACTGATGCCACATTAGAATAGGGGTGCAGATCATATCCCCCTAGATGTTCTCTTTTGGGGGGAACACTTCATATTGGTACCCTCCAATGGGATTACCCCAATGAAATGGATGTCCCTTAGACTAATCCTACCTCCAATGGTTAAGGTGGATGATGTTGGTATCAGGAGACCACCGACTGAACAGCTCTGGTATTAGGTCCTACTGAAGGTAGAAGTGAACCTCCAATGTCCAAATAACTTCAAAAATCTTGATAGACTGCCTCTCTTCCCCGAATATCTCACATATCGAGCGTACCCATTATTCCCATTCCCATTCACTTGTGAAATTACCCTTGGAACTGAAGTTCAATTCTTTTACAGCCCTTTGTCTCTTTGGTAATGCTTCTTATGAATGTGCTCACATAATGATAATGAGATTCCTATCCAACTGGATTACTTCCTACAAAAGTCATAGTATTTGGATTCAGGACATAGATGAGTGTGTTCTATGTTTCCCTAGTGGGATGATTTCTGTTCTTGATGTAGAATTGAGGAGTACTATCTTCAAGTGTTACCCATGACTGCGACGTATCATTTTCAATTACCGGCATCAGTACCTCCTCCAAAATTTTGATGTTCTATATATGAATACTATCAATTAGGACATAATCCTTTTGATCTTGTGTTAACATTATTAAAAAAATTGGTTTATCAGACACGACCCTTCTCATGTGAAGAATATGAGCGTTCGTGATCATCCAAGCCCTCCTGGAAGCTGCAGTGGCCTCCCTCTCTACATCGTTCTTTTGAGCATCCACTTCTGTTGGGTTTTTAGAAACTCAAAGGGGATGTACATGAAGAAATGGGGAACCAGTGCACAAGAAATCATGTTGTGCACAAGAATACCACAAAATTGGGTTCAAAGAAGAAGGAATTATGGCACAAAAGAGCTTGGGAGAGTGCACAATGCTCAGATCAGCTGCTAGAACTTGTGCTTAGATATGAACCTTTTTCACACATGAGAGAAAAAGTGTCTATTGTATGGAAAAGAAAATATGAGGACTGGGGGGGGGGCTCGTCTATTTTATAGGCGCAGACCAAACCTATCAAGCATGTGGTAGTGTTTTGTCTGACGAATGGTGATTTTTGCGTGCACCGATGATGAGCGACTAGTTTTTTGGAATTACCCTTAGAATTTGACATTTGGTTTTGTTTTTAAGCACTGATTCCGAGGGGGGAATTTGCTGAAAAAAAATATCAGATAGGGCCATGAATGGGAACAATCATGTAAACCTATGGAATCTTGGGAATCCACATACTATTCTGTGATGCCCGAGGGAGATGTGAAAAATAATTAAGAGGTGCACGCAAGATTTACATAGGTGCACAAACCCTTGAACCCCCAATTAGACTTCAAAGGGATCCTTTCATGGTGACCATCTCAAATAATTAGCGAATGAAATGGCATGAGTTACGGGAATCTTGCGCACAAGATTCCCTTAGGCACACAAACCATTCCGTTCCCAATGCGACGTCAAATGGCCTCTTGTGCGTGACTCGTCTTGCATGCCACCACTGGTCTTTTCAGCTATAAATAGAAACATAACCCCACCCATAGGGGAAAATTACAGAAGATGAACTGATGCTTCTCCACATGAAAGACACAACTTCCTTGACCACGCTAAAAACACCATGACATCAAGGTACTGGATCTTGCACGACAGGTCTCCCAGTGGTCCTCCTTCAGGTGGGCCTAGTTGGGCTGATACTTGTCCTTTTCCTTTTACTCTAAGGTATTTCCATGTAATATATTCATCTTTCATGAATTTTTTCCTTGTATTGTAATAATATTTTCATGCATCTACTCATTTTGTACTCAACTACCCAATATTGTGTGAAAACTCTCAACTTGGGCACTCTCCTCCTCATGTTCTCCGTGTGTTGTCCACACCCTAAGGAACCATGTCTGATCACCTCTTATGCAAGAAACCCCTATCATGCACATTCATATCTTATATGGCCATCCTAGTTTTTACATAGTGATTTTATTGTCCATTGGGTAGTTCTTCATATTTCATTGCTTATCCTCATGCTTCTTCTCATATGCACTCTAACTACTATTCCATCTTCACATAACCTCACTAATGTGAGCCCCTCAATGTATTTCTCCACAACTCAGTCTCCATAAGTCATTCATGGTGCCTTTCCTCCAAAAAGGGTTAAATTGTGCTTCTTATGTAATTCCTAGGGGTGAGGAGTGAATCCGCATCATCCGAGCAGTAGGATGTTAAAATACAGAGGAACATTTTCTTAATCACATAGCACTAAACTATTGCCTCAACCCATGAAATGTACATGGGGTGACCCACCTCAGACATTTCCATGCCCACTAGTCTCCACAGGAGTGAGATATTTACACATGGAATGAGGTCCTCCATGCATGGAATGACATATGTTTGTAGGGAAGGTAAATCATCTTATCGTAATCCCCAAACCGTTCTTGAAGGAGGTAGAATTCATGCACCTCCTATATTCTTCCATGCACAAAGGCAAGAGGATGGATGGTAATAGGTTCCTTCGATACAGCATCCCTCTCCTGTTGGGATTTTTCTCCATCGGGCCTCTATTCGGGAGTATGTCCCAATCCCAATCTTCATGGGCCGCTAACCAAGAATCATCCCATATTACCTCTTTGGGACTCTAACCATGTATAATTCCCAATTACCTCTTTTAGACACTAACCATGTGTAAGACCATTTTTCCTCTTTGGTATTCCAGCCATGTAGAAGCCATACTCTATTCCTCGTGGTCACATATTGAACGACGTAATCAACATGACTTTGTTTCCTCTTGTTTCACACACCAAGCATGAGTGACATGCTAATAGAGTGAGCATAGAACATGGAATCCACCAAGGGTTTCCTTAGTGTGTAAGGCCCATCTCTCTCTGCCAAACTATGTGGACATTGATCTATTCCCTCTCCATGAAAGGTACATAGGAATACTCATTGAGGTTCAATCCAATCACTCATTAGTCTCAAACACTTAACGTCAATTCACCACCATCCTTCATGATGTTAAACTATATCCTACTTTTCACCCCGCATGATGTTAAACTCTCCCATTCGGTCAGCATTGAGAGGACCACTTTGGGATATACCTAACACTAAGAGGGATGTGGGGTGAATTAGTGTTGGGGGCATTTGAACTAATTCTAACTATTTATACTTGTACCTATTGACCTATTAGGATCTTGATTCTATTATTCTATTTTCCCATTCACATGAAATAATAGAAGTAGTAAAAAAAATTCCCAAGATATTTTTACATGGTTCACCACTCAATAAGAGAAATTATTCCCATTTCTTTCATGGGTATTACTAGTGCATGTATTATCCACTATAATGTAAAATGATGTTACAATGGTGTGTCTAGGAAAACACTCCTCAATATAGTGTGAGTCCCAACATATTGGTGGGGGTTGGGAAAGAAATCATCTTCCCTAGATAGGTGATAGCCAAGTCCAACTTGCAACCTCTATATGGTTCAATATACTACTTATAAAGATAGTCTTATTCCTTCTTAATATGGCAGGTTTTGATCTTGGTGTTCTTTAGTGCTCTTTACTTGATTACTTGAAATGAAAAAGGCAAGAAATAATTCCTTCATTATTTCTCTATTTCTCTATTATAATACCAACAAAACTAGACTTCTTTTTTATTCTTGGATATAAACACATGCACAAATGAGATTATTTATGAAATGAATATCAGTTCACTTGGAATCATCTGAATCAAACTACCATGAATAATTGTCATCTATCTGTTGGGAATACTTTGTTCATCATCTTGTTCTATTTATTCACTTCTCAAAACCAACACTTGACTTTATTGGCATACCAACTTCATCCATTATGATGATATGATTTCAATTTCATGTTTAGTTATTCTTTACTTCACAAAGCACAATGAGGGTGACATAAAAAAGTTGTGTGAGTACGGTTCAACTTCTCCTTGTGAAACTGAAAGGTTCAAAGTTATTTCTTATTAGAAAAGCTTCTTAGAGAGTGATATGAACCTGTCGAAGGCTTGAGGAACTCCAATATTTCATGCACCCATTTTGGGGGACTTTCGAACAACATTAATGACTTTCGCACAACATTAAACTTCTGTCGCAGAAGACACCATGCGTGCAATTTCAAACTTGCGTGCAAATCTCTTCTTGAGAGCAACTATACTTTCTTGCGTTAAACTCTTACTTCTTTCACGAAACTGCCTTTGCATATATATCTTATGTGATTCATAGCTCTGATTTCTTCTAAGTGTTGAGCCTTACAAATGTGAGGGGGTAACCTCTTATTTATAGACCTCATCGAACCCTGTTCGTAAAATCCCCAATGTGTCATGCAAGATCTTGACACATCGTGCAAGACACAATTTGACGTCGCATTGGGCATGTAAGTCTATTTTTCACCAATCTAATCTCTTGCACAATTCATGAATATTTAATGCACTTCCATCCTTTTCCATTTTTTCATTTTTTGGACCTAAAATCATGCCTTGCATGAAAAATCTCATTTGATGTCGCATTGGGAACGTAAGTATCTTTTATGCCAACCTCATCTTTCGTGTATTTCATTGAATCTTTTGTGCACTTTATGCATTTTCCATTTTTCTACGTTTGGACCTCAAATCACACCTTTCACACAAGATTCCAAAATTCCTTCAATGTTGCGCTCAAAAACTATTCTTGCGTGAAAAACCCAATCTTTCGTACAAGCCTCTCCTTTCCAAGATTTTGATGTTCATATCATGGAACTCCACTTGCACGCAATAAACCAATCCATATTCAATATTGCGCGCAAAATCCTTTTCCAAAAACACATTTATTCATCTCTTGATTTTCAGGACCTAAAATTTTGCTAACACTGGGAAACGAAGCCACCTTAAAACGTCCTTATGTTCCATCTAAAGATCATCCCTTCCTTTGTCATGATTCTCTTCACTGCATTCCATAACCACTCTTCTTCTTTCATCATGAATTCCACTATCATGACACATATCCTTTGATAGATGATATTTTGCATCGTCTGAGTTTCAATGGGATGTAATGAAACTTCTTTATCTTCCAGAAACATCATTCCTTCCAATCAAAACTGTATATGACTGTCATCATCGTTTCTCCCCCTTTCCATCATAAGCCTTTCATCACAAGTTTTCTAGAATTATGTTATTTTTGATATACATATCAGAAAAGCATCTTCTGATTTTGGATACCAGGTGAAATTCCTGGCCATCTAAGAATTCCAAGTCCTTTCACATTCTCTCTTCTTCATCATCAATCATTATCTACTTCATGTAAATCATATGGTTCTATTCTTCAAGTAAGATATTACATGGTTCTCATGAAATCATTAATAATTTCATGGTATTCTTCAAACCCTCATTCTTATTCAATCATCCTTATATGGATTATACCTCACCATTCTTCATAGTTGTAAACAATGTGTCACCATTGACAGATGTTAATTGAACATAAGATCTATTCAACAATCATCTAAATTGATCTTCTTAGAGAATTGCACATGTATGACATCTAATGATATTATTCTATAAAAATTCCCTAGGCAACCTCACTTCAGCCAATCTCCATTAAACTATAGTCATTCTTTAACTCCTTATTCATTTTGACCAGTATTGACAACTATTGACAACAAAAACAATATTCATACACAAAGTGGTCCAAATATATGTGATTTTTGATCCCTGTCTCCAAGACATGGTACGCAGGATTCCTCCATGATGATCAACCTGAAACAGTTGTAAACCCTTTCTATCAATGTGGGGTTTGATCCCTTTCTCTAGACAGGGTACGTAGGAATCCTCTTTGAGGTTCAACCCTAAACACTTGTAATATTTTTTCCCCTTTTTTGGGATCCACATTCTTGGTCCATCCTTTGGAGTTTCCAAACCAACCCTATGGATGCAAACCATTTCTATGCCCCACCATGTCATTAGTTTTTTTTCCTCTGTGCACACCCGGATACTATGCCCCATCCTTAACAACATGTAATTTGATTCCCTACCATGAAGATACATATGAAACCACCCAAAGGTTCAATTCCATCATCTGTGTCTCATCCTGGTCTCTCCCTTGAGCCTTTATGTTGATGGAAGGTCATGCCCCAACATAGAGGTTCCACTCCTTCTAGGACCCATCAATGTGTCCATTATCTCAGGACACCTCCTCAGCTATCCCACCGACCCACCAAACTATGCCAACATTGATTCCCGACCATGGGGATACATAGAAAGCATTTCCAAGTTTTAATCACAATATCTCTATCATTGTGAAGTCGGTTCCATCCCATTCCTCTCATTTACTTCATTCATCTGTCAATCATCCATATTGCTTTTTACGTAGACAACCACATGTCGATATTATCATACTATCCACCCAAGCAACTAACCATGAATAAGCCCAATACAATCCATAACCATCCAACCAAGAGTTCACCATTTTTGATGGGCCACCTTCCATGAGTATGCTCCAACATATATCATGTTTGATTTCCTTTTTGTACAACCCAATTCATCACACCTTAGAAATATGTGGTTTTTGATCCTGTATCTCAGGACATGGTACATTGGAAACCACCATATTGATCAGTCCTAGATAACGGTAAACCCTATCATCCCATTTATAGGGACCTAACCATCCTCAGATCAATCTTTAATAGACGTTTCGACCCACTCATCCAGTAAACCCCTTACGTGCTCTCTCCTGGGGATGCACACATCTGATCCACTCTTATCAGTGCACTGATAAGTTGATTCCATATCTTCTTGATGTTAAACATGTATCATAATCTATGTCAAAAATGTGAATATGATGAAAACCTTAGGGAAATTTCTATGGAAAATAATTCCCCGCACTCGATGTGGGATGCCTTGGGCGTCTGCTCCATCACAAATCCCTATCATAAATGGATGAAACAGATACACATCAGTATTCCAGGGTACAGACACACCAGCAATGTCCAACATGACTAATACACCAATTTAAGGTTGTTTACTTGACTTGACCCCTTGGAATGTCATGACATAAGCTGTGTAATTTACCAGCATCCATGAAGATATGGCACTAGAGAATAGATTCACGGAAAACATCAGAATTTTTATGGGAGTCTCGTACTGGGTAACAAGTTCTGAGGAGGAATCTATTGAAGGAGAGACTGACATCCCATCATCCCATTTTGATCAAGAAGAAAATGTCACTGAATATGTGATAGATGCCACCTGCATTTGGAAATAGGGGATGCGAGGAAACAATCAGCGTATCCCCACCGATGGATGTGTGCCCCAATAAATGTGTCAGAACCAATGTTATACAAATAGTTTAATACATATAATATCATAGAGTATAATATTTTTAGAATGCTATTAATCATGTTTTTGAATATATACATTGTTTTTTCGAGTAACTATTTGAAGATAAATCAAAAATACAAAAAAACGTTAATTCCATGGAGAATTATTTTCCCAAAAAAGTTTTGAGAAGGAATAACCTTTTAAAACAGGTCAATTATATGAAAGAGAAATCCTCACATTATAATGACCAAATGACTATTCTTGATGAAAAATTGAAAATAAAATTTATTGCGAAATAAGTGTTTTAGTTTAAAATTATTAAAGGTTTATATTCATTATAAAATATTTATGATGTTATATTAAATGTAAAATATGAACTGTTGAATTTGAAATTAAAGAATGAAATATATTTTGTTAATACACTTGTTGATAAAATAATGATACATGATGAACAAATTTAGAAAATGAATTGAATATGAATGTCCAGGTTGACCTTAGTGGAGGATGAACGGATGAGCCCCTACATAATGTTTCTTGAGCAGGGGATAACATAAAAATATCTTGAATCAGTTCATACTGTTCCTTCTAAAATATCTGAAATGAAATTTATTTACAATAATGTGACATAGTTTAGTGTTCCTTAAAAAGAAACTCATTCTAGTGGTAAATAGTTTTTTATAAATGTTTGGAATATATCAAACTCTGGAACAAAGGAGAGGATCAACTAGAGTCCTTGAAGAGATGCATGAACTATATCTATTTTATCAAATGTTACTAAAATAATTGTAAAATTTGTTAAAATGTGGTGTATTATTGATATTGGGACCCTACTAAAGATCTCAATGAATTAAGTGATAATTGTTAATAAAGTATTCCACCCAAATAGACCCCGAATCGATAGATTTTTATATAGAAATATGTTTACAATAATATAGATAGATTTAGATTACACATTATAAAAGAGGATTTATGTTCAATTGTTGGTGTTTCAGATGTTTATAGATTTTACCAATTGATTATGGAATATCATGTGAATATATGAAAGTAAAAAACAAATAGTATATATGGGGGAAGAGTTAAAAATCAAATTGAACATTCTGGTTATAAGAATGTAGAACATAGAAGGAAAAATCTATATTTGAAAGAAGTTTTTTATTACCATGAAAATTTATATGATTATAGAAATTTTAATCTCCGCACATTTTATAAATACAAGTATGTTTGAACTAGAAATAATTGTTATGATCATGAAAAGAAAAAGGCCAAAACAATAGATGAATAAGACAACCAAAAATTAAAATAATCCTTCTTTGAGTGGTGAATATTTGAGAATGTTAAATCAGAAACACTAAAAACGGAACAGATAAAAAAATGAATGATTTCACCCTAGATAAAATAACATTATTATAATTTATTTAAATGTGAAACAACTTTTATTTTTTAAAACAACCCTTGCAAATTTTAGCTATCATGAGTAATAAATAAACAAATGAGATGTCAATCAATGATATCCACATATGAATTTCAATGGTGGAATACAACATAGATGATAATTTTTATAGGGTGATGAAATAATGTAACCTAAGATATAATGTTGAGTGATTTGGAAGCTGAAATCAGAATGGAAAAAATCATTAAAATCGCATTAATTGGATACTTATTTTAAAGGAGATTCCCATAGATAAGGTAAGAAACTTTTACTCCTATTACTAACAAAGAAACTATGAAGGGGGAGTGTACCCAAAATTAAATTGTATATTATGAGTTTAATGATATATTGATGATATGGAAATATTAATTTGAAGAATATATGATGTTATAAAATGGTTTAATATTTGAATTGACAGTTATAGCTCATGAAAAGAAAAAAATCCAATCTAAGAGTGAAAAAAGGAAATATATGGATCCCCCAGTTTCCAAAAACAATAGACATCTGTAATATTAAATAGATATAATTAATAAATAATAAAATACATTATATAGGTTAAAAGGAATGTTATTTATATTTGTGAAACAAGTCATAGACTTAGTGTTGAAACATGCGATTTAATGAAGACCACATTACTCTAAAACTTTTTTAATTGTTCATTGAAGAGTGGAACATTGGTCAAGATAGAGGAATCCATCAATCATAGTGAAATATAATTTCAGTTGGTGTGAAATTTCAATTTTTTATCAAGTCTGAACTCAAAGCATAAGTACTCGAATCAAATTTCTTGAAGAAATTCACCATGGTGATAAAGTATGGAATTTATCCCTTGATTGTAAGTTACATAAGAAGTATAAGATACCACAAATTTATTGTATTCTTGAATTATAGAATCAATTTACACCCAAAAAAATCATATAAATGTGGAATGATACCCAATCACATATTCATATTATACTTTTTACTTTTTAATCACCATGAGGGGGGGGGGGTGGTTCACTAACATAATGGAGAAATATAAATACTTACAAATGAAAAATATTAATGTTTTGTTGGGAATATGATTTCTGGTTCAATCTATGTTTCTAAAATATGATATTCAAAACCCATAAAAGTTAATGTCAAAGTTTATGACACATTAAAGGATGTGAATTGATAGATTTTTTTCATTCTAAAACTTACTATGTATTTTATATCTCGTTTCCCCTAGTAGTCAATGACATGATTTACTTTAGTCCCATTTCAGGGAAATTTGGTTTTTTTCCATCAATGATGACTAAAATATCAACGGGGAGAATAATATTTTAATAAGAGAGTGTGATATGTGTCCACTCTCATGTGTTATAAATTTAAGAGGTATAAAAATCATTCATACATTTTATTAATTTGAAATGAGGGGGAGAAGATAACCATCGACCTAAGGTGTTAAAATAGTTTTAACAATGTATTAAAAGATAGATAATGAAGTTCACTTTTCGATTGTGTGATAATTAGTTAAAAGTTTTTATCAATATGAAAAGTGGAATTCACTAGATGTTGGGAAGTATTGGTGATATATTCTATTATCCATCTAATACAAGAGGAACTGGCTACCCAATAATTTTGGGTAAATAATAATGTAGTTGAATTCCATTAAAAATAGAATTCAATAAATGTACTTATATTGGAAAAGGAAGTAGTACGTGGTTACTTACTTGGAACAGCTTGCCACATAGGTTTTAAGTGAATCCCCTACTAATGAGACATTTGTGATTTTGTTGATCATTGTGAAATAAACATAAGTGTGGGAGGAATGATTTTTGAATTTTCAACAATTGTTTTGATGTTTGAATTATTGGATATCATATAAAATATTGAGAAATTGTATTAATGGTGTAAATAATATAACATATTTGGGATATCTAATAGAAATATATTTAGATGAATTATTCTTCAATAATTCTATCTTTGACTATTGAAATTAGTGTTTTTTAACAATTGGATGGAGTGTTATTGAGGTTAAAATGGAGATTGACATTATATGTAGTGATTCCATATATGAATACTCAATATATATTTTTTGATATTTTAATAGTTATATGGAATTTAGTTACATAGTTTAAGAATTATTGATAACTTCCTAATGGTTATTTTTAGTGTTTTTTTGGTTGAGAATGGATAGAGGGATTATTAAGGACTCCTAATATTAATTGAGGACATTCTAAATATGGAACGTAATGTGAGAAATTTATCTAGGTAAGTAATTTTTCAGTTTGTATAATATATCACAGTTGATCCATTCATGGTCGATCTTTTGGGAGACTTGTCTACCACACAGTCGATCATTATAGTTAGTATTTTGTCTAAGATGTTGACCCCTTAATGTCCAATCTTAATGATAACTTTTCCAAAACATGTAGGATATTGATAGTTATTATCTTGAACATGTGTTCGATACATTCATGGTTTATCTTCATGGTCTCTTGTTTTTCCCACAATTTTTTTTACGGTTAGTAGTTTTAATATATGGGAAATCCACATAACTTACATAATTATATAATTCTAATTATAGTTATATAGGAATATTATAATTCTATTACTGAAATTTATAAAAATTATAAAAACAATATGGGTGAATAATTTAATAAGAATTTATTATAGAGCTAATATTTGGATACTGGTGGAGAATATCAAAGTTAATGAGGAAATTTCTGATCTTTAAATATTTCATCAATATATTTAACTTCAAAAAATAAATTAATTAATTTCAGTAGAGTCATAATATATTATATCAACAAATATACATTGGGAATCTTCAATAATCCATGAACCAATCATAATTTTATTCTAGTAAAAAATTATATGTTATTTTATTTTTTGACTTTAAAACATAATGTGTTAAAATCATTCTTCACAAACATCACTAACCAACATTAAACCCTTAAATAGTATAAATTATTCATATATGACATAAAATATGAATATAAAAAAGATGTAACCAAATGATGAATTATAAGTAGAAATAATGATAATGGCAATTAATAATATTAAGTCATTTGTGAAAATTCAATTAAACTATCTAAATAAGTAATAAGACTAATTGATTCTTTAAAATTTAATATTTCCAACTTTTTTATTTTTACATATTTAATTTTAATAAAATAAAAATATATTGAATAAAATATATTATTGATATTTGTAATATATTAAAACAAATTTATTAATTAATTTGTAGAGAATAATAGTAATATTATATAATAATTTTGAAAAAAGTTATTATCTTATGTTAAGAGTTTTCATTATAATTTCATTTTTTTATTTTAACCTTAATTTTGAGATCTTTTGAATTCTGATTTGACCTAATTTAACTTATTTTTTACCTTTAAAATATTAATATTATATTAATATATGATTTTAGTGTTTTTCGAAATATAATTTATTTTTAAGGAGATATTAAAAAATATATATTTTACTAAATGCACAGATTATATAGAAATATTATGAAATAAGAATAAACCTAATTTTTATAATATATTTTCCATGATTAAATTGAATTTGAGAAGATAAAATATTAATTTCAAATAAAATTATGGATTTACCATACCGATGTATAACATTTTATGAACTTATGTTAATTTTTCAAATAAATGATACTTTTTTGTTCTTTTTTATTAATTATATATTATTTTTGTAAATTTTGGTATTAGATAGCTTTAAAATTAATGTTATTTTAATTTTGTTATGGTATTTTAATTTATAACATGTAAATAAATTTAATTTATAATTTTACACTATACATATATTTTATGCTTAAAAATACATTTTTTTTTCTAAAAATAGGTGTGTTTCTTTTTATGTGAAAAGGAATAAAATTAATATTTTAACAAATGTAAACTTTTTATAATAAAAGTTATTTAATATTTTGAATAATCAGGTAATAATTT
Source organism: Viscum album (assembly GCA_963277665.1). Taxonomy (NCBI): domain Eukaryota; kingdom Viridiplantae; phylum Streptophyta; class Magnoliopsida; order Santalales; family Viscaceae; genus Viscum; species Viscum album. The sequence continues at coordinate 982,321,479 of OY728123.1, forward strand.
TCTAATACAGTTAATTTTATTTTATGGAATATAATGTAAATAGTTTAGGTAAATATTAGTTACATTAGTAAAACCAAAAATGGAAAAATTGAGAATTGTAAGAGTAAAGGACCTAAAAAATGTATCAAATATGTAGAAATTATTTATAGGGTAATAAATTAACATATTTAATCCCACTCAATTTGTTACCATTTTAGATTCTTATTGGATTTTGAAACAACTACACTCTTTATATTATGTATAAATTTTACAAAATTTAAATAATTAGTACTTATAAAATGATCCCCTCCCCACCCCTTGAAAAAAACTCTATAAATTCGGTTCACACTTGAATATATTCCCATATTACATACTATGTGTTTTAATTTCTTCTTATTTAATATATAATTACAATATATTTTCCCATGAACTCAATTTCTAAGGAGTCTTCCAAGAGAAATCCCAAGTTCTCACCATGATTTTTTTTTTCTGAATCTTCATTTCATTCCTAACATACTGCCCAAAATATAATCCTATAATTTCTATATAATCAAATCCTAATTTTCCCTATAATTTATTTTTTATTATAATGGAATAATTAATAACCATATTTCCCATTCGATGCTAGAAAAAAAATGGAACCATCATTCATGTGTTGCGTTGATAATCGTCTCCACGAAGATATAACTATTCTTTGTTAACATAGTCTCTCTTAGCTATTTAGATGTGTACAATTGAAGAAAATAGGGCCCGTATATAAAATTATTATTATTATTATGATATAATTTATAATTAAACTTATTACCCTTTAATTCTTCTTGAAATAAAATCATTAGTCAGAAATTATACAGACTACCATGACCATTAAGTATTATATCTCATTTTTTATATAGTTTCTATATTACATATTAACAACATATCAAATATAATTCAAAACTTGATGTTTATAAATAATTTAATTATTATTATGTAATAATGATATTATTACCAAAGTAATCCTCTTCCATAAAAAAATCAACCAAGAATTTTTTATTGTTCATTTTTAGGTCAGTCAGACCACTTACTTAAGAAATGTTATAAAATTATGTCATGGATTACTATGGTAAACTAAATATTTTTAATAACTAATATAAATAATTTATTGATCATTTTTTTATTTCTTTAATGAAAAAACTAATATTAATCTTGTTAATTATGACACCAAATTGTATTCTTGTAAAATCACATGAACATGTTCATCACTAATTTCATATTAATGTATTGTAGCCAAAACATATATCTATAGAAACTATAACATTATAAATACTAATAAAACTTAACTTATAGTACCTTTCATCATTATTTAATTATAAATGTTTTTAGAATAATATAGAACCCCACTTCTATTAAGAAACTATTTCTAAGCGATCAAGATTACTAACAATAGATATTGAAAATATGTAGTAAATAAATAATATATATATATATATATATATATAAAGAATACTTATAAATGAGGTTTATAAAGGGTTATAGAGATTAATATTTAAAACATATATATTATTAATGTGTTTATATTTTTTATAATAGTTATTCAACCACTTTAGTGGATGTAGGGAACTAAGGAAAGTAATTTCTATCTCCAATTCCCCATAGGGATATTTTATTTATTATTCACCATTTTATTGATATGATAGTGTATATAGTATTAATTTAACATTTTTTAATCATTATCCTATCATTATTCATGGTATTTAAGGATAAATTTGAAATAATATCCATAAAAGGGTGTGGAATTAAATTTTTCCATTGTTTTAAGGGTTTCTTTTCACTATTTTTAAACCATTGATACATATCACTTATTATACACCATATTTTCTTTGAAATTTTTTATCTAATACACATTTAATATTTTGTATCATTATCATATAATTATTATTGTAATTTAATGTTCTATTTAAATTTTATCTTTCAAGGATTTTAGATTTAAAATTTCCAAATTTCATAACTGCTATTTATCTCTATGGTCAGTCCTATGAGACTTTTTTTACCAAACATAACATCATTTAATTCATACAGTGTATTAAGTACTCTATTTATTTCATTTATACGTATCAAATATATCTTTATTATATTTTATTTTAATATTAAACCTCCTAGGTACTTTTAATACTTACATTAACACAATCATAAAGGGTTTCCATGCCATATTTTCTTTATTGAGATATGAGTAGTATTAAACTGTTTTTTTTATCATGTGTTGTGTAGAAATTATTCAAAAATTTCATTCGAAATTGCATAATATATTTTCTATTTGTGGGACTATAATAATGGAAATACATCACAACCATTTTCATTCAAAATCTCTGCCTTTTATAGGTATAATGTTTATCCAAATCTATTTACTCTATGACATAACATTATTTAATTATTTGGATAGATGGGTTGTGACCCAGATTATATATATAGATTTATTGGGGAAATGATTTACATATACAATACACAGTACTCTATAAATGTTTAGTTTTAAGGATTTTTACGTACAAATATATTTTATTTATTGATCGCGGAATATTTTAAATATGCATACACTTCATTTCAAAATTGATGCTTGTTGATTACAAAATAAATTTGGTTTTTAATTGTATTATTTATTCACTCCTTCATGTGATGAATGAATTGGAATTAACTAGTAATAGTTGGGGACCCCAATATCCCCTTTATTTGTCAATAGATATCTTGTGAAAAATTATATTTTGGTATTTTTTTGTATGCCTTACAACAATAAAATATTTCATACAAACATACTATTATTGTTGAGATAATGCTGTATAATTTCATGATATATTAGAATAAGGCATGGACTTATCTATTCTAAATTATACATTACATCAATATGGAAAAATTTATTATTATACATGTGATCTTATAACATTCATTATTATCTATAGATATATTATTAACTCAATTTCATCATATTTAGGAATTATTTTTCATCACCTATTCTTCTTATATTATTTATGCACATCTTGTGCTCAGTTAGGATATATTATTATTATTATCACTTGAGTTTACCCTTACTATGTGTTTTTCTCGACATTAATTTTTTTCAATATCCATAGGCCATAATGAAAATTACTTGAAAAGATACTTCAATAAGAGATTCATGGGTTGGAAAATTATTATGAGATATTTAAGAATTATTTAGGATTAAGTGGCTTCTTATATTTTTGAAAAAATGTCAATATGATGTGATATATATTTTTAGTATAAGCTAATATTTTTTTCCTAACCCTCTAAGACTCAAAAATAAAAATCTCTTTTTAATTTAAATAATTAAATATTATATGGTGATATTTAATTTAATATTTCTTAAAATTAGCTCACTTCAATTCATTTTAATGCTGTTATAAAAAAATGTATTTATAAGCACTAGATCATAGAGTGTTGGACTTATATTATCATAGTTGGTATGGAAATAGGTTTTAGATAGATTTTTAGTTTTGAAATTTAATTAATGATAATTTAAGGGTTTATAAGTTAAGGTTGATAATTATTTAAAATTAATAGATAACCGTTTTGAATTGGTAGAGTTATTGTTGGATATTTCATTTTTTTACGAAATCTAATAAGAGAAAGTTTGTGAAAACCAAATTATGTGTCTACTGAATAGTACTAAGTATATGATAATATACTATAATATTATTAAAATATATATTTTATGGTTTTCATGTCAATAATATTGTGTTTGATACTATTACGGGATATAGGTTCTAGTATCTATATACCTTTGTGTAATTTTCGTAAAAAGGGAATGTTGGGTAATAACTCAATTTTAATCTCATGGGTGACAAAGTGGCCTAAAATCATTCCTAGTTTGACCAACATATAGGATATAATTTAGTAAATATTTTTCTCTTCAGAATACATTATAATTTATTTATTATGTTAAGAAATTAGTATAATATTCACGAGATGTCTTCATATAAATAAGACAATATTAAACCAGAAGATAATTTTTTTATCATGATATTTTAGTTTTCATGAAATTATTTTACATAAATTAAAATTTTAATGTTCAACATTATTATTAAATGCTTTTGGTTTTATTAATGAATGAATCTAAATGGAATAAAAATAAAATTATATTAAATCGTCAATATATAGATTCTCCCAATGAGAAACCTAATGGTATAAAAACTATAGTGAGAAAAAATATGATTATTCCAGGATATTGATCTATAATCTTGATTAAAAAAATCAATATAGTTTAACTCCAAAACAATTAATAGTGGAAAAGGATGGATTCTTATTGATTTTAGAATGACGAAGTCAATGAATGAAATAAGAATAAGTTTCTTACTAGTCAAAATTTTGGAAGAAACACCAAGCATAATGCCGAAATGGAACAAAAATATGTTTTTTTGTGTGGAAAAGGAGAACATATAAAAACAATTTATTATGTAAAAATGAATAAATTGGTTAAAATGATAAATATAAAATATATTTTTCCTTGGCATAAAAAATATATTAAGTAAGTTAACTCATTTAAAAATTATCCTAGAGATCTGACTATATTTTAAATAATTTTAGATAATTTAATATCTTAATGAATGTTAAAATTGAGAAGATAAAATTTATATAAGGGGGGATTTAACACATAGATATTTTAATTTTTATATTTTTCCTTAAAAAATATAATTTCTTCAATAACTTTTCTCACACCCAACACCAAAACATAATGAACTATGGGGAAATATATTACCACAAGAATTTGGTTGTATAATTATATGATAAAACTAGATGTACCGAAATTTTAATTATATGTATATATTAAAATAAATTCCATCATTAATACTATTTTATTGATGAAAATTCAATTTATATAACTAAAACACTAATATGAAAAATTTACACTATAAAATAAAACCATTCTAAAGAATATCTTCTTCTGTGTTTTATTTTAAGAAACAGAATTTATAGTTAACAAAATATATTATAGATATGAATAATAAATTAATGATAATTTGGTTAGTAATTGATTTGAAATATGAATAAGAATAAATCACATTTTTTAATAAGTTATTTTCCTAAGAAGATAGTTCTTATTGTATATTTATTGTTTTAAAATAAAAATTTAATTAACATATTTGATAATAAGAATTTAAAAAAATTATTTTATTTGGATTTAAAATGTATATTTTTTCATATGAATAAGTTTTTTTATTATTTGAAATATTTAATTTTTAGATGAATATTGAAAATATTTGTTTTTACTAAATCTATAGAGTTTATAGATATATACAGAAGTATGTATAACAGAATCACTGATATTTGTTTTGATGAATAAAAATATACTTATGGGGTAAAACTATATACCAAAAGTACTATTATTTCCATATAAAACAGATGGTTTAAATTTTATAAACTTATGTAATATATTTAAATAAACAATATTATTTTTTTGTTTTTCATAAATTAGATAATATTTTAGTTATAAAATCACTTTATTTTAATTTCTAATATTTTTTTAATAATTAATGAATTTTTATCACTAAAATCAATGATATTTGGTAATTTTATCCTAAAAAGACATTTTAATCTTAAAAAATGTTTACTCCCAAAGGGGGATTTACACATTACATAGACTAATGGTAAAAATATATTTTGTTACACATTTAAATTTTATTTGATTAATTGGATTTCATATTTGTAATCATTATCCAAAAATTACATTACATGTTCCATTTTATGTTTAGTCAATAAAATTAAATTACATAGGTAAAAACAAGTTATCATTATAATACTAAAAATGGAAAAATTATAACTTATAAGAGTAATGGAATTATAAAAATATGTTAACAAGTATGAAAATGATTTCTAGAGGTATAATAGGTGTTATATCATTGTCCTAATCAATTATTCTCTATTTTCGAACCTTTATTGTGTATTAAACATGATCTATCTTTATATTAATTTGAAATATTTACAAATATATCATTCTCACCACTTATATAAGGGCATTCTCACCAATCCTTCTTGACTAATCTAATAATTAAGTTCCATATTGAGAATATTCCCTTACTTCTTCCCATATAAATATATTTCTTCTCCATAGCTTCATATCCAAGGATATTTTCAAAATACCTCCATTTTTAAGGTTCCTTCCAAAGGAATTCTGAAGTCATTAATGTTTGTTCTTTTACTTAACTTATTTTTTTCATTGTTAATTTCATGAATATAATTTTATAACTCATATTTAATAAAATTATTATTATTTTTATATAAAATATTTATATTAAGTGTTAATATTTTTTAACCACCTTTCCAATTTCAATTAATTTAAAAACCAATCACCATTTGCACATTGTGTAGACTACATCCTCCATGAAACAAAAACATCATTTTTTGACCAGTTCAACTCTTAGATCATTATATTATTTAAATTGAATAATATATGGTAAATATATAATATAATTTTTATTATAAATTGGAATATAATAATCCACCTTTTTACATACTATTTCATTGTGTAATTAAAATGTTAACCCTTTGTTGTGTGGACTAACACCTCCAAAGTGCAACATATCTCCTTTTATATCTTGTTCCCTTATTACTTGTTAAATAAATATTCAAATCATACTCAAAATTTTAATATTTTAACAATAATATCGTTTTTATTTTTTAAGAATGACATTATGATCAAAATAATCCACCTTTATAATCATAATCAGCCACTAAATATGATATAATCTTTTTTAGGTCAATCTATCAACCTAGATGTTAAATGGTAAAAAATAAAATTAATGATAACTATGTAAAAATAAATACTGATAATATATGATATAAAACTGTAAGTAATTATTTCATTTTTATTATGGAATGCTAACACTATTAATGAACACATCAATTATGATATCAATGTTCATTCGTTCAAAATCACAGAAACATATTAAACATCAATTTCATCTTTAAGGATTGTAACCAAAATTCCAAATGATGAAAAATATAATATAATAAATATTTATAAAAAATATATAATAAAAAATTTTATGAAGAAATTTAGGATTGTAAATTATTTAAAACACCATAATTAAGAAACTAGTTCAAAATGATCAACATTACTCATAACTGATATTGAAAAAAAGATAATAATTGACAAATATACTTATTGAGAAAGAAATTAAATGATATTTATAGAATTTTATAAATATTATTATGGTAATCAAATATACTATTACAATATTACTTTTTAATTCAATATATTTAAGTCATTTAGCGGAACTAAGGAGTAAATTTTTGGGTTTCGGGTCTGAACTTTTCTCCGTTCAAGACACAGTTCTTATTATACACCATATTTTATTTGAATTTTTTTATAAAAATACCATTTTATAATTTTTTTATCAAGTTAATCACATTATATAATGTATAGATTTTTTAATATTAATTAATCTTCCTCAATGGGATTTTACTTTAATTTTTCTAAGGTTTTGAGCGTTTCTTATCTTAAATGTTCACCACGTATGAAATATCTGTTATTATACACCATGTTTCCCTTGAGACTATGTATCTACTAACCATTTAATATTTTTTATCTAAATAATATCATTATTCATGATATTAAATTTTCAGTTTTTAATTATACACTTCAATGTGATTTTACTGGAAATATTTTTACGTTGTAAGTGTTACATGACTCTATTTTCAATCCCAAGAGATATGTTTGATGTTTCACACTATCATTTATTTTATATAATATGTTCACTATCATGATTCTCTTAGTTTTAATTTAGATATTTAATTTTATTATATTTTTTTCATGTAATCCCTCTCAAGTTATTTTTATTCTTACATTTTCATTATCATTAGTGTTTTTGAATATTAGTTTTCCGTCATTGAGATGTGATTTATATTCATTAGTTATTTCCATTTTCTGGTCTCTATATTGGTCATGAATTTCATACTATATCCTCTAATACTATATTATTTTGGAAGATTAAACTCATAGAAATCCATCACTACCTTTGTGTTTCCAACCCATTCTATGATATATGCATTATTTGTATTCGAATTCATTTTGCACACGAACACTCAATATTTCATTCCTTTGATTGAATGGTGTTAACCCAAATTCCATTTGTCAATTATTTAGTGTTATTATTAACATAACCATAAACCCATTACTTTATACAGTGTTAGTTTGATGTATACTTATATATAAATCTATTCTATTTATTTATTGGGGAAACACTTACAATCCACATACTCTTTATTTCAATACAAATGATTATTGATTACTAAGGAATTTTGGTTATAAATATTATTGTATATTCATTAATTCATGTGATAAATGAATTATAATTAATTAAGTATGGATGGGGCCTATAATAGCCCCATGATAATTTTATGGGTCGCATGAGACAAACATTCCTGGGTATTTTGGTTTATGTTTTCCTAGAACCTTATATTTCCTAGACACATGGAATTGATAGTAAGATCAGGATGTATTAGTACGAGGCATGGAATTAGCTATCTAATATTATGAAGTTCATCCCTAACAATGTAATTAATATTATAAATTTTATTTGTTTCAAATCCATTTTTTTCTTTTTATATATTATGATTCACTTTCATTCTATTGTGGAATTGTTTTTTGTTATCAATTAAAACTATATTTTTTAAACTCATATTATGTTCTGACTTGATCAATGATTGTACATAAATTTACCCTTATTGATTTTTTCATCTCATCCTTCCTATATTTGTATATTCCCGATTTTTAAAGAAAAAAATTACTCATGTTTTATCTAAAAGAGTAGATTTTAGGGGGATTTTTTTCGGGGATGGTGGAGACATAATATTTATTATGTAGTTTTTTATATGGGTAAAAATTTCCATTTAATGATAAATACATGGGGTTATCCAGTTATATTTAATCCTACCACTATAATGCTCTAAACCAAAAAGGTCATTCAAATGAATTTAATTTGATATTTTATGGTGATATTGTAGATAGTGGTAGATAAATTAGTCGTATTTGGTAGATTTCCAAATTATATTTAAAGAATTTATTTATGAGCACCAGATCTAGGATTGTGAGTTCAGTGCTATCACATGTCTGAATGGGCTTATCATTTTAATGTTTTAACTTTTATTCACAAAATCTCTCAAGATGAAATGATAAATTATTTGTTCCTAAAATTTTAATGTTTTATGACTAAACATATAAAAATAGGAATGTTATCTATGGGCATTAGTATTTTTGTATGATGTGTAGTTCCTTGATATTTGTTATATTACTTTTTATAATATTGATTGTGCTGGAGAAGTTAGATATAGATTTATGAAGAGGATATCATGATTTTTTTTTGATATAGAAAAAGATATAAATCTCTAGTATATAGTAAGAATATACAATATCATCTAGTTTACTAGTTAAATATGATAATAAAATGAGGAAGATAAAATTAATGGGAATCCTGAAACTTATAGGGCGAGAATTATAATATTTAAATCACAGGAACAACCATGCATGGGAAAATTAATAATTTGATAGGATTTTAGAAACCGAAATATATTATGGTACTTTTTAAATTCTATATATAGAATGAGTTATTTCATAGAGGTAAAAATATAAATGGAAAATGATAGAGTGTGTGTTAAAAAAGTTGTATATGAGAGATTTTGTTGTGATATTTGAAATAATTAAGTGTAATATCAATGAAGAAAATAATTATATCGATCCTATGTTGATGATAGAGATCTATCATTCATAAAATATGAAGATATATAAGTTTTCGACCATCATACTAAGTTCATATGAGTTAGATGAAGCCATGCAAATAAGGGAGTCGAGTCGGTGAGATAATAACATTGTTATTTTTATACAGATTTTCATTGATTGAATCATTTTACTGAGTGAGTGAGAAAACAAATATGTGATAATTTAGAATAATTTTTCTAATATGTGATGAAATGAGGAACCATGATTTATTTCATGATATGAAAGAAATAATGAATTCCAAAATTTTATGTTGATGTAGCAGAATATATATTCTAGATGATCTAGATATATCATTTAGAGAACCAGAGATCAAATTCCACGTTGGATATAACATAATCACATAAATAAAGAAGGGGAGATTCCATTAAACCTTAGCGATGTTGGGGTATACATGGAGATCACGGTGGGGATTCATCACCATAGTGTGGATATGTTGATAATTATTGTGGGAAACATGAATTTTTAACATAATGGGAAGCTTTGTTTGTGTGGTATGGACTAGTTGTTTCAAGGTGATATTTTTTTAACTTTTTAGATACCCAATCCTTAGTAACCTATTGATAGAGCTACATTATTCCATTTATATAATATATAAGATATCACATCCCATTGGGGTAATGAGTGATTTATTGTTGGAAAAATATATAAAAATTAAATTTCATTTTACATTTGAAAAACAAAATACAACAAAGTATATTCCTCAAAACACCACTATTTATTATAGTATATCCTTGCATATAGATCATAATAAATTTTCTACAATCCCTAGGAGATTTAACAAGAGGAAGGGGTGAACTAATATTAATAGCTTTGATATGCATACAGTAGAAGATATGATGGACAAATGAGGAATAATCAAAATGGCATGATATGTATCTGAGAACAAATACCATTTAATCCAAAAATTGAGCCTAATTTATAATTTGGTTGGAAATAATTATAATAAAATAATTCCATGCAAATAATCACATGAAATTGAAACATACCCAAGGATTTCTTACCTAATCAAATAATTTTATATACATTAATAACGAATCTCATAATGATGCAATACTTTATTTAAGTCCCCATAAACATATCCTCATGTAATCAATTTAAGGAATCATATAAAAAAGGTAAATACATGGACAAATAAATAAACTATTTCATCTCATAAACAATATTGATTCATTGAGGGGATCTATTTGTTGATTCCCATGATATAAAAAGTCTACTGCAGTCATAATACTAAATATGATAATAAAAGTTCAACACATAATAAATATAAAAATTCGTTTTGGAAAACAATCAAATGAAACATTAATATTCCCCCCAATCAAACTAATCATAAACCATATAGAGTAATAAAAATTTGGTATCATAAAAGCATATCCCCAGTGGTTCCTAATTTAACTAATTGGTTATTGTTGTAGATGAATGGAAATTCCATAAAAGGATCTTTAAAACATTCATTATGAAAAACAACATTTGCAATTTGAAATTAACATTCAAAACTATTACTTTATAAAATATTATTAATGTAATTTTCAATAAAATGAACATTGGAAACATTAAAAGAAATCTAAAAATTACTTATTTACCATGAGGGAGGTAAATTTCATTCATGTAGAGTATATTAAAACAGAGTATCCTTTCATATTTTCTATAAAAATTTAACAATTACGTTGTTCATAAAATAAAATAGGATTCCATTTAAAATATTTTTTAAAATTTAAAAATTTGGAAAAAATGACATTATACCATCATAGAGTAAAATTAAAAATAGTATTGAAATCAATTTTATAAAATACTAACATGGAAGGAAAAATGTTTCATCTTAAGTTTAAATAATGTTTATTTTTCATAAAAACATATTTTGATATTTTTAGTAATTAAATGAGTAAAATTATATAAAAAGATATAATTTAAAAAAAGTAGTGAAAACTATATTTGGTTTATCATATAAATATTTTATAATATCCCCTTTCATATTATTAAAAATAATCATCCCCGAATAATGATGTGATAGTAAAATACACCCTTACCACCTTGAATGCTTTTGAATCATATATACCATGGAGGAAAGAAAACTATACAGATATGTATATTTTCTTCATGATTTGATTCATTAAATAAATTAATGGATTCTATATACAGAATAAAAAATAAATAAGTAATGAACATGACATGTGTCCTATATAAAAAAGTGAGGGAAAACTTCATTACTGACAGCTTGAATTCATTCATATAAATATGAAACTACAATATAATTAATGTAGATTTATAATTTATTTCTTAAAAATTATTTCTCATATATATCATGTAATATGTGATTTAATAATAATATTTTATCACTAATTTAATACAAATGTTTTCTTAAATTCATTGTTTAATGTAATAACTTCTTCATTTTTCATATATGTTTAGGGTTGGTAGTTTCATTCCATGTACATTGATTATTTTTTTGTTATCACTATAATTTAATAAATGATATAAATATCAAATCATTTCAGTATATAGGAATTTATTATAGTATATAAATTGAAAAAATAAGTTACATAATTAATGGATGTGGTAGGTTATAAGTAGGCATGATTGTTATTTTGAATTTATGACAGATGGAATGAATGAATAGAAATGAAAAATTCACCATTAAAAAATTATAAAATTATATAAATAGTAGATTTTTATTATATGGTGTATAATTGTGTTATTATATAATTATTCCAAAGAAAATAATGTTGGTGGTAATAAAATAAGTAAAAATGAAAGACATTAATTAACAAAATTATATTCTTTTAGAAAAAACTCATTTAGATCTCTAATTAAGGGCCCTAGGGTTGGTATTTTGGGAATAAAATTAGTTATAGAACATGGATAAGTATCATGCAGAGATATTTTGGAAAATAATCCAGATACATTTATTAATATGGTTGACAATAGTATGGTAGTAGGTGCCTTCTTATAATTGAGGAAGAGTGAAATTTTATATAATAATAAACTTTTTTCAATAATTTGACATAAAACTCAAACAAATTCCTTCAAAAATATAAAAGGATAAATTAGGTTGAATGTATGGTTTATCCCCACCACAATGAAAACATGTTATTCACATAACCAGTAAGGTTAAATACTTTTAATAATTTAATTTTTACCATGAAAACTTGTTCTTTTTATTCTCCTATGTAATTCATCCCTTAAGGAAAAAATTAAATGAGATTTATTAGTAATTTTTTTTGAATTTATTCTAAATATTAAGTCTAATTTATCAAATAAAAGTACTATCTGTACAAAAAATTATTATTATCATTGAAGCTTGTACGATAAAAGACCGTGTTTTTTCCTAAATTGTGTTATTTATTTTTTACTAATTTTACTATTCATTATGAATAAAAATTATGTTGATCATATTAAAAAAAATTAATTATCATTATTTCTAATATGTAATCAATTTTATAAAATCCCATTCACATAATAGGTATAATGTAATTTTAAATTAAAACTATAAGAGCGACGCAAATTTTGTTTTCTAAATAAAAAATTTCATAACTATAAACATTATTTTATCAAACGTTAATATAAAATTTGTTCCAATTATAAAAATTAGATTAATAGTAATATTAATTAACAAATGATACATTTAAAAAATTAATAATTTCATTGTAATAAAATTAAGAAAATAGGTATTTCCAGTAAAATTCAGTATTTCACTGTTCATCAGAAAAATAATATAAAAATAAAAAAATATAAAATTCAATATAATATAACTTTGAAATAATTATTTCAAAAATAAGGATTATTTTTTCAAATAAATTTCAATAACTGGTAAATATTAATTTTAAAACAACTGTGAAAAATGGGGCAAAACTGATTTTTAGAAAAATATGTTTTTAGAATTAAACATCATATATACAAAAAATTAGATTGATGATAAAAAAATATTATTTAATAAATAATATATAAATTACATTAAAATAATTTATATATAGTAGTTAATTTAATTTATTAATATAAAAATCATTATAGGTAGAAACATAATTTTATAGAAAAAATTTTATTTTACATTTAAATGATTGTTATTTTTTTTCTAAATTCATTTATAGTAATTGAGTTTATTTTTGAAATGTGTAGACCTTATAATTCTCATAATATAGCCAGTCATATTTATACAGTCAAATATAAAGGGTAGTTTCTAATGGTATACTATATTTTGTTTCATTTGGAATCCAGGATTAATGTGTCACAATATAACAAAGAGAATAACGTTTTGTAAATATAAATATACCACAAAATCTTTTATGTTATGTTCCCCCCTCGTTGAAAAACATTAATACAAAATATTTCTAGAATTTCTGCACATTAATAAACACTGATATTTACTAAACATAATTTTATTCGATTCCCATTTCCCCTATTCCATATTAATATTTCCCCAAAGTAACTTCACTAACTATGTCATACAATTCTTAAACACTTATTCTACAGTGTCTATAATCTAGAGAGGCTCTACTTAATGGGAATGCCACGGTTCTAATTCAATTTTGTTAAATATGGGGACATGTATTCATTATAGAATTTACTTCCATAATAAATATATATGTGAGAAATAATGTACTTTAGAAATACATGGTGAAATTTCAAAACATTAATCCTTAACTCTAATTCTTTCTCGGATTTTAAAATGTATAATTTATCAGGGTCTTAAATTTAATTTCTTATTATAATACCATAATGTTTTTAGAATAATAACATTATGTTTTATTGAATATATGAAATAAAATACCTATCATATATGAAAATTTAACACACTAAGTCTTTACAATATTGTTTTTTAAATATATCTAGTTTCTTTGATAGATTGTGTTACAAGATACACGGAGTTTAAAAGAACTGTCATATACTATTAACACCATTATTTAAGTAATATAGTTTTACATTGACATTAATTTGGAAGATATGATTTGGATTTAATGTATATATAATTTATATAATTGTTCATCCCAATATAATTTTATTTATAAATTTTTATTAACTAACCACTCCATTTTATGTAGTGTCATTTTATTCATCGAAATTATGTTTTCAAAAAAATATTTTTTTAATTATTTCAATGATAAAAAATATAATTAATTTTTAAAACTTTTTAAAAATTTATTTTACAAAGATAACATTATCTTCTAACTCAACATATTGATATTAATTAATGATTACATTTTTTGATTCTTTGGAAAATAATATTTTATCTTCGAATAGTGAAAAATAATGTTTTTTATAAAATTGACTTTTCTTCTTAATAAATAAATTCCAATTATTATTTAATATAATATATATAAAAACATATTATTTTATACTTTTAAATACAACTAATTATATATATATCATCTTTATATCATATTTTAGTATAATCTTATTTTTAGGCATTACAACACCTTTTTTTCAGAAAACTATATTAAATTGTATAATGTTATTCGACAATAAAAAATTAAAAAAACTAAAAAATATTAATGATTTAAATAATATTTATAAATTATACATTAATAAATAATAATTTAAATTCATTTAATTCTTATTTCTTAAAATATATTTAATATGAGATCATATTTTCCATAAAAAACATTTGTTCCAAAAATTGTTTTCCTGACATGTTTGTGTGTTTAATTTTAAATTAAATTATTCCAGTTCGCATAGTTGAATTTGGAAAAATCGATTCCATTTTTTGAATAATAATTATAAATATTATATAATATGGCCAACTAAAATTTTCACCATAATTTGTAGTGTAATAAGTAAAAATTATTTACCTCGATTAAGGTAAAAGTGGTTTTACTAGTGATTAACCAAAAATGAGAAGGGTTAAAAAGGACAAAATCATTACTAATTCCAATATTATGGGCATTTTTAGACCTTATATCTTATATCGTTAATAAATTATCCATTTTGGAGCCTTTCTTATGTGAAAAACTAGGGTGGAATTCTTTAATTTCAAATATTCCAAGTGTGTCATCTACCCAACTTATAAATTGCATCTCATCTCCTCTCCTCTTCTCACATCATAAAACAATTGGTTTTTTCGTCATTACCCCAATCAATTCCTCAAATAAATTCCAATAATATTATAATTTTTTTACCAAAACATATTTCTATGAAGGATTTCGGTGTAAACCTAATGTTGTCATAATAAGAGGTAAGATCCACAAACTGAACATTTTATTTTTTCTATTCTTAAACCTCATCCAAATCCTCTTAAACCGCAATGATTTAATAACCTAACTATATTAAATATATTTATATTTTTGAATTGAATTTCAATTACTTAAAACAATCTCCTCCTACCTAAAAAGGTAAATGAACTTATTAGTCTTGTGTGTGGTGGACTACAGCTTCACGAACTATAAACTTTTTTCCTCCATTTCCATTTCTCATTGATGGATATAATGACTTATTTAATGAATTTGTGTGATATTTATAATATAATTCGACTTTTTTAATTATAATAGCACAGTTTCCTATTTCCAGTCCATTACATTTGTAATGGGATAACATTGCCCTTATGTAGGGAATAATACCACATCATAATGCGATGTGACTCATGTTTTATATATGCTCTTAATGGAAGGTAACAAATATTAATTTGGTATTTACCTATGATATAAATTAAATTTTAATAATTCTTAAAATAAAACAAATAACAATAATTCTTACTATAACATCCACTGAATAAATTATAACTTCATTCTAGTGTACGACAGACTACTGCGTCATGAAGAGATGTTATTTTTTTTCACTAATGATTTACATAGTAGCTAATAAAAGAATAAGAAAAATAATATATGAAATATAATGAAATTATATTGATTCTATAAAATTAATATACAATTAAATTACTTATAATTTCGCTCATTAAAGAAATGATGATGTTTATCATGTACACAGTCAGCTACCATATCTGTGAATCCACATTATTCATTCTCCACAAATAAATATCAATAATGTGTCTAAAAATTTATATAATGAATAATAATGATTTTTATAAAATTAATATCAATTTGGATAGGATTTAAACATATCATATGTTCAGGATTTGTTACATTCATGATAAAAAACGCATGAAAAACCACACAATTAACAACCAATGTTTTTTATAATGAATGATTGTTAAAAAAAATATGTCATAATATGTTATAAAATGATCATATATGGTACTATTTATATTAATATGATTTTGTAATAAGTAAATAACATGGTTAACAACTATTAAATAGTTTAATGACCTCTTAACTAATGGGAAGCAAGATGTAAGGGGTTTCATGACTCAATTTTCATTTATTAAGTTGTAAACCAACACTATTGATTGTATTATGCTAATATTATATGTGAAATGTAATTTTATTGATTTATCCTTTATATACAATTTTATTTTTTTATATATTTTTTATAGATTATGAATTCTTTGATTAACTATCATTTTAATGATATGAACTTAATAGGAATATTTTTAACCGACCCTTTTTTCATATTATGATCATTATCTCTTTTGCTCACATTATTTCTAATTAAAGGAATCAAATGATTGTAAATTATGTATACATATCTATCTCACATGTATACCTATATTATTCTTTCTTTCATTATTGGGATTAATAATTCCCTATTACCATCGCTGGAATTCATTATTAAAGGAATATTTTTTATTATGTTATGACACTAGATTATGATAATAATTTCATTCCATGGATATTTCTTATGTTTTTGATGCATGATTGATATTATTATATAGAACAAATATTCGTGTATATGAAATGAAAATGATGTATGGGCCTAGAATTATATATCCCCCAATGTATTCATTAATGTTATGGTCTCATGAGATATAATGTATAAGAAAATGGAGGGAACCTAGACAATTATGTTACTCTTTCCACCATGTGATGTTATATAGGATTTTACCACCAAATAATGCTTATATTTTGACTTATGTTTCTATTAAATTTCCTATAATTCTTGATCTACAGATTTCGTGTTATTTATGTTACATATTTTTTTGATAACTCAAATACCTTATATTTTTTCATATCCTATAATACCATTAACTCACATAATATGCCTCCTTTTCATGTCAAATTCATTACCAATAATTAAATATCAACCCTTAATTTATGTATTCCATAGGTTATCCTAAGCAGTTTAAGATCTTAAATATATTTATAACCTCACTAATTAATGTAAAACATTATTCCATTTTTTTCATTTTTATTTATTATAATCCTAGTCATTCAAAGATAGTGGTCCTTTATGATCCTAGTATTGTGTTAATGTATATTTATTTAAAAATACATGAAATAATATGTGTAAAAGGCTTGGGTCATCGAAGTTGATATCCAAGGAAATATTTATTTAACACTTGTAATGTATACATAGAAAACCTTATTGATAACCATTATCATAATTCAAATGATAAGTTTATGGATAAGACAATGTATAAGCAAAAATCCTAGAATCTTGGTGAAGTATAGAGTGAATTGTTTATGAGTGATTACAAATTTTTCTAAATTGTACAATTAGATGCTCTTCTAGGAAATATATATCTAGGGGTAATAAATTTGAAAATAGAGTGCCTAGATTGATTAAAGTGTTACCTGGTAAGAAACAAATAGATTTATAGTTTGCATATTTGGTCACTTTTAGAGGAGATTTTTTTTGAAATTGAAAAAATATTTACAAACGATTGAAATTGACATAACATAATTCTTAGGTAACAAAAATTAGAAGGAATCATAACCATGTATAAAGTATATTAATACCTCGATGCCCATAATTTAGGATATACTTATCATTTACAAATTATTATTTCTAGGATTTTAAGTTTTCCCTTTGTATATCTATGAATTCTCATCTTGTTTATTTAAATATTTTATTTTAATTGTGGTAAATTTGGGAAATCATATTGACAACCAATGTGATAGGAAATGTCATGATTCTCCAAATGAAATATATATCAATAGGAACAGTACTTATATATATTTTTAATATTACAAATGATTTATCTAAAATTATGATAAAAAAATTGAACATAATCTGATTTCAAAATGGATCAAAGAAAGAAGTATAATGTCTCATGTATGTTCAACTACTAATGATGAAAAATAAAAGAATACTCTATTTTCTAAATGTAAAAAATGTGGAACGGATGACCTTGGTAAACACCATAATGGAACTAAAAGTTATTTGTTTGGAAGAATTAAGGAATAAATGATCTAATTATTAATGAAAAATAGATATTACGGTTAAATGGACATAATAAAATAATGTTCAACATAATACACCACTAATAGTTCAATGTCACAAATTTGGGGAACTTTTAAAGTATTCATTTCAATGCCATAATATAAGAATTAATTCAAAAGTTCATATTTTCTAAAAATCATTATTGTGGAATGATTAAAGTGTTCATGTCTTTGAACCCAAGAGTCATGTTTTGGGATTATTTTTATTAATGTTATTCAAGATAAAAGAATGATGAAACATAAAATTATTTTTTAGGAGTTTTTTTTTCATAAAGGATTAAAAATAATATGCTCAATGATAATAATGACATAGAAAGGTGATCCAATTGTAATGTGATGCCCTATTAAAAAACACATAATTTAGAAAATCATAATCTTAGAGATGTGGTTGATGTTGTATCAATTATTATATATTAATTTCTTTTCTATGAAGGAATAATATGTATAAAAAAACAATTATTATTAAATATTTATTTGATTTTATGACTAATGTATTTTTTGAGTATGTTCATAATATTATTAGGAATATTATGAGATCATGGTGAATTTTTAAAATGATTATCACAAATATTTTTCCATAGTTTTAGAAGAAAGGAAACTAACATGACAGGCAAAAACTCATCACATCTTTAAAGGATGAAACTCATGAACTCATAATCGATGGGTGATAAGGATTCAATTACCACTATTGGACTATGTGGAATTCTAGTTTGTATGGTATTTTTTCCCTATAAATGTTTGGATGTGTAAATATTAAGTTCATTTTGGGACGCATGTTGGAGGATTTAATATTTTTTTATCATTTCAGATTTTGAGGTGATTACTATTATTTTGAGAAATGTTTTATTAGGTTTATATATATATATATATAATTTTGATTTAATGAAATAATTATTTCAGAAGAGATATATTACTATTTTATATAATAATTTTTAATGGTTATAAGGTTATATACTTATTGAAATAATTAATTTTAACTTTGGAGGTACTAATGAGGTATTGAAGATTAATGTGTTATATTGGATTGCATGTGCTTACCAATATAGTTTTATTAAAGACACGATAAAAAACCTATTATTCATTTGGGGATTATGTGATAAAATAGAAGTTAATTTTAGTGTTTTAAAAATAGAGAAAAATATTACATTTATTACTCATCATTTGGATAAAAATAATTTTTTTGAGAAAATTTATTAAAGGATGAAATTATTCATTCCATGTATGTTAATTTTATTATGTTCATAGTGTGATTTTTAAAGGAAATACTCAAATATAGGGAAATGATATTGAAATAAAAATAATACACAATTACCTTCAAATATTTTGATTAAATGGTTATATAACTCATCATAGATTTATGGTTTTGTGGTCCTTAACATTCTACTAATTATTCAGTTTCATTTGAAAAATGATGTATATCAATATTAATAATTATTTATGCTTTTCTTACATGTCCACATATTCACATGCTACCAATGTTACCCTATTTGGAAACATAATATTCTTACTTCATATGACCTTTAATAATCCCTTTCCCTCTCATAAATAGGATGTTTTCTTAATAATTTTTCATAATTTGGTTTACAGTAGAGGTAATTTTTAATTTCAAACCACTGATTTATATTATCAAGATTAAAATTTGAGGACACAATTTTTTAAATGTGTGTAATGTAATGCCCTAATATTTTTAAAATTATAACATTATGATTGATAGAATTTTTGGAATTATCCATTGAAAATAGATTAAAATTGAACATATAGATACCTTATAATAAATGTTTTAAATATATTCATTTTTCTAATAGCTTATGTAACACACTACAGTGAGTTTTTACGAACTAGAAGATAATTTTAACATTATTATTTTAATATGAATTTTATAAGCTAGATGTAAAATTTTCTAGTATGAATAGAAATAAAAAAATTATATATATTATATTAAGTTACTTTACAATATAATTTGTTTCATAAATTTCAATTAACTATCCATTATATTTTATTAAAATTCATTTTATTCAACAATGTTTCATTTTCATACAAATATGATTTTTACTGGTTTTTTTGGGAAAATAAAATAATTACATTTAACAAATTTTATATTTAATTTTTCAAATTTAAAATAACTTTTACCTCAGAATATAAATAATAACCTGGAGAGAAATTTTGGGATTTCTATAAAATAATTGTTTTTCAAAGAATATATAAAAATTCATATTTATAAAAATGAAATTTATACTAAATAAATTTATTACTGTTACTAAATTATTTTACATTTATCATAAATATAATTTATTTATATTAGATAAAATTATTTACATTTAAACCAACTTTATGGTTAATTTTTGGGAATGATTAATTTTAGGCATTAAAACACATTTGTTTATTCTGAAAACTGTTTTAAAGTATATAATGCATATCAATTTGAAATAATTAAAATATCAACTATTTTGGAAGGATTTAAATGAAACATATACATATTATATATCTTTAAATATTAAAAAATCATCTAAATATGATTATATTTCATATAGTTAATATGAGGTCATCTCTAACTAAAAAATTGCATTTATAAAAAAAACGGATTTTTTAACATGTCTACGAGTTTTGTTTTAAATTAAAAAATTCCTATTATATATGATTAATTTTGAAAAGTGGATTCAATATTAATAATCATAATAACTTATAATATATAATAATTTAAAATTAGTTTTTTACTCGAATTAATAAGTAAAATTATTTAAATTTGTTTCTGTGGTGAAGATAGAAATGAGTCTACCTGGGGTTAAACTACAAATATAGGTGTTAAACTGACAAAAAAAGAATAATTACAATTTTATGGTAATATTTATTCCATATATATTCTACTTATCAAAAACTGTCAATTTTGGAGCCTCTAGGAATGAGAAACAATTATGTGGAATTCTTTCTTTTAAAATATCCCAACAGTTGACCTCCCTAGCTTATAAAAGACCACCCACCCTCATACCTATTCACACATAAAAAATAGTTGATTATGAAATATTATCATTAAATAACATTATTTCATACCTTCACTAATCCTATAATCATTTTTATCAAAAATCAAAACTGGGTTTCTTTTTTATGAATAAAAAAAGTTGTCTTGAATTGAGGTAACATATTTAAACTAAGAGTTTTATATTTTCTCTTATTCAAACAAATAGAAATACATTTAAAACATGAGAAAATAAAAACATCATAATATTCCTTATAATATGAAAATCTTATGTTATGTGGATATCCAATAAACTAGTACTCATATATCATATGTGAAAGCAAACAATTGATCATGTGTACGACTAACATTTACCAATGGAACAAACATAAATAATATTCCATCACTACTTAAAATGTAAATATAATGACTTATTTAATGTCTATGTATTTTATATATAATATAACTTTAATATTAGAATTTTAATATTACATATAACATCTTAATTTTTATTCCATATAGAGAATGATAATCTCTATTGTGTGTTTGGAGGACCACTATCTCACAAAGAGGTGTGCTTCATTTTTTATGTATACATTACATAGAAAATAATGTAGATTTAATTTATTTTGATACATGATATTACTAAGATATTAATAATTCATTAAAATAAATATATAATATACTTTCTTACCTTACCAACTGTTAAATAGATGACCACACCATTTGTGTGCACGAAGGACTACAACCTCGCATTTTGATGAGATAAATATTTCACTAAAACTTTACATGGAATTTAATAAAGTATAATTATAATGAATATATGTGATATATATGAAATTAAATTTTTTATTTATCATTAATATACAATCCACTTTTTTATCGTATCTCCAAATAATTAAATGAAAATGTCGCTTGTTAGTATGTACAACATTCTATCTACACAAATCAATGTAATTCATTATCTATGTTTGAAATTAAAAACAGAATCTAAATACCTATAAAATCAAAGAAATTATGTTTATAACATTAATATTATTATAGATATGTCAGATCTATATATGAGGTTTGAGATCCAAAACCAAACTGATTTACCGGCTTGATAAAATGATACATTTAACTACCAAAACAATAGTAATATTGAATTATTGTTAATGAACAAGTGATAATATGTTATTAAAATGATCAAATAAGATATTATATATATTAATATGATTATGTTATATGTTAATAACATCTATAAACCCACTATAAATTGGGTAATGGGTTCTCAACTAATGATAAGTGAATGGTAAGGGGTTTCATAACTTAATTTCATTTCATTAGGTTAAACGTCCTCATTGTTGATTATATTATGAAAACATGATGTTTGAAATTTTCTTTTAATGATTTCTTAGGTATTTATGATTTTCAATTTTTGGGTCTAATTTTTGAACAAATAATCACTTCACTGATTATCTATCATATTAATGATACAAATATTATAAGGGATACTACTTAACCTCCCATTTCCTATGGTTATGACCATTACATCCCCAAAACATTATATCTATTTAATGTTATGTAATGATTCTAAATTATGTTCATATTTCTTTCATATATATACCTACCATGTAATCCATTCATTTGATGGGATAATACATTCCTTATGAAAGTCTGCAAAATGCCTTATTTAAGGAATCTCTTTGGATTATATTTTGAAACATGATTATGAAACCTATTTCCTTCGATTAGAAATTTATATGTTTTTTCCTTATGAATGATATTATTATTTTTAGTGAATAAACAAGTACACGAAAAGAATTTTATGGGTGTCCCAAATTTATATATCCCTCAAATGCATTGAGTAGTGTTTAAATATCTTGAGATGATATATATGAGATTAAGGACAGTACCTAATCTATTATGGGACTATATCAACTATGGTATGTTGTCTTGGATGTTATCCTTAACTTATGATCATGTTTTTATTTTTTTTCACTACTCATTTCTTATGATTCCATGATCTTATGATACTATGTTATTAACATTATGTCTTAATGTTATTACTCATGTGTCTTATATTTTATGATATATTGTTTTACATTTGACTTGGAAGTTATGCTTCCTAATACTGTTTATTTTCAAATTGAGCAATCTCGATCACCACTTTCATTATGAATTATCTGGGTTATCCTAAAAATTTTAGGATTTCAAATGGATTTAGAACCTAAATAATTCAATGAAAAAAAGGAATCAATTTTTAGTTTCCTTTTATATATTATTTACATAGTCTTCTAAATATATGGGGATTTTACATTCTTTATGTAGTATTCATAGATGTTTATGTTAAAAATCATATACAAATATATGTAAATGGTCTGGTACACCGTTCATACCTAACATTATAACACCCTTCTATGGAGATATATTTTAGAAAACCTGATTCCCCACTTGAGATTACAAATCATTCTTTTGGTTATTAGCATAACATGTATTCCTACATTGAACATCTTCAATATGGGACATAATAGTTTTTAATTTTCCACTATATTCCCCATATTTTCTACTCATACAAGATTAATTTTACTAAATTCATCCCCAAAGTTTTGATTAGGAAATATTTTGGTCATATAATTCTTCATAAGATTCAATCTGAATATGTATGACTCCTCTAAACTATGTATGACCAATATCAAAATCCTAAAAATCATAATGAATTGATTTTAAATTTATCCTCAGAAATCATAAATACTCTCAAAAAGTCAGATAAAAAATATGAACGTACATTAATAATGTATTCTACTGAAACATGGTAATAACATAAATTATGATAAGGCCTTAATAAAAACATGCTTGTTTCCAAAAATTAAAACGCTCTTCCTTCCTTAAATAATGCCATAGATTCTTTAATATATTCTATAAATTAAAAATTATTTTCAAAAACTGGAATGGTTATATATTTTTTTTCAGCACATCAATATCTAATTTTGTGGTCCCTAATACTCCCAAATTTACTTAATCAAAGTAAATAATCTCTTTTTACAAATAAAACATCATTAACTCTCCATTAGGCACATGTTATGGGTTATCATTACCATAATCACGTGTCCTCCAAAAATATCATGTTACCAAAAAATAAAATTTCACGGTCATGAGAATATTTAAAATATTCTTGGAAATACTTAATGAAAAAAAATTATTGAACAATCATTAAATATTATATGATTATTTTAATAAGAATATAAATGGTATAAAACTTTTACAATATAGTTCATTAATCCTAATACATAAATACTTCAATAATTATAATTTAATTTATGAAATAATATACTCACATTCATGGTCTAGGAGTTAACCGTTTAGAAATAGAATTGACTCAGATAAAGCATTAGTACTCCAAATTTAAGACAAAAACTATAAATGGATACTAAGAATTAAATTTATTTCCTTCCACCATATATTAAATTTTCCTCAATAATTCATCAATTTATAATCTTATTTTCCCCATATAAAATATTTTCATACTCCTTTGATAAATTATCTTGGGTGAATCATTTCAAATTTTCGATAAGAAGGAAATTGATACATCATTCCTCTATTCTCTCCACCACCTGATCTCTCAATGAGATATATTATTATACTTTTGTGTGCTTCTAAGAGTTGGTTATGGTGTAGTTTATTAATCATATATCATGATCAATGATTATGAATAACAAAAATATCTTTCAGTCCATTAATCATCTCATTTGGTTCCTCACAAACAACACATAGTCCATCAAAATCAATGTTCACGTGATTCTTTATGGTTCCATACATTTACTATAAAAAGGTATTGTATTAGAAACTATAGTCATTTTCGGAATCCACATAATCTTTTAGTGGATTTCTAAATCCTAACACCATCATTTCAATTTAAGATACCTTTAGTTTAATCTTTCTCATTCATTGTTATAATTCATATCCTTTATAGTAGTTCAAAACAAAAAAATTTAATTAACCCAAACATATCACATGAGTGTGTCAAACTAGGTGTGTATAAATACTTATTTTCATACCCTAGGTGGTGACAGAGTCAAGTCCCAAAGCACCATTATTAGTGATATTACCCTAGGTGAAACTATACCAGAGAAACATTCAGTTTTTGTATATATATAAGGATGTATTTATAGGAAAACAACATAATATATTCCTTTCCAGAACTTTAGGAAGTTATACAATACAATGTTTTATCCTTAAATCCAGTCATAGGGGAATATATTCTCCAATACATGATTTCCTAATTAATGTTCGAATAGTTTCTTCTAAACATTACTTTATACCAAAAATAAGGAACCTAAACCTAGTAAACTAGAGATAGTTGTTATTTCATTTCTACAAGATATAATAAATCACATCCCAAAGGACTAAACTATTTATTAGTATTAGAAAACATGATACATACTTGAATTTAAAATTAAATTTGAATATGAAAAATAAAATATATTATTTTCCATGAAAAAACCAAATATTAAAATTAAAAAATATCTTCATATCAATCATAATAAACCTCCTTCCATCCTAGGGAAATGGAACACAAGAAAGGTGTGAGATGAGATACCTAGTAAAGGTATAAATATAGAAAAATATTTCAACAATAAGTAATGATTTATAAAAATTTAAATGTAAATATCTGATAACACATGATATTTAATCAATAACATTAAATTAATTGATAATATGGGTAGAATAAATGAAAATAAAATAATTCCATATAAAAAATCACATGTGGATGAAACTTATCCATATATTTCATAACTGAACAAAATTTCACATGGACATCAATAACTAATCTCAAAATGGGTTAATGCATAATTTCGATCATCATAAACATAGTAACAATGCCTTATTCCAAGAAACCATAGAGAAATGGTTAAAGCATTAACCAAATACAAAAACTAGTTTCTCTCATGAGACCTATAGACAAATTCAAGGGCTATAAATATCTCCTCCCATTATGTACATAAAATAATTAAATATTCATATAAAAAGGAATAATAAAATTTCAATATATAATCAAAATAAACATTCATATTGAATAAATGGTATAGGAAATTTTAATATTTCTCTAATCAAAATCATTAAAAATCATACAAGTAAATAATAAGGATGGTATCATTAAAATATATCCTTGGTTGGGTATAATTAAAATAAAGGGTTTTTGAAATTTATAAATGGGAATACCATAAAAAATATTACTAAAACATTCGTCATGAAAATAACCTTTGAAATTTTAATTTTTTTTAAATATTAAAACATTACAAAATAATAAGGAAATAATTTTTAAAAATCCCCTGGAACATATAAAGAGGGATATAAAGTAATGACAGGCCATTATTGTAAGAGATTTTATTCTTACTATGTAGGTTAGAACAATGATTATTTTGACAATTCTGAAAAAAATTATAGAAAAACCGAGTTGGGAAATAGATAACAATGTTTTATTTAAACCATTTTAAAAAAATAAAACATGTATAAAAAATAATTTAAAATTTTATTTAGGAATATTAAAAACATTAATTATGACTTTTTTATAAATCATTTACATGAATTAAAAATACTATAACTATACAAGACATAATATATTTTTTATTGAAAATATATTTTTCAAAATTTGAGTAAACAAAAGATGAAAATGGAAGGAAAACCAATAATTCTTAAAACAATCCCTATGAGAATAAAATATATTGTTTTTATGATATAAATATTACATAATTCTCCCAATGGAGGCTTAAACATAAAAATCTTGTATAATGATGAAATTATTGAATAAAACCTTACCACTTTGGTACGTTTTGAGTCTTAATCCCCATGAAATAATGAACCATATATGAATCATTACATTACATAATTGTCATTATAGGATTTATAAAATCGATTAATGGTTAGAATTTACTTCATATAAACGAAGTATGTGTTGAATATGGAATCTTCCCCATAGAAATAAAATTGATATGAAATGTCATTATCTCTTATTTGACTTCATTCGTATGAGTATGATCCATTTTTATAAAAAACTATATATTTATTATAAATATTATAATGAACCATAATAATACATATCAAACCAAATATGATTTAATTATAAAACATTATAACAAATTTATTAATAATTGTTAGTTAAAATCACTATTTTGGGTGATGACTATTTTGTTATTCTTGTCTGTTTTGGTTTGGTAGTTCCAGTGCACGTATATTGATCATTGATCCATAATATTAATATTGATAAAAATTATATAAATATCATATATATTAATTATATATGTATTTAAAATTGTACCCAATGTTTAGAGATAGATAAATCACTTATATCGTTCATCGAGATAGTGGGTCTTAAGTACACATGACCTTTGTTTTCTTTATTTGTTAGATGGAACAAAAAAAGATAAATAATAATTCACCATAAAATAATCATTAATATGTATTATAAATCATAAATATTCACAAAATCCACAATTATTACCATCCATGTATAGAATAAAAGAAAAATGATTGACAACTCTTCATAGAGGCGGTGGTCCACATATATTCATGAGCGATTTTATCATTTTACAATGGAGAAGAAGTTAAGAAGGAATATGTGATACTAAAATTTAATTAGTTCTATTAGGTCATAAATACCATATATATATATATGTATATATATCTATTAAATAAATTATTTTATCTCATTGCGGGAGGTGGGGATTGATAATGAATTACTTCAGTTTGAAATTTGGTAGTCCAACATACATATGATTGATGGTTTCTATTCAGATTTTATGGATGAGGAAATTAGGATAGTTCATGAAATCAAAATAAAAAAATCTAAGTATATTTTATATTCTTAATTGATTATATTTATATTTTCAATACAATATTGATTGTTGTAAGATAATAAGGTGAAAATAAATAGCTATGTAATGAAAATTACCTTCACATAGAAAAACATTCTCAGGATATATTATTATTGAATATAGGGTTGGTATTTTGGAATGATAATTTGAATTATAATATAGATAATTATGTTGGGGATGTATTTTTGAATTTCCTATCCATACTAAATATATTATGTTTTTTGAGTAAATGAGGAGCGGGGGTTCCCTTTTATACATTAAGAGGAGTGGTATTTTTATTAATACAAAAAACTATTCAATAAGGGGAAATCATTCTAATCCCATGTTCCTTTTTACTTGATAAATAATTTAGTGAATTTATTTTAAGATTGATAAACAACTATAACTCAAATAATCTAAATATGTTTTAAACATGTTATTCTTATAACATTAATGTTTCCCACTTTTTCTATTTTTTTCACCATGGTAATTATAAATTTTCTATCTACCTAGATAATTTATCTTTTTTTGAGTAAAAATATAGAATCCATATTAGAAACTTTTTTCATGTTATATTAAATAAGAAATCACATTTGTCAAATAAAATTCATATGTGTGTGGAATATTTATTTTGACACATGTGCATGTATCACACAATCCCCTATTTTATCCACAATCATGATAATTAATTTTTATGTGTTTTACTAATAATTATGAAAAAAGTATATGTTAAAATTATTTCTAAATATTACTTATTATAATTCTAAATAATATATCCATTTTATTAAAATAAATTATCATATTTGGTATAAGTTTATTTTAAAATAAACTCACTAGCCAAATGAAAATGTAGTTTTCCAAATAAGAGTTTTTGGAATTACATAACGTTATTATATCGTATTTTAAAATATAACTGATTTAAATGATATAAATTGTATTAAAAAAATTTAATTTCACTAATATTAATATTAAATCAATTTTAAAAGTAAATTTAATGTTCAAAAATCATGAAATGAAAAGGCAGTTTTCAATAAAAATCAATTTTTAAATTATTCATCAAAAAAAAAATTTAAAGAAACATATTTGTAAATTAATATTTAAATGGTGATTTAAAATTTGATGTATATTTTTCAAATAATGTTCAAAACTTTTTAAAAATTATTTTTAAAACATGTACAGAAAAGTCAATGAAATTTCTATTTAGAAAAATATTGTTTTTAATCATAAAACTAGGCTTATTAATATCAGGTTATTACAAAAAATATTGGAATAATGATAAAAAATTTCATTTATTACAATATATTTATATATATCATTAAAATAATTCAATAATGGTGGATAATTTAATTTCATATGATAAAATAATAGGAGAATAATAATTGTTTTTATAGAGATTTTTCTTCTACATTGAAATTATTTTTATTTTTATTTATAATACATTGATAACGGATGAATTTATTTTACACATGTGTAAAAAATACAATTTTCATATTTTAGTTGTTTTTATTCATACTGATCAATTTAATAGATTATTTATAATGGTAAACTATATTATAGGTCATTTATTCTTAGGATTTTCTGTGTAATAAGTGACCAAATAGGTTAAATGTTTTTAAATGAAATATATAATAATATATTGGGTTGTTACAAACACCACCTGTGTCGATGAAAATATAATAGTGGGTAATTTATTAATTGGTCATACAAAACCAAAAAAAGTGTAAGAAGTTTTTAATAACTTTTAAAATCATTTACACTCCTTTCTCATTCCATACTAGATTCATGGTAGGAATTACTTCCCATGTTAAAAAATGATTCAATTTCACTAACAAATGAATGGTTAAATTCCATAGGGGTTAAATCCATACTAGAGTCTTTATAATTTTACAAAATAACTGAACACCTGATTCATCCATCTTGAGGGATTTAACAGATCCTATTGGTCTTTTAACATTATTTAATTTAAACAATCCATTAATAAGTTTTTGCCTCATTAGTAAAAATAATAAACCATCTAAAAATTAATCTAGAATATATAAAACCATAAATTTAAAAGGAAACGAAAATAATATATTGATGAAACTTTATATTACCATCCCCAATACTATAACCTAGTATCTAATCATAGAGAATCACATGAATTATATGTAAATCATAGGTGCCATATATTTTACATTAAAACATTTCCTCTTTCTATTTTGGGTCATGAAATAAAACTTCTATAATTCAAAAATCTAAAAACAAGTGTGTCAAAACTCTTCAAGTATCTCAAATAGAAATTTTAAAACAATTAATAAATATCTATACCTTGTAACTTTGAAATCCATCATACTCTTGTCAAATACTCCCATGTACAAAATCCATACCAATTTCTAATGTTAATAAATTTATTTTCTACCCTTCCCAAATAGTAAGACAACAAATGACACTTCGATGACACTTTGAAACACATGGTCCTATTTCACACTATTAAATGGATTAGATAACTATGTGAAATTAAGAATTCCTCAACATAAGTATAAGTATATCAAAAAATAGTGAGGGTCTATAGTGATATTATGGGAAGACTATACCCTTATATCTAAGTAAACCAATAATAGTGGATTTCATTAAAATACCACATATTCAGAAAAGTGAATATAATGGTCATATTTGTATGTAATATTAATCAATATATATAAACCTAGTGATATTAAAATTAATGGTGTAAAAATTAAAATTATGATTTAGACCAAGTAATTATCCCTATCTGTAGATCGTGTATATAAAAACCAAAAAAAATGCACAAAAATAAAAAACTATGAAAACTAAAAAAACTTTTCTAGTGTAATAGCTCGATCCAATTTCCCATGATCTCTCCTAGACATCTATATTGGCCACAGATCAAGGATCCCATGCACTTATCCAATCCAACAACCCTAAAGTCTTCTTGGGTGCCCATGGTGGCCCAAGATGGGTATGAGTACAACTCGGTAGGCCCCTCATGATGGTGTCCTTAAATTTCATGAATATAAAGTAATGTACATTTTTATGTTCCATAAAATAGGGATATTTCAATAAAAAATAGATCAATGTCAAGCATAGGGTTCTAAGGTAACACTTATAATCAACTATACATATTTGACCAGTGTTAGATGTCTCTGAATCGGTTACCTAACCACTATTGGGAATGACAACCCACCTTGTGACTATCAAATAAGGGATATAATTTGGGGGATGGAGTCCACCACATATATCACTTCAAAAATAATACTGGAAAGGGAACACACACATTAAATAGTATGTTTCATAATTTCGGGGAATATAACCTTACCAATACGTCTCAAATAGAATTCCTGGGGGACTGGTAAATATCATTTATATAATACTTGGGGGAATGGATTACACCCTTTATATCTCATATAGCTTAACCATGGGGCATGGTTAATTCTTTTTATATCACACATTTCACAATCTATGGTAATATCTAAAATAGGATAAGTAGGGGAAATTATGGTATCCTCATATATCTCACATAACATATTTTTCTTCATTTATGTAACCAATCAGGATTTATCTTAATTCTTATTTTTATCTCAATTAAGACTCACCCAATATTGTGGAATAGGTTCTGCACCATCATCTAACAATTGGATTCTCATAGACCAAAGGAGGTGTTGTTGAGAGTAAATAAATTTATGGATCATTATGTTTTAGGTCGTTTTCATGTTGATCTAGTGTAGCTAGGTAGTATACGTAGATGAAAAGAAGAAAGAATTTTCAGGATATATTAAATAATATCTTTATTATAATCATATAATACAAATCATCATGTGTATGTAGTTAATTCAATTTCCAATGAAAAAAATCACGGAAGCATATGAAATCCCAATAATAGGGAACAACATTTGTAACTGCTATTAGACTCTAAAATAACATATTGAATTGAAGAAATATATTAAATATGTGATAGATATACCTCTTTTTATCACACAAATCTATTTGTGTGTGAAATAATTAATAATATTTAAAGATACTACCCTAGGGGAGAAATGGTCATGAGTAGGCAAAACAAAGATAAAGAATGTTATTTTTCAATTGAGATACCCCTTATTCATATAGTCACATTAACCCATTCATTTAAATTAATATAATCATAATTTGATTTATTTCATTGTTAATTAATTATAGTATTCATAAAAAATACTTTAATCTCTAAAATCAAACACTTAATCTATTATAAATATTATTTAATAAAATTACATTATATTTTATTAATTATTAATTTATTCTTCTTGTATTCCTAAAACCATAATAAAGTTCCTTTCATATTACTCCTCCATTAAACAATCTCATCTTCAATATAGTATCACTCTAGAAAATTCATTTAGAAATGTCAAGTATAGGACTTATAATATCCAGAAAATCTACTTTCAAGTCTTATAACTTCTAGACCACATTTAAGTTTGATAGATGAAAAAAATGTAAAAGGAATTTCCAGTTTCATAAAATTTATTAATTATTTCATAAGAGACATCTCAAATATAATAAGTGTCATTATAGTTCATTGTAAAGTTATTTATCATCAATAAAATCACCCCATTTAGGCCTTTAACTACTGAAACTCTCTAGAAGCACCCTTTGGAATGTCTGTACATGTCTACAATCAATTTTCATAAGATATAAATTTCACTATTTCTTTGTAATGTTTAAATATTTTAATCCTTTTAGTGGAATATCATAGAAGATATAGTAAAATTTCATTAATCGTATAAGGGAACATGGAAAGAGTATCCCATAAATTTCATAATACTTATTAATGTGAAAATTATGTCTTATAGACATTACTATAACTACAGCGAAACAAATTTATCACATTCCAGACATCCATATTAATCATAACATATAATACATTAAATAATTAGAGCTCCCATAGTTATCCTCATGAATACCCCTTCATGAATATAATATTCTACTCATATGATTCAGTATATTAGTGAAGAAAAATATTTTCTTCCAATGAATCATATACTTATAAAATAAATACAAAAGTAATTTTTCATTCTAAAATATCCAACAAGTCAAATTATTTCCATTGAAAATATTTAATTTGTAATATATTTCTCTTTTATTAATATTCTAATATACGTGAAAACATAATATATTATTACTGATATAATATATTTACTCTTTATATTTTAAATATTATCCATTGAGAAAATCCACTTCAATAATATATTATTTCAAAATATAATATTCTTTCATCTGAATTTTTTTTTGAAGTTGTCACATTCCTAAATTACAAATGATATTATTTCCACAGCACAATATCTTACACACCTGTGTAAGATATTTTCCATATCAATATTTCCAAAAATTCAAAACAAACATGTTATGTGTACGGAGGGAATTAAAATACTTATAAAAATGGTTACTCTATACAATTATCATCCACATATTTCAATATTATTAACTAAGTTAATCCTATTTCAATAGACCCATTATAATAGATATTCATATGATATTCCACTATATCATAATCTTCAATTCATATAATGGATACATAACGTTATAAAACTACTCTTCAACACCTCCGGGCACACCTACATCAGTTATTATCTTCCAGAGACACATCATATCAATGAAAAGAAATAAATAGATATCCTACAACACTTCCACCCCTTCGGATATGTTTTTAAACTGTAGAAGATTTTTTTACTTCAATGGATGACCTGCCCATAAGTTGTTTTTTTACAGACCATACATATGATATTAGACTTAGGGAAATTTTGAAAATATATAGTTACCTAAAATAGGTTCAAAACCACTCTAAAATTCCCACAAGGCCTCTAAGACCCTATAGATGATTATGAATATCATCAAATACTAAAATAATGTAATTCTATATCTTTTTTAATCATCAATCCATATATTCCAATTTTTTAAAAAATAATTTTACCTTAGAGAAAAGGAAAATTAACCCAAAAATATTAAACCCAAATCCTAAATTACTATTCCAATATGACTGAAGTCCCAATTTGTTTTTGCATCAAATCACACTCTAAGGATAGGCTAACGCAAATAAATCAATCCTAGGCTAATAGAAACACCTCTAGTATCTCAACTAGGTCCCGTCACACATAGTTGAACAAAATATTGCTTTAGAAATATTCCCTAATAATTTAACCACACATATAAATCTAGGAAACACTTCAATATATATTTTGAAATAAAAATTTCTTATTTTAGAAACAAAAATGGGTTCAGTTTTAGTTAAAATATAATAAATAAAAACCTCAATCAGTTGGATATATTACAGATAATATGTTACCCCAAGTTGTGGCTCTCATTTATTTAAATAATAAACTATTTCTTCTCAACCAACAAAAGTGTAAGGATATGAACAAAAGCATCTCATATTATTGATATTTTAAAAATATTAGTCACTTATATTCCAAAATATTTTAGTTATATGATTTTAGATATTTAGGAGTAACACAAAAACTCTTATATATTACACACAAACATTAAAAGTGAAGACTTATAATCAATGTCCATTTTCTCATGAGGAAAAACATTATAAAATAGTACATGGTTTCATTCTGAGATATAACATCAAAATTTTTATATTTTACTTATCCTTTTCCATAATCATCCATTAACCTTATGAAAAAATTTAAAACAAAAGAAGTGCACAAAAATCACAGTAAGGGATATAAAAATAAGGAAATCCATTAATCCAATGGAAAACATAAAAACTCATATTACATTTACCGTTACCTTAAATTTTTGTTGAGTTTATGAAAAAAACATCAATACTAAATAGAAACACACCTTTTTAGTAAAACAATACATTAAAATCCATAGTAAACAATTTTAAATTATTTTTCGGAAATTAAGAGAATCATATTCATATAACCCACTAAAAACCCATTTAATTTGAATAACCATAAGTGTGAATTCCAATATATTCCCTACCTAATTAATTTTAGATATATAATGGGGTTCACCCTTCATATAAGATATACTGGTCGCACCCATGAGAAATAATATACCTAAACCCTTCGTAAAATCTATATCGATATCACATGATAGCTATAATGGTGCTCAAACATTCATATAAGCAATATTTGGAATACCCATTAGATATAATTAGGCTCAAAACTTCATATAAGATATATCATACCAACCCATTCAATATAATTATCATGTTTAATATCATTATTTAAAACCCTAAAAACTATTTTAAATTCATTTGTAAAAAACATTCAGATATCAAAATACTAATTTCTTGTAAAAATCACTTTTATAATCTAAAACCCACTCACAAAATAGTGAAACCATTTTATTTGAAAAGAACATGGAAAAATTATAATGGAATCATTAATTTATTAAATCATCATGAAATAGGTAAATTCCATTCATGCCATATATGTTAAAAAAAATTCATTTTCCCTCTGTAATTTTTTTAAGCGGAACATTAAAAGAGGATTTAAAAAATAAAGTCCTTTATATGAATCCTTAAAAGTATTCCTTTTTAATTTTTTAGAGAAACTATAAAATTTGATTTTAGAACTCTAATTTCCATATAAATACAATCATAAAAATAATTTTATAATCATGGGCATAAAATATAATGATATAGAAAAAAAATCATCATAACATTTAAATTATTGTGATGGTCTGCAGGAGGTTTTGAGTGTGTGGTGCGTTGTGGTGACGGGCTCTCAGTGGTTCATGAGAGGAGCTTTTGGTTTTTGTGTCGATTCGACGATGGAAAATGGAAGTCAGTGGTGCGTCAAGGTGTCGTAATGACAAGATGGTTGTCTAGTCATATGTTAGATTGGTCCAATCGACAACGTCACTGAGGATAGAGATTTTCAAATATGTGTTTGGCTTAGGAGGTTGTTTGGACTATGTCGACGGTGTCTGTTTCAGGTGGTGGACGTCAGGGAGAGGATGATGTTGGTGAGAAGATGAGGGTGACTTGACGACATGTTGGCGCAGTGATTAGCAGGCAACATCATAATGGCAGCACAGTGATGGGGTCATCAATGGAGTTTCTCGGGTGGCACATTTCCTCGATTGATGCGGGATTTGCGAGATTTGCTGTGTGGAAGGTATCTTTTGATTTTTGAAATAGGGTGCAATTGACGGTCTTGGCGTGGTGGATAGTTCTGTGTTTTTTTGAAATTGGATGCTGTAATGTGGAATTTGTGTTTGTGGGGATGTGGCTTCTACTAGAGAAATTAATGGAGAAAGTTATGTAGGTTCTCACTTACCCTCAAAGTGATATTCAATAATATATAAATAAATGGATTGTGAGTAGTTGTTTTAGTTAAAGTGTCCCCAACCTCGAGTCTGATTCCCCACATATATTGTTTACATTCTGGAATAGTTAAATTATTTTAATTATTTACTTTATTGAGAACCCTTTTAATGTTTATTATTCCTTTGATATTACGTATTAGTATTTTATAACAATTACTTATTAATTTATTTTTTCAACAGTTATATTGACAATATTCGGAACTTGAGTTAGAAATTACTTGAGTATGATATATATAGTGAGATTGTTCATTATTCCATCACATACAGAATAATATTGATGATATAATAATCATTATTACATATTAATTATAATTTTAATTCAATCCATTAAATATGAATATTAAAATTTAACTACATTACAATGATAGAGAACGTAGGCCATATGTACGCATGAGTAACGCCTCATTTTTTCAATGGTAATTAGGAGAATAAGGTAAGTATAATATAATATTTATATAATTATCATAACATAATTAGTATCATTTAAATAAGATAAATATACTTTTATATATCCTACTGGTGATATGGATATGGAAAAAGAATCCCATATCTTGGTGGATGTGATAATTTACAAGTATGCATGAACGACACTATCATTTTTTGTCCATGGAATGATAAAAATTTAAATGATATATTATATTTTTATAATTATAAATATTTCATGAATGTAATATATAAACCTTATTTCCATCATTATAACTAGCTTTGTGATTTACAACTAGAAAATGGATTTCATCGGTTTTCAAGGTCGTTGTCCACCGTACGAATGAAAAATAATTTCTTCTCTAATTTGATAGAAGTGGGGATGGATATGGATCATTCTAGTGACATAATAACATATTAGAATATTTAATATACTGAATTAATTATTTTACCATGGTTGAATATGTTTTTAGGCATGTGGAGAATAAAAAACGATAAACAATTGATTAAAATTGTTAATTATTCTTCAGAAAATCTTCTTTGATTAACAACTTAATGTTAGAATGATATCATTGTTTTCTTGAATTTATAATCAATACATGATATACTGTAGAATTTGAAAAAAAATTAATGATTTGGATCATCAAAATTACCATCGCAATCATGGGATCATATGTTCAAAGCATAAAAATTCTATCGGCTTTAAAAAAATGGAGAAAAAGGCACATCGGACTCACCTTGAGTTAAAAAAGTATGTAATGATCATAAGGAGAACATAAATCAGAGTCTGAATGGATCTAATAAAAATCTTATAATTCTTTTATATTTTTTAATTCACAAAATCATTTAATGTCTCATTAACTTGTGATTTAAGCCTTCTGATGGAAAGGGGAAAGCTACTGTTACCAATCATATTGAGGATGACTGGAAATAAATAATTCTATTGAAAAATTGTGTGTCGCAATAGTTTATAATTTAGTTTATATTATTCAATGTCAATAATAAACACATTCAAAGTCATGATAGGGTCATGATACAAGAATGAGTTTATAGAAGAGTGGATTATATGAAATAATGTATTATGGATGTTTCTCATCGTTCCGAGGAACATTGGACATGGAATGATGAATATAATTGATATGATAATTATTGACATGAAAATTATATAAGGATAGATAATTGATCATGATAAAGTAAATAATTCACTTATAACACTGGTCTATCAGTCACAATACTCTACCAATCCATCATAATTTATTTCGAACCCGATTCATATTGTTGGTATCCTTTGTATATCAAATGCAGAGTCTTATTAGAGGTTGAATTATTTTGAAATTTTGTATTGATTCAAATGATAACCCAACAGAAGTATTAAATGTCCAATAAAATGAATTCTACTCAACAATATAGTATACCAAGTTTATTAGGATGAAATTTATTTCCATTCATTCAAGAAAACAATAAGAAATAATTCTTCTTTTTACAATTGAGTCAAGATAAAAAGAATAAAATTAATGATTATTTCACAAGAAGAAGTAAAGAATCATTAGAATGGAACTGATAATGCTCATCAGAATGAAGTAGTGAATGGTCCATCAGATTCATACAGACACCAATAATGTCATCAAATGATGAAATTCATCATATATAGTATCATTGGTCTTAGTAATTGAAGAATAGTGAAAAAATTTAAAATGTATGGACTAAGAGTTGATATATAGAATATGTGTAATAATGTGTTTATTTTTTACAAGAGGTAATTATAATATGATGTCTTTAGTCAAGAATACATTTTCATATAAATGAAGAATCATAATAAAGAATAATAATGAGGAATAATACTACATAAGTGTTTTTAATATTATAGAAGTCTGATGAATTTAATAGATTTGATATTTCTTAGAAGCATACATAAGTATTTATAAGAGGAAAAGATGTCAAATATAAATACCTAAATCAACATGAATATTTGGAATTGTGAATTTCATTGTGCGGGAAATGGAAATTTGTTCCCACATTTTCCATTTTGGGACTCCTACAAAATGATATAACATACATTTCTACCTCTCTATCCTGAACTATTCATACGTGATAGAGCATTGATAATTTTTTAATATGTATTGAGTTCCCAAGATGAATTTGTTCTTAATGTTGTAGTTGAATAAGATCATTAGATTGAGGTTCAATCCAATCAACATATAATGTTTCATCAGACAATGTTTCATTGGAGGAAGTCCATCATACAAATATCATCTAATCAAAATTCATTGGAGTATGTTTTATATGGTGAATTTTTATTAGATAGAGGAACTCTGAGAGCTAAATAGTGTTTCTACTAAATTGGTGAATAAAGACCAAAAGGGGAATATGATAGAGGCTTATTAGATTGATGTTACCAGACTATGGAAGATCACACTTACATTTACTAATGAGGTTCCCTAGATAGATTCTCTGGGAAATTATTCAACCTAAAAATTTTCCTTTGAAAAGTTTTTGAATTTCAAGAATATTTTATGTTGTTAAAGATTGATCAATATTACTTGTGGAGTAAGTGAATACATTATGAAGTGGATCAAAAAAGAAGAAGAAATGTGAATCTTATAACTATAGATACATACCAGTTGATGAAAAGGATTTTCTTTTGAGGGTGTATAACATGTTTCGTGGATGTGGATACTAAAAAGGCTTATTGGGGGTATAAATAACTATAATAGGAAGGTTTGTACTAGGATTGTATAATTTTACACTTCTTCTGACTTTGTATTACTAAAAGTAGATCGTGAAATTATCCATTTTAGTGGGACTATTCAACATGAAGATGAGTAGTTCTTTGTACCTAGCCTTTTCAATATCATGTGTTGTCTACCCTTTGTATTTCATGAATAAGAATGTTGATGTTGAATGATATTATTGGAGTTGATGGTAATTATAACAAGTTAAAGATGAGAAAAATGATTACAAAATAACTAAAGGGACATTAATATAAAGTTAAAAGGTGACCACTAATTAACCCCCCCCCCCCCCCCATATCAGTGTTCTCGAACATATTTGCGAACAATAATTGGTATTAGATTTTTTTCCTATGAAATATCAACCTCTAGAAATTGGACAATATATATTTTGTGTACTATAAGTTGATTCTAGTTTTCAATGTCACAAACTATCATATCTAGAAATATCTAATGATTCCATATCTTATATTTCATGGATACAGTGTCTTGAATGATAATAAAGATGGATTTTCCCCTCATATTGAAAATTATATTCCTACTATCGATGAGAAGAAAAATATTTTTAATGATGTAGGAGACATAAATTCTATACACTCATTACTAGCATAAAGTGGTTTTCTTATAGTTTTGTGTGTCCGAGCTACCAAAGGTATCTATAGTAAGTTCAAGAACATCCTCCATGGTAATAAAAAAATTTAAAAGGTAAAGTTAATACTCTAGAGGAAGATGTTTCAAAATATGAAAATGTGTGACTATTAATTTATAAGAGACTACATTGGAAGGGTGAATGATATTTTTATATAAATGAGATATCTTTGAGATAAGTTGGAATACTCGACTATTGTTGAAAATTTCTTGAAAATTCTTTCTGGTAATTTTTATGATAATGATTCATCATTAAAATATAGTGATCTGAAACTCTATCATTGGATTACCTACGTAGTTCTATTTATACTAATGAAATGAGAAAAGATAATGTCTTGAAAAGTAATGAATAGTTTGATAAAAAAATGGACATAAAATATTTTTTTCATGGAAAAGATAGTGATGTAGAAGTTTAAGAAGAATAAAATGAATCATAATTAGAGGAAGAAGATAAATATTTCAATATGATCGTTTCCCCTTTATAAGAAATACAATAAGGGAAAATAGAAAATTAAACCCCACCAATGTTTCAATTTTTATGGGAAAATTCATTTTTTATAGAACTGTAATATGAATAATTTTGAAGTCTATGTCTCTAAGGTAAATGATGAAAATTCTGAAAAATTTAATTAGATGAATCATAAAGAATGTTTTTCTTATTAAAATAATAATAAAAGTTAATTCAGGAGAATAAAAAGAGTGATTCCACAACAAATTAAGAATCTCTTCATCAAATCACACTTATTTCTAATGTCATTAATGGAAGTTATTATTTAGATAGTGATGATTATGAATAGAATATTGTTGACATAGAGTGGACACCCCAAAATAATTTGGAAAAATATATTAAATTAAAATATCTCAACTCAATAAATAAAGAAATAAAATTAATAAAGATGTTGAAACTATAAATTTTGAGAATAATTAAAGAATGAAGAATGAAAGATATCAATAATTTAGAGAAATGTGATATTGAAATATAGATTAAAATATATGAATAAGGACCACCTAGTAATGAAAACCTCAACAGGAAATAATATTCTCTCATTGGAGAAAGAAACATAACAAATTAATGATACTGAATCCCAAAAAGATGTTATATGTTTTAATATATTGTTTGGATGAAAATGAAGAGGAGATATTTGAAACACAATCAATGGTTCGTATAACACAACATGGGATAATAATAATGATATAAACCATCACCAAGTATGTAGATGTTATAAGTTAAACTTCTAAATAAATTGAAAAGGAAGGTTTAAAAGATAAGGTTTTTGTGAAATAGTATTTCACTTTGAAAAATAAAACACTATTAAGAAAGTATCTTCTTAAGGAATTGGTTCCACTATTTTTGATGAAACAGAAACAAAAATTTTCTGAACAACATCACAATTATTTCAAAAAATCAAGATTTAGATGCCACTATTGGTGTTGTGGATTTTTCAGACACATAACATATTTAGACTGGTATAACAAGTCTCAACAAGAAATATGAATGAATAAAGGGAAGATATGATGGTAAAATATGATCAACTTTTACTACAAATGTGTCAAATCAAAAAATATTTTAGAGATGTGGGAAAATTTGGTTAAAATATATCAATATATTGTTATTTAAAATCAAGATATGATGTAAGAGATGTGATCATGAAGGGAATGTTAAAAAAATATGTTTAACTATCCCACTAAAAAATGTACAGGAATGAATGATTTATTACAAACTCACAATAACAAAAAAGTTTCCCATAGGTGAAATGAAATTGGAATCATTATGATAAATGTTTACAAGGGAAAAGGAAAATGTTACAAAATATAAGAAGGATAATCATGGGTAAGAATTAGATTATGAAGAAAAATCAATGAAGATGAATAAGAAAACAAGAATGATAGGGTACTCTCAGTCCAAAGGATGATTAAAAACTATTTTGGTTCATCCTGGTTCTAAAAATATCTGTATTTTAACTAACATGTATGGAATTAAAGGAATTGAAATAGTAATTAGGATGATTGAGTCCCTTTCTATTATTGAAAAATAATATAATGAGGTTAAAAAATATGAGTTTTTCAATGTCTTCTTCATACACCTAAACATTATGATATGTTTATTGAGATGGGTGTAAGATATATTAATCTTAATAAAATCATTATATGATTTAACCAAAAATTAAAATGTTGAATTAAACATTAAAATTTATTAACTGATTGTTCTGTAATAGAAAACATTGATAACCATGATTATTCACTCTTGTCATTTATCATGGATATAGACATAGAGTTTTTTAGTTAATGTATCTCTGGTAAGAAAATAATTTGATTGTTATGTTATCCTAAATAATAATTCCATGATTTTTTTAAAAGTTCATAACCTTAGAAATGAGTTGAAATCATTTATAAGGGGGAAAATATTCAGGCTGGCCATTTAAATTTAATTGTAAATAAGGGAGAAAAATAAGGAAAAGGGGTAGATAAAATGAATCAGTGAGGGATACAGAATATGTTTTGAATGTGAAGAAATTTTTAAGAAAGAAAACAAAAGGTGGTATTATTTTTTTGTGGATTAAATTGTTATTGAAAAAAACACAAATCGGGTGATTGTTATCCCCATGTTGTGTTTTGGTTGTATTTTTTTTCAATAGAAGATATATGGTAGAGGATGATAAAATGTTTTTGGATCATTAGACTCACTATCATAATCATGTTATTAGAGGCACCAATTTGAGAAGAGTCCATAATATTTTGAATAATTTTTCATGGAAAAAAGGATCATTAGACTCACCATAAGTCTGAAAAGGAATTATTGATCATAATGAGGATATTAATCAGAGTCTGTATAGATCTGATGAGAATATGATGAATCTTTTCTATTTTTTAATCTATAAAATGGATGTGTGTCATAAAAACTAGTGGTGAAATCCTTATAAAAGAAAGGGGGAGTTAAGTTCTACCAGTCATTTTAATGTGGATTGGAATGAAAGAAGTCACTAGAATAATG
Organism: Viscum album; assembly: GCA_963277665.1. Lineage (NCBI taxonomy): Eukaryota > Viridiplantae > Streptophyta > Magnoliopsida > Santalales > Viscaceae > Viscum > Viscum album. Next base: position 982,365,372 of record OY728123.1, read on the forward strand.
GTATATTAAAATATTTTCCATTATAAGCTAGATTATTCTAACTAATCCGAATCAATTTAAAATTCATAAATAATTTATGATATAAGCTGTAGTAATTAGAAGATAAGAGATTAATATATAAATTATTCTGGTTATTTCTCATAATTGTAGGGAATACTAGACATAGAAGTATGAATATCATTGGTATCACAATCATTGGCATGATAATAAATAATGGCTAGAATATTGATCTTGCTGATGAAAATAATTCAATTCTAACATAGGTCCATAAGATGCAATATTCCATCAATATATCATAATGGATTCTAAAACTGATTCTTAATGTTGTTATGCTTTATATATGGGATGTAGAGTCTAATTAGAGGTAGAATTACCATGAATGTTAGGGTTTATGAAAATCATTATCCATCAGAAGGATTCAAAGTAAAAGTAACCAAATGATGATAAAACTTTTATTTAACCATTTTCAAAGGTTGAAGTGTTTATAATGAGTTATACAAAACAATAATTCATACATTGTACTATTTAAATTCCCTCAAGAGAAAAATCTATTGACGGTTTCTTAAGAATAGGTATAGAGTCATTAGATAGGAACTAAAAACTCTCATCAATGTGAATTAGAGAATAATCCAAAAAATTCATGTTGACACTGATGAAGGCATTAGATATTAATCTTCACAAGAAGATAGTTGATTTATCCCAGGAATTGAAGAAAGGGATATATATATTCATATGTGATGTTTAAGTGTTTATATTGAGAACATTTATAAGGATACTTTTACTTCTTAAAGAATTCATTATAATGGCATTTCTAAATAATTACATATATTTACATCTTAATGTAGAATTTTATTGAAGAATTATAATGAATAATCGTCATGAAGAATCATATTGAAGAATCTGACTATTGAAATGTTTTTAAATGTTAAAAGGTCTGAATAATTGTGTATATTAGAGAATATTCAAGATGTATATATAAGTACTGAATTTTTTTTAATATTTCAAAGATGAGGAATTAAATGAATGAGAAATATGAGGCTTTTGAATATTTTTTATTTTGAAAATGAATATTTCTTCTGCCTGTGGCATTCTGGGGTTCTTAAAATGGAGATAACAATTCAGTTATACATCACTAACTTAAACTGTTCACTTTCTCTGGAGCTCTATGAATAATGGATTTGGTACTGAGTTCCCTAACATATATTATTTTTTAGTTCTAATTTAGGGAATTTCATTGGAGTGATCTTCAATCTATTCAATATAGCATGTTCCATTGTCTGATGTTTAATTAGAGAAACTCTATTGATGTGATCCCATCAGAGTGACATCCATCGGGAAAAGTTTTATTTGAATGAGTTACATAGGATATTGGAATATTGATAAAGAAATTGGGTTTCTACTGAATTGAATAAGTTAGATCATAAGGAGAATCAAACATATTCGAATCTGACAGATATGATTAAACCAAGGTTACTGGACAAAGGCTGATCAGACTGACCATAATTGAGGAAGTTTTCTTGAAAAATTTTCGAGAGAATGATTCAATACCAAAATTTTCTTCATGAAAATATTAAGTTCAAAAATATTATATGCCGATATAGTTTGATTAATATTACTTGTGGAGTATATGAATACATTCTTATGCGTATCATAAAAGAAGAAGCAATGTGAAGCATTTAACTATGGATACATACCTTTCTCATAAAAGGCTAGTCATGCTGGAGTGTATAAGTGGTTCAGGGAATGTTAATAATGAAAAGGATATTTGAGGGGTATAACTAACTATAGAAGGATATTTTCTACTAGGAGCATAGAACCTTTCATTTATTGTGCTGTTTTTATTTTATAAATAAGATAGTGAATGAATCCATGTTGGTGGGACTATCCAACAATTAATGGAGTAAGACTTTGTACCAGACCTTGTAATTATCATGTTTTCCATCTAATTATAATTGTATCCTATGAAATGTGAGGATGATAATTTTTATTTTAGTGGGTCATAACATTAAAATGTTTTTGAGGTTAATAAATTTTACAAATTTATGTTAAGAAAAATTATTATAAAAGAAACCATTGATTCACCCCCCTAACAGTGATCTTGATCCAATTTGAGAAAAAATCCTAACACCTATAATCTGGGTGTTATTCCTAAAACAAATCATATAAAATATGGGTATGAATTATTGGATGTTATTTGGACAGGTATTGGATGATGAAAATAGGTTTTTATGTGTGAAAAGTTGAGAAGAAGAGGCGTCATTTTATAAAAGTGTGGAGGGTCACTCATGGAACATCTCAAAATAATATTTTAATATAAACTAATTTTCTATTCCAAATGGATCCATACTGATTTATTTAAAATGTATAGAAAAAATATGTCCAAATACCTTGATCCAATTAATATGACAATTTTTTGACAATTTGTAAAACCTTATCTTTTGGTTTTATCACTTATTTGGCCCCGTTAACTTTTTCTCTAACAATACAACTTTTTTACTAATTGAGGGTTAATATAATTACTATAAAATACGAAAATAACCAAAAATTTATAAGTGATAAAATTTTAAACCATATCCAAATATTATTTATGAATTTTATATTCTTATAAATTGTATATATTTTTTAAAAATATTATTTATTTTAAAATTTCATTAATTTCATTTCTGAAAAAATTCAATAATTTTAATTTTACATAGAACAAAGTAAGATATCTTCAAAATGAACTATTTTAATATATATCTAACAGGTCAAGGACTTCAATAAAATTCATTCATGATAATAATTATCTCAAGTCATTTTTGTTTTAATAGATTTTATATCATTTTTTATTTTTCCATTAATAGAATAATTATTACATTATCGTTGTGTAAGAAGCTAAGGTAATTATTTCATCTCTAAAAATTAAAACAAATCACATGATGAAGATAAAATATTTTAACATTAAAATAAATATTTATAGTATAAGATATTTTCTGAATGAAACTATATTATAAATTACATAGTTATTAAAAACACGAGTATTACGTATTTGAATTTTCGTTAAATAAAATATCATAAATTGACTAATGTCACCCTAGTGGATCCAATATGTCATAAATTATTCCTAAGGATTTTATTTTTCTAATATAACAAGTCCAATAAAATTCGTTCATTTTTATGGAAATTTTATAATCCATATCATAATTATATTTACCCTTCGTTACACAATTTACCATTAACCGTGGTAATAAAATGAATAAGTTTACTATTCAAATTGTCCAGAAAATAATAGGGGCCAATTTATTACATTTGGACCATATTATCCCAAATAGGTAATCAATTTTTGAAAATTTGAAACGTATTTTTTTCTAAAATATATTTCAAATTAATCCCCTTGAAGGGTAGAGAAAGTAGGTGTTTAATGAGAAAATATTCAAAAATTTCAAATTAGTTTATATCCAAATTCAATATGACAAAGACTAAAATGAAATTTTTTTATTAAAATATCAATAATATAGTTATTTTTATATGACTATAAATTTAAAATATGATTGAATATTGTATTTTATTTAGATAAAAATTCAATTTTCTAATAAAATAGAGTATTTTTCACTATTCATCAATAAAAGAGTATTTTCAGAAAAATACCGCAAATATATCATAGAAAATCATAATATCATTATTTAGTGATTGATGTTTTTTAAAATAAAATTTATAAAAGGGTCAAAATTTAGTTTCAAAACATCTTCATCATTAGAAGGCGGCAATACTACATTTAAAAAATATATCTTAAATTTACAAAAACATGAAATAATATTTATATAATATCTAGAAATAGATAGAATGAATGCTAATAATTATAATTTATATATTATAATTAAAATTCATTAAAAAAATCCAAAATTAGTTAGTTTTTAATTTATTAGTTTAAAACACGCTGGTACGCATTTAAATATTTTTTTTCAAAAAAAATATTTCCTTTTATTTTTGGAAGGCTTATATTTTCATTTATAATTATTTTTCACCACATAATTCATTATATATATAGGTATAGACTAGAATTTCATAATTCTGTTAATCTTATCCATACAATATATTCTATAGGAAAGGTTCTAAATGTAACATTTGAAAAATAATATTTTGTTTTTTATTTATGCCCGATGCAGTGTATCGTGCAATCTATGAAAAATAATATTCCCATTTAAATAATGTAGATTTTAAATTAAGCACCCAATTTAATAATTTTTTCTTTTTAAATTTGAACCAGGTATTCATATTCAGAGTTTAATAATTCAAAATAACTTTTTTTGAAATCACACATTGAAAAAATGATCAATAAAACTTCTATTTGAAAAGGAAAAAAGGAAATACAACCGTCACATGAGATAACACATTTTGGGATTCCGTGTAGGAAATCATGGATGTGGAAGAAAAAATATATTTAAAGAACTAATATATGGTGATATAGAATAGGATAATGGGAAAGTAAACCATTACAAAACAATAATTATGAGTTGAGTTAAAAGGCCATTGATAAAAGTAAATAGATAACATTTTTGTTTCAAGGACCCCTTCCAAAAGTTAAGGTATTCATTTATTTAATATAATAATAAAATAAGAAAACATACTTGCATAATAACTATATTTTCATCCTTTAATAAATTTCCACAACAAAATAATCTTTTTTTCCAAACTATGACTATTCTAGATGAATTTTGAACTCCGGAAACACTCAAATCGAATTCTACAGATTGTAAAATCCATGAAAGAAAAATAATATATTCTTCCCATCATTAGTCATTAACCAGATCAAATTTTTTTTGGAGAATATATGATAATTTTCTAAATAAATAATCCATTACATGATGAAAATTCTTTTTATTTTAAAAAATTCAACAGTAACAACCAATGTTCGACATAAAAAAAATAACAATACATAAAATTCTTAAAAAATTATTCTATATAATTTTTTAATGAAGCTGTATGGGGTTTATAACATAATCCTAAAATAATATCAATCACTCTAAATTTATTATAAAAAATTTTTTATTTTATAAATCACATAATCTGATGTATATGCTAACTATTTCTATAAATAACCTATATCAAAATAATCCCAAAATGAAATTATATATTATTCCAAAATGTTTTTAAACTATATTCCTCATGTAAAATCATATTGTATTATACATACCTTAATCATATAGGGTTTTGAAAAAATTTAGCGTCTTTCTAAATAACATTATCCACTTAATCTCCATATCATTTTCTAATAAAACATATGTTCCCAAAATTTAATAACCCATAATTCCCAAAATATGAATATCTATAAAACTACTATTATTAACCTTAAAATTAAATAACATAAGGCCACAAAAGGGATTCTAAAACACTAAACATGTGATCATACATTATATTATAAAACCACGATGACATCCATTGATAATAATAATACCCCAAAAAATACATCCTACTCTCCAATGTTGTCTAAACCCTTCTTTGAAACTACTTGTATGGTCCCAAATATAAACATCAAATATTCTAATTATTTTAAAATTTTAAATAACTAATATTTTCATAGATCATTTATCATTATATACCTAATGAATTGGGAAAATCTATGATATATTAAGCCCATATATTACAAGTAGACACTTATACTTCGTATCCATTTTCCCCACACAAAAACAAACATTCTAAAATAAAACATTTATTATTTCCACAATATAACATCAAAATTTTCATATCGTACTCTTCCTTGTCCCTATACATTATTAACACTATGAAACAAAAATTACAACATTATACGAGCACAAAAATCATAGTAAGGTATATATTGTTCATGAATACCATTAATCCCATAAAGAACATAATAACTCATATAATGAATAAATTTACATTAAATGTTATTTGAATATATAAAATAATAAAATTTTACATGAAAAACAAAAAAACATGTAAATGAAACCCATTAAAACCAATAGAAAATAATTTAAAGTCCTTTTTTGATAATATAGAGCATTACATTAAAAAAACCCTTATAAAACCCTTTTAATTTGAATAACTAAATGAACAACAACCAATATAATCATGACCCAATTAATTAGAGATATATAATGGGGGTAACCCTTCAAAATAGCTATATGTTTCTCACCTATGTGAGGTAATGGGGATAAACACTTCTTATAAACTATATTTTTCTCACCCATGTGCTACAATGGGGCTCAAACATCTATTTAAGCTACATCAGGACCATGCTTGAGATATAATGGGGATAAAACCATAGTATTAGATATATTGGAATAACCAATTCCATATAATGATCAGGTACTATATAATGAATTAAAACACTAAAAATTATTTTAAACCCATTTGTAAAATACTTTCTGATATCAAAATACACATTTCTTGATGAAATAACTTTTATGATCTAAAAACTCTGTATAGAATTATGAATCCAATTTAACTAAAAATAACTATAAAAAATTATAAAGGAAACCTTATTTTTTTAAATATTTATGAAATACTTATATTATTCTCATGTCATATGTGTTAAAGAAATTTATTTTTTGCCTTTGTAAAAATAGATGAAAGTGTAATTGGAAAAGAGGATTTCAAAAACAAATTCATTTGCATAAAACGTTAAAAAGATTTGGTAATGAATATTTAAAAAAATCATAAATTAACTGTTTGGAATAATAATTTTCGTATAAATAAATTCCTAAATATTATTTTACAAACATGGATATAAAATATGAAAATTTATAAAATAAATAAATAAATCATTTAAAATGATGTTTTATGTAAAGAGTCCCTTATCATGAGTCTGAGTCATCACTTATCTTTGTTATTTTACTAATTAATAATAAAATGTTAATTTTTTAATTTCATGAGAAAAATTTTCAAGTTTATTATTCTTTTTATATAACATATTATCAAGTTATAACAATTACTTAGTTATTTATGTTGAGGTCGAACATTTTAATGATATTCAGTACATGAGTCTAGAAAGATTTTTTTTATTTCTATATTCAAATTGATCATCATAAAATAATCCCTATAAAGCTATTCAGGACATAAAAAATCATTACTATATGTCAATTATAATTTTAATTCATTGAGGATATGAAAATATTAACTAAATTATAATCGTGGGCATAGTAATTTGAACATACACATGAGTAATGTTTCCATTTTTCAATTATTGTTATGGAAAGAAGGAAAGTATAATTTTTTCCCACCCAAAATGATAATAATATAAATATATAATATTAATCATTTAAATATACTAATATATATTATCCATGTGATAAAATAGTGATGAAAAGCGAATCACATCGCATTGTAGATGTGATGATTCACACCTATGCGCGAAAGACCAAATAATTTTCCTGTTCACAGAAAGGTAAAAATTTGAATGAAATATTTAATTTTAATAATAGAATTGTTTTTGAATATAATATAAAAAACCTAATTAAATAATTATAAACAATATTAAGGTATAGTTATAGAAAAAAAACTTCATTTGTTCATAAAGTGGTAGTCCACTATACACATGAATGGAAATTTCTTATCCCATTTAATGGATGTATAGAGTGCTATGTTGAAACCATGGAAATTATATTCATGATTTGGAGTATGGTTTGAGTTTTTTGTCAATCCTTAGTAGAAGTTCAGAATGTGTGCCAGAAAAGTGATCATACAGTTTATGCAAAAAAAAAAGTATTGAAGGTGGCATTGTTTCCCAGTGTTTTCCGAATTTTTGGGCAACAAAATTGAAAAATGAAGACATGGATTGTTGGTAAATGGATGTGCGTGCAAAGAAGAAGTGATCCACGAAAATGGAGGGATATGCGAGAAATATTTGGGTTGTGCGTGAAAAAATCATGGTGTGCGAAATAGTGGAGTGAGGTTTTTCATGAAAATAGTGTTTCAAATTCAGAATGTCGAAAATGGAAAAGGAATGGGCTACAAGAAAAATCTGGAGATGTGCGTGAAAAATGATACCTGTATGAAATATTACGCACCAAATGAGAGGTTTTTTCATGCCACAGGGGGTTTTTTCACGTGGGGGATAGATAAGCCTATAAATAAGAGGTGACCCCCCTCATTCCAAACTATTTAAGAATTAGAGAAGATCTAAGGTCTGATGCATGTAAATGGTTCACGTAAAGGGGCTAGCATGAAATATTATGAGCTGCGTGAAAAATTCTGGGTTGTGCGAAAAATTAGGTGCTGCGCGAAATATTCCGGGTTGCGCAAAAAATTCTGCACTACGTGAAATATTCCAGGTTGGGCGAAAATTATGAGGTGCGCAAAATATTCAGGACTGTGTGAAAAAGGTTGTTGTTGTGCGAAATATTTTTCTGCAGGAAAAGAAAATATTGCGCGTAATAGTAAGGCCTTGCACACAAAGGGATAGTGTTGTGCACAATTTTCAGTGAAACTTGATTGCACATTCTGGTTATCCGGTTCAATGGTTCTGTGCGTACAACATCATAATTTCCAGACTTCGATGCAAGCAGAGTCTAGTGCTATGTAGAGGAAAAGTCTTCATTGTGAATCTATTGAAGAGTCCTTCATGTCTATAAACTGACTGATACATCACCAAAGGTAGTGAGCCAGGGGGAGTCAATGGGATTGACCCGAGGGACACAATGGGCTATCACTAAATAGTGGTAAAGGTTGTGAGCCTAGGACAGAGTGGCTGTTCCTGAACCTTTGTAATCCAAAACTATTGAAGAATAGTTGAATTTGATATGACTGACAACCTGTCTGTGTATTCTCCTTAGACATAGCCCTTAGTGGTGAACAAAGTAAAAAGTGTTGGGTTTTCTCTTGTCATATGAATGTTTGATTACTTATCATGTCCATCATACAGGTTAAACAAGTTCCTACCAACGAGGGAAAAAGATTCATCAGTTTAAAAGAAAAATTTGACACCTAGATTCACCCCTCCCCTCTCAGGGTGTCCCGGGGTCCTATATGTTATGGGTTTTCCACAAACTTAATAACTAATTCGTATATTTAGGATACACTACATATATTTTTCTCAATCATCCATAAGGTTTTTTAATGTGGATGAATAAAGAAAAACAAAAACACCAAATTAAAAATGACACATCTTCTTTGGACGGTCTCTTTTGATTAACTCCTTAAAACCACGAAGGTGGGTGTTCTACCTAAAAATTACTATATAATGTGGAAAAGGATTCCATGAATTTATTTCGATAGTTTTTTTCTAATAGAAATAGGTTTTTATGTATGATGGTATTAGAATAATATCAATCCTTTATAGGAGAGGTGAGATGCATAATTGGAACCACTCAACATCATAAATTATGATAAATTAATGTTATATTCTAAGTGGCTAAAAGCTGATTTATTTAAAATATAAGAATATTTTTGGTTTAAATAGATTCATTTAATGAACATATTTCATGTTAGGAATATTTTTTTATTCGTATGTTTTGGTTTTATCCCTTATGTAACCTATTTAAATATTATCGTGACAACATGAATGTTTACACTTATGAGTGTTATTATAGTAACTAGAAATTAAAAAAAGAACCATAAATGGATCTTTTTTGTTATTTTAAACATTATAAATATTTTTTTCTAATATTAATGTTTTCAAAATGTTATATCCTTTAATTATTTTTTAATTTTATAATATCCTTAATGTCTAGTTTGAGGATATTTGTTACTTTAAATTTTAAAAAACTAAAAAAAGACATAATGTAAAATTTACTTTAATATATATCTAATATGTGATTTTAATATATATTTTTATGTGTGGAATTAATTATCTCTTTTTATATTTATATTAAAAAAATTAATATAATTTAGTTTAATTTTACATTAATAAAATAATTACCACATTAAATTTTTGTAAACATTTATGGTAATTATTAAACTACTAAAAATTAAAAATAATATTTCATGAAAAATATTAATATTTCATATTTAAAATTAATATATATAGTTGAATATATATTTGTATTAAACCTATATTAGATATTATATAATTATTAAAAACATGATTAGTTCATCTTTAATTTTTTCTAAAATAAAATATCATAATGGGATTAAAATCATCCATGTGGCCCCAGAGGATCATAAACTAAGACCAATGATGATTTTGGTCTGAAATCGCTTTTCAAATAAAATTAGTTCATGTTTTAGTTTAATTTTAGAATTCTTATCATTATTATATTTACTTTTAATTACTCGATTTACACTTAATTTTGGAAATAAAAATTATAATGCTTTCAATTCATTATTCTAAAAAAGAAAAGATATCTATTAAATACATTAGTAAAATAAGATTCCAAATATGGAATAAATATTTAAAATAAAAAACATAATTGGATATGATTAATTTAAAATTAATCTGATAGACTGTGAGAGAAATCGTGTTTTTAAAGTAAAACTGTTAAAAATGTTGAATTGTTCTTAAATCAAAATTCAAAAATGAAATATACTAAAATAACTGAAATTGGATTATTATACATATAAATGATCTAATTATACTTTAAAACCTATTTAAAATGATATTTATAATTATAAATTATTTATAATAAAAGACAGTTTTCAATTAAAATGCATTCTTTTTATTTATTAATCCGAAAATGTTGCTTATCAAAAAATACCCAAAATTTAAAAAAAGTTAATTTTTATATTATTATTTCCAAAATAAATATTATTTTCTACATTAAAATATATAAAATAATAAATTGTTATAACTAAAGATATTTTTCTATCAAAAGGTAAAAAAACTACCTTTTGAAAAATAAACCATGTTTTAAGTAAAATTAGATTTTTTATTTATGATTTTTAAAAAATATGTATGTTTGATGATAAAAATATAATTGAAAATATTATAAATTTTTGGAATTTATGTGATAAAAAAATATATTTTTCATTTTCTTGGTACAAATCAAACTATTTTATATTTAAATAGTTCTTTAGAAAAATATTCCATTTTATTTTCCAATAGTGTTCTATTTTAATTTATAATTAATTGGGAAAATGAAATTCATTTTATATAAATGTATAAAACATATATTCATAATTATGTTAATCATGATGATACCTTGCATTATAGTAGCTTGGTTATAACTGTAACAATTAAATAATAATATTTACCTTTTCTGTTATGCTTGATGTGGCATATTGTGTTCAATATCAAACAAAGTATTTCCTTTAAAAACACTCATGATGTTACAAAAAGTGAGACATAGATCTACTTATAATTATGTTCAGTCTATTTAAAATTATATCAAAATTGAATAACATAAAAAAAAGATTAAATTGATGATGACGAATCTGTAAAACTGAGAAAAGAAAAAGGAAAATCAATCACGTACTAAAAGAGTGGAATGTCAAACAACACATAATACATTACCATAATTTTTTTAGAAAATAATTTCATGTTATAAATTAGAAAAATTAATGGATATTGATATCAACATTCTTGTAGAAAATCCCTTTTTCAAAGATAACATTGAAATTAATTATTATTCTTAATTTATTTGGAGAATTTATCTAAAAGAATAAAAATAAATGGTGTGGAATTATATTAATGGGTGATAAATATTTAGTGGTAATAGATTGATCATTTTCTCTAAAAAAAGAGACCCTAATAATTTAATAGTAGCCTAAAATATTATAGTTAATCAACATGTATGTTCTCAATGTGAACTCAAAGCTTGCGTTAAATCCATAATAATTGGAAGTCTTAAAAAACTAGGGATTATGGAATCAAATGAAAATGGGGTGTCTTTGATAATATATGATTGATCAACCAAGAATCTTTATGAAGATTTAAAGGATATTATAATTGAGTTTATGACATTATACATATTCCAGTAATTCTTTATATTGTACATGAAATAAGATATGTATACCCCACTAACTCATGAGAGACCTTTTTTTAACTATATGTAGACCTCCATTTAAAGTTTAAGAGAGGAATTGTTTTTTAGAATCCTATAATAATTCCTAAGATGAAACTTCTCAAAATAAATAAAATATCCTTAAGTTATTGACTATTATTTCTTATTCCCTGTTTAATAATTGGATTGCTTAGAAAATTAAGACCTAAATATATGGAATTTCCCAATGAAAATGATATTTGAAATGAATTATTTTATGAAGTAGGATTCATAAAAATTAAAGTAATTCCATTGGATATTAAATTGTTCACATCATTATATAAATTCTTTCAAAAACATCCAAAACATGAGGTTAATCCTCTTCCATCCAACATATAATACAACTAATTGGGATATTAGAACACTTTTCCATTCATGTCAATATAGATCATTCAAGAGATTGGGAAATTCAATTTTTCTATTTATTTTCATAGTGGAAACATGTAGTAGTATAAAAAATGGGTCAATTAAAAGGATTAACCACTATAATCTATACACAAAAAATAAATATGGAAGATATTTGAAAATATTAATAGAAAAAACAATGATGCTTATCATGTTTTACAAATGAATCCATAAATATATTTGTGATAAAACATATTGATATGGAATTAATATTTCATATCTTTGACAGTAAATTCGGAATCCCATTGTAATTGGTTCCAAACAATAGTGGAACCATATTTGATGTGAAAGAAACTGAATAATTAATACCCAGTATAATAAAGACTATATATATTGAGTAAAACAACTACCATAAATTAAATGATTTATCTTGAAATGATCACATCATGTTACTCATTATTGATTAAAATATTTTAATGTGTTCCTATAATATATTATTAATTTTTTCGGGATGGAAACCCATGGTATAATCATAACCTTGTTACACCAGAAGATCAATATAAAATAATATTATCCTATCCATATCATATAATCATTTATCAATGAATTCCCTTTATAATTTTTAATCCTTAATCCATGTTTCAATTATGAATAATGTAAATATTTCATTACTATATTGAATATTTCTTGAAAGTATTCAACGATGGATTATATGTTCATAGAAATTCCTTTGATTAATTTCTAGCACGTTTGGGTAATGCTTTCAATATATGTGAAGAAAATTAGTTTAATCGTAATTGAAAAAACAATCACTTCATAGTATAAAATCTGTTATTTTTTGTCCATAAAGTCTCATAGTATGTTATTAGAGTTGTCAAAGAGAATAAAATATAATTTCCGACCTTCTCGGTCATACATTATCTCATTATATTAGGAATTTTCATTGGAATTTTGTTTTATATTGGATCGTTATTAAGGATTATTTTATTGTTGTCCTACCCTAGACAACCCTGTTTGGAAAAAATGTTAACATCAATTTTGGGCCTCAGTTTCTAGAATATTTTCAATTTTAAATAAATGTCTTGTTAGAGGATCCAATAATGATTTCATGAGACTATGAAAATACTATAAATTAAATTTTTGATACAACTGATTGGGAAATTGGTAATGCCTTGACACCTAATAATGGAATTATATAAACACTAAATTATTATAATATCCATTAATGGAATGAACCCAAACACCACTACAGAATAACTAATAATTCGATGTAATATGTTTTCTTCATATTTGACATATTTTGGTCATGATTGTTGTTCCCCATATCCACTATGTCTACTTAACACATTTATCTATTGTATTTAGTAACAAATAATAACTCCAGACCTAGACTTATTCAATGTATATTTTCATGCAAATAACATGAAATTGAAATAATTGATGAAAAGGGAAATGATAACCTGAAACAATTGATATCAATTTTTAATTAATTATTGATACATTTACTGATGAGAATGTCTATTATACCAGGACTGTCCCACAGTAGAATTCTAATGTCCTAAATTATATTTAATTTGGTGTATTGTATTTAGCTTTATTACCAGATAAGAAAATATTATTTTTGAATGATGTTTAAAATTTTTATTGGTATGATCTTTTACTTTTTAATGATTTTTAGGATGGAATGATGAGAATAATTATTTTATAAGAAGATTTTGATATTATTTTGAATATTTTCCACTCTAGAGATTTTGGATGACATAAAAGATTTCAATTTAAAATTAGTAGTGTTATATAATGTCGGTTATAATGTCACACCTTACTACATGGTTTTTGATACTTCATAAAGAATTAAGACAAATTCTAAATAACATGAAGGATTAATTGAAAGAACAATATTACACAACACACCATTATGGGTGACGATATTGCATACATATTCCTTATTAACATAATGAGGCCTTTTAAAAAATACATTGTATAATCATATATACTTTTCTATGTTGACTAGGTTCTCAAGTGGGTTGAATGAGGGTCTTATACCAAAAATATTTCTCGAGTTGTAATTAATTTTACATTAAAATATATATTAATGAAATTTAAAATACCAAGGTTTATCATTAATGGACATGATATTCACTTCAATAATGTTATATTTGTGATATCTTGACCTACAAAATCCATGAAACTAGTCATATAACCCCACCTGTATCCTAAAATACCTTGGTAAACATCCCAACACACAACAACATAATACCCAATAGTATCACTTGTTATGTTAATAATTATACCCACTAGCCAACAAGTGTTCATTTATTTGGGTTTTTATTTACTAACATGCACCCTAGGAATCTTCTTATCCGTTAAACCATCTTGATACTACCCTAATCCATGCATTAAAAATTATTTGGTTTTTATCATAAGGAATAATAAAATGAAACGTACACCTTTTTTACATGTCTAGTTACATTTTTTTTATTATGTATCACTTTTAAAGAGATTTTATACTCCCCCACACCACATAAGTCACCAAACCCTCCTTGTGGACCCTATAACTCAATACCAATTAGTTACACTACACATCCATCTTTTCATCAATTGATAAAATAGTCATTTGAACCTATTTCTCTAATTTGATAACATTATTTTCACCATAATGAATCTTAGGATATTACCCATCGGTTCACTTATCATATAAGTGATAATGACTATTAGCAAACACATGTTCTTTTAGTGTTATCAATTCCTACTTACATAATCCCTAGTAAACATCTCAAAATTTCACCCATCCTAACAATAAAATAATCTAATAATTATTAACTATGGAGTTTATATCCAATAGAATCATAAATAAAATTTTAAACCATATTAAAATGGTCGTAACATTAATTTTTTTAGTCTTATAATGTTTCTATTGATAATGAATTGCGATGGATTCATATATTATATGTTTAACTCTATTATAAACAAACTAATATTCAATATAAAATTTTTCCCTATGAGATCGTTATAAAACTACATAAATGAGTGAACATCTCATGAAATGATTGGGCCATGAAATGTTATGAAAAACTTTCATTGTAAATGATATCATGAAAAATGGCCACTAGAATGTCCATATATTTCTTAGTGTTTGGAGAAACCAATAACATACCTATAGAACTAGAGAATAATTCTTAATGGACTATGAAAAATATTAACATTCAATATTATATAAGAAAGGTTATTTATATAGATGAAAACACTGGATGTGATAAAGAAAGGAATGTTTTACAATTGCATGAAAAATATTGGAAAAACATATTCCTTGGAGGGTTAAATAATTTTTCAATAAAATTATATACAATGTGGAAAGAAAATTACCTAAAACCTAAGGCTTAGGGTCATTATTGGAAAACATAAATTTAAGTGATCGAGGATATACATAGATACATATATATCCTAGTGTTACAATTAAAATATATGATTGAGAGATGCATCCATTAAAAGATAATAGAAAACAATTCATCAATTTTCCCACTAATGTTACTATTGGAATAATTATTGACACTAAAATAAAATTATTGTTTGCTCAGATATAAGATGTTAAGCTTAGTGATAATTATAATGACACCCGAAAACATTTTAAATCTATGATATATGTTTACTAACTCTCATATTTTATTATATGGATGAATGAATATGCATCATTACAATGAATCATAGATAAATATTGATTCCACTTATGAGATTGACATTATGATCTTTCATGATATCATTCAATGTGGCGATAGGAAAAAATTCAAAATTTATCCATGATTGGTTCATTGATGATAAGTTAAATAGTTTTAATATCATGAGAAGATCGTTAGACTTATTGTAAACCACTATAATAATGTAATTAAATCCTTGGAATTATTAAATAATGGACCAAATGGATTTTATTTCATCCATTTGTCTTGTTGAATATGTTCAAATTATTTATTATTGTGAGACAACCAATCATAAGTTAATTTTTCATGTTTTTTATAAAAAAATTATACATATGTGTTTTTTTTCAAAAACATTTTAGTGGATTTATTTTAATACTGATTATTTATAATTATCTAAATCATACCTTCATCTTTTTCTATTTATGATATAATGTGGTTATGTTTTTTATTATTTGTTCTTTACAGTTTTTTAATTTTTAAAGATTCATTGGACAATGAAAACCTCCCTGTGTTGATCTATAATTACACAGGGAGGTGTTACATTTTCTATCATATTTTATTTCCCCTTCTAATTTTTTTTGATATAAATAATAAAAAATGATCCAAGAGTGAGAAAGAGAGAGTAAAATAAAAAACTAACATCCCTATCATTTTTAATACCACGTGAAATATGTGACACCCTCATGACACTATTGTTTTATATTTTATAATATTTTGTGATATTTTAATAGTATGGAAATTTTGTCTTAAATTTATCAATTTTATAATTTTCCACTATTCAATGGTTAATTTAAATATTTTAGGAGTAGCCACAAAGGATATCGAGATAATGATCTGAACCATTTTGTTTTTGTTTTGGAATGGTTTTGTCTAAACATGTAGTGCATGGTTTGTTGAAAAGAATAAAAATATAGTTGAAATAATGGGGTTTTATTTTTGATTGGAGTCTTTGTAGATGACATTTTTTCTGTTAGTAGAAACTATGCATATGGATATGGCCATGTTTTGTAGTTTTTACAAATATTTTTTTTCTTGGTTTGGGAATTTTTTGGTAAATCATGTCGCCAAACCTGGAAAGGGATTTTCTATTATCAAATGTGTGTTATGTGGTTGGAACAATGTTTACAAAATAGTGTAGCCTAACTATACCAGATACCCATATTTCATTAAAAAGGACATTTCACTTTTTTTCTAGCCTAGTATTTATTTGTTTTTATATTTTTC
Organism: Viscum album; assembly: GCA_963277665.1. NCBI lineage: Eukaryota > Viridiplantae > Streptophyta > Magnoliopsida > Santalales > Viscaceae > Viscum > Viscum album. The sequence continues at coordinate 982,382,548 of OY728123.1, forward strand.
ATCCCCTCATGGTTTTTTCAATTACAGGGTGTATGAAGATAGTCCCCCCTATCTTCTAATATTTTTAGCATTCTCCATGGCCTTTCCATGTGTTTTATTACAAGTAAGCCCCCCCCCAAATCAGTTTTTTCTCTATTAAATCTTTTCATACACCCATTTCACATCAGTTTGGGTACCTCTGGGGAAATATATCACCCTAATTAGTTATCATTAGGATTCTTTGTTTCTTTTAATTCATCTTTTATGTGTCTAGAGCTTAAGGAAGTCATGTTATTTATTTTTTGAGAATTTCACATTAAAGGTGAACCATTTAGAATTGGTTATAATTGAATAGATGTAAGTTATTTTTTTCCATTTAATGACATATCATTGAATACTAATTGGTTTTTAATGCATTATTTTTAAATATTAAACAATTATATTATAGTCTATATAAATTTTACAAGCATTATAATAAGTTTCTCAATTTGGATTAAATGTTATTCAACGGTTGTTATTACTATTAAAATATTATTAAATGTATCATGAGTATGATAATATATTTAGGATTTTCTCAAAATTGATTTTTTGACTTATTTAATTTAAACTCATTTAGGTGTTTCAAATGGAAAAATCATGGTTCTAAAGTGAATTTTAAAAATGAAGCGTTGTTTTTGTCTTTTAAACAATATTTATTTGATGGAAAGTCAGTTTTTTATTTAATTTAAAATTTTATTTCATATGAATTGGTATTATATGATTATTTACAATTGTATTCCAAAGAGACGGAAAATGGATTGGTGTCCAGAGATGGTATTGAAATAAACACCCATTTATAAACATGATTTTTTTAAATATTACATGCAAGACCCTATATGAATAAATTTCCTTTCATTTCATTCCATATATTTGGGAATTCCCAATGGTGGGTGTTGAATACTTTATTACATGAATTGATTATGAAAATGGGATATTTATTTTGAGTGTATAAGATGTGATATGATATTTATTTCAAATTATTGACACTATTTTATTGGATAGTCATTTGGTTTGATAGGATTTTGACCTTTTTTACATGTCATGGGAATCCTAGAAAGACAGTATATGACTAGTATGAGTGAAAATATTTGGGTTATATTGTTTTGTATCTAGGGTCATCATTCATTGATGAAAATCTCTCTGAGATAGATTATTCGATATGATGGATTCATGATCTCGTGATGGTAATTTGGCCTTAATTGTTTTCTTTATAAATCGATTTAGAAATTTAATTCTTTCTTGAAAAATGATGAATGTGTTTTAAAATGTGTGTTTAATAAATATTTCATCAAAAGAAAATGGTTTTTGAATCCTTTAATAATTGAATAACTAATAATATTTCAATTGTTTGAAAATTGTTTAAAATTAAAAATTTGATTCTTCGACAATTTCTTATCCTTAAAGGGTGGAGGCTTATGGGAACTGATATTAAATTTTATTTTTCATACAAGAATGATAAAAACCTAATTTAAATATATAATTTAAACTATAATTAATGAAATTATTTTTTATTTAAAATGGGACAAACACATTGATAAAATATTATTGGGAATGTTTGTCCCATACCAAGAGAACACCATTGGATGTATAAAACTCTTAGTCTTCTTTATAGGTGCCCATTTAAGATACTCCAATGATTTATTCTGTACTTTGGGGATTATGATTGAATTTTAATGTTATAAGATGATTCTTGATTTGGTGAGTTCCCATGGGTCACTTAGAGTTGACCTAATTTTGAGTTCCCTTTTTTGGGTTGTCTTTATGGGATGGTTATGTATTAGTGAATTAATACAACAACTTTCTTAGTTTCTATATTCCATTTAAAGTATATTTATTTACATTAATATTCTTAAATACTGATTACTTTAATTTTTCTTCTGATTACAATTTTGTATTAATATATTTGGGAATTTATTTAGTTATGATAATGTTTTTTATATGCATGGGAATATGATATATATATATATGGGTCATTTATAAATCATGGTTATTTAAAATTATAGTTTATATAATATCTAGTATGAAATCATATCGAAGAATAAATTCTTGAAACCTAGTAACTAGTTTGCATCCTTGTGGGATCAAGAACCCATTTAGGCACAATGGTAAGAATGTTTAAGTGACATTTCAATTAATATTGGGATATTGTTTTAAAAATAGTATAAATTACTAGGTTCTAATGGGGATTATCTTCAAGAATTACACACTTATTTTTTCTGTAATTTAGGTAGTATGGATATAGGGATGTTAAAAGTAGAGTGGTAAGTGTGAGGAGATATATATGATATCTTTCTCATTATAATAATCTTCCTTCCATCTGTAGTTGTGATTTTATTCTTGGTTTTGTGTTTTTTCTTGTTTATTCGTGACATGTTTCAATATTTTGTTGGGGTATTTTTATCCCCATTGAGTGTATCAGTTATTTTGGCTCCTTTATTGATATTTCGGTGTTAAAATGGGGGATGAATTAGAGATATATTGTTTGTTCATATAGTTTGGAAAAATATGGGGATCACGTTTGGATATCTCTAAATTCTATTTTATGGGATGTTTTTCATTTAGTGCATCTTTTACCAACTCCTATTGTCATACTGTGCATATATTTTATTTCCCCATAATGTTTTTTCTTTTTAACCATTTCTCTAATGGTTCTTACCAATGGAATTAGTTTAATTAAGGTATTTTTATAGTTCATTTATTTATTTTCTCATATTTCTCAAGATTTTTTTTGTATATTGCAGGTTGGAATAATGTTTATAAAATTTGTTTTCATGTTATGTTAAAATATTACATGAAAAGGGTAATTTTATTCATGTGAATTTTTATGTGACTTGTTTTCCTCTTTCATTTGATTTGGGGGGTTTATATTACATTTTAAAGAATGATTTTGTGAAATGGAAAGGTATTTTAAAGAAATTTTTTATGATATATTGGTAAATGTATCATTCATTAAAAATAAATAATTTAAATGTGGTGGGTCTCATTATGATAATTTGGAAATATTTTTTTTAAAATATTAGCAAAGATGACATTAAATGAGTTGAAATGAATGATAGGTTTCATGGAAATTTTTTAAAATGGTTCTGAGTTTCATTGAAATGTTTGTTTTTATGATAAAACTGATGAAGTTTCCTTGAAATAAAAATGTATCCCTTAAGATCATCAAGTGAGTTTTCATAATGAGGGTGAATGTTTTAAAGCATCGATGTTTTTGAAAAATTAATGATAATATTTTATAATAAATATTTTGTTTGGAAACAATTGATTATTATTATTTTTATTTTTTTTCTTCATGGGGTTTTCTATTATAACATTCCCCTTTTTATGTGTGTGGACTACTTATTTGGTTGTAATGAATTAATGTTTTAGATTCAAATTTATTATTCTGATAAATTCCTTTACAAAATGGTATTGAGAGATTGTGGCAGATTATATTGATGGATGATTCACAGTGTGAATCCTCTTGTCCTTTGGTTGTCTATTTTTTATTTTTACTCATCCCAAATTCCAATGATATTAGTGATGTTGGAACAATAAATGACCTGAGACATCTTGATTTAGTATCACACTTATACAGTGATCAAGGACCTTTTATGAAATGAAGTGGTTAGGTTGTTTTTAGATGTTAGGTAAGTAGAGTTATCAAATTAGTTATCAAATTCTATGTAGATTGAATGATTTATTATTTTTCATATTCTCCCATTTAGTAGATATGGATTATTGATTTTTATGAGGTTTTTCTTTGACTATTTCATTATGACCTTTGTGGTTTGTTGTATTTAATATCTTACTTATTAGTCTTTTTTATTCCTCGATATTTGATTAAATATCTTGAGGATATGTGATATGCCCAATTTGGTTAAATATTCATGGGTTATATTTGGTAAGGCCCGAGGTGTGTGTTTTGTGTGACTAGAACAGACATGAAAATAGTTTATATTATGCACTAGATGCTGTCAGTTTTTATATTATTGGATTCACTATGAGGTGTTGACCATGCTAGGACGTCCTAGATTTCCCTTCTTCTTAGTTTTTGAATGATTCATCAGTTTATGATGTGATTTATTCATAGAACCAGTAACATACAATGAATCTCATATCCAGGAAAGCGTATATCATTATTGTAGATATTTCCAATGGGTGGTGATCAATTTTTTTTACCGGTAGACATTTTGAATGTACATTGGTTAAGATTTTGGGAGGTCGAACTCATTATATCCTTTAGGGAGAATTATTTCTTATTATTGGATACTATAAAAAATTTAAGGAATTTCCATTAACATTTCACAAATCTAAATATTATAGAGGTTTCTACCTCATGATAAATATGGATTATATATATTCATGGATGTAAAACATTTTCTGTATTAAAAGTTCTCTATAAGTTTACCTTATTGATTTCAGATGCTTAATCATAAGGTACTATTGTTTAAAGCCACATAGATTGGTACTCCAGTGTTTATCATAGTCTCAGGAAGCATTAAATTTACCTAGTTTTCAGATTGACCTAATGAAAAGGGATTTATACATATCCTAGTAAAATGAATCACAACCCATATAAATTGGTTTCACTTAATGGAGTGGTTCTACATTTTATGTTTTTGTGTAAAGGAATAATCCATATAATTTAACATCATGAGAAAAAGTATGTTTATGAGAAAGGAGCCTATAAATTATCTATGAGAGACAGAATTATTTGAAGAATTTATTGGCCATCCATGTGGGAAAAAATACCATAAAAGGAAAGTATTAGTTATAAAGTATATATCCTATAGATAGGTATACAGACTATTGTAAAACACATTTTTTTAAAGAACATAAGGTTCAATAGTGTATAAAACATGTAACACAAATCATAAATGAACCACAAAATATTATTATGGAAATATCAATTATATTAGCTTTCAATTGAATTTTAGGATATGAATAGTAGGAGTTGAATTAATAAATATATATATTATTCCTCCTCACTTCAATTTATTTATTAATTCTTAGTAAATAAAAACACAATTTCTAGAATTGTAATTTTATTTTTCAAAAATGTGTTTTATTAATAAAAATAGTATTTTTTTTTGAGAAAATATAATAATTAATTTATTCTAAATTAATAATTTTATTTTATATAAATTATATCATTTTCAGAATCATCTTATCAAAATTATTAAATGGTAAATTTCTTATTTTTTTAAAATGCAATATTTTTAATTAATAGTTAAACAAATATATTTTTTAAAAACTGTCATTTCATGTCATTTAAAAGACCCATTATGATGTTAATTTAATTGTAAAATAATATAGGATATTAATTTTTAAGAAATAATCTAATAAAATACCTAATAATCATCTTTATACTTGATTTTGATATATGTTTATTTTTGTTCGTCAAAATACATTTTCAAGAAAACTGTTTTATTTAGCTTTACACTTTTATTTTAAAAGTAATTTATATCACATACATGGATTTGATTTGATAAAACAAGCTTAATTTTTTGGATTCATTAATTAAAATTTATCATAAGATTTATTTTTGATAGTAATCGGATGAAGATATATTTGTTGAAAATAGTTAAAAAACTATTTTTTTATGGAATTCTATATCATATATGATATCCCTGAGATGAAAATGTGATAGAAAGATTTATTAAACCTGTGTAATGTACTAGTAATGATAATATTATATAAAAATAACAAAAATATAAATTTCAACATTTAGATTATAATTTATTTAATGTTCAATGTGAAAATCAGTTTCAATGCCAACACACAACCTGCACAACACTGAAAAAGTATAATTTAGTGTTCAAGATATAATATTTTAGAATAAATAATCATCTTAAAGAATTGGTTAATAAATATTAATTATTATTTATTGTTTTAATGAATATATATTTATTTATTTTTAATTCTATAACTAGAAACATCTCCATATACTTATACAATTTTTTTAGAAGTCCCTTAGAAGTGAAAATAACATACTAAATAACATTTCATGGAATATATTTGAGTAAATTATCATATTTAGTGTGTATTAAATTTTACCCTAAACCTATTAAATTTAATTTTATGATTTTACTTTATATTTTATTTTATCATATGAAATATTTACCATAAATTATTATGCAACACCAATACATAGCATGTGCAAGTAGTAGAAGAATAATATAAATGATTGTTCAAACACTAAAGTAATTTTTTTGGGTGATTTTAAGTACATAAATATATATATAAACATAACATATTAGGTATGTTTTCAAAGTTCATATTCATATATTACCATTAACATTATGATATTAATTCCATATTAAAGGAAAAATTATAAAAAACATTAGTGATATTTTATAATAATAAATATTTAATTAAATTATTTGAAATTTTTAAAAATATTATACACCACCAAGTGAATTTTATATTATTGAAAATATCAAACATGGTCCATTTAGGGTTCATCAAACATATTTTATTATCATTCATGACCCATAAAGTGTAATGAAATGTTTCATCCTATTAGTTGTCAAAAAGGAAGATGAGGGTCAAAACCAATGAGACAAGGGTGAAAACAAAACATAAACATTTCACATTACCATTATATGTCAAAATTTAGTCTCTTGATCATCTTATATTATAATGTTATAAAATTTATTTTAATTTTCCATGAAAATTAATTTATATTAATTTGAAACATTATGAAATTCCATGAGTGACCCTCCCCACACTAAAATGGTAGCCACATTTCCTCTCTTCCATAAACATTGGGAAAACACTGTCTTAGGAAATAAATGCCAAAATAAATTACCAAAACACCATCCCATATCCTATAGGAAAACATTTTAGCCCCCCCAGCCCCCCTAAAGTGTACCCCTCTTAGGCCAGAAATGAGAGGAGATTAATAGTGTAACATGACTCCCAACTCCAATAATCCCCATGTAGGGGACTTGCATAGAGGGTATAGTAAACACTAAAATTAGAGGCATTACCCTTTAAGAGAACACATGAAAGATAGAGAGAGATAGTTATGACCGAAAACCAAAAAATTCCTACTCATACTACAATACAAAGGAAATTCAAGGTGGAAATATGTAATTCAGTGCAAAAAATTTCTAAAACTAAAATAGAAAAATACATGTGATTAGTCACTTAAAGTGGCTAATATTCATTGTTAAGTTTTTAATATTAATGTGTTTTAAAGTTTATAAACATCAATTTTAGTCCAATTCATAAATTGAACTTCATTTCCCATCATTGTGCAATTCATGCTTAAAATGTCAATTTGGGCCCACTCAATAATTTGCTTGTGAAAATTACACTATTCATCATTTTAATTTGAAATTTTGGGATATGATTGATCACTTTGTTTGGAACATTTTATCTTTTAGGTCCGATGGATGAATCCCAAAGGAAGATGGAGAATTTTGTGCCTGAAGGCAGAAACTTGCTGGAAAAAGCATAATGGGCCTAAGGCCCATCAAACAAATGTGGGGCCCAGAAACCAAGCCCAATGAAGCTCAAATTTATACAGTAGAAAGATAAAAATATGAGGATAATTTTATTCAACTGTGGCCGGAGCTAATTCTGATGTTTTCATGATGATAAAGGGATCTGAAGTGGAGATTTAAATGGTGGAGTCGTCATTAATGCATAGAAATACGTCCCACCATTTCGACTATAACTTCCAAACGGCTGAGCGAAATTTCCTGAAATTTTTACAGATCATAGAGGACAGATGGATGAAGATATATACCTTCTACAGCCCCTCCGGATTCGGCCTTCATCAATTTCGAATTCACACGTCAATGTGGTGGACGAATCTGGACAGTTTTCCGGGTCAAATTCAAAACATCAATTTCCTTTTGATTATTCACCCTCCATTTGACTCTATTAATTGTTGGGGGGTGAATTAATTGTTGGGTATGTACCTAAGGCTCCTAATATGCCTATATAAGGAGCTGGTGGTGAAGGTAATGGGGGTGGAATTTTTTTCTTATCATCTTGGATGCTTTGTTTCATTGTAATGTTTTGCTTCCAAATTTCATTTGTAATGTTTTCCATTTCCATGTAAGTTTTTCTTTTTGTTCTTAATCAACTTCTTCTCTTATATATTTTCCATTTCATTTATTAAAACTTTATAATCACAAAGCACAGTGATATCTCTGTGTTGTTGTGAATTAGTTCACACATAGGTGTGAATTTCATTCACACACACGGAGGAGTGCTCGTTATTTCCGCGGTTTTAATTTCTTCAATCCAATTCTTGTTAGCCATCTTCCTCCCACCATTGAGAGTATACCATCAATGGAGGGATAAACCCTTAATGGGTTGATCTTAGGAGGATGCAAAGGCTGGATTGAATGTTATTTTATGAACGAATTGTTGTTAATTGGATAATTAATTTAAGACATCCATTCTTCAGTTATTTCTACTCTTCATCTTTACTGTGTTTGAGCAAAATAAATTCAATTACTAAATGACCATATACCTTGGAGAGATCATGAATTTGGTTCTCTAAGTGTATAAGGGATTAGTAATTGTGTTTAGTAAGCACCAAACCAGAAAATGATGAAGGTAGTGTTATTTTTGAAGAATGGATTCATCAAGAATTAATAAAACCAAAATTGTTTAAAGAAGTAAAATTCATTCAATCCACCCCGAGCATAATCCTAGATCAACCCATTTTCATTAAATTGAATTCACGTAGGTGTCTTAGTGTTATTTAAAACATCTAAATCAAAACCAAAGTTGGCTACTTCATAGCCCATCCTTCACCAAATCATAGCGTCTCAAGGTTACTTCTTCGGTCCCTGTGGACTCGACCCCTACATGTACTACATCGATCGCTTTTACCCGTAGGGTAAATTTGGGCGCAACCAAAATTTTGGCACCGTTTCCGGGGACCCAAGTACGTTTTCTTAGACACCCACCTTCTATTCTCACCAAACTTCTCTTTTCTCACCTCTATTTCTCTTTTCTTTTCCCCTTTCTGTTTTTCCAAAAAAAAAACAAATCCAAATCCAAATTTCATTCAACTCCAATGGAGTATCATCAACAATATCCCTTCACAAACACAGGATGGAATAATTTTGAAAATCCACATTGGGAATCACCAACCTTTTTTAATCAACCTTTGAATGAATACCCTACACCTGATAACATGAATGAAATTTGTAATGATGAAGGTTTAAAAGATCAATTTCCATACCTATCAAGAATGATTCAAAAGATGAATAATGAGGAAGGACATGATGTCGAAACATCTATCAATCCAAATCCTGAAACAATTCTTCAAAAATTGTGTGAACAAATGGAAAAAATGAATTCATAGGTATCAAGTTTTAGACAAGAACTACAAAGCATTAAAACTTGTGTGGACCCCATTCCCACTCAAACCATCCCTTACTCAATATTGATAGAAGAATCTTGTAACACACAAACTCCTCATGCCTTGAAAGAAGAACCAACCTTAGGATTTGGGATAATTAGAGTGGATCGAGGAGTTTTTGAAGGGTCTTTAAATCAGGATGAAATTGATTTTTTGGATTCAAAAGAGGAAAATTCGACATCATGGATTGAGTTTCCTGAATATAAGTCCATTAATGATTTTTCAAAAACACTAATCACTGAAAAATTGGGAGAAATATCAAACATTGATCCCATACAAACTTCTGATATTCAACTGGACAATATTCAGGATGAATCTTATTTTCAAAATGAACCAATTCTTTCTAAATGTTTTGGAGAAGAAACTAATTTTGATTTAATTTTTCAATCTCCTTTAGTAAATTTCAATGAAACCGAGCTCAAAATTATTTTACTTTCTTCCGAACTCAAGAAAATCAATCTTAATCAAGTTGAAGTGGACAAAAATGGGGTCTTAAAAATGATGAAAGTTGGAATTGGATAAGTTGGGGGGTAGAAGTCGGGCTAACGACGTTAAACAAAAGCGCTGCATGGGAGGCAACCCATGGTTTTCATGTTTTCTAATCATTTTGAATCATTTTCTTTTTCATATAAAAAATTACCATAAGTTGTTGACCTGTTCTTTTTTATGAGTAAGGATGGGTATGAAAGGGGAGCACCATATTCATCCGTGTCACGTGGTGTGATCTCTGAGTAATACCTTACCCAGAAAATATAAAGAAGACAATGTATCATCAGTTTATTTTGTTTTGTTTTATTTTTTTTATAGGTTAAAAAAAAAGGACATGTTGAAATCCATAAGGAAAATCCATTTACCACCATCCAAGCCGCTGAGACTCAAATCCAGGATTTAAGGGAGACTATAGCATGCACTATTATCATAAACCACCAGGTGACTTCATTCCATGATTTTCATTTTAAATTTCTTCATTGAACTCCTCTCCTACCCCCTACTAACTTTTCTTTTCTTTAAACACTGGGGACAGTGTTATTCTAAGTTGGGGGGGGGAGATAAAAAATGATTTTTATTTTGAATAAGAACATGCATGAAAAAAAATTCCATTAACCATAAACATGATAAAGACACATTGCAAACTCTAAAATTGGATATCAAATAAATTTTTCATGCCTTGATTCTGATTTTAATGCAAGTTTAAGTTCATGAGCATAGTTTTTGGAAAGTGCGGTTGTCCAATGTGATTTTTCAAAGTTTACATTTTCATCCTCTTAATAAAAATGCCACAATGCACGTCTTTTGGATTGTGGGTGTAAATTTGAGTTCTTGGGTCCCTTTCATTATAGCATAGGGTTCTGGGGTCACTTTTAGTTTAATTTGAGTATCCAAAAAAAAACAAAAAACAAAAAAACAAAAAAAAAACAACAAAAAAAAGACCACATAGAGAAATGTTTTGTCCAAATGCGTGGCGTCCGGCACTTGGGGATCGTGGCTCCATAGTTGTCTTGCCTAGAGTTAGGCTTTATATCTCTATTGTAGAGCATGAAATTGACAAAATGCATGGCGTCCGGCACTTGGGGATCGTGACTCCATAGTTGTCTTGCCCAGAGTTAGTCTTTTCATATCTATTGTGGTTAAAAAAAAATAATAAAAAAAATGGATACTCATCTTAAGGTTTAATGTGATTCCCACCTAGCGCTTCCATTTTTTCCCCTTGAACAATAAAATGGGCCCCATATCTTTTATGATGCACAACACTTTATCATGCTTAATTGGAATTGGATGAAATGTGGCGATGAATTTGAACAAAGGAATGGGCTTGGGCTTGGGATATTCTTATGGACCTAGCTTGTTTTAAATGATTTTGAGGGGTTCCATAATTTTTTTGGTATGAGGTCTTTTGGGTGAGCAATGTGTATTTAAAATGTTTTTGGAAAAGGGGATTTCAATTTCATATTTGTAATTTATTTTGCTCGGGACTAGCAAAACTAAAGTTGGGGGGTGTGATTAGTCACTTAACGTGGCTAATATTCATTGTTAAGTTTTTAATATTAATGTGTTTTAAAGTTTATAAACATCAATTTTAGTCCAATTCATAAATTGAACTTCATTTCCCATCATTGTGCAATTCATGCTTAAAATGTCAATTTGGGCCCACTCAGTAATTTGCTTGTGGAAATTACACTATTCATCATTTTAATTTGAAATTTTGGTATATGATTGATCACTTTGTTTGGAACATTTTATCATTTAGGTCCTATGGATGAATCCCAAAGGAAGATGGAGAATTTTGCGCCTGAAGGCAGAAACTTGCTGGAAAAAGCATAATGGGCCTAAGGCCCATCAAACAAATGTGGGGCCCAGAAACCAAGCCCAATGAAGCTCAAATTTATACAGTAGAAAGATAAAAATATGAGGATAATTTTATTCAACTGTGGCCGGAGCTAATTCTGATGTTTTCATGATGATAAAGGGATCTGAAGTGGAGATTTAAATGGTGGAGTCGTCATTAATGCATAGAAATACGTCCCACCATTTCGACTATAACATCCAAACGGCTGAGCGAAATTTCCTGAAATTTTTACAGATCATAGAGGACAGATGGATGAAGATATATACCTTCTACATCCCCTCCGGATTCGGCCTTCATCAATTTCGAATTCACACGTCAATGTGGTGGACGAATCTGGACAGTTTTCCGGGTCAAATTCAAAACATCAATTTCCTTTTGATTATTCACCCTCCATTTGACTCTATTAATTGTTGGGGGGTGAATTAATTGTTGGGGGATGTACCTAAGGCTCCTAATATGCCTATATAAGGAGCTGGTGGTGAAGGTAATGGGGGTGGAATTTTTTTCTTATCATCTTGGATGCTTTGTTTCATTGTAATGTTTTGCTTCCAAATTTCATTTGTAATGTTTTCCATTTCCATGTAAGTTTTTCTTTTTGTTCTTAATCAACTTCTTCTCTTATATATTTTCCATTTCATTTATTAAAACTTTATAATCACAAAGAACAGTGATATCTCTGTGTTGTTGTGAATTAGTTCACACATAGGTGTGAATTTCATTCACACACACGGAGGAGTGCTCGTTATTTCCGCGGTTTTAATTTCTTCAATCCAATTCTTGTTAGCCATCTTCCTCCCACCATTGAGAGTATACCATCAATGGAGGGCTAACCCTTAATGGGTTGATCTTAGGAGGATGCAAAGGCTGGATTGAATGTTATTTTATGAACGAATTGTAGTTAATTGGATAATTAATTTAAGACATCCATTCTTCAGTTATTTCTACTCTTCATCTTTACTGTGTTTGAGCAAAATAAATTCAATTACTAAATGACCATATACCTCGGAGAGATCATGAATTTGGTTCTCTAAGTGTATAAGGGATTAGTAATTGTGTTTAGTAAGCACCAAACCAGAAAATGATGAAGGTAGTGTTATTTTTGAAGAATGGATTCATCAAGAATTAATAAAACCAAAATTGTTTAAAGAAGTAAAATTCATTCAATCCACCCCGAGCATAATCCTAGATCAACCCATTTTCATTAAATTGAATTCACGTAGGTGTCTTAGTGTTATTTAAAACATCTAAATCAAAACCAAAGTTGGCTACTTCATAGCCCATCCTTCACCAAATCATAGCGTCTCAAGGTTACTTCTTCGGTCCCTGTGGACTCGACCCCTACATGTACTACATCGATCGCTTTTACCCGTAGGGTAAATTTGGGCGCAACCAACATGTATGAAAAGAAAGTAAAAAATTAGTGACCAAGAAGCTTGAACAGCTCTTGTAACACCAATATAGTTTTTACAATCCAAATCTCAAACCTTATCTATGTGACTGGAAAAATAATTTATATAACATATGTTTTGTATAACTATATAGTTAGTAGGATCCCCCATAGAGCCTATGGTACAAATGTAAAGAAATAATAGTAAAGTACAGTGAACAACAAGAGAAAATTACTCATAACCTAAATAGGTATATTATGTTCCCAACATCACCAAGGATAATCATACCAAGTATCACATCCACGAGTATATCATTTATTAATGAATATCATGGTTACCCTACTACCACTTCCCCACATGTCTTCCGCTTTTACCTAATGTCACGACTCCTAGGAATCTCCCTCCAAAAGGTATTTCCAATAGACAGTTGAGAGAAGCACCATAACATTCACCTCATGCAATACAGCCCCCACATCCACAAAACCAAGGTAATCAGGTAGTTTCCAGGAGACACCATATCTCGCCTAATTTGTATAATAAATTTGATATTATACCTACATCTATTGCATCTAATACATTGAATAAAGATCCTCAACCCATCATAAACTATACATGTTACATCTATAGTAGTCCATAGGAAATTATATTGAGAATATTTTTCTATGAATAACCACAATCCATTACATACCTATATACACATATATGTGGAATGACAACCATCGTTCCTACCAACAGAAGTAACTACCAACATAAATGAGAGGGGCCAATGGGGGTAGTCAGCCATCAATCCTCCACCAAAGATGTTGGGAGAAAACACACCCCTAGGGCTCAGAATCCCTAGGGTGTTAGTTTACCTAACTGAAAGGTTGGATTAATGTAAAGACCCATAAAATTCAAAGAAATTTTTTTCTTAATTTTCTTTCGAATTTTAGAAGAACGCAGTTTCTGATGGCACTTGATTCTGAGGCCCGGTGTGCCCAGAATTTCTATCCGAAGTTTAGCTCGGGTACGTTCTGTGAACAAACGAGCGGGAATTTCTAACTTTTGAACTGGTGCTCGGAATCGAATTCTGAGGGCACTGATGGAACCGTAGAGCTGGTAATTGCTTATGAATGCAATTTCTAGATTTGCATTTACACGAGAGAAGTTGTTAATTTATGTGGAAGGTAAAATAAAATTTATTCAACAATTTTATGTTTATATTAAGTGGTTAAGCTTTGGGTGGAAGTTGGGTAACTACCCAACTTCCCAAGGGTGGTTATGAGCATGGTGGGGCCCACACGAACCCCACCCCTTCACATTCTTAAACCCCCCCAACTCACCATTAAGGATGACAACATGTCATGAATTAATTAAGGGAAATTAATTTAGACTCTTGAAATTCAAAAGTTTCTGTTATGTTAATAAAATAAGAGATGAACTTATTTTATTTGTGGTTGGAACCTTGTTGTGTGAACTTTGGGAGAAAGGCCAAGGGACTTGAGGAACTACTCCATCTTCGACGAAGAACGCTAAGAACACATCGGTCTCCGATGAAGAACACTGAGTTCTCCGAAACCGATTACGCGATGCCATGTACTGCGACGTCATCGACATCTTCTTCCGTGATGTCTTTTACCACGACGAATCCTCATTCAACGAACCTCCATTCAAGATCGCACGAGGTAGGGGTTTATTTATTCATTTTTTTCAGGATTACTACCTTGCCGTTCTTCGTGAAATTACAACCAATTGCTATCGATTAACGAGAGGGGTCCGGACCACACAAACACGGCCGACCCTCCTGCCTTATCCATGTTATTGTTTCTAATGTGGTTGGAACGGGAATGGCGCTGTGTCGTCGCACCGCGCGGGACCGTGCGGCAAGTAATGCGCGGTGCCGTCGCGTCGTGCCGTGAAATTGAACCAAGTCGCGGCACCGTCGCTCCGCGTCGGAGAAAACTGAAGACACCGCGGCCGGAGCGGGGTCGCAGAGGAGGGGCGCAGCGCTGTCATGCCATGCCTGATGAACCAAAACCACAGCCGGTTCCAGGCCGCGGCGGAGCAGGGTGACCGACGGCCGGTTCCGGGCCACCGGTGTCGGAGCAGGGAGGGGACCGGCCGTCGCCGGTCTCGTGGCGGCAGAAACTGGCCGGCCGGGGCGGGCCGGCTGGACAATGGGAAATCCGGGGGTTCAAACACCTGGCCGGCCAGGTGAGCGGCCCCCATTAAGGGGGTCGCGGTTACAAACCAGGGGGGCAGGTGCCCCCCACTCCAAACAGCTCGACCGTTTGGCCGAGCGCCTGACCAGCGTTCTTTGTGCACTGTGCCCAGGCCGGGCCTCACCCAAGCTGGCAGGGCCATGCCCAAGCGGGCCGGGCCCGGATCCGGTTCAGGTCGACCCTAGGGGTATCGGGCCGGGTCGGACCGGGCCAGAACCCCTAAATACCGAATCTTTTTCGGTCGGATGCCCATAACATGTGATACGTTCCTCCGATCGACGCACCGTCAGTTGCGATGTGATCCTTGGATCAAGACAGTCGTTTCGGTATATCGTGCTCCAGGTTTATGAATACTTTGGGTTCGTCCGGGTTGGTTTGTTCACGAAACCAACCGGGCACTCGGAGCAGACATGCTCATATCTTAAGCTCCGGACGTCCGATTGACTTGTAGTCGACTTTGTTGGTTTCCTCTTACTGAGATGGATCTTTTGGCTTACTTCGCCCGAGGTTTGGATGCAGGTGGAGTACGGTCGGGTTGGTTTTGGCTTAAAAACCAACCGGGCCCCTGGGACGAAAAAGCCAATAACTCTCAGACTGGGCGTCCGATTGACGCGCCGTCTGCAACGTTGAGTTACTGTTGACGATACGGAAATTTTGGATACATCAACTCTGGACTATGTGTTAGTTGATTTATCATTCTCTCGGCTCGTGGGGCGGACCCTCCCGAATGAGCTTGCTATGTGTGGGAACCCTAGTACTGGCTGCGACTGCTACTACTACGACGACTGTACAGAGATCCTCAGTGGATTCGACGGCGACGACTACAACACTCAGCGATCCAATGTGGATCAGTGCTACTGATCCTGTGTGGGTCTGATCCTATGTGGGTCAGCGCTCAACGGTTCTATGTGAGCCAGCACCTACAGATCTTATGTGGGTACGATCCTGTGTGGGTCATTGCAGGGGTTAGTTACCTATCGATCCTTTGTGGGTCAGATCCTTTGTGGGTCATTGCGGGGGTTAGTTACCTATCGATCCTTTGTGGTTCATTGCAGGGGTTAGTACCTATCGATCCTTTGTGGGTTCGACGGCTTAGATGAATCATTGGATATATCTGATCATCTCTATCGTCATACGAAGAAGTATACCTGTGTGAGCTGAATCCTATTTTTCTTTCCTATGTAGATTGTGTTGAGCTATCCTATGTGGATTTACATTTTTCATTCCTGTGTGGACTGGGTTGTACTTGGGCTCGGATGTTGGAGTCGAACGAGAATTGATGACTCAGGTATATGTATGGGCATATACCTAAGCGGTGTCGGATGTTACATCGTGATTACACCTTTCCTTTGTGGATTTTCCTTTGTGGATTTTGGGAGACCTTCGGGGGTCTCGGGGTCCCTACTGATTAGCTTATACTCACCCCTGCATGGGCTATGCCTGCACTATATTTTTTTGGTTGCAGACAACAGACAGTGCAGATCGTGGTAGAGGCTTGCGGAGCAGGATGGTACCTGGAGGTGGACCACTGGACAGGACGTACTCGGAGCGGTCGGCTGGGCCTGAGGAGCAGAGGAGGCTATCTGTACTCACCCTTCAGGTGGGATTTCCAGTGGACAGCTCGACGTTGCGGCTTTACTTTTCAGTTATTTTTTCCCTTCCAGTTGTACTTTACTTTCAGTTTGGGTTTGTATACTGGACCACATACTTTACCGCACTTACTATTGTACTCAGTTTTTACTTAGTGATTACTTATACTTCATGCTTTCTCTGTGGTTTTTTTACTTTAAAAAGCCAATGTCTTCCCTTTTTACCAGGATTTATGCCTTGGTGCTAGTCCCCAGCCCCTGGCCTATGGAAGGCGGGCTTGGGGTAGCCACGGCACGGGCCCCAAAGACGGGTCGTGACAAATTGGTATCAGAGGAGTTTGGTTCTACCACAGAACTTGGGAATCTGATCTTTTCTATGTGAAGAAATAGTGTTAAGCATATTGGGTGTGTTTATTAGTCTAGGGAGTCCAGTGTTGGTGCAATGGCCGACGTATCCGTACACCAGGACCCTGACTTCTGATTTCTGACTTAATGCACGAAAACATTTATTGCAGGTGTGTTTCAACTTTTCATTGTGATTACATTGTGTCAGGTCACCAAGTATATTGTTCTGACCATTGCGCACCTGTTTCCATTTCAGGATGGCCCCACGACGGCAGCCAGTTGGGGGTCTGAGAGTTGTGTGTGACGACAGCCCACCGAGCGACGAGGCCTCGGTGCAGGGCCCTTTGTCAGCAGAGGCACTGGCGGTAGCTCTACCTGCCGATCCACCAATGCTTCCAGCCCCACCTACTGATGATGCACGTTGCCATAGTGCACTTCATGAGTTCCAGCGGCAGCGACCACCCAGGTTCCACGTGGAGACGGACCACCAGGCAACTGAGGACTGGCTGGAGGCAGTGGTGAGAGTTTTCAGGTTAGTGAGGACACCATCAGACCTCATGGTGATCCTTGCAGCGAGCCTACTGCATGCAACAGTAGGCAGATGGTCGAACTTGATACTCCAGGTGGACGATGAGGCATCTCTCCTCTGGACAGACTTTGAGAGCCTCTTCCACTCATAGTTCATCCCAGCCACCCTCCGTTCGGTGCACATCTAGGGGCTTCTTCAGATGCGGCAGGGTAGCTTGACAGTCGCCCAGTACTCGGCGAGATTTACCGATCTCTCGGGCTACTCGACAGACATTGTACGGGACCCATTCTTCCGGGCCCAGGCCTTTGAGCAGGGATTGAGGCACGAAATCAGGGCATCGCTGATCTCCCTCATCATTCCGACTCAGGCAGGAGTACTGGAGCAAGCCCTTTTGATCGAGAGCTTTCTTGCTGAGTTTTCATCAGCGCCGAGACCCACTAGAGGGCGGCACGTAGCAGAGTCTTCTGCAGCAGGCAGTCGATAGATGAATCATGGGTCCAGGAAGACCAGACCCTCAGGCAGATGACCATAGGAAACTGGCTCAGTAGTGCGAGGCACACAACGCAGAGCCAATCTTTCGAGAGGCAGGTAGTGCTACTCATGCGGCGGGCAGGGCCACATGGCTCGTGACTTCCCGACCTGCCGTGCCGAGGAGCAGCAGATGGTTGAGGGGCCACCCAGGCAGAGGCGGAGGGTCGACCGTGGCAGTCCGCAAGGAGCAGACGGACGAGGCAGAGGAGCTGGTCGAGAAGCAGGTGGTGGGAGACTCTTTGAGGCTCTACCACCACCACCACCAGGAGGTCCACCCTGACCATAGGGAGATGGCGGGAAGAGACAGTCACAGCTCCAGGCAGCAGAGGCCTATCAACAAGGAACACCCGAGATGATTCGAGGTACTATCTATGTCTATTCCACCCTTGCTGTAGTACTTATAGACACATGAGCGAGTCATTCTTTCATAGTCTCTGCCCTTGTTCGAAGCTCGGAGATTCCGACAGAGCCGTTGACTCGATCCTTATGGCTAGAGATTCCTACGGGAGCAGACTCGACTATTACGCACTGGTGCCGGAAGTTTGAGCTTACTCTAAGAGGCGAGATTCGGCTGGGATCATATTGTAGCGGAGTCGAGGCCTTACGATGTCATCTTGGGCATGGATTGGTTAGCTACAGTCCATGCACAGATTGATTGTTTTAGGCGCAAGGTGCCTTGTGTACGCACCGACGGGAGCAGGTTCACCTTCACCGGCGAGAAGGGAGCCTTCACAACACAGGATGGACTTCTGCAGAGGAGAGGACCGCCCATCACTCCCTAGTTGGATAGCGTCATCCTAGGAGTAGTTTATGTAAGGAGTCCTGGTTTTCCTGCAGTGCTGGATCAGTATGCAGACGTTTTCCCCGACGACGTCCCAGGGCTACCTCCTCGCAGAGAGGTAGACTTTTATATCGACCTGTACCCTGGGACAGCCCCGATATCAACTCCACCATATCAAATGGCCCCCGTTGAGCTTTGAGAGCTACGGGTACAGTTGGAGGACTTGTAGGGCAAGGGGTTCATCCGACCTAGTGTTTCACCCTGGGCTTCCCCGATTTTGTTCGCCAAGAAGGCAGACGGGAGCTTGCGACATTGTGTCAACTATCATCGCCTAAACCAGGTGGCAGTTAGGAACAAGTATCTGCTACTGAGGATTGATGACCTCTTCGATCAGCTCAAGGGAGAACAGTGGTTCTCGAAGATAGACCTCAGGTCAGGCAATCATCAGCTCAGAGTTCGGGATGAGGACGTGCAGAAGACGGCCTTCAGGTTTCAGTATGGTCACTACGATTTATTGGGTATGCCATTCGGCATAACCAATGCTCCAGTAGTGTTCATAGACCTCATGAATAGGATCTTTCAGCCATACCTCGATCGATTTGTCGTGGTCTTCATCGAAGACATTTTGATTTACTCGACGACTAAGGAGGAGAAGGCCTACCACTTTCAGGTTGTACTAGACACACTCTGAGAGCACCATCTTTATGGAAAGATCTTGAAGTGTCAGTTCTGGATACGTGAGGTCCAATTCTATGGAAAAATCATCTCTGAGGCGGGATTTGCAGTGGATCCTGTGAAGATCGAGGCAGTGCTATCTTGGGAGCCACCCAGGAGCGTGACGGAGGTGCGGAGTTTCTTAGGACTAGCTGGATACTACCGGAGATTTGTGCCAGACATCTCTAGAGTTGCAGCACCACTCTCATCTTTGACGAAGAAGGGGAAACCCATTGTGTGGTCAGACAGATGTCAGCAGAGCTTCCAGGAGCTGAGACAGAGATTGACCAGCACACTTATCTTGAGGTTGCCCGAGGAGGGAGTAGGGTACGTAGTCTACTTCGATGCATCAGGGACCGGACACAGATGTGTCATGATGCAGGAGCGGGCCCTGATCGCATATATATCATTTTAGTTGAGGCCGCATGAGCAAAACTATTCTACCCACGACCTGGAGTTAGAAGCAGCGGTCTTCGCTCTGAAGACATGGTGACACAACCTGATGGGCGAGCGCTTTATAGTCTTTTCTAACCATCAGAGTCTCAGATACATCTTGTCTCAGAAGGACCTGAATCTGAGATATCGGCGATGGCTCTAGTTCCTCCAGGACTATGACTTTGAGATTGTCTATACTCCTGGGAAGGGGAACGTGGTAGCTGATGCTCTCAGCAGGAGGAAAATCATTCAGCTACATGAGGAGGTGACATAGCAGCTAGCCGCTTTGCTGATATCCTTTGTGGATAAGGATGGGGCATCCTTCCTTCAGTCTCTCATAGTTACTCATCCACTACAGCAGTGGGTCAGAGAGGCAAAGCGTGGGGACGCTGACTGTGAGACGCGGCGTGCACAGATATCCTTAGGGCAGGCACCTGATAGTTTCTCCTTTGGATCAGAGCATGAAATCCTTTTCAGAGGATGTACCTTGTTACCAGTTGCTTTACGGGAGGAGGTTCTGAGGGAGTTTCTCACTTCTCCTTTGGAGGAACATCCTGGAGTGGAGAAGATGTACCAGGATCTCAAACGACAGCACTGGTGGCCGGGCATGAAGAAGGATGTGGAAGAGTTCGTTTCTTGATGCCTCACCTGCCAGCAGGTGAAGGTAGTGCACCAGGTACCAGCATGCTTGGTACAGTCCTTGGAGGTCCCAGAGTGGAAGTGGGACTGGATATCTATGGACTTCATGACTGGACTTCCACGCACTTCTAGAGGTCACGACTCCATTTGGGTGATTGTCGACCGACTCACCAAGTCGGCTCACTTCTTACCCATCAGAGAGTAGGGATCAGTGGATAGCTTGGGACGTCTCTACGTTCAGGAGATTGTACGGCAACACAGTGTTCCATCATCTACTGTCTCCGATCGAGATGCTTTCTTTACTTCCCGGCTTTGGATGGGGTTGCAGGAGGCGTTCGGGACGCAGCTACGCCTGAGCACTGCCTTTCACCCTTAGACAGATGGTCAGACGGAGAGGAACATTCAGACACTCGAGGTCATGCTCGACTCATGTGTCCTCGACTTTGGTCGCATCTAGGAGGACCACCTACCCTTGGTGGAGTTTGCGTACAACAACAGTTACCACTCCCCCATCGGGATGGCACCATACGAGGCGTTGTATGGCCGACCTTACAGATCTCCTTTGTGCTGGATAGACCCTGGGGAGTCAGCACTTGTGGGACTAGAGATGGACCAGGCCACAACAGAGAAGGTCTAGGTCATCCATGAGTGGATATGGACAGCTCAGAGCCGGCAGATGTCTTATGCTGACAGGAGGCGGAGGCCACTATAGTTCGAGGATGGTGACAATGTCTTCTTGCGTGTCTCACCTCAACGTGGATTACGGAGATTTGGCCGAGGTGACAAGTTATCTCCATGGTTCATCGGACCATTCCAGGTCCTCAACAGGATTGGCAAGGTAGCTTATCGCCTGGCTCTACCACCTCAGTTGCACCGGGTGCACGACGTCTTCAACGTATCTCAGCTAAGGAGGTACGCGCATGAACCGATGCATATCATTGACCATGGGGAGCTAGACGTTGATGATGAGATGACTTTTACGGAGGTCCCAGTGGAGATCGAGGATCAACAGTAGCGGGTCCTACGTGGATGGTTGATTCCTCTAGTGCGCATCAGATGGCAGCACGAGAATCTCCAGGAGAGCACTTGGTAGTGGGAGGCTCAGATGCGTGCTCAGTACCGACATTTGTTTCCCTAGCTTATGATGTATCTTTATGGGGACGTAAAGCCCTGAGGTGGGAGTAATGTAAAGACCTGTAAAAATCAAGGAATTTTTTTTCATAATTTTCTTTGGGATTTTACAAGAATGCAGTTTCTGCGACACTTGATTCTGAGGCCCGGTGTGCCCGAAATTTCTATCCGAAGTTTAGCTCGGGTACGTTCAGTGAACGAATGAGAGGGAATTTCTAACTATTGAATCGGTGCTTGGAATCGAATTCCGAGGGCACCGATGGAACCGTAGCGCCGGTAATTGCTTAGTAACGCCATTTTCGGAGTTGCGTTTACACGAAAGAAGTTTTTAATTTATGTGGAAGGGAAAATAAAATTTATGCAACAATTTTATTTTTACTTTAAGTGGTTAAGATTTTGGTGGATGTTGGGTAACTACCCAACTTCCCAAGGGAGGTAATGAGGGTGGTTCGGCCCACACGAACCCCACCCATTCACATTCTTAAACCCCCCCAAATCACCATTAATGATGACTACTTGTCATGAATTAATTAAGGGAAATTAATTCAAACTCTTGAAATTCAAAAGATTATGTTATGTTAATAAAATAAGAGATGAACTTATTTTATTTGTGGTTGTAACCTTGTTGTGTTAACTTTGGGAGAAATGCCAAGGGCCTTGAGGAACTTCTTCGTCTTCGATGAAGAACACTAAGAACACATCGGTCTCCGACAAAGAACACCGAGTTCTCGGAAACCGATTACGCGACGCCATCGACCTCTTCTTCCGTAACGTCTCTTCCCATGACAAATCCTCGTTCGATGAACCTCCGTTCAAGCTCGCATGAGGTAGGGGTTTATTTATTTATTTTTTTCGTGATTACTACCTTTTAGTTCTTCGTGAAATTACGACCAATTGCTATCGATTAACGAGATGGGGCCGAACCGCACAAACATGGCCGACCCTCCTCCCTTATCTATGTTATTATTTCTAATGTGGTTGGAATGGGAATGGCGAGGTGCTGTCGCACCGCGCGGGATTGTGCAGGAAGTAATGTGTGGCGTCGTCGCGCCGCGCCGTGAAATTGAACCAAGTCGCGGCACCGTCGCGCCGCACCGGATGAACAAAAACCGCAGCCGGTTTCGGGCTGCGACGGAGCAGGGTGACCGGCGGCTGGTTCCAGGCCGCCGGTGTCGGAGCAGGAAGGGTACCGGCCGTTTCCGGTCCCGTGGCGGCAGAAACTGGCCGACCGGGGCGGGCCGGCCAGACAAGGGGAAATCCGGGGGTTCAATGTAGAGACCCGAAGCCTGACGTACATGGACATTACATTACTTTTGCAGAATTCATAGTACATAACAAAAACACACACAAAAGGATCTTAATAGTTTAGTGTCTTTGGAAACATGGAATATAATCTTCTAATCATGGTGAATGATCTTCAACATCTCCCATAAATATCTTCCTTTTTTTTTACCTAAAACCCTTCTTTATATCCGGGGGAAAAGAAAACATAAAAGGGTGATCTCAAATGCTCATTAAGGGTAAAAAAAATAAATATCAATCACATCATAAGAACATAACATTTTGAAAATCTTAACCTGCAAAAGAGAGCATAATTTCATAACATGAGATAAATCATAGTAGTGAAATGTAATCCCAATAATCATAACTTAAAACATGAAACTCTGGGGCACACACACATAAAAATAGATAATCATTTCTTGTTAGTCAAGACTCATTTCCAGGACAATCTTAGTGGACAAAGTCCCTTTCTGAACCGAGTTCATTCCTCGTTTCAGTCCTGTTTCACTGAACTGGTATAACCTACCGTTCCAGCCATGTCTATCTCATGAGATATAAAATCTTTACCCAAGTAATTAGAGGGATATATAGGTCCCACCCATCTCATAATGATACCATTCTTAAGTGTGCCACAAAATCATAAACCATACATCATAGCATAACCCATGTAATAAAAATGGGAATCTTAAACATCGTGACATCATAAAACAATTCATATCAGATAAAGGAATTCATAAAAATAATTCCACCACAACATAATCAAATCAATGTAATAATAGGGATCTAAACAGAACCCTATATTATCTTAGATGGAAAATAATTTTGATAAAACAATTGAACTCCATTCTTGAGGAAAATATCCTTTCTTCTTAAAAAACATTTTTCCTTTCTTAACTTGTCATACAACTTTAAACTAAAAGAATTTGATTAAAAATAAACTTGAAAACTTGTAAAGGATTCTTCTTGGAAATAATATTTTAAAAATCCATTCAGGTCGTATAAGTTAAAAAAAACATTCTTCTCGTACTTTTGCCGGAAAAGTCAAAAAGTACCTCGTACGAAAAACGACAAAAGATTCCTTTCATATATTTTACTAAAAACTCACCGAAGGGTAAAATTGGATTTAAAAAATTGTAGATGGATGGAAATAATATTACATATTGAGCAAACATGGATGTGGATGATAAAATACACCCCAGTAAATACCAATGTATAAACAATCTCGGATAAAAATGAGATTGTGATATATCCCTTACCTTATGTCTGATATGCTTTGTACGTATCCGAACCTCATGTATAATGATTTAAATAATGTCATTAACTTATTACAGAATCATATTCATTGTTATGATATCATATATGGTTCACTTATGAATTTATATTACCCGTTATTTTGTAAATTCCATGTTAAAGAATCCTTTTGGGTAAAATCGTTTCATTTATCGTAGGTGTTTGGACTTGTTGTTCGTGACATTATTGTTACATATATTATGATTTAATTACTTCCAGAATATAAAACAGGATTTATATATCATATATATTCAGTATATATATATAATAGATAGATAAATGAAATGAAACACACCATTCATGGAGACGGTAGTCCGTACGTACTCATGAACGCTGTTTTACTTTCCTTATTGTCTTGAATGGAAGTAAGTAGATGACATACATATATATATACATAAATCCCGTAGATTTAACATGTCATATATTTCATTATTATTCATTATATATACTTTATAATCATTCATGAATGGTTAATGTGGAGAAATGAATCTCATCGCGTCGTGGAGACGGTAGTCCGTACGTACGCACGAGCGATGATATCGTTCTCATGATCGTGAACTTGTGTTGAAGTGTATGTATACTATTTCAGTATCAATTTCACTTTATAATAATCATATATAGTTACTCATTACAACATTATACCCATCCAATTAAGGTGGTGGAAGAAAATAGATTACACCACAGCGTGGAGACGGTATTCCGTACGTACGCACGCGTGGTGATTTCCTTTTTACGTAGGATGGATAAAAGGTTAGTTAGAGTTGTTTCATATTTATAATAACATATCAGTATATAATAAATACTTATGTTATTACTTTATCATGAAACAACTAAATAAGAATAAGTTGATGAAGAAAGATATTGAAAAAGATCGGTAATGGATATTACCTCTTTTTGACGTTCCTTTTCATAACCTCCACTTAATGAACTAAGGATGGTCTTTGAAGAAGACCAGTACCTCTAGGATGATACTAGGTAAGTGGAGAAGATATTTTGGAAGGGGTTGTCCGAGCTTGAATGCTCAAATTGGTGTGAGGAGGAGAGGGAGGAGGTGCCCTTTTATAAGGGAGGAGAGGGGCACCTTAGGAAAATCTCAAAATATTATTTTATATTAAGGTAAAATTCGGTTTATAATGGTTCAAAAGGGTCTTATTTCGAAGTTAAAGTGGGTATGGGTCAAAATCCTATCATACAATAGGATTTAGACAAGTTTAGATTATTATTTTAAAATTATCAATTAGATTTAACTCTAAGTTAAATAATTTAACTTTTACCGTGTCTTTTTGTTTTCTTACACTATATGGTTAATAAACTTAGTATATCAAGCCAAAAGAACCCTAAGTTGTTTATTATTAATATATATAACCTTATCTAAGTCATTTGGCCGATCCTTAAATTTTTAGGAATACAATAACAATTAATAATATAATATTTGTTTTAAAAACTAATTTATGTCAATTTTGACAGTATTTGGTACATGATTTTTATGAAATTCATAACCGAATGATAAGTTCGAACCAAGTTACTTAAATCGACAATAACATGTTATATTAACCTAGAAAATTAGTGTAAGTCATAAAAAGTCTCAAATTACATTTATTTGGGCATTTATAACATCAATTATGTTAATATTTCCTTAACAATGTAATTACTGCATCATCATTGTGTCATAAATAAATTAAATTATTTAATGTCTAAAAATTACAAATAAAATATCATTATGTAGGAAATACTTTTAGATTTCTAATGAATATTTATAGTCGAATTTATCTTATGTATAACCCTATATTAAAATTGATTTACTTATTAAACATTGATTTTCACTATTTTAACCCTTCTTTAAATAAATTAATAATAATTGTCCAAATCTAATCCAAGTGGGCTAAATGGTCATATGTTATTCCTAAGGTTGTTTTTGGTCGAATTACACTTATACAATAGAATTAGGACATGTGTTAGGATAATAATAATATCATTTTTACCCTTAATTACCCTACTTACTTTTAACTGTGGTAAAAAAGTAAAAAGTTACTATTCACAAAAAATTATTTTCATCTCATTGAACCACATTTTATTCCTTGATATTAACCGTGTCTCTCGGATTTTCGAAATTCCACTCACAGAAGCGGTAAAATTAAGTTTTATTAAAAATTCAGTTTTTTTAACTACCACTTAGTGGTTTCACTATTCATCAAAAAATGAACGTTTCCAGAAAAATACAAAATATTATTCATAAGCTATATTTGATATTATGAATTGAAAAATGATTTCTATTTTACCAAATTCAAAACATATCAGTTACATTAATTAATTTAAAAATTAATTCCCATCATCAAAACAAATAACGTGTTTTTGAGAGATAATAACTATCAAAAGATTGACACTTGTTTATGTGTGGTTTAAATGTTAAATCACATCCAATGACCAACATTGTATTAAATTGTAAAAATATATTCTAAATATACATTAAAACCACTCAAATTAATAATTTATCACTATTAATTATTTCTATTAAAAAAGTTGTTTTTAATTAAAATTTAGTAATTTTCACTATTCATCAGAATATGATAGTTATCCAAAAAGTACCAAAATTTCAACCTAAGCTAATTTTAATATTCCAAATCCAAAAATGAAGTCCATTTTGAAAAATAAAATTTACAAAATTTCAAAAAGTGGTTATTACTATTCATAACGGCTAGTTTTAGTAATATTTTAATAGAATATCGTTGTTTAGTGAAACTCGGTATTGCGTTCTACACACGCTATCGAGGAAGGTCGCAATTGCGTGTAATGAAAGGAAAGTCAAGGATGCATGTTGTGAAAGCTCCTTTTGGTGTATCTTACAACACAAGACATGAAATTAAAAAGAATATTTTTCAAAAAATCTTGGGGTGTTACATTCTACCCCCCTTAAAATGAATTTCGCCCTCGAAATTCGTCGGGGTTATAAATGGTTTACTATTTTAAAGTTTCTTTAATAGAAACCCACATTGTAAAAAGGAATACAAAAACAAATATTTAAAAACAAAAGTATGAAACGTAACAGTTACCCAAATAAACTAATCATTGGGTTTCTACATAGGTGAAAATATGGATATGGAAGAGAAATCTAACCATTATGTTCTGATGGAGAGTGGTAGATAACATGGCTATGGAAAAGCCAGCAATCACAAAGCCGTAAATTTGTGATGATCTAGGGTACCATCTGATTGATAAGATATAAGAGCACTAGGACAACATTTTTGGTTTTCAAGATCGTTTCCCTAAAGTTGATGAATTTGGAATTAGAAGAAATACTTTCATGATTTCGGTATAGTCTCATCGTTGGTCGTTCTTTGGACAATTTCCACTTCATCTCTTAAATAAATGAATTTCAATTTTTCATTCATGATGTGATAGCAGATCATGTGATAGAATGATGGGTCATTCCATCTGTCTCAAACAAAAGGATAGAAAAGTTATCAAAAAATACATAAGTCTATCTATAGTGAGATTAATCATATATGGTTCCTAAAATGGACTTATACTTCATATATAATACTACTTAATATAATAAAACTAGTTTCTACTAAACAGGGACTTCCTGTAGGCCAGTGGTAGGTGATAAAGGCCAGTCGCACTTTAGTTGTGGGTTCGATTCCCACAACATTGGCCGACGCGATGGGTTGTCGCACATCCTGCATGTTGTCCTTTTTCTAAAACTACATTATTATAACATCCCATCAATAATATCAAAAAAAGTTTTATCCTTAAACAATACTAACTTATGTCCAACATAATCCATTCCAATCTTTAGGCTTATCTAAAATACTTCGGTCCAAGATCATAGTATAGAGAAAATGATCACGTGAATGCCATCATTTATCCCTCATATATCTTTTTCATCACATTCCAGTCATGTGAATACCATAATCATGTAATCTCTTGAAAAATGCATACCCATTGAATCTTAGTGAAAACATGAGTGCTGTCAAAAGATAACTCTTTCCACATACCAAAATCCTCAAAATTCTATATAATTAGTCCTTATATCAATCATGAGCTCATGAATACAATCAAACATCTCATTATCTTCTTGTCCCTTCATTATGTGCATATCATCTAATTTCCAAAAATATTTCAATAACTTTTTTCCCTGATTACCAGTATCATATAATTATTGAAAACCAATACATAGATATTCCAAAATTCCACAATACCATAAATGAGATTCCATGATACTATTTTTAAATCCCATTACATAAACACTTAATCATTCCACCACATTGTTTTCATATTCAGCCTCGCCAATAGTGATCGCATGTGACTTCCCTTTGTCCTTTGCCTTAAGCGGTTGCTCATTTCGATCATCACTAACCCTTGGATTAGGGCATTTATTAGCACAATGCCCCATTTCCTTGCACTTGAAGCATTGAAGTGTTGGTGGTGCGTTCTCTGCAGTGTTTTCTTTATTCACATCATTAGAAACCCTTTTTCCATTACTTCGACACTCAGCTTCTCGATGACCTTATTTTCCACACATAAAACATTTTCTAGTCCCTTTAAGACAATCTCCACCATACTTATTTCCACACTTTGTGCATAAGGAAGCATTCATCTTCTTTTCACCATTATTCTGAGATTTCTCCTTGAACTCCATCTTTTGTTTCTTTTCAAAACCATGAGATGGACATATAACACCAAATTCCATTTCTACCTTGATATCACAACTCACAATTTCTTCATAGCTACTAAAGTCTCTTATAGCTAATGCCCTTAAAAGACTTGCTTTTAAGCCACTGAAGAATCGATCAACTTTACTTTCAGGTTGGATGATAAATCCAGATTCATACCATGCAAGCCTTGTAAAATTCACTTCGTATATACCAACAGATTCATCATCCTTTTTCTTTAGTTCAAGAAACTCCTTCTCCATATTTGTTCGAAGAATACGAGGGAAGTACTTATTGAAAAATAAGTTCTTGAACTCGTCCCATTCCATGGACTCAATTTCATCTCTTTGCCTCGTATTCTTGATAAGATTCCACCATTGATCAGCTTCACTTTCCAAACTATATACTGCTAAGATGACTTTATCATGTTCAGAACATTGAAGAACAGAAAATATCTTTTCAGTGGTACTGATCCATTGTTCAGAAACAAGTGGATCGGAAGACCCACTGAAAGAAGGTGGACGTTGCCTCATGAAGGACTCAATAGAATATTGTTCCCTTCTCTGCACATTTGGAAGCCCAGAATGATTCATATCTTGTGTAAGTATAGCAACAAGATTTTGCACTCCATCTCCCATAACATTTGTTTGTTCAAGAAGGCAATCATTTCATTGTCCATTACAATGATCAACACGGTTCCTTCGGGTTTCAACCATCGTCTAAAACCCAAAAAGAATAGTGTGAGAGGTAAAAATCATGCTAGGTAATACAACATAGTAAAGGGGGAGCACCCTCAATATCTAACATCTTAGGTTAAATTCTAAGATCGTTACCGTAGTTCTAGGACTATATCCTATACGTATACTTATCCTTAGGGACATCCCTAGACATACCATAGAAATCTCTCTAGGGATCTCACTAACGTTTTCGAATCCTAGTTTCCAAAGGTTGACTAAACCTTTCCTCTGATACCAACTGTAGAGACCCGAAGCCTGACGTACATGGACATTACATTACTTTTTCGGAATACTTAGTACATAACAAAAACACACACACAAGGATCGTAATAGTTTAGTGTCTTTGGAAACTCAGAATATAATCTTCTAATCGTGGTGAAAGATCTTCAACATCTCCTATAAAGATCTTCCTTTTTTTACCTAAAACCTTTCTTTATATCCTGGGGAAAAGAAAACAGAAAAAGGTGAGCTCAAAAGCTCAGTAAGCGTAAACAAAAGAAATATCAATCCCATCATAAGAACATAACATTTTGAAAATCGTAACCTGCAAAAGAGAGCATAATTTCATAACATGGGATAAATCATAGCAGTGAAATGTAATCCCAATAATCATAACATAAAACATGAAACTTTGTGTCATACACACATAATCATAGAGAATCATTTCTTATTAGTCAAGACTCATTGCCAAGACTATCTTAGTGGACAAAGTCCCTTTCTGAATCGAGTTCATTCCTCGTTTCAGTCATGTTTCACTGAACTGGTATAACCTACCGTTCCAGCCATGTCTATCTCATGAGATATAAAATATTTACCCAATGCATTGGAGGGAGATATAGGTCCCACCCATCTCATAATGATACCATTATTATGTGTTCCACAAAATCAAAAACCATACATCATAGCATAACCCATGTAATAAAAATGGGAATCTTAAACATCGTGACATCAAAAAACAATTCATATCAGATAAAGGAATTCATAAAAATAATTCAATCACAACATAATCAAATCAATGTAATAATAGGGATATAAATAGAACCCTATATTATCTTAGATGGAAAATAATTTTGATAAAACACTTGAACTCCATTCTTGAGGAAAATATCCTTTCTTCTTCGAAAACATTTTTCCTTTCTTAACATGTTATACAACATTAAACTAAAAGAAGTTGATTAAAAATAAACTTGAAAACTTTTAAAGGATGCTTCTTGGAAATAATGTTTTAAAAATCCATTCATGTCGTATAAGTTAAAAAAACATTCTTCTCGTACTTTTGTCGGAAAAGTCAAAAAGTACCTCGTACGAAAAACGAAAAAATATTCCTTTCATATCTTTTACTAAAAAGTCACTGAAGGGTAAAATTGGATTTAAAAAATTGTAGATGGATGGAAATAATATTAAATATTTAGGAAACATGGATGTGGATGATAAAATACACCCCAGTAAATACCAAAGTATAAACAATCTCGGATAAAAATGAGATTGTGATATATCCCTTACCTTATGTCTGATATGCTTTGTACATATCCGAACCTCCTGTATAATGATTTAAATAATGTCATTAACTTATTACAGAATCATATTCATTGTTATGATATCATATAAGGTTCACTTATGAATTTATATTACCTGTTCTTTTGTAAATTCCATGTTAAAGAAGCCTTTTGGGTAAAATCATTTCATTTATCGTAGGTGTTTGGACTTGTTGTTCTTGAAATTATTATTACTTATATCATGATTTACTTACTTACAAAATATAAAACAGGATTTATATATCATATATATGCAGTGTATATATAATAGATAGATAAATGAATTGAAACACACCGTTCATGGAGACGGTAGTCCGTACGTATGCATGAATGCTATTTTCCTTTCCTTATTGTCTTGAATGGAAGTAAGTAGATGAAATAGATATATATATATACATAAATCCAGTAGATTTAACATGTCATATATTTCATTATTTTTCATTATATATACTTTATAATCATTCATGAATGGTTAATGTGGAGAACGAATCTCATCTCGTCGTGGAGAAGGTAGTCCGTACGTACGCACGAGCGATGATATCATTCTCATGATCGTGAACTTGTGTTTAAGTGTATGTATACTATTTAAGTATAAATATCACTTTATAATAATCATATATAGTTACTCATTACACCATTATACCCATCCAATTAAGGTGGTGTCGGAAAATAGATTACACCACGGCGTGGAGACGGTATTCCGTACGTATGCACGCGCGGTGATTTCCTTTTTCCGTAGGATGGATAAAAGGTTAATTAGAGTTGTTTCATATTTATAATAACATGTCAGTATATAAGAAATACTGATGTTATTACTTTATAATGAAACAACTAAAGAAGAAGAAGTTGAAAAAGAAAGAAATTTAAAAAGATCGGTAATGGATATTACCTCTTTTAGACGCGCCTTTTCTTATCCTCCACTTAAAGAACTAAGGATGGTCTTTTAAGAAGACCAAGACCTCTAGGATGATACTAGTGAAGTGGAGAAGAGATGTTTTCAGGGTTTTGCCGAGCTTGAATGCTCAAATTGGTGTGAGGAGGAGAGGGAGTAGGTTCCCTTTTATAAGGGAGGAGAGGGGCACCTTAGGAAAATCTCAAAATATTATTTCATATTAAGGTCAAATTCGGTTTATAATGGTTCCAAAGGGTCTTATTTAAAAGCTAAAGTGGGGATGGATCGAAATAATCTCATACAATAGGATTTAGTCATGTTTAGATTGTTATTTTAACCTTATAAATTAGATTTAACTCTAAGATAAATAATTTAACTTTTACCGTGTATTTTTGTTTTCTTACACTATATTGTTAATAAACGTACTATATCAAGCCAAAAGAACCCCAAGTTGTTTCTTATTAATATATATATATTTATCTAAGTATTTTGGCCGAACCATAGATTTTTAGGAATACAATAACAACTAATAATATAATATTTATTTTAAAAACTAATTTATGTCAATTTTGACACTATATGGTACATGATTTTTATGAAATTCATAACAGAATGATAAGTTCGAACCAAGTTACATAAATAAACAATAACATGTCATATTAACCTAGAAAATTAGTGTAAGTCATAAAAAGTCTGAAATTACATTTATTTGGGCATTTATAACATCAATTATGTTAATATGTTCTTAAAAAGGTAATTACTGCATCATTGTTGTGTCATAAATAAATTAAATTATTTAATTTCTAAATATTACAAATAAAATATCATTATGTAGGAAAGCTTTTTAGAGTTCTAATTAATATTTATAGTCTAATTTATCTTATGTATAACCCTATATTAAAAATGAATTACTTATTAAACATTGATTTTATCTATTTTAACCCTTCTTTAAATAAATTAATAATAAATGTCCTAATCTAATCCAAGTGGGCTTAAATGGTCATATTTTATTCCTAAGGTTGTTTTTGGCCGAATTACACTTATTAAATAGAATTAGGACATGTGTTAGGGTAATAATAATATCATTTTTACCCTTAATTACCCTATTTACTTTTAACCGTGGTAAAGAAAAGTCAAAAGTTACTATTCACCAAAAATTATTTTCATCTCATTGAACCACATTTTAGTCCTTGATATTAACAGTGTGTCTCGGATTTTCGAAATTCCACTCACAGAAGCGGTAAAATTATGTTTTATGAAAAATTCAGTTTTTTAAACTACCACTTAGTGGTTTCACTATTCATCAAAAAATGAACGTTTCCAGAAAAATACAAACAATTAGGCCTAAGATATATTTGATATTATGAATTCAAAAATGATTTCTATTATACCAAATTAAAAACATATCAGTTACATTAATTAATTTAAAAATTAATTCCCGTCGTCAAAACAAATAGCGTGTTTTTGAGAGATAATAATTATCAAAAGATTGACACTTGTTTATGTCTGGTTTAAATGTGAAATTACATCCAATGACCAACATTGTATTAAATTGTAAAAATATATTCTAAATATACTTTAAAACCACTCAAATTAATAATTTATCACTATTAATTATTTCTATTAAAAAAGTTGTTTTTAATTAAAATTTCGTAATTTTCACTATTCCTCAGAATATGAAAGTTATCTGAAAAGTACCAAAATTTCACCCTATGCTAATTTTAATATTCCGAATCCAAAAATGAAGTCCATTTTGAAAAATAAAATTTAAAAAATTTCAAAAAGTGGTTATTACTATTCATAATGGCTAGTTTTAATAATATTTTAATAGCATATCGTTGTTTAATGAAACTCGGTATTGCGTACTACACACGCTATCGAGGAAGGTCGCGATTGCGTGTAATGCAAGGAAAGTCAACGATGCGTGTTTTGCAAGCTCCTTTTGGTGTACAGTACAACAGAAGACATTAAATTAAAAAGAATATTTTTCATAAAATCTTGGGGTGTTACATTCAAACCCCCGGCCGGCCAGCTGAGGGGCCCCCATTAAGGGCGGGCCGCGGTTACAAACCAGGGGGGCAGGCGCCCCCCACTCCAAACGGCTCGCCCGTTTGGCCAAGCGCCGGACCAGCGCGCGGGGCGCACTGCACCCAGGATGGGCCGGGCCACGCCAGCAGGGCTAGGCTGCACCCAAGCGGGCCGGACCCGGACCAGGTTCGGGTCGACCCTGGAGGTATCGGGCCTGGTCGGACAGGGCCCGAACCCCTTAATACCGAATCTTTTTCGGTCGGATGCCCATAACATGTGCTACGGGCCTCCGATCGATGCACCGTCAGTTGAGATGCGATCCTAGGATCGAGAGGGTCGTTTCAGTATACCGCGCTCAAGGTTTCAGAATACTTTGGGTTCAGCTGGGTTGGTTCGTAAACGAAACCAACCGGGCCCTCGGAGCAGAAACGATCATATCTTTAGCTCCTGACGTCTGATTGATGTGTCGTCAACTTTGTTGGTTTCCTCTTAGCGAGACAGATCTTTGGGATTACTCCGCCCGAGGTTTCGATGCAGGTTGAGTAAGGTCGGGTTGGATTTGCCTTAAAAACCAACCGGGCCCCTAGGACGAAAAAGCCAATAACTCTCAGACCGGGTGTCTGATTGACGCGCCGTCTGCGACGTTGAGTTCCTATTGATGATACAGAACATTTGGATACATAAACTATGGACTATGTGTCAGTTGATGTATCAGCCTCTCGGCTCATGGAGCGGACCCTCCCGAATGAGCTTGCTGTGTGCGGGAACCCTAGAGCTGGCTGCGACTGCTACTACTACGACGACTGTACAAAGATCCTCAGTGGATTCGACAGCGACGACTATAGCACTCAGTGATCCTTTGTGGATCAGTGCTACCGATCCTGTGTGGGTCCAATCTTGTGTGGGTCAGCACTCAACGGTTCTATGTGAGCTAGCGCCTACAGATCCTGTGTGGGTCTGATCCTGTGTGGGTCACTACGGGGGTTAGTTACCTATCGATCCTTTGTGGGTCATTGCGGGGGTTAGTTACCTATCGATCCTTTGTGGGTTAGATCCTTTGTGGGTCATTGCGGGGGTTAGTTACCTATCGATCCTTTTTGGGTCAGATCCTTTGTGGGTCATTGCGGGGGTTAGTACTTATCGATCCTTTGCGGGTCCGACGACTTAGATTAATCAGTGGATATATGTAATCATCTCTATAGTCATACGAAGAAGTATAAATGTGTGAGCTGAATCCTGTTTTGCTTTCCTATGTGGATTTTGTTGAGCTATCCTGTGTGGATTTACATTTTGCTTTCCTGTGTGGACTGGGTTGTACTTGGGCTCGGATGTTGGAGCCGAACAAGAATTGATGACTAGGGTATATGTATGGAAATATACCTAAGCGGTGTCGGATGTTACTTCATGATTACATCTTTCCTTTGTGTATTTTCCTTTGTGGATTTTGGGAGACCTTTGGGGGTCTTGGGGTCCCTACTGAGTAGCTTATACTCACCCCTTCATGGTCTATGCCCGTACTACGTTGTGTTGGTTGCAGACTACGGACAACACTGATCGTGGTTGAGGCTTACGGAGTAGGACGATACCTGGAGTTGGACCACTGGATGGGACATACTCGGAGATGTTGGCTGGACCCAAGGAGTAGAGGAGGATATCAGTACTCACCCTTCAGGTGGGATTTCTAGTGGACAGCTCGGCGTTGTGGCTTTACTTTTCAGTTGCTGTTTTCCCTTCCAGTTGTACTTTTACTTTCAGTTTGGGATTGTATACTGGCCCACATACTTTACTGCACTTACTGTTTTACTCAGTTTTTACTTAGTGTTTACTTCTACTGCATGCTTGCTCTGTGGTGTTTTTTTTCTTTACAAAGGCAATGCCTTCCCTTTTTACCAGGATTTATGCCTTGGTGCTAGTCGCGAGCCCCTGGCCTATGGAAGGCGGGCTTGGGGTAGTCACGACACTGGCCCCAAGGACGGGTCGTGAAAATTAAAATATAGAAAAAAATTTATAAAATATACTATATCTCACAACTGCACTATGTGCATACCCAAGACTTAGACTCAACTACAACTAACATCTCTCGACCTCTGGGATGTTGCTGCTAAGACTACGTATCCTCTAAGAACTCAACCATTTAAAGTGCTGCATTAGATTAATTTATCACTTTTTTATCAGTGGTAAGTTGCATTAATTAATTATTTAACCATTATGTAACCATTATAATTTCAACATTATGCTTCATTAGAATCACACTAAATTTTCATGCCCTCTTGGAATTACCAAACCAAGTCCACAATTTCATTAAAATTCAACCTCAGCATTGCATTCCAACAAGCTCCAACACCATTGTTTAACATCATTTATTAAATTTATTAACTACATTACCAACTTTAGATAATTTTAGGTATTGTATAAAAAACATTCTTTGATTTAAAACACTAGGGAATAAACATAGTGAGTAGATGAACAGCACATTGAGTCTTTTCCACCTATACCTGGAGAATAGGCTCACACACCCTCAAGAATAAAAACATGGAATGTATGTGGAAAAACCCACACATCCCCACCTATTTTGGATTGAGGGTATTAAAGGACATCTTCCTCATGTAGTAGAAAAAACAAATAAGAAAAACAAACAACAAGATTCAATAAGAATTCAATATTCCCATCAAACATGTTTAATCATCTCTAATGCCCTCCCTGAAACCAACATCCACAAACCACTGCATCTCTCTACTCTGGGAGTCAAATAATACCACCACAACCATTGTACCTCCCTAACCCACTTGCCACAACATCCCTCTATGATCATCCATCCCTCACTCACACTACAACACAAGCAGAAGGAAACTAACAACATAGATACTGGGATCCTGTCCCAAAACAAGGCAGTTGGCCTTCATACACAACATTCACTCATAACACTAAAGAATAAGGAACATGTACTTTAAAAGAAAACCATGCAAGTCATTATATTTATTGCCCAATTATTACTTTATTACACATTGATTGAACTGATTCAATTTGACATTCACAACTAAATCCATTTAATTTATCATGAAGCACAACAACAACTATATTCATTAACATGCCTCTTTATCATTGTCCAAATAAATTTACACTTAATCTTGTAATTATGTTATTTACAAATTTATATAAAGAAATAAATATTATACAAGAATTTCTTAGATATCACATTTCCTAGACAATGAAGAAGCGAATCATTATCATGGTATAAAGCAACAACATACAATCAATATCATTTTTTACTCTAGTCCAATATTTAATATGTCAATTTCATTTTGGTCCATTGGATAAATCATAAAAACTATAAAAATACACATAAAAAGAAAATAGAATCCACCAATATCCAACCACAAAATCATTCTAATGTTCTTTGTATGATAACGGGTCAACACAATGGATCATGATTACCTCTCTCACAACGAAAGCATCCAACCAAGGATGTTGCGACACCACTGCATCAACCACCCCCAGTAAAGGTTCATTAGAAACATAGAGATAAAATTTAGTTACATGGAAAGGATAACAGGGGTAAACATAATGAGGAACCCATCAGAACGGAGGTATAACAGACCTTATATTGAAGACAGATTGACGCTTCCTATTTACATCGTGAAAGCGGGTGCCCATGAAGTATGAATAACTCTACGAAAAAACTGATTCTAGAACCCCACTAAAATCACACCTCCCCTCGAGAAAGAATGGTTTTTGGGGACTTGTACCAAGAGGAAGAAGAATAAACAAACGAAGGGAAGGACCCCTATCTTAAAAAGACTAGATTCGAGACTCATGGAATGTGAAATGATTAAATTTCTATTAAATCAAGATATCAATAACCTATATGGTTTTACCAAGTAAAAACTTCTAGACCCTTAGGGATTTTATTACATGAGTTATGGGAACTAAACCATCCTAAATCCCTTAAAACTTGGATTTGACTACATTTTATGTCAAAGAAAATGTCTAATGGGGGAAACTGTAGGAAGCTGGAAGCATTGTTCACCAGTTGATCTGGAAACACTATGACACATACCCACAGATAATCTACTGAGAGATGATAGATAGACAGATGACTCACCAATAGATGACTTACAAACATATTAATAACCAACACATGACTCAGTGATAGAAGACTAATTGAGATATGACACACCGAGAGATGACTCACCGACAAATGACTAAATAATAGATGAATCAATGACAGATGACTCAAAGAGAGATGACTCACCAACAGATGACTTACATATAGATGACTCACCTAAAGATGACTCACCTACATATGAATCACCGAAATATGGCTCACCGACAATATAATCCCCAATAGAGGACTCGCCACCGAATTTCTCACAGATAGATGGCTCACCGGATGATGACACATCAAAATATTATGCACCGATAGATGACTCCTCAAAAGATGACCCCCCTGATAGATGACATGCCAATAGAAGACCCACTGACAGATGAACCCCATATAGATTCCCCGAAAAAATTTGACCCACTGATAGGGGACCCATTGACAGATGACTCACCAAAAAATTGACTCACTGATGACACTATTCACAGAACTGGGAACACTATTCACATAACTGGAACTTTGGAAAATAGTTGGGAATACATCACCTTGACCACCCAAAATTTGTCAAGCATCATATTTATTTAGAGGAACATACTAGAGAGGACCGAGCCATTACATCATATTCCTCCCAAAACATTATAATCCTCAAGGATATAAACCAACCCAGAGATGGAACAAATAATGGTTCCAAACAACCACCCTTAAAGATACTTTTCACAGATCATGCCACCAAAGGAACTCAACCACATCATCAATGGAACAAAACAAAACCATGAAAAATCTATAACCAGATCTTATCAACTCTCTTGGGGAAGATACCTCTCTAAAGAGAGCTATCCACAATAAGAAATAAGAAAATCCATCTCATAAACAAGAAAGGTATACAACCATAAGACGAACATCATTAGAAGGAAAGAGATGAACATCAAACAGATCAGTGTACTAAACATGTATCTGTGACTCACATTTCTGGGAACTATCCTCCATGTGATTGATCCACCATATGAAAAGAACCATACAGATAGAACGCTCACCAAACACATTATCAGTTTGTTCTTGGATCTTGATAGGATACTCTTTGTAGGTCTAATCATTATCAACATCAATATTTCCCCAATCGATGCTGTTTGAGTCTTCATAAAGATAATCTTGAAGCTGCAACACATGAAAAACATCATGTATCCTACTCATCTGTGGGGGAAATGCTACCCGATATTCCCATGCTCCAACATAAGACAACAGCTAGATAGGCCCAATAGATTGGGGAGAAGCCATACTCATAAGACCAAAACCTTGCTGCCCATGATGGGGAGACTCCTTTAGAAACACGTGATCCCAAACCTCAAAATCAAAAGGTCTCCTCTTATGAGAAACATATGATCTTTGATGATCCTTCAGTACTGTCATCCTATCATGAATCACATGTACCATATCTGTTGTGTTCTGTACCAGTTATGTCTTGAGAATTGATGACTCTCTGACCCCAGTATAGCACAACAGAGAACGACATGGTCGGTCATACACAGCTTCAAATGAAACCGTACTGATAGTGAGGGGGAAACAATTTTTTAAGGGAACTATACCATGGTCAATTGCATCATACCCAATCCTCCAATATATAGGATGCATGAGTGAAAGATGTCTTCAAGAGTAGGGATGGTCAGCTCTGTCTGACCGTCTGTCTGTGAAAAAAAACATGTGTAGAGGCATAACTGAGAACCAAAATAATTCTAGAGACATCACCACACCCAAGATGTAAAATTAGTATCCCAATAAAGAATTATCATCCTTGGTTCTCCGTGATGTCTCACCACCCCTTCAAGATACTAACTCAAAAAAACCTACACCAAGCTCGACTACTCGATCACTATATAGTGGGATGATTTTATTATATGATCCACTACATCCCTTATACCTTTATAGCCTCCATGTGCACAATATAAACTCGAAAAAGAGTCATTTGAGATTTCATCCCACTTCCACTGAGGAACATCTAACAGCTGGATCATCCCACCAGGAACATGGTTCTTATTCATCACCTTCTAACATATCATGAATTGAGACACAAACTCTGCAACTGAACACTTCAACCTAGGCCACCAAAACCGACTTCCCAAAACTCAGCACATATTTTTCAAGCCACCTTGTACCTCTAAGGATAAACTATAGGACTCTATTAGAAATATATCATGTGTCACTAAAGGAATGGAAATCCTTCCATGAAAAAATACCCAGTCTTGGTTATCTTAAAAACACCCATCATATGCCTCACCAAAAATAACTCGGCCTCTCAAGTCATCCACGTCATGATCCCACAACTGGGAATCTTCAATCTTCATCACAAAATATGACTCTAAAATCATTTTAAAAATTCAACATATACCACAAATTATCTCATATCTGGATGTAATGTTGAATGTTATTCTATAACTCTCCATGAATCACCTAATTACCACACTGCATACCTACGTGACCCCTGCTCAGTGCAACGACTACCACATTCCACATAATAGGTGTATATGATATTTCAAAGTTGTAATCCTATAATAACTCCATCCATTGACATTTTGTCATGTTCATGTCACACTGGGAGAAAATGTACCAAAGGATGTTATGATTGATGAAGAGCGTAAAGTTCTCTCCAATGAGGTAATGTCTCTACAACTTTAGGGATAACACCACTTCTCCCAACTATAGATCATAGAGTATAGTTATTGTAATGGTTATGTAACTATTGATAACTATTAAAAAGATTGATCTCTTCAAAATCATATAACAAAATAACCCCAAACATGAAGCATCATAGAAAATGTCAAACTGAACACCTTCTACTTGAAAAAAATAACTGGAGCACTAACCAACTTCTCATTCAAATACTCTATAGATTTCTAACACTGATAAGTCTATATGGACGCCTGATTATACATGGTCATCTCTATTATAGGAGTCACTACCTGAGATAAATCGGTTACCAACATCCTATAATAACCAACAAGACCAAAGAAACTTCACACTTATTCCAATTTCATGGCATAATCCCAAGACAAAAATTCTTATATACTCGATGCATCCATAGATACTCCCTACTTAGATACAACATTCCATATGAAAAACAGACATCTCAAGACCAAAACACAAACTTCAAAAACATGTCAAATAGCTGTTGTTGATGAAGAACTCCTAAAATGGCATTCAGGTGCTCTGAATTCTCCTCTTTAGACACAGAGTACACAAGGATGTCATTGACTAAGTCCATCATGCACAAATCCAGGCACTAATGGAACACATAATTCATCAAACCCTTGAACCAAGATGGTGTATTAATCACACCAGAAGACATCACAATGAACTCATAATTCCCATGATGACATCAGAA
Organism: Viscum album; assembly: GCA_963277665.1. Lineage (NCBI taxonomy): Eukaryota > Viridiplantae > Streptophyta > Magnoliopsida > Santalales > Viscaceae > Viscum > Viscum album. The sequence goes on from OY728123.1 coordinate 982,424,459, forward strand.
AGCCTTCATTGGGATATCCTCATCCTTCACACACATATGATGATATCCCAACCACAATTCAATTGCCGAGAACCAATCTTCACTATTTAGTTGATCGAATAAATAATAAATTCACCTAGGAGAATAGTAATTATTCACTACCACTTTGGTCAAGAGATGATAGTTGATACACAAAAGAAAACTATCATCCACCTTCTTCATTAACAAAAATGGTCCACCCCGCAATGACACACTATGTCAAATTCTACAACCTCTTCTGGAAAGACATTTCAGTAGTATTCCACCACCCAGGGAACCAACTTATGATCCTTTGAAAAACTCAGTATCATCTCAACCATCAAATAAGTCATGGATGGAACATGCTTATGACCCTTTTGAGGGCCTCGCTCGCCAACAACCACCGCTGGATCTCCATCAGCATCAAAAAACAATACCTAAATTCTAAAGAAATCCATGATATCATGAACAGAATACAACCAATCCATGCCAAGGATGAAATTGTATGGATTTATGCTTTAAAATAGAGAATCCTTCCAAGAGCAGTGCTTCTCCAATTCTAGGTCACAATTTCAACAAACTTCAATCTAGTCAGCTCAGCCTCCAACTAGAGTAGTCAACTCCAAGGGCATTGGGAGCCTCTACACCTCAAGTTCCAAGGAATGGAAATAGGTAGGTTATATTAATGGTTATGTCACTCAAAAATAAATAATGACATACACCTATTTAGAAAACAAGAAAATGGTACCTAAAATGACATCTAGCTCTCATGGAGCTGGAAGAGCTTATGTATGATGCTGACCACAACCTTCTCAATGACCTATTTAACCCTGATAATGGCCACCACCATGGATGAACTATTCTCTTTATGACTAAGGAGAGTATCTGGTCGGTCCTCTATCTACTCCATCTTCTCTCTACTGGTCTAAAGATAATACAACCTTCTACAGTTTCTTCGGATGAAATTTCCTTAATGGAAGAACTTTAAGTAGAACACCTGACACATATTGACTACATAGAAAGGTCGGGAACTCTCATTGTTGAAGAACTCAGCCTCTAGAAGAAAAAAAGCTCCGTATTTATTTTAATACTTTTGAGAGCCTATCCCCAAAAAAATAAGGGACTAAGGGATATGATCTACCCCAGACTGAAGGGAAACTCTTCTGCCCAGAAAAATATAAACCCTGGACCACAAATATAATTCATGAAGAATATTTATGACTCCCATATCAAGATGATATGTTTCTAGGTTACATCCTCTTAACGACCTCTTCCCACACCAACACCTCATGATATGGCTTCAGAATAAATGGGGTGACCTAGCGCTGGATATATGGACACAAATCCTCCTCAAAATTCCTTTCACAAGACACAACATTTGGAAATAGGTATGAAGACTATTGTAAAAGGTTCTTGAAATGGATTCCAAACTATTGCACACTAGAGATCCCCTGTCAAAGGGTAATAATATCCTAGTGACTGGCCACCTTCGGGATCTAAAAGAGAAACCAGACTCTGAACTAGTCTCAAAACTCCCCTCATGAGACTACTAACTCCTATCGATCCCTATAGAACAAGAACCACCACTACCACACTACCACACGTAACATCGTCACGACCAATGACACCCATATCTCCATCTTAACGTGGATTGAACTGAAAGCTATCTCAACCTCATCCCACCAATCTTTCTAGGATATTATATAAAATATATACCTCATACTTATTTAGACTCTGGCACTGGAATACTGGGAGTTCCCACCTCCATGCGTTGTCCTTAGCCACTACTATGCGACAATCAACTAGCATTGTAACATCCCAGGTAAATGGAGAATAAGATATTTTTGTATTTATTAATATTTTTGAATTAAATATTAATTTTACTTTAAAAGGGTTGTTATGTTCGATAGCGTACCCGATACGCAACAACGGGTTTCTTGAAATCTTACGTTGCACACTAATAATATAATAATATTATTTTAAAAGCAAGTTATCTCCTACCTATCGTATTGGTGATAATGAAAAAGAATAACTAAAATTTGATTATAAATGTTTGTAAATGTTTTTACTTTTATCCAATAAAATATGGAAGCTTAAAATGTGAATGAATCTAATTTTAAGCATAATTTATCTTAAAAGGTTGATTTACCGCCTTTTAAGGGTGAACCCTATTTAAATATAGTTTTGGTATCTTTAATACATTATATTTGAACAAATTAAATCCTTAATTTTAATGGGGACTTAAAAATGTACTTTGTGGAAATTTTTTGGAATTTTTCTGATAAAGGTCATTTTTAAATTAATAGTGAAAAATATGGTATTTTAATTCAAAACTTCGTTTTAATATAATTTATTTATATGGTTAGATTATCTTTTTAATTGGTTTTAAAGTGTAATTAAAATATTTTTTTACCATTTATTCTATTTTTGGTCATTGTATTTAATTTCACTTTGAAATTGGACTTAAACAAGGGCCAATCTTTTGATAGTTATTGTTTCTTAAAAACAAGCTATTTGTTCTGATAACAGGAATTAATTTTAAATTAATTAATCCAACTTCTATGTTTATAATTTTTTAAAAGATACGTCATTTTTTAATTTTTAATATCAATTACATCTTTGGCTGAATATTTGGTATTTTTCGTGGAAAACTTCAATTTTCAATGAATAGTGAAACCACATAGTAGTAGTTAAAAAACTGACTTTTTCATTTAAATGAAAATTTACCACTTCTGTGAATTGAATTTCTAAGATATGACATACATAGAAGTTATTAGTAAGTAAAATTTGGTTCAATGATATGAAAATAATTTTTTGTGAATAATAACTTTTGACTTTTATTTACCACGGTTAAAATTAAATAGGGTAATTCAAGGTAAAAAATATTATAATTTTTTAAAATTACCTATCACATGTCCTAACATTATTGGATGAGTAATTAAAAACCATGGTAATCCTTGGGTCGATTTTGGTACCCCATGGAGCCACTTTTGAATGATAATGACACTTTAGATTAATTAATTTAAAGTAAATTCAAAAATGACAAAAACAAAAATATTTTAGTAAATATATTTTTACATGGGGGTATATAAGATATATTTTAGACTATAAATATTATATACAATGATAAAAAGATTTCCTACATCATATTATTTTTCATATAATTTTTATACATCGAATAAATTAAATTATTTATGACACAATAATGATGCAGTATTTACCTCGTTAATAAATGATTTAAATAAATATGATTATAATGATTACAATATTATCCAAAACCTATCAAATTTCAATTGGATAATATTATTTAGACTATGATCCATCTTATATTATACTTTAATGATTTTGGGACCTTTTGAAACCGAATAGCATTATATAATAAAATAATATTTTCACACTTTCCTAAAGAGCCCCTCCCCCCCTTATAAGAGGAGACTATTTTTATCCAATTCCTAACACATATCAAGCCTTTTTTATCATCCAAAATCTAACAAATTAAGCTCCTTACATCCCATTATTAAACCTAGAAACGTTACCTTAGGCAGAAGGCACTTTAAGAATTCCTTTTGGTTCAAACCAAAGGGAGTTACCAAAATTAAAGGTAACAGTTTCTCTTAAATTGTTTTCTTTTATTATACTTCTCAAACCCCATAAACTATTTTTATTCCATTATATTATTACAACACCAGTATAATAAATATACTAGGATTTTGTTATGAGAAGGATTAAAACTACACTTACACACACCACCATCTAATGGGTGAAGAACATAATGTTTCTGTGGATGGTAAACTAACGCCTCACGAAACGATGACTGTTCAATTACCTTATACCAATTCTCATGCTGGCCATTATGATGGAACTATATTTATATATGATATATATTATGTTTATTTTTTCTTTATGATTCTGTATTTTCCATTTATATCATACTTTTATGGTTTCCATTATGGGTAAACACGATAATTTCATTTGAGGAAGTGCGGACTACAACACCGTCAAAGTGATATGACTCATTAATGCCTTATGTGGGATGTAAAAATTATGAAATTAATGATATTATATAATATATTATTCAGTTATTATAATAGAACTATGTATCATTATGTTTTAATTCTATTAAAATGCGAAATAGAAATGAAATTAGCGTTTATGCATACGTACGGCTTACCGTCTCCATGAACGGTGCATTTCATTTCATACCTACAAATATTATGTTATATTATAAATAAATATATATACTAAATATATACGATATATATGATATACAAATCATGAATATCATTCTGGATATAATGAACTTTTGACCACATGAACAACATGTAATTATAAGATGTCCATTTTTGACTCATGTACCAAATATCGACAAAATGACCATTATTAACATAAATGATTACATAATGTTTATAACATGGTAATAAGTTATATAAAAGGAATAATAAACATGAAAAGGGTTCCTAATAAAGTAGAAATTAACTTTAGTTTATTATTCAGGAAAACTAATGAACGATCGAGTCAATTCGGACATGAGGTATGGGACTTCGTCTCAATCTCCTTTCATTACGGCATATTTTGTTTTATACACAACTCTCATTTATATGGTGTATGAAACAATTTGACTTTGACTTTTATTTGAAAGGAATCTTTTTTCTATGAAGAGATTTACTAAATGACAAAAAGAATGTTCCTTTTAATGTATGTGGTGACAAGAACCTTTTCTACCACGGCGAGTATTATTTGATCTTTGGCTTCCTCAACAAGCCATAATATTTTCAAAAGAAAATATATACCACATAATATTTTACATATTTTGTTATTTAAAATGGTCTTGATAATGGATTTTTTATGCCAATATATTTAAGTGATATATTGATAATTATATATGGAAATGTTTTCTTTCGTTTATATATGTTGTATGTGTTATGATTTTATAATTGTACTTGGACATTTGACGGGTGGTTACAAGATAAACCAAATGACAGGTGGTTCCGTTATAAACCAGGACGGGTGGTTACATTATAACCTTCAATGCATTGGGTATGGAATTCGGTCGTATGGCTATTCCATTTAGTGATATGTGTTGAAGTCGACCGTATGGTTATTCCATTTAAGTATGTTTGTGTCTCAAGTTACATTTATATGTTATGTGTTCTTTATATGTGTTTTATGGTAATATTTTGGTTAGAATAGGGTATGTAATGATCTTTTATTTAGTGAATATTATTTAGTACTTCATAAAGGTGAATAGTATTACTTATATTAAAATATTCACGGTTTACTTGTTGTTTTGAAAAAATAATTGTTATCCTTCATTGTGTATCCCTTAGTGATATTTTTATGCTCATCCAAAGTTTTTGAAAAAATTTTCATAGGAAATAATGTGTAATAGGGTTAAGGATGGGATCAAGGAAAATTCATGTTGTCTTAAACATTGAACTAGTCATTACTCTTTTTTTTTCAAGATATATTGTTTTGTTAAAAAGATGGAAACTGGGTAGAAGTGTTTACCTTGTATTTTTTTTAAAAAATGAAATTTAATAGTTATGGCCTAATTCTCTAAAAATCTAATCCTTAAAAGACACTAAATGTGAATTATTCATTAAATTCAATATTATGTAATGTTTTAAGGTTGGCTCCTTATAGTTGGTATCAGAGGTCGGTTTAGATAACTTTAGGAGTTATGAGATTGTTAAATTAATATCCATAAATTAATTTATGTTAATATTGAAATGATATTGCATTTACATATTACCATTTTGCTTCGCCTATGAAATACCTATGATCAGAATAGTTTTTCATAGAGGAAATAGAGAAGTTGTGCAGTGAAGGCATACAGAGGGAAATGACCTTCCAAATCATCATCCTGAGATGGTAGGAATCAGAATTGAACATTTTGTTTTAGTGATGGATAAGTTGAATCATGTGATAAATAGTGGTTGAGTTTCATGATATTATTTTGGTTTATTCTAAAATTAAGGAGGATAATGAAAGTCATTCAACAGTTATCCTGAAAACCTTAAAAGAAAAGAAACTTTATTGGAAATTCAGAAAGTTTGAGTTTTGGTTACAAAACATATCTTTCCTTGGTCACATTGTTTCAAAAAATGGCATAATTGTTGATCCTGCTAAAAAAAATGTTTTTGAAGAATTTCCAAGACCCATAAATATAATCGAGATCCGTAGTTTTCATGTTTTGGTAGGTTATTACTGAAGATTTTTTGAAAACTTTTCATTGTTATTTAGTCCATTGAATAAGTTAACTCGAAAGGTTGTTAAGTTCATCTGGACAAAAGAATGTGATGATTGTTTTCATGAATTGAAAAGAAGTTTGGTGAATGCTTCAGTTTTGGAATTGCCATCCATAAATGGTGAGTTTATTATCTACATCGATGCTTCATTGAAAGGACATGGTTGTGTCCTAATGGATAATGATCGGGTAATTGTTTATGCTTCACTTCGGTTGAAACCACATGAGTTAAATTACCATACACATGATTAGGAATTAGCCGCTGTTGTTTTTTCTTTAAATATTTGGAGGCATCATTTGTATAGAGTGAAATGTGAAATATATATTGTCTTCCAAGGTTTAAAGTATATATTCACTCAGAAATAATTAAACATGAGACAGAGGATATGAATGGAATTAATCAAGTATTATGATTACACGATCCATTACCATCCGGGAAAATCAAATAAAGTGGTGGATGCGTTGAGTTGAAAAAATAATGTGTCATTTAACATCATACATTTGGAATGAGATCCTTTGGTTATTGATTTGATTAAATTTGGCATAGAAGTTGTTGGTGCAGAAAATTATTCTATTTTGTTTCAGGTGTTAGTGAAATCATCTCTATCAGACAGAATAAAGCAAGCACAGAAAGAAGAAAGTGAGTTGCAGAAAAGGTAGAGTAGGTTCAGAAGGGAATGTTTCTAGATTTTAATGTTGATAATGATTGTGTTTTGAGTTTTGGGAAGATATTATGTGTGCCTTGTGATTCACAGTTGAAGAATGAGTTGTTATGTGAAGCTCAAAGTTCCCCATTTGCAGTTCATCCGGGTAGTACTAAGATGTACAATGATCTTCAGGAGTATTACTGGTGGGATGGAATGAAAAGAGATATTGTTGGTTTTACTGTGAAGTGTTTGAATTTTTAGCAGGTTAAAGCAGAGCAACAGTTATCGAAATGGATTATTCAGTCTTTACTAGTGCTAGAGTGGAAATGGGAAAATATATCCATGGAATTTGTTGTGGGATTACCAAATACATCTCGAGGTAATAATTAAATATGGGTTATAATTGATCTCTTGACTAAATATACTCATTTCCTTCCTATTCGATATACTTTGACACTAGATCAATTATCTCGGTTGTATGTTAATGAGATAGTCAGGTTGCATGGTGTTCCCCTCTACATTGTATTTGATCATGATCTGAGGTTTAATTTTAACATTGGGAAAGACCTTCTGAAGTCATTGGGTACTGAATTAAATTTTTGTACATCTTTTCATCCTCAATTAGATGAGTAGTCAGAACGAACAATTCATACCTTGGAGGATATGGTACACGCTTATTCACTAGATTACCATGGAATTTGGGACCAACAAATTTCCTTGGTTGAATTTTCATATAATAATAGTTTTCATTCAGTATACAGATGGCTCCATTTGAGGAATTATATGGAAAGGCTTTTCGAACTCCAGCTTTTTGGGATGAAGTATGTGAAAAGAAGATGATGGGACCAGAATTGGTAGAAGAGATGGCTGAGAAAGTTCAGTTGATTCAGAAGCACATGAGAACATCTCAGAGCAAAGAGAATAGTTATGCGGATAACTCGAGGAAGGATATTTCTTTTGAGGTAGGTGATCATGTCTTTCCCAATATTTCTACATGGAAAATTGTGATACGTTTTGGTATAATGGGAAAGTTGTGCCCGATGTTTATTGGACATTATGAAATCCTAGAGAAAGCTGGATCAGTTGTGTACAAAGTGTCTTTACCTCCAATTTTATCCTTGGTACCCAATTTTTTCATGTTTCAATGTTGAGAAAGTATATTCCAGATCCATATCGTGTCTTAAGTCCAGAGGTAGTTCAGTTGGAAGAGAATATCTCCTACGAGGAACAATCGGTCCCAATTCTTGACTGAAGGGATCAACTATTTTGGAATAAGTTAATTCACCAGGTAAAGGTTTTGTGGAAAACCCATATGATTGAATAGGAAACTTGGGAATCTGAAAATGCTATGCGGGATAAATATGCCCACTTATTGTGATAAGTGAATATAAATTGTGAGGGTTCAATTTCAAAAAGGGGGGAAGGATGTAACATCCCACATAAATATAGAATAATATATTTTCATATTTATTAATATTTTTGAATTAAATATTAATTTTACTTTAAAAGGGTTTCTATGTTCGATAGCGTACCCGATATGCAACAATGGGATTCTTTGAAATCTTACGTTGCACACTAATAATATAATATTATTATTTTAAATGGAAGTTAACTCCTAGCCATTGTATTGGATGTAATGAACAAAAATAACTCCAATATTATTATACATGTTTGTTAAATTTATTTACTTTTATCCAATAAAATATATAGGCTAAAAATGTGAATGAATATAATTTTAAGTAAAATTTACCTTAAAAGGTCAATTTACCTCCATTTAATGGAGAACCCTCATTAAATCTAGTTTTGGTCACATTAATACATTCTATTTGACCAAATAAAATCCTTCATTATAATGGGGACATCAAAATTTACTTTGTTTAAATTTTTGGAATTTTTCTGATAAAGTTCATTTTTTAATGAATAATGAAAAATATGGTATTTTAATTCCAAACCACATTTTAATCTAATTTGTTTATATGGTTAGATTATATTTTTAATTGATTTAAAATTTTTATTAGAATATATTTTTACCATTTAATCTAATTTTTGTTATTGGAATTAATTTCACTATGAAATTGAACATAAACAAGAGTCAATCTATTGATAGTTATTGTTTCTTAAAAACATGCTATTCATTTTGATAACTGGAATTAATATTAAATTATTTAATGAAACATATATATTTATAATTTGTTAAAATAGACATAATTTTTTAATTCTTAATATCAGATATAGATTAGGCTGATTTTTTGGTATTTTTCTAAAGAACATCAATTTTCGAAGAATAGTGAAACCACATAGTAGTAGTTAAAAAAACCGACTTTTTTCATTTAAATTTTTTTTTAATACTTATAGGAATTTAATTTCGAAAATCCAAAATACATGATTGTTATTAGTAAGTAAAATGTGATTCAATTAGATGAAAAATAATTTTTTGGTGAATAGTATCTTTTGACTTTTATTTACCGCGGTTAAAGGTAAATAAGGAAATTCAAGGTAAAAAGAATATTATAATTTTTATAATTTACCTTAACACTTGTTCTAACCTTATTGGATGATTAATGGCCGACCATTGTAATCCTTGGGTCGATTTTAGGACCCCATAGAGCCACATATGAAAGATAATGACACTTTAGATTAATTAATTTAAAGTAGAGACAAAAATGACAAAAACAAAAATCTTTTAGTAAATAAATATTTACATAGGGATATATAAGTTATCATTTGGAATATAAATATTCTTTAGAAAGACAAAACAATTTACTAAATCATTGTAGTTTTTTTTATAATTTTTAGAAATTGAATAAATTAAATTATTTACGACACAATAATGATTGAGTATTTAATTCATTAATAAATGATTTTAAAAAAAATAGATTATAATAATTAAAATATTATCCAAATCCTATACAATTCTTCTTAGATGATATTATTTATACTATGAGTCATCCTATATTCTAAGTTAATGATTTTTGGATCTTTAGAAACCGATTATCATTATATAATAAAATACTTTTTCACACTTCCATAAAGAGCCCATCCTCCCCCTTATAAATGGAGACCATTTCTAGCCAAATACTCACACCTATCTAGAATTTTGGCCCATCCAAAATCTACCCAATTAAGCTCCCTATATCCATTTCTTCCACCTAGAAGCCTTACCTTAGGCAGAAGGAACTTCCAGAGGTCTTTTTGGTTCAAACCTAAGGGAGTTACCAAAATTAAAGGACACAGTTTCTATTAAATTGTTTTATTTCATTTTACTTCTCCAACCCTCTAAACGCTTTTTATTCCTTTATTTTATAACAAAAACATTATTCTAAATGTATTAGGATGTTTTATGAGAATCATTATAACTACACTTACACACACCTCTATTTAATGGGTGAAGAACATAATGTTTCTTCAGATGGAAAACTAATGCCTCACGAAATGATGATTGTTCAATTACCTCCTACCACCTCTCATGGTAGCCATTATGATGGAACTATATTTATATATGATATATATTACGTTTATGTTTTCTTTATGATTTTGTATTTTCCATCTATATCATACCTTTATGGTTTCCATTATGGTTAAACGTGTTGATTTCATTTGAGGAAGTGCAGACTACCGCCCCGTCAAAGTGATATGACTCATTAATTCCTTATGTGGGACGTATAAAGGATGGAGTTGATGATATTATATATGTTATTATACTAGAATTATAATATAACTATGTATCATTATGTTTTAATTCTATTAAAATGAGATGTAGAAATGAATGTAGCGTTCATGCGTATGTACGGCTTACAATCTCCATGAATAGTGCATTTAATTTCTTACCTAAAAATGTTATGTACTATTATAAATACATATATATACTGAATATATATGATATATATGAAATAAAAATCATGAATATCATTCTATATATAATTATCTTTTGACCATATGAACAACATGTAATTATAAGAAGTCCATTTTTGACTCAAGTACCAAATATCGACAAAACGACCGTTATTAACATAAATGATTACATAATGTTTATGACATGGTAATAGGTTATATAAAAGGAATAATAAACTTGAAAAATGTTCTTAATCAAGTAGAAATTAAAGGTAGTTTATTATTTAGTAAAATTAAAGAACGATTGAGTCATGTCGGACACGAGGTAAGAGATTTCATCTCAATCTCCTTTCATTGAGGCATATTTTGTTTTATACACATATTTCTTTTATACAGTGTATAAAACACTTTGAATTTTACTTTTACTCAAAATGAATCTTTTTTCTACGAAGAAGTTTACTAAACGACAAAAGGAATGTTCCTTTTAATGTATGCGGTGACAACGACCTTTTCCGCCGCCGGGAGTATTATTTGATCTTTGGCTTCCTCAACATGCCATAATGTTTTAAGAAAATATATATACCATATACTATTTTAAATATTTTGGTATTCAAAATGGTTTTGATAATGTATTTTTTATGTTAATATATTTAAGTGATATATTGTAATTTAAATGTGAAAACGTTTTCTTTCCTTTATATATATTGTATGTGTTATTATTTTATAATGGTACTTGGACATTTGATGGGTGGTTATGTGATATACCAAATGAAGGGTGGTTCCTTGATAAACCAGGATGGGTGGTTACACTCTAACCTCCAATGAAATGGGTAAGGAGGTCGTCCATATGGCTATTCCATTTAGTGATATGCGTGGAAGTCAACCGAATGGTTATTCCATTTAAGAATGTTTATGTCGCAAGTTACCTTTATATGTTATGTGTTCTTTATATGGGTTATATGGTAATATTTTGGTTAGAAATGGGTAATTTGTGATCTTTTATTTAGTGAAGAGTATTTACTAATTCATAAAGGTGAATAATATTACTCATGTCAAAGAATTCACGGTTTACTTGTTGTTTTGAAAAACTAACTATTTTCCATCTTTGTGTATCCCTTACTGAGATTTTTATGCTCATCCCACATTCTAGAAATGTCTTTCATAGGACATATTGTGGAATAGGGTCAAGGATGTGATCAAGGAAAAGACATGTTGTCTTAAAAATTGAACTAGACATGCCTCTTTTTTTCAATAGTTCTTTTTTTATGAAAAATTGTAAACTGGGTAGAAGTGACTAATTTGTATTTTTTTAAATGAAATGTAATAGTTAGGGACTAATTCTCTAAAACGCTAATCCTGAAAATATCCTCAATGTGAATTATTCATTTAATTCAATATAATGTAATGTTTTAATTTCGGGTCATTATAGTCATAACCTGCTAATCATATTCTGCGTGAACCATATGATGACATCGACCTGGATCAATATATATAAATTAAAAAATAGTTAGAGCTCATAAATCCGGAATATGTATGGATCAACATTAATTAATTAATTATTTTATATTATTATTTAGAGGTTAACCTATCCTATGATATACCCATTCAAACACAAGTACAAAAATGAATGACGATTGATCCTTTCTTAGGTATCTACCATCCTATAAGTATCACCTCATTTAGAAGCCACTATAAATATAACGGTCCATGCATCTGATCATTGGGGGGCCTAAATAGCATTGTATCAGCTGGTTTCCCACATTTATAGTTCTTTCTAAATATTACTAACACTATTTACCTACTAACCCATGAAACATCACCTATGCCTAACTCCAAACTCCATCCTATCCCTCTACTATACCTATGATACCACTCTATCATGACCCAATCCCCTCAATGTGTACCCCTAATGGGCCAAAAATGAGAGGTGATGGATAGTGAAACCTGAGACCCGCCACTTTTAGGCCCCTGGTTAGTGACCAGCACTGAGGGTATAGTAAAAACACAAATAGGAGGCATTAACCGATATGAAAACACATGGGCACTACTTCAAATACTGATTTTACAAGCACTAAAAATGGCTTTTAACAGCGCTAGAAAACCGCTCATATTTCTGGTGAATATAAAGTGGGGGTCCCCTTTATCAGTGCTTTCTTTTTAGTGATGATTAAAGACCACTTTTATAAGATCATTTAAAAAAGAACTGAAAAAAGTAATACAAAAATCCTGCCAATCCGGGGGACTTTTATAGCACTTGAGCCCCCTTTTACAGCACTTTTCCAGCCCCACCAGCTCCCACACGCACCCCTCCACCCTTTATCAGTACTAGCCCCAGATTGACTCATGCGCACACATACCTACCTCCACCCAGATGTGATCTCGAGACCTACCCCCTGCATGCCATAAGCCTTTTCCACACCCCTATATTGATTTTTTCTCCTATTAGTGATATATCTATTTATATATATATATATATTTAGTTATATTTATTCGTATAGTAATATATATTTATATTAATAAATATATAGTTATATTAATATATATATATATAGTTATATTAATATATATATATTTATAGAGATGCTAATATATATATTTATAGTTATATCAATATATATATGTAGTTATATTAATATATATATAGTTAGATTAATATAGAGGTATATAAATATTCATATATTTGTATTTTGAATAAAATGGATATTAGTTAGTATTTAGATAAAACTAATATATTTTATATGTAAATATATTTTATTATTTATATTTATAATTAAATTTTTAGGTCTAAATATATAAAAAATATTTACATATAGTTATGTATCTGATTATAATTAGTAGTGAAATATAACAAACGATAAACTTTCAAAGACATAATATCAATATGAATGTAATAACTTGGAATAAATTCAGTCCCCACAAAAAAAAAAGCAAATAATACCACCTTAAACGAGGCTGAAAATCAAAAAAATGATAAAAAATCGGGGTACCCTGACTAAAAACTCTGTTTTGAAGGCCTTACATTCCTTTTTTCCATGAAAAAATCTTTACCGAGGTCGCCCCAGGTCACAGCGGTGTAGATCATATCACAGACTTCGATTTGATATCTGGTAGAGCTCAAACGAACACTCGGATAAAAATTTATGGCTGTTTGAAGTTTGAGTTGTGTTTTCAACATATTTTGGATATTTTTATAATTTTTTTATTTATTTAGTATTCAATATGTTATTAAATGACTATTATTCAATAATAATTATCAAATTATTAATAAAAATAATTTTTTTAATTTTATTAATCCATTTTCACTAAATATTTTATATATTAAGTGTAATTGTATATTTATACTTATCTAAAATATATTTAAATTTATATTTAAAAAATATATATTATATTTATATCAATATAACTATATCTATATGTTTTAATATTAATAATTTTTTTAATAATTTTTTTTTGATGTAGAGCCTTTATCATCACTTTTAAAAAAAGCGCTGATAAAGACACCCCTTTATCAGCGCTACTAAAAAAAGCGCTGATAAAGGGGTACCCTTTAACAGCGCTAAAAAAGCATTGTTAAATTGGGTACCTTTATCAGTGCTAAAAAGAGGGCTGATAAAGGGGTACGTTTATCAGGGCATTTTTTATCACTGATAAAGGTACCCCCCCCATTATCAGCACTTTTTCGTTAGTGCTGATAAAGGGTGGCGCTGGCCTTTCCCAGTTCTGTGGTAGTGAGGAAAAAGATAAAGATAATAAATACACCAATAAACATGTATTCAGGGTTTAATATAAAATAAATCCCAAGTACACATATCTAATTTCATAAAGAAACTATACAAATGAAAGAAAAAATTCTAGTAACAAAAGAAACTAAACCAGCAGTGACAACGAAGCACGAACAGCTCCTGAAAACTCATGTTAGTAGTAATCAGCCTGATCTACAACCTTCTCAAAGTGACTTGAAAAATATTTTATATAATGTTGGGTGAGTACAACATTATAATTAGTATGGTCCTCCCCAGATCCTCAAATGAAAAACTAAATAATCAGGGTAAAGCACAGTGAACAACGACTGAATCTAAGTCCTCACCTAAATAGGTATACTATTCTCTAAGCCTAACCATGGATACTCTACCAAAGTATCTCATATAATACTATATAATATATTTATGAATTTCAAGGATTCCCAGCTACAAATTCTCTACTGGTTTTCTACTTTTCCCAAAGACACACATCCTCAGCATTTATCCCCAAAATGGATTTCCCGCAGAAACCTGGGTGAAGCACCACAACATGATCCTTATGAAAC
Source organism: Viscum album (assembly GCA_963277665.1). Lineage (NCBI taxonomy): Eukaryota > Viridiplantae > Streptophyta > Magnoliopsida > Santalales > Viscaceae > Viscum > Viscum album. The sequence goes on from OY728123.1 coordinate 982,439,487, forward strand.
ACAACCACCACATCCACATAACAAAGGTAACTAGTTAGTTTGTGAGATTCACCAAATCTCACATAACATGTATTATACATCCGTTATTATACCTCAAGCCATGACATCCCATACACCATGTAAGGTTCCTCAATCCGTCACATTCTATACACATTACACCTATCATAGACTATAAAAATATATATCTAGAATATATGTGTGTGAATAACCACAAGCCATTATATCCGTCTCCACACATATATGGGGAAATATAACCTTTTTTCTAACCAAAACATGACACTACCATGACATGAGATTGGGGCCAAAGGGGGCAGTCATCCATCCATCCTCCCAATAAGACATTGGGGAAAACACCCCACATAGAGCCTAGAATCCACAGGGTGTCATTTTCCCAAACCGAAAGGGTGGATTAGAATTTAGGAACACCAAAAGTACATAATATTCTATATCTCACAACCAAACTATGATAAAAACCTATTATTAGACTCAACTGATGATAACATCACTCAGACTCCCAACTGCCACTGCTAAGAATAGGTATTCTATAAGAAGACAACAATTTGAAGAACTATATTATATTATATTATCCCTTTTCATCGGTTTCACTTTATGTAAATTTAATAGTTAACCATTAATTAAACATAATCAATTCCACGTAACATATCATTAGTATCACACTGATCATCCATGCCCTCTAGGCATAACCAAAACAATTCCATAGTGCAATTAAAATCATACCTCAGCATCGCATCCCAAAAAGCTCCAACACCATCAGTAAACATCATTTATTCCATTTATTTACCACATTATCTATTTTCTATAATTGATGTTATTTTAGAAAAAAAATAAGATTCCAAACACAAGGGGCTCGACGAGGTGAGTAGATGAACTACCCATCGAGTCATTTCCAACTATATATGGAGAATAGGCTCATCCCACCTCGAGAAACTAAACAAAGAAAGAATGTGGCATACTCTGTACATCTTTTCCTATTTTGGAAGTAGGGTAAGTGTGAACATCTTCTTAATGTAGTGGGTAAATTAAAACTGATAACCCAACAACAAGATTCAACAAGAATCATACATTCACATCCAACTAGTGTCATCATCTCCAATGTCCTACCTAACACTCACATGCATAAAATAATGCATCTCACTGCCCTAGTAGTCTTCTACTGCCACTATAACCACTAGTCCTCCTTGCCCCCATAGACCACAATATCTCTCCAGGCTCAACTATCCCATGCTCAAGACACAACATAAGAAGTTTGAAATAAATTACATAGCAACTCAACTCTTGACTTTAAACAAGGCATTTTCCTTCGCATACAATGACCACTCACTTCTACAATGATTAACATGCTTGGAATTTAAAAGAAAGTGGGTTATTACAAACCATTCAATTCATTATCATTATCACACAAGTGGTCCTTTATTCCTTATGGAATTATCCAATTAAATTACGCACTTATAACTGCATCAATTTGATTTATCACTAATGACACAAATAACAACAAGATTAATTAACAATCCTCTATTTCATTGGAAAAATACATTTATAATTAATCTTATCTTTATGTTATTTAACAATATCTAGAAATAAGGAAATGCTAAAAAATATTGTTATTGATATCACACTATGTATTAAAATAAACAAGGAAACCATTTTCAAGGTATCTGACAACAACTTATGATCGACACCAATAATTTACACTGGTTCAATATTTATTATTTCAATTTCATTGTGACCCAGGGGATAAATCATACTAACTATAAGAGTGCACATAAATTCAATATAGATGTTGTGAATCCACAACATCAAAATCATTCCAATGTTCTTTGTTTGAGAATGAGCCAATACAATGGATCACAATCACCTCTCATGCAATGACTACATCCACCCGAGGGATCCTCGACACAACTGTGTCAAACAAAAATAGAGAAAGGTCCACTAGAAAAATGGAGATCACATTTCATTACATGGAATAGTTAACAGGAGGAAACAGATTAAAAAACCTATAACATACCTTATATCGAAGATGGATCGACACTTCTTGGTTGTAAAACAAAAGGGGGTATGCATACAATATGGAGAAGTTCACGGAAATCATGATTCAAGGTACACAACCCAGTTGCACATCTAATAAAGAAAGAATGGTTTTTGGGACTTCGTACCAATAGAATTAAGAATAAAATAACGAAGGGAGGGACCCAAGATTAGATAGATAAGATCTGAGACACACAGAATGTGAAACCATTGAATTCCTATTAAAGCTGGATCTAAATAACCCATGTAGCATGACCAAATAATAACCATGATACCCCCAATGGATTTAATAATAGGAGTTATTGGCTTTGAACTAGACATAAATCCCTTAAAAATAGGATTTGCAAGAATTTTATGTCAAACAGAAAAGTCAAATGGGGTAAATTATAGGATGTTGGAAAACTATTCACGAATTGATCTAGAATCTATATACCACCTTCCAACATATGACTTGCTAGCAGATGACTCACTAAAAGACAAATCTCGGACATAACACTCACTGATATATGACTCACGGATATATGAATCACCAACAGATGACTCACCAATCGATGACTCATTGACATGTGACTTTTGGATAGATCAATCACTGATAGATGACTCACCAATAGGTGACTGCTCGATGGATGACTCTCTGACAGATGAATCACTGATAGATGAATAATTGGCAGATGAATCATTGACAAATGCATAACTACTAAATGACTCACTGATATATGACTCACTGATAGATGACTCAATAACTAATGACTCCCCGACATATGACTTGCAGACATTTGACTCGCTGATAGGTAACTCAGTTACTTATTACTCTCTAATATAAGACTCGTTGGATGATGACTCACATAGAGATGACTCGCTGAAAGATTCCCCCCAACAGATAACACCTCGATATATGATCCACCTACAAATTATCCACCGATAGAGGACCCCATACAGATGAACCACTAGAATATGACCCACTGTAACATCCCAAATAAGTATTGAATAATATATATTTTTATCTATGTCTATTAATGATTAAGATAGTGTTTTAGAGGCTTAAAATGAAAATAAATACAATCTTATGCATCAAATACACTAATATTCTTAAAAGATTGTTTTACTGCCTTTTGATGGCAAACCATTTATGAATCTATATTTTGACAATTTTATAAAATATGTTTGTCAAAATAAACTTATCCTTTATGAATGGGACATCAAAATTTACCTTGTGTGAATTTTTGGTATTTTTCTGACAATGTTCATTTTTTAATGAATAGTGAAAAATACTGCATTTTACATCAAAATTGCTTTTTAATCTAATTTATTTATATGATTAGATTATGTTTTGAATTGGTTTTGAAGTGAAATTAGAATATATTTTTACCATTTTATCCAATGGTGGTCATTGGAATCAATTTCACTTTGAAATTAGACTTAAACTGGTGTCAATCTTTTGATACTTATTGTTTTGTAAAAACACGCTATTTGCTCTAGCAGCGGGAATTAATTATTAAATTAATTAATGTGACTTATATGATTTGAATTTTGCAAAATAGACTTAATTTTTGAATTCTTAATATCAAATATAGCTTAGGGTGAATTTTTGGTAATTTTCTGAAAAACATCAATTTTTGATGAATAGTGAAACCACTAAGTGGTACTTATAAAGACTGATTTTCTGTTTAAATGAAATTTTGCCATCATTGTGTTTTGAATTTTGAAAATCCGACATACATGGTTGTCATTAAGAAGTAAAATGTGGTTCAATGAGATTAAAATAATTTTTTGGTGAATAGTAACTTATTAAGTTTTTAATCGCGATTAGTGGTAATTTGTGTAGTTTAAGGTATAAATAATGCTTTAATAATATGAAATGACCTAGACACATGTCCCAACCTTATGGGTTGTGTCATGGTCGACCAAGACAAGCCATGGGTCAACTTGGGGACCCCATGGAGACACTTTGGTTTGGAAATGACATAAATTACTTTTTATTTAATGTTAAAGTGAAAATGACACAAACATAATATGTCTTACGAAAACAATTTTTAAGTGGGGTTATACAAGTCCAAATTTTTATTATAAATAGTAATTGGAAATCTAACAAGATTTCCTATATCATAGTATTTTTGTTATAATTTTTAGACATTAAATAAATTTAATTATTTATGACATAATAATGATGCAGCGATGACATCATTATTTGACGATTTAAATAAAATAGAAAGATAATGTAAAATCTATAAACGACACATGTCCAAAACCAATTGGATGAGTGGATTTAGAACCCGTATCACCTTATACATGAATTATATCAATGTGGGACCTTTTAAAACCGAAACACATTTTCAAATAAAGTAATATTTCTTTACTTTCCAAAAGTGCCCCTCCTCTCCTCTTATAAAAGGCCCCCACCTCTACCTCATTTCACACACTCCTCAAGCCTTTTGCTCGGCCAACCCCTGCCCATTTACTCTCTCCACATCCCTCTCCTCATCCTAGAGGATTACCTTTGGGAATAATCCTTTCAAAGGAAGCCTTTAGGCTCAAATCAAAAGGAGTTACACTTTTTGAGGTAATTCATTCTCTCATGTTCATTTATTTTATTTTGATTCTCCAACCCCCTAAACTCTTTTTATTTACTTCCTTTGTAACAAAACCAGTATCTTCAATATACTAGGATGTTGTTATAAGATTTATTTGAGCTACACTCTCACACAACTACATCAAATGGTTAAAGAACATACGGTTTCCGTGGATGGCGAAATTCTGCCTCCCGAAACGATGATTGTTCAACACTCATTTAACACCTTCAAAGGTGGCCATTATGATGTCACTATTTTATATATGATATATAATATGTTTATGTTTTCCTTAAGCTTCTGTTTTTTTATTGGGCATACCTTTATGGTTTCCATTATGGGTAAAACATGATATCTTCATTTTAGGAAGTGCGGACTACCGCCCCCTAAAAGTGATTTGATTCGTTAATAACATATGTGGGATGTGTAAAGGATAAAGTTAATGATATTATATAATATACTCTTATATAATTATGATTCCATTCTATAAAATACGAAATAGAAATGAAAGTAGCGTTCATGCGTACGTACGGCTTACCGTCTCCATGAACGGTGCATTTCATTTCTTACCTCTAAATGATTATGTAATATTATAAATGCATGTATGTAATGGATATATATGACATATATGATATCTACATCATGAATACCATTCTGTATATAATGAACCTTTGACCAAATTAACAACATGTAAGTGTAAAAGACTATTTTTGACTTAAGAACCAAATACCGACAAAATGAACATTATTAACTTAACTGATTACATGATGTTCATTGCATGGTATAAAAGGAATAATGAACTTGAAAAAGATTCATAATCAATTAGAGATTAACTCAAGTTTATTATTCAGGAGATTAAAGAACGGTCGGGTCAAGTCTGATACGAGGTATGGGACTTCGTCTCAATCTCCTTTCTTTGAGGCATATTTTATTTTATACACATCTTTCTTTTATACGGTGTATAAACCCCTTTGACATTTACATTTATTCAAAAAGAATCTTTTTTATACGAAGCGTTTACTAAACGACAAAAGGGAATGTTTTTGTCGTACGTATGCGGCGACAACGACTTCTCCGCCGTCGTGACCGTTATTTGAGTTTCGGCTTCCTCTAAAAGCCATACCTTCTTTTTAAAAGAAAAATATATACCATGTTTTACTTTTCTTTTATTTTGGTATTGAAAATGGTTTTCATAATATTTTTATATCAATGTGTGGTATTGATATCTTGTGATTGAATGGTGGAAATTTTATGTTTCCTTTATGCATGTTTTATGTGATACGTTTATGTTGAGGTTCTTGGGCATTATTATGAAGACGGGTGGTTCCGTGATAGACTAAGGGCGGGTGAGCCCGTTATAGCTCTCCAATGCATTGGGTAACGCGAAGGAGTGAAACGTTAAGGTTTCTCCGAAGAGATTTTAGGGAATATACTGTGATGGGTATTCCAAACGTAACCAAGAGGGTTACTCCCTACGTAAGAATGTTATGAATGCCTCAAGTTACCTTTATGTCTTATGATTTCTATGATTTATTCATTATTTTATGAGGTATGTTAAAGTGCCTATGTTTTATGGGTAAATTATGATTTCATTCTTATGTATATATGAACTCATGTTTCCTTTCCATGTTTTTTTATAACCCATACTGAGTTTTTATGCTCATCCCAAGTTTTTTGAAATGTTTTTCACAGGTCAAGGGAAAGGTACATGATAAGATGATAGAGTCAAGGATGATTCAAGAAATAATCCATGTTTTATTTTAAATGTGTTTCCATTGATGGGAATGAAGAATACTATCTTTATGTAACCACTTTGTTTCTATGTGGAATGTAATGCAAGTTTTATGATCTAATTCTCTAAAACTCTAAACCCGAAAAGATCCTCAATGTGTAATCTTGTAATAACTCAAGATTAAGTAAGGTATAAGGCTGGGGCCTTATAGTTGGTATCAGAGGTCGGTTTAGATAACTTTAGGAGTTAGAATTCTATTAAATGATTATCCAAAAATATTTTTTTTCGAAATGATATAGCATTTAAAGATTACCATGTTGCTTCATCTAAGACATGTTTGTTCAGAATGGTTTTCCGCAGAGGAAACAGGGAAGCAGTGCTAGGAAGGCATACAGAAGGAAATAACCTTCCGAATCAGCATCCAGAAATGGTTGGAATTGGAACTGAACAGTTTGTTGCAGTAATGGCGCAGTTGACTCAAGCGATAAATGGCGGTGGTATCCATGCACGAGATCAGCCAGATCAACCGCAGAGGAACATGTCAGTGGTGGAACATTTCATGAGGCAACATCCGCCATCATTCAGAGGATCATCTGACCCTGTGCTAGCTGAAGGTTGGATTAAAGCACTGGAGAAGATTTTTTATGTCATGGGGTGTTCAGACAATCAAAAAGTTAGTCTTTCTATTTACCGTTTGGAGGGTGAAGCAGATCAGTGGTGGTCTATGGTTAAAAATATCAGGGACGCCGATGAGATTGATGCTCTTGACTGGGATGAATTCAAAGGTATGTTTCTTGAGAAGTATTTTCCTAAGGGTGTTCGACTTAGGATGGAAAAGCAATTCTTGGAATTGAGGCAAGAGGAAGACTCAGTGGCGGCCTATGAAGAAAGGTTCACTCGATTCGCAAGGTATGCTCCAAATTTTATCCTGGACCTTGATAGTAAAATCAATCGTTTCTACTTAGGATTAAAGCCAAAGTATCGAAGGGCATTAGCTTATCGTGAGTTTAAAAGTTATGAAAAGCTTGTTCGATGTGCTGAGAAGGTGGAAATGGAGTTTGCCGATGACCAAGTGTTCTATAACAACCAGCAGAAGAAGAGACCGAGGTGGCCGGAGAAAGGTAAGAATTCTTCAAAAAAGTCTGATGGCAAGAGAACTAAGATTCCAGTTTGTGATAAATGTGGCAAAAGGCATGCTGGGGAATGTCTTCTGAATTCTGGGAAGTGCTACCGATGTGGTAAGATGGGACATAAGGCTCGCGATTGCACTGAAAAGGATCAAGGAGAAGGTAAGAACAAATTTTATTTACAGTTAGAGAAATGTAATAAGTGCAATGAGATGGGTCACTATGCAAACGAGTGTCCGACAAGGAGCTTGAGTGATGGGAAGCAGTTAGACTACAAGCAGAAAGGGGTGGTGAAATCCTTTGCAACTACTTCGGCAGATGTCGGTCCATCAAATGAAGTTGTATCAGGTACTTTGTTTGTTTTCTCAGATTATGCCAGTGTGTTGTTTGATTTGGGGTCTACACATTCTTTCATCTCTGAAACCTTTTCTAGTAAAATGGGAATACCATCTCAAGAAATGACTCCTGAACTTTTGGTAAAAACACCTGGGGGAAATGTTGAGGCAAAAAGAATTTATAGGAATCTTCCTATCCTTATCTGTGGAAAGAACCTACTTGCAAACCTTATTGTTCTACCTCTAGTAGAGTTTGATGTTATCCTGGGTATGGATTGTCTCTCTATTTACCATGCTAAGATTGACTGTAGAGCTAAAGAAGTTTCTTTTAAGAAAGACTTTCAGTTTGTTTACAAGAATGAACCATTACTTTTGATAACATATCAAGAGGCCAAGAAACTTGTAAAAGATGGAAATGAATGTTACCTTTCACACGTCGTTGAAAATAAAGGAACTGCTCAGATTAATGACGTGCCAGTGTTCAATGAGTATCCTGATGTTTTTCCTGATGAGTTGCCTGGAATAATACCAGATCGGGAAGTTGAGTTTACTGTTGACTTAGTTCCTGATGCTAAGACAATTTCAAAACCCCCTTATCGAATGGCACAAATTGAACTTTTAGAGTTGAAGGAGCAATTGCAAGATTTATTAGAGAAAGGTTTCATTAGACCTAGCACATCACCATGGGGTGCTCCTGTTTTATTTGTTAAAAAGAAAGATGGTTCTATGAGACTTTGCATTGATTATAGAGCCTTGAATAATATCACTGTTAAGAACAAATATCCTTTGCCTCATATCGATTATTTATTTGATCAGCTCCTGGGAGCTCAGTTTTTTTCAAAGATTGACTTGAGATCGGGGTACCATCAGCTGAAGGTAAAGGAGGCAGATATTCCGAAGACCACGTTCCGTACGAGATATGGCCATTGTGAATTTGTAGTAATGCCTTTTGGTCTAACCAATGCACCTGCTGTATTCATGGACATAATGAATATAATTTTCCATGAGTTCTTGGATAAGTTTGTGGTGGTTTTCATTGATGATATTTTGGTGTTTTCTAAAAGTAAAGAGGAGCATGAAAAACATTTAAGAGTTATCTTGCAAACCTTAAAAGAAAAGAAACTGTATGGGAAATTTAGCAAGTGTGAGTTTTGGTTGCAACAAATTTCTTTCCTTGGTCACATTGTTTCTAAAGATGGAATAACTGTTGATCCTGCAAAAACAAAAGTTGTGGAAGAATGGCCAAGACCCAAAAATGTAACCGAGATTCGTAGCTTCCTTGGTTTGGTGGGCTATTACCGAAGGTTTGTTAGAAATTTTTCAGGGTTATCTAGTCCAATGACTAAGCTAACTCAGAAGGGTTTTAAGTTTATCTGGACAAAATAATGTGATGATTGTTTTCAGGAATTGAAAAGAAGATTGGTGAATGCTCCAGTTTTGGCACTACCTTCCCGGAATGGTGAGTTTGTTATATACAGTGATGCTTCATTGAAAGGACTAGGTTGCGTCCTAATGCAGAATGATCAGGTAATTTCTTATGCTTCACGACAGTTGAAAACTCATGAGGTAAATTACCCTACACATGATTTGGAATTAGCTGCTGTTGTTTTTGCTTTAAAAATTTGGAGGCATCATTTGTATGGAGTAAAGTGTGAAATATATACCGATCACAAAAGTTTAAAGTATATATTCACTCAAAAAGAGTTAAACATGAGACAAAGGAGATGGCTGGAATTAATCAAGGATTATGATTGTACAATTCATTACCATCCGGGAAAAGCAAATAAAGTGGTTGATGCTTTGAGTCGAAAAAGTAATGCTTCATTAACAATGTTGCGTTTGGAACGTGATCCTTTGGTTAAGGATTTGATGAACTTTGGCATAGAAGTTGTTGGTGCAGGAAGTCCTTCTGTTTTATTTCAGGTATCAGTGAGATCATCTCTATCAGATAGAATCAAGCAAGCACAGAAGAAAGACAGTGAGTTGCAGAAAAGGGTAGAGCTAGTTCAGAAAGGTAAGTTGCCTAAATTCAACATTGATAGTGATTGTGTTTTGAGATTTGTGTGTGCCTTGTGATTCACAGTTGAAGAGAGAGTTGTTATGTGAAGCTCATAGTTCTCCGTTTTCAGTTCATCCGGGCAGTACTAAGATGTATAGAGATCTGCGGGAGTATTACAGGTGGGATGGAATGAAAAGAGATATTGCTGATTTTACTGTGAAGTGTTTGACTTGTCAGTAGGTTAAAGCATAGCGACAGTTACCGAAAGGGATGCTTTAGCCTTTACCAGTGCCAGAGTGGAAATGGGAGAATATATCCATGGACTTTGTTATTGGATTACCGAAGACATCTCGAGGTAATAATGCAATCTGGGTTATTTTTGATCGCTTGACCAAATCTGCTCATTTCCTTGCTATACGAGATACTTTCTCTCTTGATCAACTTTCCCGTTTGTATCTTAAAGAGATAGTCAGGTTACATGGGGTTCCTCTCTCCATTGTATCGGATCGTGATCCCAGGTTTACTTCTAACTTTTGGAAAGGCCTTCAGAAGTCGTTGGGTACTGAATTAAATTTTAGTACAGCTTTTCATCCTCAATCAGATGGGCAGTCAGAACGAACAATTCAGACATTGGAGGATATGCTACGAGCTTGTTCTATGGATTATCAGGGAAGTTGGGACCAACATCTTTCTTTGGTTGAGTTTTCATATAATAACAGTTTTCATTCCAGTATACAGATGGCACCATTTCAGGCATTATATTGGAAGCGGTGTCGCACTCCAGCTTTCTGGGATGAAGTGGGTGAAAGGAAGTTGATGGGACCAGAATTGGTAGAAGAGATGGCAGAAAAAGTTCAGCTGATACAGAAACATATGAGAACAGCTCAGAGCAGGCAGAAGATTTATGCGGATAACCAGAGGAAGGATCTATCTTTCGAGGTAGGTGATCATGTTTTTCTCAAGGTTTCTCCTTGGAAAAGTGTGATAAGATTTGGTAAGAAAGGAAAGCTGAGTCTAAGGTTTATTGGACCATACAAAATTCTGGAAAGAGTTGGATCAGTTGCATACCGAGTGGCTTTACCTCCGAGTTTATCTCAGGTACACAATGTTTTTCACGTTTCGATGTTGAGAAAGTATATGCCAGATCCATCTCATGTTTTGAGTCCAGAGGTAGTTCAGCTGGAAGAGAACCTATCTTATGAGGAACAACCGGTCCAGATTCTTGACCACATGGTGCAAGTGTTACGGAATAAGGTGATTCACCAGGTAAAGGTTTTGTGGAAAAACCACATGATTGAAGAGGCAACATGGGAATCTGAAAAGGCAATGAGGGATAAGTACCCCCATTTATTCGATAAGTAAATAAATTGTGGGGACGCAATTTTCTAAAGGGGGGAAGGATGTAACATCCCAAATAAGTATTGAATAACAGATATTTTTATTTATGTCTATTAATTATTAAGATAGTGTTTTAGAGGCTTAAAATGAAAATAAATACAATCTTATGCATGAAATACACTAATATTCTTAAAAGATTGTTTTACTGCCTTTTGATGGCAAACCATTTTTGAATCTATATTTTGACAATTTTATAAAATATGTTTGTCAAAATAAACTTATCCTTTATGAATGGGACATCAAAATTTACCTTGTGTGAATTTTTGGTATTTTTCTGACAATGTTCATTTTTTAATGAATAGTGAAAAATACTGCATTTTACATCAAAATTGATTTTTAATATAATTTATTTATATGATTAGATTATGTTTTGAAATGTTTTTGAAGTGAAATTAGAATATATTTTTACCATTTTATCCAATGGTGGTCATTGGAATCAATTTCACTTTGAAATTAGACTTAAACTGGTGTCAATCTTTTGATACTTATTGTTTTGTAAAAACACGCTATTTGCTCTGGCAGCGGGAATTAATTATTAAATTAATTAATGTGACTTATATGATTTGAATTTTGTAAAATAGACTTCATTTTTGAATTCGTAATTTCAAATATAGCTTAGGGTGAATTTTTGGTAATTTTCTGAAAAACTTCAATTTTTGATGAATAGTGAAACCACTAAGTGGTACTTATAAAGATTGATTTGCCGTTTAAATGAAATTTTTCCATAATTGTGTTTTGAATTTTGAAAATCCGACATACATGGTTGTCATTAAGAAGTAAAATTTGGTTCAATGAGATTAAAATAATTTTTTGGTGAATAGTAACTTATTAAGTTTTTAATCGCGATTAGTGGTAATTAGTGTAGTTTAAGGTATAAAAATGCTTTAATAATATGAAATGACATAGACACATGTCCCAACCTTATTGGTTGTGTCATGGTCGACCAAGACAAGACATGGGTCAACTTGGGGACCCCATGGAGACACTTTGGTTTGGAAATGACATAAATTACTTTTTATTTAATGTTAAAGTGAAAATGACACAAACATAATATGTCTTATGAAAACAATTTTTAAGTGGGGTTATACAAGTCCAAATTTTGATTATAAATAGTCATTGGAAAGATAAAAAGATTTCTTATATCATAGTATTTTTTTCTAAATTTTTAGACATTAAATAAATTTAATTATTTATGACATAATAATGATGCAGCGATGACATCATTATTTGACGATTTAAATAAAATAGAAAGATAATGTAAAATCTATAAACTACACAGGTCCAAAAACAATTGGATTAGTGGATTTCGAACCCTTAGCACCTTATACACGAATTATATCAATGTGGGACCTTTTAAAACCGAAACACATTTTCAAATAAAGTAATATTTCTTTACATTCCAAAAGTGCCCCTCCTCTCCTCTTATAAAAGGCCCCCACCTCTACCTCATTTCACACACTCCTCAAGCCTTTGGCTCGGCCAACCCCTTCCCATTTACTCTCTCCACATCCCTCTCCACATCCTAGAGGATTCCATTTGGTCAGAATCCTTTCAAAGGAAGCCTTTAGGCTCAAATCAAAAAGAGTTACGCTTTTTGAGGTAATTCATTCTCTCATGTTCATTTGTTTTATTTTGCTTCTCCAACCCCCTAAAATCTTTTTATTTACTTCCTTTGTAACAACACCAGTATCTTAAATATACTAGGATGTTGTTATAAGATTTATTTGAGCTACACTCTCACACAACTACATCAAAGGGTTAAAGAACATACGGTTTCCGTGGATGGGGAAATTCTGCCTCCCGAAACGATGATTGTTCAACACTCATTTAACACCTTCAAAGGTGGCCATTATGATGTCACTATTTTAATATATGATATATAATATGTTTATGTTTTCCTTAAGCTTCTGTTTTTTTATTGGGCATTCCTTTATGGTTTCCATTATGGGTAAAACAAGATATCTTCATTTTAGGAAGTGCGGACTACCGCCCCCTAAAAGTGATTTGATTCGTTAATACCATATGTGGGATGTGTAAAGGATAAAGTTAATGATATTATATAATATACTCGTATATCATTATGATTCCATTCTATAAAATACGAAATAGAAATGAAAGTAGCGTTCATGCGTACGTACGGCTTACCGTCTCCATGAACGGCGCATTTCATTTCTTACCTCTAAATGATTATGTAATATTATAAATGCATGTATGTACTGGATATATATGACATATATGATATCTACATCATGAATACCATTCTGTATATAATGAAACTTTGACCAAATTAACAACATGTAAGTGTAAGAAGACTATTTTTGACTTAAGAACCAAATACCGATAAAATGAACATTATTAACTTAACTGATTACATGATGTTCATAACATGGTATAAAAGGAATAATGAACTTGAAAAAGATTCATAATAAAGTAGAGATTAACTCAAGTTTATTATTCAGGAGATTAAAGAACGGTCGGGTCAAGTCGGATACGAGGTATGGGACTTCATCTCAATCTCCTTTCTTTGAGGCATATTTTATTTTATACACAACATTATTTTATACGGTGTATAAACCCCTTTGACATTTACATTTATTCAAAAGGAATCTTTATTATATGAAGCTTTTACTAAACGACAAACGGGAATGTTTTTGTCGTACGTATGCGGCGACAACGACTTCTCCGCCGTCGTGACCGTTATTTGAGTTTCGGCTTCCTCTACAATCCATACCTTCTTTTTAAAAGAAAAATAAATACCATGTTTTACTTTTCTTTTATTTTGGTATTGAAAATGGTTTTCATAATATTTTTATATCAATGTGTGGTATTGATATCTTGTGATTGAATGGTGGAAATGTTATGTTTCCTTTATGCATGTTTTATGTGATACGTTTATGTTGAGGTTCTTGGGCATTATTATGAAGACGGGTGGTTCCGTGATAGACTAAGGGTGGGTGAGCCCGTTATAGCTCTCCAATGCATTGGGTAACACGAAGGAGTGAAACGTTAAGGTTTCTCCGAAGAGATTTTAGGGAATATACTGTGATGGGTATTCCAAACGTAACCAAGAGGGTTACTCCCTACGTAAGAATGTTATGAATGCCTCAAGTTACCTTTATGTCTTATGATTTCTATGATTTATTCATGATTTTATGAGGTATGTTAAAGTGCCTATGTTTTATGGGTAAAGTATTATTTCATTCTTATGTATATATGAACTCATGTTTCCTTTCCATGTTTTTTTATAACCCATACTGAGTTTTTATGCTCATCCCAAGTTTTTTGAAATGTTTTTCACAGGTCAAGGGAAAGGTACATGATAAGATGATAGAGTTAAGGATGTGTCAAGAAATAATCCATGTTTTATTTTAAATGTGTTTCCATTGATGGGAATGAAGAATACTATCTTTATGTAACCACTTTGTTTATATGTGGAATGTAATGCAAGTTTTATGATCTAATTCTCTAAAACTCTAAACCCGAAAAGATCTTCAATGTGTAATCTTGTAATAATTCAAGATTAAGTAAGGTATAAGGCTGGGGCCTTATACCCACTGAAAGATGAACCACAGTCAGATTACTCACTAAGATATGAACAACCAACATATTACCCCCCGACGGATAACTCACCCATAGATGACTCATAGATAGATGAATCACAGACTTACGACTCACTGATAAATGAATTTTCAATACATGTCTTGTAGATAAATGACATTCCAAATATAAATTTCTGACATATGACTCACTGATAGATGACTCATTGATAAATGACTCACCGATATATGGCCCCATTATAGATGACCCCCTAACAGATGACTCATCGATAGATGAATCACCGAATGATGACTCTTCGATAGATGAATCCTCAAAAAATTAGTAACCGATAGATGAATCACATACAGAGGACTCACCGATATATGACTCTCCGATAGATGACTCACCGACAGATGACTCATTGAAAGATGACCTCTCGACAGATGACCCCCCGATAGATGATCCACCGACAGATGTCCCCCTGAGAGATGACCCCCTAATAGATGAACAACTAACAGATGACTCGCTAATAGATGACCCACTAACAGATGACCCACCGATAGATGACTCACCGATATACGACTCACCATCAAATGACTCCCTGGTGGCACTGTTCAATGAACTGGAAGCACTATTCACAGATTATAAAAATTCAAAAATTATTGGGAATAAGAAACCTTGAGCTCCAAAAACACCTCAAACACCATGTTTCAACAATGGAATGGACTAGAGAGTTCTGCGCAATTACAAATATGAAGTAAAAATACAATCCATTGAGGTATTATAGTTTAAAGCTAAGGAGGCTTTGTGAAAAATAGTTATAGCTTTTAACAATATGTAATCTTTTTACTTTTTCATCTATATAATTCAGAACTCATATAAAAATTGTGATATTATAATGTAATTTTCGTTAATATTACTAAATTTTATTATGTCTATTCATGAACAAATTTTTGTCTCTTTTTCATTCAAATTGGGAATAAAAACATTGTTCTGCGTAAGTGTGGAATACCACTTCCACAAAATGATGTGTTTCCTTTTTCAACACCACCTATTATGACATTTGTTTATGAAGGATTTAATTTATATATATTATATTCATGAAACAATTATCATTTTTAAAATTTAATATATTGTATAAGTTCTTAATTTGACATCCCAAGGTGTTCGTACGACCTACCATCTCCATAATTGTATTGTAGTTCATTTTTTCATAACCAGATCACATGGTTATTTTCCAAAATAATTATTAATGTATAAAAATTATTACTATGTCATGTTTTTACATCTGTATATTATGGTAAAAATATTTTCTTCATCATTGTTAACATACCTATGTCTTTTATATTTTAGGAATTGAACATCCTGAAAACACCTGACATGGAATTAACTGATTTTGTAATTAAATATGTCATTAAAATAAATTAAATAAATGGTTTATGGATAATGTTTTAATCATATTTTTTTAAAAAAACTAAATAATTGATAATTTTTTTTATTAAGGTGTTAAATGGAATACATTGCAAGTAGGGTCTCATGGTGAAGGATTTCCTATCGCAATTTCATTTCACTATGTGATATAACTTCTTCAATGAAAATATTATGTAACAATTATGTGTGATATAGACATTATTATTTATTTCTTAATTATAATTAATGTTTTATTTTTTACTAAATCACTCTATATAATAATTGTTAATTCATTGATATCATCTTTGTAAGTGTTATTCAAATCAAAAGGCCTTTCTTAAAAACATATATTTACGTTTTGTAAATATATTATTTTTTTAATTGATTATAATAGCATTTTAACAAGTTATTTTATGAATAAAATTTTGTTAATTATATTTAAAAGATTAATTTGATGTTATTAAATCATTGGGCTTCGATTAAAAAATTACTTATTGGTAAGGGGTTTATGTTTCAATCCAATTTCAATTAGGATGTTTCATACATAAATTTACATAGGGTAAATTCTCTTATCCTTGTCTATTTTTTATTGTATGGTTATCGATATATTATAAATTTATTAGTAACATCTTCCTTCATTCGGTTGTCAAAATGTTTTCAAGAATTTGTTTTTATGAAAGTCCAACCTAATTTCCCCTCTTAAGATTAAAAACCATTTTCCCCTTAAATCAATGTTTTGAAAAACATTTTATAGAATTTTCATGAATATTATTAAATTAATATTAAATTTTATTGTTACCCATGTTTTAATTTTTACAACTTTTTTTAATAATAATCATATTTCAATTTTTGAAGAAGGTATGTTTTACTAAATGTGTTGACAAAATCATTGTTTTAATGATTACGACATGAAAGTAAATTTATTACATCACGATAGCTAAATTTATTTATCGTTTATTTAGATGTTTCCATGGTTGTTGTCAATGAAAATATTTTAATAACATTTACTGAATTTTTAGTTTATAGGTGACATTTTCAATGTGAAAATGATATTTTCTTCAATTATGAGTTTAATAGGTTTTTAACGGTTTTATTATTCAACAATAACTACTACCATTTATCAAAAATATAATAAAATGGAGATATATTGTAATGATATCATCCTTACAATTTATCTATATTTATTATGATTATTGTAAATATATTTTCATGGAACTGGTATCCTTTCCACTGGTAAATAAATATGTAAAAGAACAATCATTATTTTGGTGTTGAAAAATGAAATCATTCATGTGTCATATTATTGTTATTTTTCTTAGAAATTATTCTAGATGATGGGTGAACTCGATATACACATGATGATGGATGATAATGAGATAGATCTAAAATGTATTGGGAAATGTGGTGGACCTGACTAGTTATAGGTTTCTCCTAAGATATTATTGGAATTTATAGGGTATGTTCTTATATATATAGTAGTGATTGAAAAAGATACTTTAAAATGATGAACTATTTTACTAACATGTTTTTTTATGCATTCATCTTGTTTTAATATATACATTTTCAAGTATTTATTTCCTAGGTTCATAATTATATACATTTATAACACATTATTATGTTAAATATTTATGCAATGTCCCATTATTTTTTATCAATGTTTGATGAGTATGATTAATGTTTTTTATTTCATGTACATTTATAATATCATCATAAATTGTTTTGTCATCTTATTCTCATTTAAGACATACAATTTTCAATTCTATTGTTTTCACTTTTTGAAAATTTGACCTCACCTTTTTAATAATTTTTATTTCCCCTAGTTATGAAGAAAGGTATTAATAATTTCATTCCTAAAAAGGTTAATCGGTGTGAAAAACATAGCGGAAGATGATTTATATTTTTATGAACCATTTTTTTCTATGGATAAGTTTTTAAGTAAGATATTACACTAGTTATCTAAAATTATAAACCAAAAACATCCTTTGGTTATATAAGTGGTCAAATATTTCACCTATATGTTATATGTTTTAAAGGGTTGAAATTGTTTTATGTTTATCGATATCAATGAAATAAATATAAATATTAAGTTTTAACATAGGATCTTAGAGTGATCGTTCATTTTTTAGTTGGTATCTTGGAAGGGCTTAATTAACTTTATATATTTTGATGTTTTCATGTGAGGATAAAATATGATTTTTCGATACCTCAATTAGTTTAGAATTGTAATGTTAATCATAATTTTAATGTCTTATACACCCCATTAAAGGGATTAGGTGATGAGATTTTGAGGTAATTAATAATATATTGGGAGACTTTTTAATGGGTTGAGGTGTATTTAGCCCTTAGGTTTAATGTGATGGGTTATTTTTTGATAATAATATTAAATTTTTTGGTATGTTAGATGGAATTTGTAAGAGGTACTATAACAATAAAATATTATTTATTTCTGGGATTATTAAAGTTATTTTTTATTTTGGGATATTTATTTATGGAATGATCTATAGTGAACCCTTGGTGTTATTGTAAAATATTAGAGATTATTGTATCATTTCTATATATGAAATTTTATACATTTTAGATTAAATGTCACATTATGCTAAACATTTTAGTATTCATTAATATCAAAATATAGGAGGAATATCTAGTTACCCATTTTTGGATTAAGTTATCCCTTATATAATTATTCTATGGTTTTAATAAAGAATTTATCATCATAAATACACATCATTAGGATTAATAGATGAGATTGTTGTGGAATTTAATTAAATGGTGAAATTATACATTTCTGGAATGTATATTTACTTATGGTTCTTCTCTAGAGGTTAAAGGATTTCATTTACTATATAAAACTGATCTTGATAGAAAATATTTATCTTATTACAATCATTTTTCAGGAATCGATGTGCTTCTCCACCGTAATTAGCTATTGTTTTGTATCCAATGAAATACTCAAGATCATTATCCATTATTTAATTAATGTTCTCAATAACTCTCCATTATTAATTGGAAATTAATTTTTTCCTCCATGTCTATCTTTTAACATAAAACCAATGTTCATCTATTTTTAATCTTAGTTATGTTTTATTCTATATAACCTTCATATTTCCATTTCCTTATTTTAAATAAGAAGTTTTGTTAATCCATTTTTGATATAGGTTTTTAGAAAAAGTATATTTAAATGTAAGACACATTATTAAAAATTTCATGTTCATAGTCTTATGGATTCAATTTATTAAAAGGGTATGATTAAACACCATGATATTTAAAAATAAAACAATGTTCAATAGCGTACATTATAAGCACCACTAAGCCTAAGTGAAAGATGAAATATTATTATTTAAATATGAAAGATATAACCAATCATTTGAATTCAGGGATATGAATAAGAGTAAAAAATTATAGTTATTATATATATAAGGGTCTTACGGAATTTAATTTAATTTTTAATTCTTAGTAAACAAGAACTGAATTTTTCATAAATTCATTTTATTATTCAAAAAAAAATTCTTAAAATTTTTTTATTGATTTTTGGGAGAATATATTATAATTAATTAATGAAAATAGTATAAATTATATTGTATAAAAGTTAAATGTTTTTTTATTTATCATTTTAAAATTATCATATGGTGAAATTTATGGGTTTTTCTAAAGGATTGGATTTTTAGTGAATAGTGAAAAAACCGAATTATGTAAAACAACCATTTATCTACATTGAAAAAAACCAATATTCTATAAATAAAATCCTCATTTAATATAATTATCATATAGTGATAAATAATATAATTAACAACATAGGAATCATATTTATACATGATATTAGTGTAAGATCATTATTTGACAGAAAATACATTTTATAAAAAACTATTTTTCTTTGGGTTTTACGCATTTATTTTAAATGTAATTTATTTTACATTAGGGAATTAAATTTGATAAAATCTAATTAATAATTTTATTTATTAATTTGAATTTCTTTGATGATAAAGTTTTTTATTTTTGTAATAAGGTTTGATTTATGGTGAATAGTTAAAATATAGTTTTTTGGAATCATAATAACTTTTCTGTTATCACTATGAATTAAATATGACAGATTTTTTATAAAATTATGGAATGAATATATTTTGATAAGATAGAAAATATATAATAAGAAAATAATTCAAATCAAATAATTTATAATTGTTCTAGGATAAATAAGAAAATCATTTTCATTGCTTACACAGTTCTTGAGCAACACTGTAAATATAGAATTTGGTGTCTTAAATATAATAATGGAGAAGAAATATGATTTCATTGAATTATTTTAGTAAATATGAAATATTTTTGATGAATGTTTTGTATATATATATATATATATATATATATATATTAGGTTTTGATATATATGAGAAGTGACTTACCAAAATACTCATGCAATGCCTGCACAAGGCTTGAAAAGTCGAAAAAAACATACTAAATATGTTCTCATGTTATATATGTGAGTAAATATAAAATTAGAATAAATATTTAAGTATATATTTAATTAAATTAATTTATATTAGGGACATTAAATTATTTTTAATTATTAGTGATTCCATAATTACCATAAATGAGTAAGCAACAACAATACAATTCATCTGCGAGCAGATGAAAAATCAAAAAACTGATTTTAAAAAATACAAAATATTTAGTTTTTTTGTGATTTATAGTATCCCACTTATTTTAGTCATATATTACATATTAGGTATGTGTAAAAATTTTATACTCAAAATAATGAGTTATATTGGTGTAATTAAATTAAAATTATGTGAATAGTTCCGAAAATGACGTCAATGATATTTTATAATAAATTATATTTTATTAAATGATATAAAAATAAAAAATATACATTTGAAAAACATAAAGGTATATTGTTTATAATATCAACCATGTTATGTTTTATGGTTTACAATTCATTTTAGAGTATGTTTGATGGCCCCAAATAATTAAATAACCTTGTTGTCATAGTAATTGTGAGGAGGGTTAATTGGGGAATACAACGAGCTAATAGAAATGAAATAAACACATAAAGTTGTCCAATTATGATTTTATGGGAGTATTTTCACTCATAATTATTATTTATTATAAATATATCAATTAATTACACAATTACATGAAAATTAATTTATGTTATTTTAATACCTTATGTAATTCCAAAAGTACCCCTTCCCTAACATATAAAAGGAAATCTAACATTCCATATTCCACACACATTTGGAGAACTATATCTCCAAAAATACATTCCAAAATTATTTCATAAAATACCACACCATATCCTATATATCATATTTTTTAATAAATATCATCTTTATTGGGATTAACGTTTAATGAAAATGAAATCTTCCAATGAAGATGTAGATATTGAAATCGAATATTGTAATTTTATTTTTTATTCTACATAATTAAAAAAAATAATCCTTATGATATATAAACTTTATTATAACCTATATAATTAAAAAAACTTACATATATTTTAAAAATAATTTTATATCATTTTCTATAAAATGGGGAAGAAAATATTTATTTTTGCATAAGTGAGGACTATCAACTCCACGAAGTGATGTGTTTCATTTTCCATCATCTCATCTCATAGATTATTATAGTGAATTATTATATATATATATATATATATATATATTATATTCATGAGAATATTATCATTATTGAATTATATGATTTCATCTATTTTCATACCTTACCATCAATTTAAAATCAATAATGTTGTCCTTGTGTACATGTGGATTACCACAACCCCAAATTGTTATGGTTAATTTTTCATCACATCATAACATGGATGGTATATATAAATTTATTTAAATAGTTATTATAATATTTATCAGATATCCATCATTATTTAATTATAAAATAGTACTTACCTTCTTTGCCTCATTTATTAGAAAAGTAGTATCATTTCTCAAGTGTATGTATGGACTATGATCTCCATGATTGTATTGTAATTCTTTACATAACCATCAAACATCTATGGTTTTAAAAGTATAATTAGCATGTTAAAATTATAATTCTTTCATTATTATTAACATGGTGGTAATTGATTAGAGATCCATTTGATCATGTTCAATATACCGAAGTCATTTTAATGTTACGAACCAAATTTCATCAAAAGATCTGACACGAAATGAACTTATGAATTAATTAAATATGGTATCATAATAAATAATATTAATATTTTAAAGATAAAATCTTATTCCTCGAAATTTTTCTTATAATGTTAAATGATTTATAAAATTTTATTATACATGAATTCATGGAAAAACATAATATGAATGGACACAATGTAAGGAAATTCATTTCTCAATTTCATTTCATTGAGGTATTTCACTTCTTCATTGATTATATTTCTTCAATATAATATTTTGAATTATTTTTTATTTATTTATCTTGTATTTAAACATTTGTATATTTAAAATATTTACATATAATCACTGTTTTGATAAATTAACAATTCAATGATATGATATTTTTATGGATTATTCATCTAAAATTGTATTTCATTGTGGAATAAGTTTATTATATGAACATATATAATTTAATGATATGTATATAATTCCCATTTAATATTTTATATCATAACTATTCAAATTTTAATTATATTTAAATATTTATTTCAATTTTTTTATGGGGCTTATGATACAAAAGTTATAAAGTGGTTTGATGTTTGTGTGTCAATATCATTATTATCAGGATTATTTATGATTGAATTTCCATTGAGGAAATTATATTATCATTATCAAAAAAATTCTATTTTATTATCATATATTTTTTTTAATGTTTTAGTAACTTATTTATCTATTTAGTAAATAAAATGATTCAGAATTTGTTTTTAAGAAAAGTTTTCCTTATTTATTTGTTTTCATTCAGAAATTTTTTTTATTCAAAATAAATGTTTTATAAAAAAATAAATAATATTTTTACTATTATATGAATTTTATTTATATATATTTTAACATGTGATTGAATTTTTGTGGAAACTATTTACAAAAATCTATTTCTAAAATTTTAGGAACAATGATTTTTTTTCCAAAGTATGAACCAAATTATTTTTTAGTTATTATGGAATAAATATAATTTCCTTCTAACATGACTGGTTTATTCTTGGAATAATCCTTTAAGATTTTGTTCGGTTATATTGGAAAAAATATATATTTTCTAATAGTACAGAATTTTTTATTTTTTAAAATTGATTTTCATCATGGAGAGGATCTTTCCCACGGGAGTGTCATTAATGGTATTTTAATGTTATTTTTATTCATCAATGAAAAAAATTATTTGTTTTAATTATTTTAAATTGATATATTTTAATGATATATCCTTATTATTTCTCTAGATGAAATATTTTTTTTAAAGGTATTTGCATTTAATATGTTTCTTTTCCATGGGTTAATCAAATTATGGATGAAAATTTTAATTATTATGTTGAAAATGAATAATTTCATGTGTTATATTTATGGTACTTTCATTGTATGTTGTTTATGATAATGATTACTCCTGATATAACTCAAGATGATGTGTGATCCAGATATATCTCTCCATTTCATAGGGTAAAGGTAAAAAGTTAATGAGATATAGGTTTTTTCTAACAGATTAATTGAATTTACCAAGTAGGTTATTTTAATTCTAAAAGATATGTTAAAAATTATATTCTATGTTCCCAAAATGATTCATTTTCTCTTTCATAATTATAAAATGTATCCCATACTCAAGTATTATATTCACATGGATAATATATTTAACTTATATGATTTTGTATTATCTTTATGCTTTATTCCTCAACTCATGATTTATGATCAACTATTTTATTTCTCTTAGGTTATTATCAATTACATTGATTATGACACAAAACTCTTATGCTCATCTAATACACACTGATGATGATCAATTATTACTTCTAATTTTTACCTTTACTGATAAGTTGAACTCACCCTTATCATGTCCTCAATTTCCCCAGGTTTTGATGAATGGATTTATTTATGTTATGCATGTTAAAGTAACTATATAAAATGACCTTAGTAGGAGATGATATTGATTTTTATGAACCCAATATTTACGTATCCACTTTTATATGTAAGTGTTTTTCAGAGTTCTCTAAAACATTAATCATAAATCGTTATTTGGTATGAAAGTGATCAAATATTTCTATTTTATATTATATGTTTAGAAAGGATAACATTAATCCATAGTTATTGATATCAAATCCAGAAATAAAAAGATGATATTTTTTAAACAGATATAGGTATTTTGGATCGGTGCTATTATACTGAATAGAAATACTGCCCAATTTGGATGACATTAAGATTCTTGGAGAGAAATTATCTCTAGATGAACAGGGGATAACTTTAATGCGAGTGTGGTACAATGATAGGGGTCTTTTGGACGAACATGGAATGTATCCTGGTTGGGAAACAAGTAAATGGATTCAGGAAGAATAAGGTCCCATGATGGTGGATTTTTATGTTTTATGTAGTTGGGTTTTAACCCCTTTGAGGAATTCTATAAATACTACTATACGGTAATAAATTCTGACAGAGTTGATAGTGTATATTTTATGTTCATTTAATAGGACCATAAAATATAGAAATACATCCTATGTTGAGGATGAACTCATACAGCATTACATCAGGAAACCCAGATGATTGGGTCATGAAATAGGAGACACCATAGGATTGAGTGGGGATTACACATATGGGAATTACTCGAGAATATAAGTTGGGGATTTATGGGCTAGGAGTCCAATAATTGTGAAATTTTAACAACTCTAATTCAATGATAAAATCAGATCTCTAAGCCAATGTGAGTCGTGATCAGTGTGAAAAATAAAAGATAGAAAAAGACTAAGAAAATTTTATGAGAATTTATAATTCTATACAAATGGGAGTTCTTCATTAAGGTTACACTATGATAGTATCCCTGGATCATTGATGATATTAACCATAGAAACCATCTCAGGCCTCATACGTATGTAGGAAACACATACTCATGCCTTAATACCTATTTAAATATTAGGTGTTATATAGAGGTTGAGGATAATGGAATCATACAATAAATTCTATGGGATTAATCTGGGATTTATTCCATTTTTTCATGACTCATTGAATATATAATTAATCTATTATTGAGTGAGGAGAGTTCTCAAAAACAACCCTATGATTAGGGACCTTTAAAGGGGTTGATGATTTCAATCTCCATTAGGATATTAGTGATTATGGATGATGAACGAGATACAAATTTTATAAATGAAATGTATTACTAAATGGAAATAAATTTGTGTGCATTCTGGTGTCATATATATCATGTGAATTTAAGGATCCTTGAGGATTTATTTTTTTTAGTTTTTACCTTGGTTTGATAGATACATGAATTTATTTAATTGGTCATTACATGAAAGGGATATAATGAAAATGATAGGTTTTCTTAATATGAGTAACCTTTAAAAATTATTTTTTAGAGTGAATTACAAGTTTTTCGTGTCACGGAATGGTTTAATCATGGTTATCTCTGGCTATATGATTTTAGACTCACTTCTATGGGTTCATATTGTCCTCTCATGGCATGGTGTTTCCTCATAAGGATATGACACTCCCTGTTTCCTCAATGCACATAGCTACATCATGATGGGGCTTAATTAGTTTGTCATTTCTATTGTGAGGTTGTATTTTCCTTAAGGGGTTGCCTCTTTGGGCAATATATCTCATGGGAGGGATTCCTTTTGATTAAATTTCGATGTATTTACCAGATTATTATTTCTCAAATGATAATTTTCATTTCTCTCTATGTTTTTTCTGTCTATGATGTTTATTATTTTTGGTTTTTCAGAATATATATGGTTATATATAACCATCCATCAGTAATTTATTTCACAATATAATTATGATGGTGTACGTTTCCCATGGCGATTCATGAATTGCTAATGAAATCCATAGAATGACCTCAAGGAGAATCAGAAAAGGTGGCCTCATGCTGCTTACTAGGACAATATAGAGAGGTGAGAAACCACACAAGGAATCATTAAATGGTTCTACAACACCACATAGTCAAACAAATAATTGGGAGAATGACCACATGGATAATATTTTAATGGCACTCTAAAACTATGAATTTAAATAAAGAAATGTGTGAATTTACAACATGGTGTGTCTTTTAAAAATTCTTTGACACCATTAAGTCAAACTATGTGATGGATCACATCAAGATTTCATCATCATGGGATTTGATAAATTCATGTTTCCCTAAACTATGATTATAAAACCTTCAACTATCCATTATTTATTCAACATTCATTATTTATCATATAATTCATTATTTAACTTTTCAGGCTTCAATAAATGCCCCATTAAATTCGAGTATATTTTGAATGATGAGTGGTAAATAATAATGAGGATGAAAATCCAACATAATCCCCATATAATGACCCATATATTGACTAATATATATATATATATGTGTGTGTGTGTGTGTGTGTGGGTGTGTGAGTTGTGTCCCATTATTTTTCACTATTCATCGAAAAAAACATCTAAAATTTCTAGTGAACTCAACATAACAAGAGAACTCATTTCCCTATAAAAAACATGGATATCACCTTTATGAAGTTCCCCATACCTAATAACCTTTATAGCTCCCATGGATACCTCATTATTTTTGAAGTATACCTCATGAATCGTGTGTTTCCCAGTTTCGTACACTATTACCCTGATGTTCTATGTATCCATCCTCATGATCTCTGCTTTAAACCATGTGCTTCAGGTGGTGACCTTTTGGGAGATGTCATTTTTGAAATTTCTTTTTTGAACAACACTGTAATTTTCTTTAATTTGTAAAATAAAATTGATCTCGACAATTTTTTATAAAATGTATCCAAAAATAGTTACTCAAGTTATTAGCATAAGGATGGATATAGTGGATGAAATCATTGATTTCTCCTAGAATTAACTCATTTTCCCACATTAAGCAATTTTATTTTATTTTTAAGGGGTTATACATGTGATCAAATCCACTATCTGACAAGTTACCCATATATGGGTCTGGATTAATAGATAATGCACCCTATAATGCACTATGATCCATGAAATTTCAAATTAGCAAGATCATCCACCACTGGAAGGTTCCGTGCAGAACATATATGAAATATTTCATTTCATTTTGGTTGAAATAAATGAAGGAAATGAACTTGGGTACTACTCATTGGCTCTATAAAGAAATAGGTGTGAATCATATGAGGACACACTTTACCATGTGTCTATCATAAATTGATCTTCAGTTGAGAGTAAGTTTTTTAGGGAATCTAGTTAGGACTTCTAATTGTGAGGATAATTTGAAATGGGATTAGGAGGGCCCTTCTTGGTTCCCCAAATGTGTACCAAAATCAAGAAGGAGTTTCAAGTACTTGGGCTATATTAGGTTTTCTCTCATTGACTTTATGTCATAGAAACCATCACATCATTATGGACATTCTCATTCATTGGAGATCGTA
Source organism: Viscum album (assembly GCA_963277665.1). Classification (NCBI taxonomy): domain Eukaryota; kingdom Viridiplantae; phylum Streptophyta; class Magnoliopsida; order Santalales; family Viscaceae; genus Viscum; species Viscum album. The sequence continues at coordinate 982,467,135 of OY728123.1, forward strand.
TATTACCACTTTATACATTATTAATGGAGATGTTGGGATAAGCCTCGAGGATATAAAAACGATCAATGGAGATATAATTTTAGTAGATCTGTATGATGATTTTAACTCTCTTCATTTTACATGGGATATTTCTAAAATAACTCCTCTATTGAAAATAGTTCTACTAAATATGGAATATGACATCATGTATGGAAAATCATGCCCAAAGAATAATATCCCATTTGGTGTGTGGGTTAGAATTTTCTTGTCCAAGAGCATAACATGAAGAGAACAAGGAATTTCTCATCTGATAATAGTCATGATATTTTGGGTTAATTTTGGTCAATGCTAGAGGATGGTAGATACAAAACATGGGGTTGTATAGTTATCATAGGAGCTGATCAAATCACTCATCAAGTGTCTTTCATTGCAATGATCATCAATGGACACATCCTCCCTATGAATGATTAAAAGGTCGGAATCAGAATTGGGACATTCATAATGGTGTCCTAGTAGTCCATAGGAATATAGGTTAAATTAGAACTGATAATATTACCCCTATTATAACACATTATTAGACATGTTCATAAGTATATGTTCGCTTTTTGAATTATAGGATCATTCAAAAGACATTGGGTTTCCGTTGCTGTATATATAATAGGATATCAAATTTTCACTACCCATGTGATCCCAAAATGCATGATCCAAACATCATCTTTTATATCTGGATGGGTTCATTCCTTATAAGCTGATGGGGAATGATATTAAATCCACATTGAACCTTCCATATAAGTTTTCCTTCACACCATACCCTGTAACTATCAATTTTATTACAAACAATTCAATAAACACCAATAATGAATGGGTGTACCTGATATCTCTACATAATAGTGTGGTGGATGAAATAATTTATGGTGGGAAGATATGTGATATATATTTTCATTAAATATTTATTTTATAATTATATTATTTTTAGAAGTGATGTCCCACCACTTCTTGTAGCATTTGAAATGAAATACATCTAATGGTTCCTTACTAATTATGATCAATGATTACATTGGAGGTGACGATTGTTTGAGTATTCATTCCATGTAACAATGCAAGATATTAGGATTTCCAACAATCATTGTAGTTCATGGATATAATCATATCCTAATTGAAATATGGAAATGATAATGCCTCAAATTAAAGGAAAAATAAAGTCTAAAACAATTTATGAAGATGTAGGGTCGGTATTAGGATTGAGTTCAATAGTGGAGATTATGGGAACAATAGAGAGGGAAAAATAGATATGCTAATAGTAAAGTATATTTATATAGTTGTAACGATGAATATAGGAGGACATTTTCAATGGAATTGCCTTTCTAATCATAGGCCTATGAAACATGAAAAACAAAAGATTCATAATCATTAAATGTGTGTGATAGCTCCACCCTCAACAAAAAGGTCTCTACCTAAGACAACAAAGACTCCCCAACTATATATTTTTATTAACACAACACTTTTTATAACTTGGGTTGAGTGGGAAACCAAGAGAGGAAACATATTTATCAAGTATTTATATTTCTCTCTTTAAAATAGATTGGGAGGAAGCACACATGAGTATGATTTATATCCACTCCTTATAAAATCACATGGTAAGACCACCCTGATGAAGTAAATAATCATCATTAGGTCCATGTGGTTATCATGTAACAAATTAATGATATCATCAACTATTATTTATTAATATCTATGACATTGAGTCCCTAATAAGGTGTTCATATAATGTTGGAAACAAAGAAAATCTCCAACAAAAGAGGTAGAACAAATATTTTACTTTTCTTGTAACATGAGTTTTCAAGTTTTTAAATTACCTTCATCTTCACACATATAATATATATTGAATATGAATTATTACCTACCCCTTCTCCATATTACGCTAGTAGTGACACATTTTTGGGTGATGATGCTTATATAAGTTTCAATGTCAGGAAAGAAGGATCTCCCATTATATTAGAATTTTTGGCACCATCCTCTAATGTTCCAATTGTTCTAATTAAGAAATCGATGATCCTTCCCATAGATCTATCCCAAGTTGGTTTCAGAAAATAGGATTGAACATGTAAATTCAAATCTACTATTTTTCTAGGGATGATGAGTTAGTATTTTATCACACCCACCTACAGTAATATTTTTTCACAATGTTATCCCATTCATTCATTGATGGACATGCAAGGTCACACAAGAACAAGAGAATCACATACTCAGAAAAGCATTACCACATGGACTTGAATAGGTACAATAACTATTGACTACCAAAGGAACTCAAATGAAATGTCTCATCACTATGTGTCTACTATTTTCCCAATAGACATGAGGCTAATAGTGGGCCCTGTGGAATCCGCATCCCCATTCTAATGGATCAGAAACTAAAAGAAATAATTTCATAAATCCCAATCCAAAATATACCCTCTATATAAGAAAACAATCCACTACTCCTTTAATTGGTACCCTTATAAAGATGGTATCATTAAGATAGATATAATGTTGTGTTTATGACGTCCCAAAGAAAGATTCTAATTTAGAATCATTGATTATTTTTCCTATGAATCAAGGATTAAAGGATAACCTGATTAAGATCTAAGATGAAGTTATATATTCTAGAGAATATATTACTAGTATAAGATAAATTTTGTTAGATGATATGTTTCCCTAAAATTAAAAACAATTCCTCATATTAAGCTAATAATTATTTATCATGATTCTATAATTAGTGATATTTATAATTCCTTACTGGGTGATATTCCATCACGATTTATAGCTTAATACGAGGATTCACTATTTCTGGAAGAAACACTTATTATCACATTAAGTTGATGGTGTAAGATGATGATGAAATACCATAATTAATTATAATGATCTATATCTCTCAATCCTAATTTATTTTCCTCCTCTCTAAATAATGATTATTGTATATTTGTTTTAGTCAGGTTTATTTACAGTAGAAGAGATATATGATTCTATCATCCCAATGCCTCAATAAATGATTGTGATGGGATTCCATGGAGATGGATTGTTGGATCAGTAATTGAGTGTCGAGGATAAATAATCTATTCTTTATATATCTCTAGAGTACATTCCACCGTTATAATGAAACATTGATTGTAACTATGTGGTTTTGGATTCTTATCCATTCACATGAATGTCCTTGTGAAGATATTCTAGAAGCTAATTTCCCAAACTATTGTAAATAAATTCTCAATGATGTTACATGTAATTTGTTGTATGATCAACAATCTTAGACATGAAATGTTTGAATATAAATCTATTTATGATGTGGTAAAATAATTCATTTATACATGATAGTGTGAACATGTATTAGAAATAATTCCTTTTATGATGGAGTATTTATTAACTATCATGAACATTATGGATAATATAATCCTAAGGTTATTCCAACTTATAAAGATAGTGATGATGTGCCATCCTTGCCTTTTTGAAGGATGGTCTTCAGTTAACATACATATTCTTATGTTGTGTCATCTTTAATAATATCTATTCACCATATATAAGGAAATCAGGAACCACCATTAGTATGTTAAAGAGACAATGAAGGAAATGGTGGGAATTATTATGATGGTTGTAATATTGCTTCCACATGTTGAGGATGAAGCTGTTAGGATGGTTGAAATATTATATAAAGATAATAAAATTAATCAACCAATTGAAAACATTTATTATTATATGGAATGTATCAAAAGTCATATGTTTACCCTTTTTGTAATGGGATGGGAGTATCTCTGAGATATGGAATTTCCACCATCCTCTTTTTGATCAATGAATGAAAACATATTATATCCATAATATGTTGTGAAATTTATATTACTCTTTCATCACTATTTTATTTATAGTTTGTAATCATAATTCAAAAATAAAGTTGTATAATCAAGATGACATGAATGTTAAAAATAATTGAACTATAATAATATAATAAATTTATTCAGTGAGGTTTCATCATTGTCGTGGTTCAAAGATAAGTGTTGGAAGAAATATTATTATCACACACGACATTTTTACTACTTGGAATATTATTATCATGGGTGTGGATCATAGTTGGATAAAGGATTGCATAACTTTATAGTACAATATAATTTGTCTATTGTAATGATTTATTCCTAGGCATGACCCATGGATGAATATAATATAAAATAAAATCATGTTCACTATATTTGGTCTATTTTGATTAATATTTAATTAATGGGATAAGGGAAACATAAGGGAAATTTTTAAATGAGGATTCTATTGTTCAAGAGGTTTTGAGTACTACAAAATAATTTTCTAATGAGATTTTAAATAATGTCTACCAATAATGTGATAAGAGTGGTAGAGTGATCTAATTATTTTCCTAGCCAATTGTCTGCATAGATTGTCTTTTTAAATGACTATATGTTGGGATCCAAAATCATTGATACTCTTATTAAAACACACAAATATTTTACTAAGACTCCTATTAAAGATACTTAATTGGAAGGGTCCTGGAATTTTCATAGGCCACTATTTATGGGTCTTCAACCTAATGAACTTTGGTAATTTTCAATTTTGAATGCATATTTTCTCCAAAATCATAAGATATTTTTCCTCAGTGAGAATGGAATAAAACGTTTTCCCCAGGTTTCACTTTGCGAGTTTTCAAAACTGTTGATTTGTGAGTTTCTTTTCTTTGGTCATTTTGAGGTCATTCATGTCGGAAAACTATAGCTGATATTAATGCACATGCCTCTTCAACTGTGTTTCACAACAGTTTAAGGTTATGTTATTCTAACTACAAAATTTTGTTCATTACATCTTGTAAGCAAATCGAAAAATCTGAAAAGAATGGTGGTCATGGTGTAAAAATAGATTATAATAGAAAATGGGTATCCATTTTATAGTCATGATGATCATACCATTGTTTCATGTGGTTTAGGTTGACACAATAAGGAACAAGAGAGGATTAAGAATAAAATGTTTCATCCTTTCTCTAAAATGGGTACAAGGAAATAAATCGTAAGGTATAGGATATTAAATCCATTTAATGTTTTATTTATGAATTGAATAAATCATCACTAAAAAATCACGAATCAAGGATTATGAGGCAAGGTAAATATTTCATGAATGACTACCACCCATGTTTGAAGTATGGTTTCCACCATAATATCACAACGATGTATAGAGATGAGAGGACCTGTTAATTGGGATGTATAAAATCCAATTGATGGATGTAGAAATTATAGGTTCATACATATGATCCAACATGGGGAATGTATACATATCCTTGAGAATGTTTCACATGGTTCTGAATACACATGTTACTGATATCCATGAGAGATTTATGATAATTAAAACACTTAAGGAATGAAGTTAATTCATTGTATATAGGACATTATGGAGGGTTATGGAACTACAAATGTTTACATCAACATGTATCTAATATATTTATTTTGTGAAGGGACAAGATATATAATTTCCCATGATTTTTCCAAGACCAAGGGGTTTAGTGAGGATGATTAAGCTTCCCCAAAGGCCCCATGGGGGGCCAAAGGAGATTTTTATATTTTCAATTTTTTCCTCTAATTTTGTTCCTATCACTTGAAATTTTAATACTTAGTGAGAATAGACATTACTTTTACTGAAACCTCAATTTATAGGTTTTCAGATGAACTGGTTTTATATCCCATTAACCAAAAGCTTAATGACTTGTGACTTAGAAAATCCCAATCTATAGTTCTAGGTTGTAAAAATTTGTCTCAAGAGTGTTGACAATAACATCATTTAGATTTAAAAAAATTGATTGATTATTTGGCTAATATGGAATAAAATAATCCCAATATGAATGATTGTTTCATTGTCAACATAGACTATAAGTACACGGCCTTCAAACATTACATAATCTTGAATTAAATGCATAGTTCACATTGATGATCTTTTCAGATTTAGTGTTTTAGATAATTAGGTACTAACTATTACATTACATATCAAAAGGTTCAAAGTAGACACTTCAACTCAGTTCCAATTTTTTTACAAAATAAAAACTCTTAAAAAAAGTGCCATGTCCAGTTCCATGCTTTAGATAGCATGGCTATTCATTGATCTAACCCTTGATCCTATTCATCTTTATGTCCTGTGAAAAACATTACAAAACATGGGATGAGCATAAAAAGATCAGTTTGGGTTATAAAAAAAATACAAATTTTTTTTTGTCACTACATACATAACATAAGCTCTTTAACATACCTCATGAAATCATAATATTTATGAATCACACTTAGAAAACAGAAATCATAATGGTAAATTCTGGAATACATATCATACTTATATTGTTGCTATCACAACTACATAGGGAGTTATATTTGGAATAATCATCACAGTATATTCCCTAAATTTCTTAGGAGAAACATTCACATTTACCTCAGTCACATTACCCAAGGCATTGGAGATCTATCTTAGGCTCACCCACCATAGGTTTATCACAGAACCACCCGTATATGAAGATATTTTCCAAGAACCATTACATAATCATAACACATAAAAAAACATAAAGGAAAGATAAAATTTCCACATTTAAATCAAAATATATATCATTTAAATATATTTTCATAACAAATACATTTTCAAAACCATTTTCAAAACCAAAATATGTAAAAGAGTATGTGGTATTTTGTTTCCTTTTAAAAACATTACGGCTTGTCAAGTAAGACAAAGATCATATAATACTTGGAGCGGTGGAAAGTTCATTGTCACCGCTTACATTAAAAGAAACATTATTGTTTTTCATTTAGTAAAACTCCTTGTTGAAAAATATTCCCTTTCAATGAAATGAAATTTCAAATGTGGTTATACAGCAATTTAAAGAAAGTCGTGTATAAAACAAAATGTGCCACAATAAAAGGAGATTGAGACGAAGCCCCTTACAAAGTTAATTTAGAAAATAAAATAGATTGATTATGTGTATTTAATATAAGAACACCTAAAGAAAGTATAAATACATGATAAGATTTAAAAATTCATTTCTCACATAATCAATGAACAACATAGACAAGATAGAGAAGATCAACCCAAAGAACGAAAATTGGGTTTAGAAGTTCCCTTACCTCGTGTCCGACTTGACTCGTTTGTTCTTTAATCTCATGAATAATAAAATAAAGTTAATTTTAACTTTCTTAAGAACATTTTTCAATTTTATTATTCCATTTATATCACATATTTCCATGTTATGAACATTATGAAATCATTTATGATAATAACTGTCCTTTCTAGGATATTTGGTACTTGAGTCAAAGTTGAACTTCTAATATTTACAAGTTATCTATCTGGTTAAAATTACATTATATATAGAATGATATTAATGATTCAAATAGAATATATATATTATATATTCATTATATATATGTATTTATAATAGTACCTAACAGTTGGAGGCATGAAATAAAGTGCACCATTCATGGATACGGTAAGTCGTACGTATGCATGAATGCTAATCTCATTTCTATTTCTCAATTTAATAGAATTAAAACATAATGATAGAAAGGTGTATTACAATACCAGTATAAAATCATATATAATTTCATTAACTATATCTTTATACGTTCCACGTAAGGAATGAACGAGTCATATCACTTTGAGGGGGCGGTAGCCCGCACTTCCTAAAATGAGATTATCGAATTAACCCACTATGGAAACCATAATGGTATTCTATAAACAAAAAACCGAAGGATAGAAACAATATAAATATAACATATATCACATATAAAATATAGTGTCATCTTAATGTTCACCATAAGATGGGGTAGGAGATAATGGAACAATCATCGTTTCGTGAGGAGTTATTTCACCATCTAGAGAAACAATATGTTCATTACCCATTAGACAGACTTGTGTGTAACAGTAGTTATAATCCTTCTCATAAAAACAACCTAGTATATTAAGGATACTTTTTTTGTTATAGAATAATGTAATAAAAATATTTTAGGGGTTGGAGAAAGAAAATAAAACAAAAGAACTTAGAAGAAGGAATTACCTTTAAATCGGGTATCTTCTTTTGGTTTGAACCAAAAGGATTACTTAAATTTCCTTATACCTAGGGGAAGGATTCTAGGAGGAAGAGAGGGATGTAGGGAGTTTAATTGGACAAGGGTTGGACGAGCAAAGGGTCATGAGAAGTATGAGTAAAGGGTTAGAGATGAGAGCTTTTTATAAGGTGGTGGAGGGGCTCTTTAGGAAAGTGTGCAAAAATTATTTTATTATATAATGATTTTCAGTTTCTAAATGTCCAAATCTTATTAAAGTAGATGATAAAGTAACTCATGGTCGATATAGAATCATCCAATAAGAATTTTATAGGTTTTCTATATTATTTTAATCATTATAATATTATTTATTTAAATCATTTATTAATGAGGTATACACTGCATCATTATTGTGTCACAAATAATTTAATTTATTTGATGTCAGAAAATTATAAAACAATTAACATGATGTAGGAAATCATTTTATATTTAAAATACATATTTATAGTTGAAGAGAGAAATTATATAACCCCATGTAAAATGTGATTTTAAAAAATATATTTGCTTATGTTATTTTTTCCTTTACGTTAAGTTAATTAAAATAAAGTGCCATTATCAATCCCAAGTGGCCCCATGGGGTCCCAAAATCGACCCAAGGATGCCCATGGTCAGATATTTATTAACCAACAGAATTAGGACACATGTTAGGGTAATTTAATATTATTATAATATTACTGTTTAACCCATAATACCCAGATATATCTTTTAACCATGGTAAATAAAATATTTACAAAAGTAAATATTCATAATGTCTAAAAATAAAAGTTACATATTTCCACTATCTAGAAATCTTGATTCCAAATATAGAATCCATTTTTTGAAATTCAAAACACAGAAGTTGAAGAAATTAATTTAAAATTATTTCCAACTGTCAAAATAAAAGGCGTGTTTTTAAGAAATAACTATCAAAAGATTGACACATGTTTATGTCCATTTTCAATGTGAAATTACTTCTAATGACCAAAATTAGATTAAATAGTAAAAATATTTAATAATTGAACTGTAAAACAATTAAAAAGATAACCTAACCATATAAATAAATTAGATTAAAAGGCTATTTTGAATTAAAATATAGTATTTTTCAATATTCATAAAAAATGAGCTTTATTAGAAAAATACCAAAATGTCATCCAAATTATTTCTTGATATCCCAATTCTAAAGAATAATATTTTATGTCAAATAGAACATATAAATGTGAAAAAACAAGATTTAAAGATGGTTCACCATCAAAAGGTGGTAAATCATCTTTTGAATGTAAATTATGCATAAAATTAGATTCAATCACATTTTAAGCCAATAACTAGTATTGGATAAATGTAAAATCATTTAAAAAACATGTATAATCATATTGTTGTCAGTTCTGTTCATTACAGAAAATACAACAACTTGGCGTCAACAACCATTTAAAATAATATTATTATATTATTATTTTGCAACATAAGATTTCATAGAATCCCGTTGTTGGTATCAGGTACGCCATCAAACATAGAAACCCATTTAAAGTAAAATTAATATTTAATTCAAAAATTTTAATAATTATGAAAATGTTTTATTCTTTATTTACATGGTATTTTACATCCTACCACCTTTTTGAAATTAGGTCCTTAAAATTTTATTCACTTATCAAATAAATGGGTCGATTTATCCCTGATAACATTTTATGATTCCCATGTTGCCTCGTCAACCCTATGGTTCTTTTTAAAAACCCTTAACCTGATCAATTACCTTATTTCAGAACACATACTCTCCTCAGTCAAGAATCTAGACTGTTTATTCCTCATAAGATAGATTCTCTTCCAACTAAACTACCTCATGGCTCAAAACATGAGAAGTATCTGGTATATACTTTATCAACATTGGAACATGAAAAAAATTATGGACCTTGGATAAACCGGGAGGTAATTCCACACTTTATAAAACTAATATAACATTCTCTAGGATTTCATAAGGTCCAATGATCCTTGGACTCAAATTTCCTTTTGTACCAAAATGTATCACATATTTCCAGGTAAAAACATTGCGATAGGCATGATCACCTACCTTAAAAGAAAGATCACTCCCCTAGTTATCTGTATAACTTTACTTCCTGCTCTGAGATATTCTCATGTGCTTTTGAATCAACTGAATTTTTCTTTCCATATTCTCTACCATTTCTGGTCTGATCCGCTTCCTTTCCTCTACTTCATCCTAAAAAGATGGAGTTCCACACTGCTTCCAATATAATGCCTCGAATGGAGCCATCTATAAACTAGAATGAATACTGTTATTATAAGAAAATTCAACCAAAGAAAGATGTTGTTTCTAAATTCCCTGGTAATCCACTGAACAAGCATGTAACATATCTTCCATGGTCTGAATTTTTCATCCTAACTGCCCATCTGATTGAAGATGAAAAGATGTACTAAAATTTAATTCAGTACCCAATGAATTCTGAAGGCATTTCCAAATTTAGGAAGTATACCAGGGATCATGATCAGATACAATGGATTGGGGAAATCTATGAAAACTGACTATCTCTATAACATACCACTGTGAAATTTCATCTATAGAGAAAGTTTCTGGAATAGAACCGAAATGAGTATATTTAGTCAACCGATCAACAACATCCAAGATTACATTATTACCTCAAGATGTCTTTGGAAATCCCAAAAACAAAGTCCATGGATATATTATCCCATTTCCACTCTGGTGCCGGTAAAGACTGAATCATCCATTTTTTGTAACATCCACTCTACTTTAACCTACTGACATGTCAAACAATTCATAAATAAATCAGAAATATCTCTATTCATTCTATCCCACTAATAATACTCTCGATTTTCATTGTACATCGAAGTACTACCAGGATGAACTGAAAATAAGGAACTATGAGCTTTATATAATAAATCATTCTTCAACAGTGAATCAAAAGCCACAAATAATCTCTTTCCAAATCTCAAAACACAGTCATTATCAATGTTAAATTCTGGGATCTTACCCTTCTGAACCAACTCTTCCATTTTTGGAAACTCATTATCTTCCTTCTATGCTTGATTAGTTCTATCGGATAGAGACGATCTCACTCACACAAGAAACAAAATTGAATAATTTCTTACAGCAAAAAAAAAACTATTCCAATGTTCATCAAAGCAAAAACCAAAGGATCTCGTCCCAAAATGTAGAATACTTAATGAATCATTGCATTTTCGAATCAAAGCATCAACCAAATTATTTGCTTTCCCCAAGTGATAATGAATCGTGCAATCATAATCCTTGATTAATTCTAACCATATCCTATTTATCATGTTCAATTCTTTATGAGTGAATATATAATTTAAACTATTATAGTTGATATATATTTCACATTTTACTCCTTAGAAATTATGCCTCTATATTTTTAAAGAAAAAACAACAACATCTAATTCCAAATAATCTGTAGGGTAATTTAAATCATGAGGTTTAAACTATAATGATGCATATGAAATTACCTGATCATTCTACATAAGGAATCATCCAAGACCTTTCAATGAAGCATCACTATAAATAAAAAACTCACCATTTCTAGAATGTAGTGCCAAAACTGTAGCACTCACCAATCTTTTTTTCAATTCCTAAAAACAATAATCACATTCTTTTGTCTAAACAAACATAACACTTTATCGAGTTAACTTAGTTAGTGGGCTAGATAACCATTCAAAATTCTCAACAAACCTCTTGTAATAACCTTTCAAACCAAGAAAACTATGGATCTTGGTTATATTTGTGTGTCTTGTCCATTCTTCAACAACTTTTGTTTTATTCGAATACAAAATTATTCCATTTTTTGAAATAATGTGATAAATGAAAGAAATTTGTTGTAAGTAAAACTCACACTTAGTGAATTTCCCCAACTGTTTCTTCTCTTTTGATGTTTGCAAGACAACCCATAAATGAATTTCATGATCCTATTTATTTTTAGAACAAACCAAAACATTATCAATGAACACAACCACAAAATTATCCAAAAATTCAGAGAAAATTCAATTCAAAATATCCATGAATACAACAGGTGAAATGGTTAACCCAAAAGGAATAACTACAATTTCATAATGGCCATATCTAGTACAAAACATAGTCTTTGAAATTTTTGCTTTCTTTACATTCAACTGATGGTACCCCGACCTCAAGTCAATCTTCCAAAAATACTGAGCTCACTGGAGTTTATCCAACAAATCAACGATATGAAGAAAATGACACTTGTTCTTAACAGTAATGTTATTAAATGCTATATAATCAATTCAAAGTCTCCTTGAACCATCTTTTTTTTAACAATCTAGATATGGGAACCCCATAGTGATGTTCTAGGTCGAATGAAACATTTTTATAATAACTCTTGTTATAGCTTCTTAAACTCTAAAATTTAAATTTGAGCCATTCAATAATGGGGTTTTGAAATAGGCTTAGCATTCAAGAATAAAATAAATATTAAATTCAACATCTCGATCAGGTATAATATCGGGAAACTCATTTAAAAAAACCTCAGGGTACACATTTACAACTAGTACATCATTATTCTGAATTTTTCCTTTCTTTTCAATAATATGTTCAAGGTAACATTAATTTCCATCTTTTATTAGTTTCTCAACTTCCAGATATGTTATCAAAAGTAAGGGTTCATTTTTGTACACAAACTGAAAATCATTCTGAAATAAAACCTCTTTAGCTCTGTATTCATTATTAGCATGATTAACAGAAATCCAATCCATACACTAAATAACATCAAACACTACTAGAGGAAAAACAGTAAGGTTTGTTGGTGATTCTTTCCGCACATAAGGATAGGAAGGTTCTTATAATTTATTTTTCTCTCCACATTTACCCCAGGTGTTTTTACCATAAGTTTAGGATTAATATTATGATATGGATGTCTTAATTTACTCGAAAACATATCATAAATGAAAAAAAATTGTAGACTCCGAATCAAACAAAACATTGGCATAATCTAAACAAATAAACAGTGTACCTGATGCTACTTCATTCAATGGCCCAACAACTGCTGAAGTAGTTTCAAATAATTTCACCACCCTATTCTTCTTGTAGACTAGATGATTTCCCTCAATTTAGTTCCCCATTGAACACTCATTTGCATAATGTCCCATTTAATTGAACTTAAAACATTTTACTGACTGTAAATCAGATTGTGTCTTACCATTACTCTGATATGTGTCAGTGCAATTATGAGCTTTATGTCCCATTTTACCACATCGGTTTCACATACTAGAATTCAAAAGACATTCCCCAGCATGATTTTTTACCACAGTTTTCAAAAAATGTAAACTTAAGTTTCTTACCATCAAACTTTTTTGAAGAGTTCTTCCCTTTTTCTACCACCATGACCTCTTATTTTGTTGTTTTTCAAAGAACACTTGATCATATAAAAACTCCATTTCCACCTTCTCCACACATCGAACAAGTGTTTCATAACATTTAAACTAGAAAGAAGCTATTTCACTTCGATATTTTTTCTTCAATCCTGAGTAAAAATTATTGATTTAACTATCATGATATCGTATGAAATTTGGAGCATACATTTCCAATTGAGTGAATTTTTTTTCACAAGCATCCACTGAGTCATCCTCTTGTATCAATACCATGAATTGTTTTTTCATCCAAAGATAATCCAAATAAGGAAACTACTTCTCAAGAAACGTACCTTTCAATTATTCCCAATAAAAAGAATCAATCTACTCACTATCCCTAATATTTTTCACCATTGACCACCGCTTATCATCTTTAACATCAAATTGATAAATTACCAGACTAACCTTTTTATGTTCTGAACATCCCATGACATCAAAAATCTTCTCATTTTCTTTAATCCACCCTTCTTCTTGCACATTATCAGATGATCATCTAAATGATAATGGATTTTTCCTCGTGAAATGATCCACTACTGACATGTTCCTCTATGGTTTATCTGGATGATCTCGTTTAAGGCTACCACCACCATTTATAGCCTGAGTCAATTGTGTTGTCACTGCCACAAGCTATTCAGTTCCAATTCTGACCATCTCAGGTTGCTGATTTAGAAGATTGTCTTCCTCTTGATTTCGTCCCAACATAGACACTTTTTTTCTTATATGGAATACCAATCTAATCACAGAAATATCTAAGGCGATGCAACATGGTGATCTGTAAATTCTATATCATTTAAATATTAACATAATGTAATTTATAGATATTAATTTAACAATACGCTAATACCTAAAGTTATCTAAACCAAACTATGATACCAACTATAAGTACGCAACCATAAAAAATTAAATAATCATGAATTAAATGAATAATTCACATTGTGGATCTTTCCAGGATCAGATTTTTAGAGAATTAGGTCATAAATAATTCATTACATCTCAAAAGTCAAAAAAAGAAACTTCTACTCAGTTCCCATTTTTTAAAAAAGTAAAAACTCTTAAAAAAGAGTCATGTGTAGTTCCATGTTTTAGATAGCATGACTTTTCATTGTTCCCATCCTTGACCCTATTCATCTTTATGTCCTGTGAAAAACATTTCAAAACATGGGATGAGCATAAAAATCTTTGTAAGAGTTATAAAACAAAGAAAGAAGACATTATTTCATCATTACATAGATAACATAATATATTTAACATACCTCATGACATCGTAAGATTTATGAATCACACATAGAAAACATAAATCATAAAGGTAACTTGTGGCATCCATATCATACTTACATTGTAGCTATCACAACTATGTTGGGAGTTACATTTGAAATAGCCATCACAGTTTATTCCCTACATCTCTTAGGAGAAACATTCAAGTTTACCTCCATCATGTTACCCAATGCATTGGAGAGCTATCTCAGGCTCACCCCCCTATAGTTTTATCACGAAACCACCCATATATATAAATAGGGCCCATGAACTATAACATAATCATAACACATAAAATAATCATAATAGAAAGAAATAATTACCATATTTTAAAAACAATATATATCATTTATCTATGTTAACATTACAAATCCATTATGAAAACAATTTTCTATAAAAAAAATACGTAAAGGATTATATGGTATTTATTTTCCTTTTAAAAACATTATTTCTAGTTAATGAAGAAAAAGATCAAATAATACTCATAGCGGTGGAAAGGTTGTTGTCACCTCTGACATTAATAAAATGTACCTATTTTTCGTTTACTAAAACTCTTCATAGAAAAATATTTATTTTTAATGAAATTAAATGTAAAAAGGTGTTTATACAAAGTAAAAAATTAATATCATGTATACAACAAAATATGCCACAATAAAAGGAGATTGAGATGAAGTCTGTTAAAAAATCATTTTGTAAATAAAATAGATCGATTTTGTGTATTCAATATAAGAACACATAAAGAAAGTATAAATACATGATGAGATATAAAAATTCATTTCTCACATAATCATAGAACTACATAAACAAGAATGAGAAGATCAACCCAAAGAACGAAAATTAGGTTAAGAAGTTCCCTTACATCGTGTCCGACTTGACACATTAGTTCTTTAATATCCTGAATAATAAACTAAAGATAATTTATAGTTTCTTAAGTACCTTTTTCAAGTTTATTATTCCTTTTATATAACATATTACCATTTTATAATTATTATGAAATCATTTATGTTAATAACGGTCATTTTGTCGTTATTTGGTACTTAAGTCAAAAATGAACTTCTTATATTTTCAAATTGTCTATGTGGTCAAAAGTCCATTATCTTCAGAATGATATTAATGATTTAGATATCATATATATCTTATATATACATTATATATATATATATATAACAGTACAAAACAGGTTGAGGTAACAATTGAAATGAACCGTTCATGGAGACGGTATGTCGTATGTACGCCTGAACACTACATTCATTTCTGTTCTTATTTTAATAGAATTTAAAAATAATGATACATAGGTATATTATAATTATTTTATAAAATCACAAATAATTTTATTAAATATATCCTTTATAAATTCCACATATGGCATTAATGAGTCATACCCCTTTGAGGGGGGGTAGTCTTCACTTCCTAAAATGCGATTATCGTATTTACCCAAAATCGAAACCATAAATGTATAACATAAATGAAAAATAAATAACCATAAAAATAATATAAAAATAATATATATCACATATATATATATAGTTCCATCTTAATGGACACTATAATAGGTGGTAGGTGATAATTGAGCAATAATTGTTTCCTGAGGCGTTACTTCACCACCCACAGAAATAGATAGTTCTTTACCCATTAGAATGAGGTGTCTGTAAGTTTAGTTCAAATAATTCTCATAAAAACAACCTATTATATTGAGTATACACTTATTGTTATAAAATAAAGGAATAAAAAGTGTTCATGTTATTGGAGAAGGAAAATAAAACAAAATATATTAGGAGAATACATTACCTTTAAATTGGGTATCTCCATTTGGATTGAACCAAACAGTTTTCTTGAATTGCCTTATGCCTAGGGGAAGGCTTTTATGAGGAATAGAGGGATGTAGGGAGCATAATTCGGAAGAGTTTGGATGAGATAAGGGGCATGATCGGTGTGAGTAATTGTTTAGAGATGAAAGATTTTTATAAGTGGGAGGAGGGTCTCTTTAGAAAAGTTTGAAAATATTATTTTATTATATAATAATTTTCATTTTCCAAATTTCCATAACTTATTAAAGACTATGATAATATTACTAAGGTTCAAAATAAAACCATACAATATGAATTGGACAAGTTTTGGATATTATATTAATATTTATAATCTTATTTATTTAAATCATTTATTACTGAGCAAAACACTACATCATTATCATTTCATTTACAATTTAATTTATTTGATGTCTAAAAATTATAAAAAAATACCATGATGTCTGAAATTGTTTTTTATTTCTAATGAATATTTATAGTCGAAGATATAGCTTATATAACCTCATGTAAAAATGTATTTTTTTAACGGATATGTGTTTATGTCATTGTTTCCTTTAAGTTAATTATAATAAAGTGTCGTTATCACTCCCAAGTGACCACATGGGGTCCCCAAAATCGACCCAGGGATTACCATGGTCAGATATTTATCAACCAATAGAATTAGGAAACATGTTAGGGTAATTTTATATAATTATAATATTATTTCATGATCCTTAATTACCAGGTATGTCTTTTAACCAGGGTAAATAAAATATTTACTTATGTAAATTTTCATAATGTATAAAAATAAAAGTTTACTATTTAAAAAATTTGGAAATACTGATTCCAAATATGGAATACATATTTCCTAATTCAAACACATAAATGGGAGTGATTAATTTAAAATTACATCCCACTGTCAAAACAAAAAGCGTGTTTTTATGAAATAACTATCAAAAGAATGGCACATTTTTATGTCCTATTTCAATGTAAAAATACATCCAATGAACAAAATTGGATTAAATGGTAAAAATATATTCTAATTACACTTTAAAACCAATTAAAAATATAATCTATACATATAAATAAATTATATTAAAAGGTAGTTTTGAATTAAAATACATAATTTTTCATAATTCAATAAAAAATGAACTTCATCCAAAAAATGCCAAAATTTCATACAAATTATTTTTTTGATGTCCCAATTATAAATAAAAATATTTTTTCTCAAATAAAACATATAAAAGTGAGAAAAAATTACGTTTAAAGAGGTTTCTTCATCAAAATGTGGTAAATAAACATTTTAAAGTAAATTATGCTAAAAATTAGATTCATTAACCTTTTAAGCCACTAACATTTATTGGATAAATTTAAAAACATTTAGAAAAAATGTATAATAATATTTTAGTTAGTTCTGTTCATTTCCTCCAACACAACTACTAGTCATTAACAACCATTTAAAATAGTAATATTATATTATTGTTGTGAAACACAAGATTTCAAAGAAACACTTTGTTCCATATCGGATACGCCATCGAAAATAGCAACCCATTTAAAGTAAAATTAATAATTAATTATCAAATATTAATAATTATGAAAATGTAATATTCTTTATTTACATGGGTTGTAACATATACTATCTTGAAGAAGGGTTCAAATAGTTTAATGTCATGAATCTTGGACCATATAAAATTGAAAGGATAGACTAAATAAAATGAAAAGGTTAATAGAATCCTAAAATGAATAGAGATCCAAATTGTATTATAGATTATTTCATGGTAAGTTCACTTGTTTTAAGGACATAGTTCTAAGACCAGAAACATGAAGTTGGAGATGTGATAGAACAACCCACTTGGGGTTTCAGGGAAAAGAACATTCTAATTCCATTCAAATAGTGTGTGTTGATTCAATCAATCATGAAACAAGGTTAACAGATCAATAGTGATGATATGGGATATGTACGTAAGGGATGGACATATAAAATATTGGAATAAGGGTTCTGTTGGGGTTCACTTAGGGTCTGTGAATATTAGAGGGACATTTTATTGGTAAAAGGAAAATAATTGGTTAGTAGGCCATATTGGGGTGTTTATGAAGGATCTAAATTGGTGTGTATATGCATATATTGGAAAATGATTCTTTAAAATATGTATTTTCTTGTTATGGATATTCATGAATAATTCAATGGAAATAAAACATAATTGAGACACAAAGTATGATTTATTGAAAGGGGTGATAAAAAATGGTGATAGAGGAATTCCCGACCTCAGTTGACCATGGTTTGGTTATTATGGTCAGTTGGTATGGGGAAAATGGGTGATGTTATATAACTCCTCTATAAATGTGGTCAATAAATCACTCTATATCATAAAATAAAAGGAATCAAGCCACCCATTGTTTTTATATTTATTGGTTCCCTACAATAATCTATCAAAAATGCTGGGGAGGCACATTCAGTTTATAGACATGATATTGGTTTCGCAAAGAACTAATTTTTTTACAATCAAGGAGGTATTTATAGGTATGATCAAGTATGGGTGTGGGGTCAATAATTAGGAATTGATAGTGTGTAAAGTGGAATATTAAAATGGAATAGGGTTCCCCAGTTGATATTGATGTACATGGATTAGTCTTTTGTATAGAGAACTTGGGATACACAAAATTAATTAAATTAACCTTTTTATGTTCAGGCAGAGTTGATGATATATTGTATAGTTTAATATCATGGGAAAAATACTTAGATTTCGTGTAGTTTGAAGTCTCGTGAAAAGGAATCACACAACTTAGTTTAACATCTTGTGGTAAAGACATATGTATAGGAGACTTTATGTAGGTATGAATCATGTGTATAAAAAAATTTCCCCACCTAAGTGTTGAGTCTATAGGGGAATGGAATTAGGATGAAACACCTGAAAATGGGGGGGGGGGGGTATTTTATCTTGGTATTTGTGTTTTTCAAAAAAAAACCAAATTTTGGAATCCTATTGTTTTCTTAGTCCATATAAGATATAAAAACTCAAAATTAGAATTAAATGTGTAATTTAATTCATGTTTCCATAAATATAGTGAGATAGATTTTTTGTGTAATTAAAAGAAGGGCCTATGATACTTATTATAATAATATCATTATATCCCATAATGATGGGAATCAAGCCACCTATAGTTTTTGGGTGGGGGTTCCTCTAACAAAAATCCATGGATGAAAAATTTCATCTTAAAGTTTATTGCATAAATATGGTTCATATAAAGTAGGGAGGTCTTATTTTGAAATAATTTGGGATTGACCTTAGTATATGAGATCCATGAATCACTACACATACTACAATAGTATGATTCAACCATAATATAGTTCTTATGTTTCCTATTATTTATATATCAAATTCATGTGAAAGAGGAATGATTTTGGTTCTATATTAATAAGAGAAATGTGAGAAATTTTGATGTGGATAGGGGGACCCAAACCCTATGATGATATGGGAAAATCTATGTTGATAGAATATGTTGTCGTACCTAGGATGTTATATCATTGAATCAATATGTACATAGTAATATTAGGAATCAAGCCACATGTTATTCTGATGAAAATGTTGTCCTTACATGAATGACACCGATATATAGGGAGGATTATACAATATTTTGATAGAGGATAAAAAGTATAACGATCAATTATATGATCTAGGACTAGAACATTTTTCAAATTCATGATCAATAGATAAATAGGATATCTTAATGATATATAATTCATGTTAGGGAACAAGTATCATCAATAATATAAAATAAATAGTTTTTCATGCCTTGTATAACGGGACATATGTTATTTGTTTTAACTTCGTAAGATAGGGACAAAAATACCCTACCCCTAGATATGTCACATGTAAATCATGTTGATCTGAATAGTGCATTTATGGAACTAAAAGCTCAATAAAGTTAGACTATTTTGACAAAGATAGGGTAAATGGGATATTTCTAAATCACATGAGAGTTCATGATAGGGAACATATGAGGATAAAAAAATTTCATGATGAGTGAAAAAAACTACAAAAATTCAAACCTCATGTAATAGAGAGTCCCCCAATAGGGTTGGCCTCTATTGTTGGTAAGAGATCATACATTATTATACATTATTTCATGAATTTTAATGAAAAATTACTATGATTAAATGGGGGAATATTTTCCTCGATGCTGACTAGATGCCAAAGGAAAATATTAATTATGATTCCTACATATATTTAGTTCTCATGAGGGGGGAGTGGATTCTTCATTGGTTCAGATTATTAAAAGTGACCCATACTCATAAAATGGGTCGCACTTAGTAGTTTAGATTCATCTAGGATTGAAAATAATTTATACAATTTAATTTTATAAGAAAAAAAATTCCCAGTAGTATGAATTCATACAGAATAGATTCAATGTCATGTATTTTAATGACTTGTGTCAAGGATCATTTCGAAATAGTATAATGTCTCAGGGAATAAGATTTTTTATGTAGCATCAAAAACTGACAAAGGATACTATAACATGTAGTTTAACATATTCCAAATGGTATGCGACATAAAAAATATAATTTTATCCATCCATGACTATGATGTCATAAAATTGAGTGATTTATGTGTGGGGTCATTCATCGCTATTTTGAGGTAGGATCCACACAAACTTATAACAGATTGGAAGGGATTCTTAATTAAGATATCCCACAATTGGATCCAGGATAGGTAATTCTGAATTCCACTATATCTTTTAAAATATTAAGAATCATTCCATGTGTAGTTATTATGAAAACCCAACATTGATCTACCTCATATGAAAATAAATAACACAAGATCAATCCATGGTGTAGTGCCACAGGTAAGGTAATAAAATTCTAAATAAGCCTAAAACGATATTAAGAGATAGATTTGATATTGATATTCATTGTTATGGATATGACAGGATATCCATGTGCCACTATATAACCTATAAAGACATGAATAATAAAACTTGTAGTACATGAATGTAGAATTCCCCACATAGATCTACCTCATATGCATGGGAAATGAAAAATTTTATAATCATAGATTTATGGATAATGAATCATATTCACAAATACCCTATAATGTTATAAATTAGATATAGGTGAGGTGTATTTTCATTTTTTTAAAACACATTAAAATATCTCATGGAAATAATGGTTGGAACTGGTATCAATATAGTTTGTGTAATAGTGTAACTATTATAGTGCATAAGGTAACATAATCATGCGTGTTACTACACATCCTATTACAGTAGGAATATTTCCATTCAAATTTCTTCTAAAATAGTCCACATAAAATTAAAAATATTTTAAATCAATGAGGTTATGTTCGGTCATAGACTAGTTGGACCATAATGTTAGTGATGAGTAACACCACCAAAACCATTTAATCCCCTTGGGATGGAGAAAGGAAACCTTTGTATATCGAGCCCTTAAAAAAGGAAAATAAATTTTGGCATGGGTTCATTGATGAGGTACTCCATGATGGAATTTTTGATAAATATGTTTATCCTATATTGGAGGTGAAATTTTTATCAAGCCATAAATAGTTTCTTAGGATTATTCTTCATAAAAAACATTCATGTGAACAGAAAATAGAAATTGTACCTCACCTAAATGTTGTGCCAGAAAATAAGGCAAGGGAATAAGTTTTATCAACTGAAAATCATAGTTGATCGTAGGGTATGTGATCCAAGAATCACTAAATTTACATAGATAATAATAATTGTGCCATACTAAGTTCAAATATAGTTCTCCAACTACAATGATGACATTCAAATATAGGGGAACATTTTTTATTAGTGAAATTTTTAGATGATCCCAGGATATTAGATATGTGAATCACTTTGTATCTTGATATAAAAGGAATAATATAACTACTTTTAATTAAGTATAAATTCCCTAAATATATGTGGCCCATCTATAATGGAAAAGAAAATTTATTTGGTGTAATATGGTGAATGGAACATACCGTGCACCTGGAATTCCAACACGGATCAGGCACACAAAAAATGGGAATGGAGTTATAGAAATAGGACCAATATATGTATTTTAGAGTCATAGATAATGGTACTACACGTCCATTTAGTTTAGGTATATGATTTCTTGACCAATGTGTGTTTCATCTCAACATCACACAACAACGACCTCCACCACATAGTATAGCATCATACAACATGGAAGTTAAATGTAAAATTTAATTTCCTTGATTGTGTATGATATGTTCTGTCATTTACATGTAATATGATGTGTGAAACCACCATTCAGTTTAGTATCATTTTGTAGGGACATTAATTATACACCTTAATTTATTGGTATTAGGATGGAATGTCATTTAATGTTTAGTTCTGTGATGTAGATCCATTCCAATAAGATTAAATTTTGATGAAACAGAATAGTTGGGTCCTTTATTTGAGGGTCATAATTCTCATATCAATTTTCATTATAGGATGAGATCCTAAGATGAAGACATCCTCCACAATGTTTAAAATCAAGTGATGGGGATTTTATTCCACTCAAATTAGGGTCACGTGACATTAACCTCCACTATATTGTTTAGCAACAAAAAAGTGGATAATACTTCATGAAGTTAATAGAAATTGGACTTGGAATAAGATAAGGATGTTTATAATAATGTAGTTATGATGTTATTCAATGGAGTTTATATTAAAGAAACATCAAAAAAATATAGTTTAATGTCATAAAATTATGACATAAAGGAAAAATGTAAAATCATGTAAAGTGTTTCATGTGAAATAATATAATGGTGGGGTTGTGATACACTCCTCTTACATTATATCCAAGGAGTCAAAACCCTTGTAATTTAACTTGTGTATGATGTAAGACCATTCCCATTATGGTTCTTGCTCTAGAATCCTCTTCCCTAGTTCCATCAAGGTTCTCTAGGATAACACCAATTCCAATTTCATAAACCAAAATAGGTGGTACATATTACATAAGGTGATGGATATCCAATTTTTATATATTATAATGTTTTTTAGAATGAAAAATATATTATCATTGATTTTGTAAATCTCATCGAGTAAATTATTGGATTTTTATTCTTTTTAGTGTTTTCCATATATATAAATAATTATAGATAAAATTGTACAATTAAATGTGGCATGACATTTGTTCAATAAATTGGATAATTTGATATCTCTTTCATAGAAGTAAGAGTTATGGTTTGGTAAGAACACGTAATATGAAAGAGATTGAATGGATAATATTTTTCTCCTTTGTCAACCATCATCTAGAGTATATTTTATTCATTATTATTAATTTGTTATATATGTATCCATTTTTTACTTCATGAAAATAGGATAGGATGTTGAACTCAATGTTATATTCCATAATATCTTTTTCAACTCATTAGAATAGAAATTTCAGTCATTTTCCATATGTATTTTTTAAGGGAAACTAAATTTTGTGATGATGTTAGACTTCATGATGTTGATGATATTCATTTCCCAATGTTTTTTGGGGGATTTCCATTGACAATGTAGAGAAGAAGTTAGTGGTAGTAAGGATTTACTAGATCTACTAGGTTGTCACTAGAGGATATGAGATATTTACTTCCTTTCCCCATATAAAACATTAAAAATAGTACTTGAAAATTGGAAACATGTTTTGTGATTAATGGATACATTTGAAACATCTTTGAGAGGTATATAAATTCTGGTTTAATTCCACAACACCACATGTCCTCATTTCCCTAAAATATATACGTCTTTTAATTCTATGGCACAGATTTGTTTTTGAACGATGAGCATCATAGGATCCTACATGAAATTTTTACTTGAGTGTATGGGTTTCTACAACTTCAATTCATTTTAGGAGGACTACATGAAAACATAATTTATATAGTTGTTGTTCTTATTTTAGTTGGCATGTAGGACAATGTTGCCTACCCATAATTTAATGTGTTCTTCATAGATGGGTCTAAAGAAATTGTATTTATTTTACATATTCTATTTTGAGGATCATACATTAGTTGAAGTTATCAATTTAAAGGGATATGGATTTTCATGGTCCAATGAATGGTTGATTTAATTGATGTCATATATGTAACTGATGGGGACTAGTGAAACCATAATGTGATGTCTAATGTCAATAAATATCTCATATAGATCAAAATTGACTAGGGTAGAGGATTTGTCCATTACATTATTTGAATGAATATTATAGGGGAGAGGAATATAAATCTTCATTTCCATTAAAGAAAATTCATGCATTAGTTCCATTATGTAAAAAGGGTTGTAGGGGGTGGAATCATAATTATTAATGAAACATTAAATATTAATATTATAAATTAAAATATACTGGTCACATTTAGCATTCAAATGGGCTAAATAGAGTTTCAAGGAAAATCTAAGACCATGAAGAGATATTGGTTATCATCCACATTATTATTATAGAATTTAGATAATAATAATTTATATGGTAGAATCACATTCATTGGGAAGATGAAGAAAATATTGAGACTAACTCTATTGATCATCACGATTTATATTATTTTCATAGTTTGATATTGAGATGTTCTATCAAATTAAATTTTCCAGGTCTTGGGAGTGTTATAGACATTGAGACCCACTTCATATTATAATTCATTATTCATCAATGTTCCTTTGATTTGGGGTATTCTATTAAAAAATCGGTTAGAATCTACATTTTTATTTCCATATTTGAAAAAATTGAATGATGTAGTATTGAAGGATTGCCTCCCATTTATACAGACGATGAATCAAAATTCTATGTTTGATGTTATATATTATTGAACCAATTTGGGGGATCACACATTCTTTATTGTGCAGTAAATTGTGACACAACATTTATATTATGAAAATCCATGTTAGGAAATTATCCTTGATATATGAATATCAAACCGTGGTATCTAGACTCATTTTGATGAAATATTATAGAATCATTTCCTTTCTAGTATATTTTTTATTGTGATACGGTAACCAGTAAATTTAACCCTGGTGACCACATACATGATAATAGGCTTCCCATCTACCAGTTTCAGGAGATCAAAGGGTGTTATAGATATCACATGATATTTTTGAAGACTTAGAAAAAATATTCATACACTCAGTACGTGGATCCCTTATTTATCAAAATCATAAATGGGAGGAATTTTCTGACATGTTTTTTTATAAATAAAATAATATAGGGTAGGTACCCTTGAGGTCCTATGAAATCATTGAGATTTCATGGAGGTAGAACTTCATAGATTCCATTGGTATTCTATGGGTAGAATTCTATTCCATGGTGTTAAACCATGGAAGTAAGAAATATTACAGGTAGGATACAAAAAGAACACTTTATAATAGTTATCATCAAGATGCACTATTGAAATAAGTTGAAAATTATTTTATGTTAAAAGATAATAAAATATATTTTTCTATTTATTTCATTGTATTATTAACAAATAATTCCATGATATGTAATAGAAATGGATTAATCATGCAATTCATGTCACTTTGTAAGGTAAAACTAGAAATCCTAATGTTATAGGGCATTTCCTAAGATATGAATATCCCTCGGGGTTCTATGAAAGGGGTGGAATCCTTATCCTTAGACAAAAAATATAATTTATTATACTATGAGCACATATACATGAAGGAATGGTCTTAATAGAAATTTTTTGAATGGATCATGTGTTCAATGAATGGGACTAGGAATTCATCCATCAATATGTGTTGGATGAGTTACTTGATATTGATTTAAACATTGACCTACCTATTTTTTATTAGTGGGGATATTTTTGTTGATATGTTTCATGTTAACAAATCCCTACATGAATTTTAATCTAATAATATAATGAAAATTTGCTTTATATTTACTACTATGGGATGTATTAGTCCCCCTCAATTCCTATTTGAAACCATAATGACCATCTAGATTTCTAAAAATGATTGGTGCCACTTCAGAATATAATTCTTTATCAATTTATAATTCTTGGAGAGAACACAAAGGTTAAATTTTATGAAGAATATATACATTTCCTACCCATTTGGAGGAATGGAAAAACTAATAAATTTGATTATCTCTTCCTATTATATAACCACATTTAATTTTTTGAGTTCATCAATCGTGGTAGAGAAACCCACCTAATATGATGGAGGGGAATCTATGAGGTCTTCTAACTCTTATTTATCTACATAAATGATGTAAAAAAATATAATTAAATAGAATTTTTCTATCCATAAGATTATGTTTAAGGATGATCATCTCGAATGAATGATTAGGAGGTGTCCCCATTCACCGAGAATGCTCATGATATTGCATCTCTAGTGGTAGAATAATTTATAGATATATTGAGATTTGGGATCTTACATGAGAGAATAATTTTCAATTACTGGTGATTGAGAGGTGCCTTATTATCCTAAAAATGATGTACATAGCTCTCGGGGAATCAAATTGGCTGTGTGTTTAAAGAAGGAATAGTTACATGAAGTTTCATTCTACCTAGGTACGACCTGATTACCTCATAATGGTATTGAAAAAGATAGAACATCAAATACCATGTAAAATAGGTTCAGTAAATCAATTGATTTTTTTATAGATCCATAGATATAGGTTCATTTCCTTCATCATATTTTTGTTAGGGGATATTCATCATGAAGTATGTTATATGACTTTGTTGGTGTAGTTCCAAAACCATTAAGAGCACAGGACTATGTATTTACTTCCATATTGGCTACAATACCCACTCCTAGAGAAACAAAATTTAGTTTTCTATGATTTAGATGGTTCAATGTGGGAACAATATTCACTGAGTAATATAACCTTTTCATTGATAGGTAACATTAGTTGTTTATGGTATGAAAATGAAACATATTCTTAGCTATAATTCCATGGTATTCCCATCATGACATTAAATGTTGAATCACATAGGATTACCATGAAGAAAAAAATTGATAAATGATATCCTAAAAATATATTGTGTTTAATTCTTATGATGGACGTTTTCTTATTTTTTTTATAACCTTGAATGGTCAAAATTAAGGGATAAAATTCATTCAAATCAACTCCCAATAATCATAGTTTCTTTATGTAGATATGATTGATCCAAAATATATATTCAATTAGATTTTGATTAATATTTAAATTTTCATGTCTGACTGAGATGTATCGAGGTTTTATTTATCCCTATATCATGGAATCGCATTCCTTCTCTATGAATATGTTAAATACATGAAATTATACATGGGAAGTATGCATATGATACACTTCGTTCATAGGGGATTCAGTCTCAAAATCATGGGTGATAGGAAGGAGATTTAAAAGTTACTCACTATAATTTTTTAGGTGGTGAATAGAATGCCCAATTAATTTCCTGGATGGGATAGCATAAAAATATGTCAATACTTCATACATCTAGACTAGGGTTATGTACTTCCTGACATGGGATTATTTTTTATCCTGAGCTTTTATGGTCATGTAATTTGGTGTTGATGAACCTTAAGAACAGTTAGAAATTAAGCGTATGTATGTCACTCATTGGTTGAGTCAAGATAGTCTTCCCATAAATCTAGGATGGTCAAATAGTTATATGTTTTTCAATTGGTTTTCTATGAAAATTGTATTTAGATTAACCATAGAGGATTCATGGATGTATCCATGTACTTGATTGGATATATAAATTGTATACCCTCATTTTTAATCATTTTATATGGTTTTAGTGTGGAAATAGATTAAATACTTTACTTTTCAAGGATTTTAGATCCCCCTACAAACTCAGCCATTGAAACTCATCCCTCCCAACCCCTAATTATAGTCATGGTGTTCAAGTTAACATATGTGTTATTTATAAGAGAAAGGGTCTTCCAAGTGGAAGAAATAGGAAATTTAATATTCTGAATCCTTAGGTAATTATGGTTCAATCTGATGTGGTACTTCCCATCCTATGAATGATGGGGGAATGAAATTGATGAGGGTCTAAACAAGTGTGGCATTTGGTTGAAACATATCTTCTTAGAATTTATTATGCTTCCTTCAGTAACATCATATTTTAGAGGGTAGATTCGAGGACAACATGTGAAACCATTTTCATTCCTTTCATCTGTAAGGAAAATTTTATTTTTTCCACTATTTGGTAGGTTATGAGTGATATGAATCTTTATATACTTCAAAATTGTCATCGATTCCATCTTAAGTGTTATTGTGGATATTTATATTGTTTTAAGACCTCCCCCCAAATAGTTGTTGCAAGACTATATTTTTCATTTATTCATTGAATAGATCCTTTTAAATGTTGTATCATGTATAAAAAATCATTGAATCTATAAGGTTAATTTAATGTAATTAATGGTTTCCTTAGATTATCATAGATATTCTGAATGAATATATCTTATAGATTCTCTTTCATAAGTTTCATATTATGAAAATATATTGGGCTTTTATATCAATAAATTACACCGAATAAACTCTCATTTTAACATCACATGTAATTTGAGAGACCAATGATCATTGTCTTACTTATACTAGATATGAATTAGTAATGGAATTGACAATGAAATATCTATCAACCCATTATGGACTCAACATGTAAACTACTGTTGTATAAAAAGGTAGGTCCCTCCAATGTTAGTAAAAATCATTTGAGTTTTACTATATCTTTTTGATGGATTGTGTCAATAATTAGGCCACCCCAGGATATAAAATGAGATAGTTTTTCTATAGATATCACATTCCATTGAAGGTTGTAAATTTTTAATTTTTTAAGATTGGTGGATGAAGAATCACACGCACTAATTAAATGAGTTATTTCTAT
Organism: Viscum album; assembly: GCA_963277665.1. Taxonomy (NCBI): domain Eukaryota; kingdom Viridiplantae; phylum Streptophyta; class Magnoliopsida; order Santalales; family Viscaceae; genus Viscum; species Viscum album. Next base: position 982,496,406 of record OY728123.1, read on the forward strand.
TTAGGCTACATTAGAGCATTCCACACTTTTAGAGACTTCAGATGAGAAGAGATAGGATCAACGAAGAGGAGAGGATCAACTGGAAATAATGTTTTCAATAATATCTAAATGTAGGATACAATCGAATCCCATTGCTTTCATACCACATACATCAGATGTGGACACCTAGTTTGATCAGGGATGGGATTAATTTCATAAAATTATGGAAGATTTGATCAAATTGGAGGAAATTCATGGTCTCCCTTGACATTTTTGTTGAAGTATATCGATTTACAAGACCGAGATCCAAACTGGTTCTCTAGATATATACATGTGGGTTAGGAAAACCATTCTTGTTTAGGAGGAGAAATGTTAACATTCAGTTAAATTTTATACATATTTATATTATATCCTCTTAGTAAATCAATATTTATTCATTTTATATGGTTTATCTTATCCTCATGGTATCATAGTTTTCATTAAAAAAGTTAGTTGTGAACATTCTATATAGAGAGTGAGGAATAACCAAAAAATTCCATTTACCTTTAGAATATTTCCACTTCGTTGGTGGAAATTGATCATTTGGAACTATAAAATTATGTTCATACCTCTAAAATCCAGTACAAACAATTTCCTTATTTTGCTTCAATTTGTACTATGTCTCTAACAACATTTTCTTCATTAGGTGATTTGGAATCCATGTCTTGCTCAACATCTTCTTCAAGATAAACAATGATAAAATTCACTAATTCATACATGGTAGTGGGAATCATTTCATCCACAATTTTATTTTTGGTAGAATCTACATGCCATGTACTAGCTTTAAATGGAACATCAAGGGCCTCCTTCAATTCCCCATTCTTAGTGGGTCATTTTGGATTTTTAATCTTATGAGGTTTAAATTTATTTTTCCAATATTACCAAAACATTTATCTATTGAAGGTGACATATAGGTAATCATCAACAATCTATACCAGTCATTCCCCTAATGATATGGGTATATCATACAATGTTAGGAATGGTGAGGATGTTGGTAATTAGAGGCCTCCACCCAGCCCGAAGACAACTGAATTCCTTAAAAGTAGTGGTAAATATTCCCCTAGATCGAAAATATTCTAATGAAATGGTTCTAACACCCACACATACTAAACATGTTATGGACTAAAAAATACTAGGCGTAGTGGTGGGGTAAAAACAACCCCCAACAAAATAGGTTAGGGTTTCTCTTAGATGGATACCATGGATCCAACCAACTTGTATATGTAGAGTCTAGACTGGAAAACTCTCATTGAAAAAACACATTATAGACTAAAGTATTTTGTAGACTCTACTATCATTGGATGGAGAAAATCATAACTCTCTATATTATACCCATTCTCGAATATGTACATATGATGTGGCATTAAAAATTCATTATTGGAGTACCTTTAAACCATGTTCACATTATTCTATAATAACTTATTTTGTTCCTCTAATATCATGTTTTGAGGTAATGAGAAATTAGAAAACCTATATAATGATATATATTTTCCCTTCTTGGAGGTATTTGTCATACTACCATTAATGTGGGTTAACAACCAATATCTAATAATCTATTATAATTTTTTCCTATATGTTAATAATTTTCCCCCTTTAACGCCTCTATAATTTCATATTTGGGAGTGTAAATGACCCATAACATATTTTGGTCCATGGATAGTTATTTCCACATGTCCATGTTCTCTTCATCATCTCTATAGTAAAAATATCCCACATATTTTGACCCCATTTTATGCCTCCAAAGTGCATTATCTGAATGGGGAGTGATTCCATTTTTTCATGAAGATGATGTACCATAGGTTGAAATTGAGGTAGTGGTAATATATAATCTCGATCCATCGACTTCTACATGGTTTTTGGGTATTTTTGAATAGTTTTCATCTAGGGGAATGCCATTTTATTTGGTTTTCTAAGAAAAAACCCTAAGACTATGATTCAGAGTAACATACAATAGACTTCCATTGATAAATATACTCACTTTTTAATGAGTAGTCTGCAAACTCTCTAGCCACCTTGGATAGAATTTGTAGGGAATTGAGATCAATAGTATTAATTAATGTTATATTATGATCCTTCATTTAGTTCATTCTTTACCTTTTATGAGATATTATTTTTGATTCCCTACTAGGGGAGAATATGGATAACTTTATATGGGGTATTCATGTTGACTCTCATGGGAGTGATGGAGATGGATTGCTCACCCCTTAGTTTTAGCATGAAATATAGAAATATTCATTATTTTTCATTAAAATATGATAACAGTACCTTTATATTTGGCGGGAATATGTATAGGGCTTTTAGTTGTCATTTAGTTCGTTCATTATTCTTGTTCATGCTAAAGTGAAGAGGGGATTTTTTCCTACTTATATGCCACATCTAGGATATATAGATAGGATTCATGGATGAATGCGGGAATATAATAAAACAATTTTCATTCCATTATTATATACTAAATTTACCCTCAATAAGGATTAAAGATATAGGCATTCTCATCAGTATCTATCCTGATAATATGATGAGTTTTCAATAAATTAGTGGAAGTTGGTAAATTGTCCATCTCGTTGATAATCAATGGGATATGTTGTTACATAGTTATATTAGTGTTTCCATAGCATGTTTAAAGCTTCATATGATGTGTTCTATGATATAGTCAAATTCATCCATTTTTTCTATGATATAAGGTTATGATTCTGTGATAGTGCTGGGAGCATGTTCCTATTCCATAGTAAGAGTGGTAATATATAATCACTCATGTTCTCCATTTATTGTTGTGACATGACATTGAGATTCAAGTGTGTAGGAAATAATATGTTTCATTATTATAGTTTTTTTGGTATTTGTCAACATTATTACATTTTTTCTTCTTGAGTAGCCTGGGAGTTTTACAAAAAATTAATTATGATATGAGCCTTATCACTAGTTATTTTCATCGTATTATTTAGAGTAAATTTTAATTTGATCTTATACTCTGTGGTTTTTAGATAATCATTCTAGTGATGATCTATTAGATTCATCGGTCTATGTATCTAGGGGAGGAATCTAGTGGCTGGATTAATTGGTCGGATGTTGAAGGTTGGTGGATGCATGATGTTAGTGGTAATTTATTTTTTAAGTATCCCAACTAAGAGATTCTTAATATTTTTTGAGTTTACAAACGACTATCTTAATCACATCCCGATTGTTAGGGGTACAATGATAATTATTCTTCTTTTATAGAATCCCGTAATGGTTGGAGGTGATGATAGATGCCACAAGATTCAGTGAAACATTATTCTTATTTTATGGGATTATTGGATTTAGTTTCTATAGACTCTTTCATGTTTCTAAAAATGTCATAACAAGGCCATTTTTTAGGTACACCTTCACCATCATATTCACCAATTGTTGTTGGGGTGATGGATGGGTGACATCATCCTTTCAGTCATAGGGGTTTCAAATTTTATAGAATCTAAAGAAAGTGATATCTTGTTTAATGATTGTAACGAGCCAAAGTTTCATTAATGGAAAATCCCTCTTGATCCAATTAAATGTATCTTTATGAAAACAAATTTCATAAGATGTCAACTTCTTTGGTTTTATGTTATGAATTTTTTGACCGTTGTTAATATAGTATTGAATAGTGATCACATGGTTAGTATAAATATAGGACCTTAACAAATCCAATTTACTTAGAAAAGAGAAGCAATGGCCTTCTCCAAGAGAGTTTCTCCATACGAAGCCCATTTTTCGAAGCTCGGAAAAGATGTGGAATCCTTGGGCTATTCCCTTGACCAAGCCCAAGCTGAGCTTCACCATGTCAATCTCGAACGGGACCATCTACGGGAAAATTGTAAGTTGATAGAGATTACCACTTGAGTGATGTTATCCGAGCCAACCCATGAATCTGTCACCATCGCACACCTTACCCTTAGGTCTTATGCGGCTATTTTAAGGGGTTATGTAACAAATAATTAGTACTATTTCCTTGTACATTATTTTTTTATATAATAATGAATATAATTTCTAGTACTTTTTGACACATTGCAAATAGTTTTTATAGTACAAATGGTGATTTTAGTTATTATTTAGTTAAGAAGCCTATTTTATTAAATTAAGATATTTTTGAATTAAATAATATTTTAATAAAATAATAATATTATTATTAAATTAATTTTTATTAAATATAAATGATCTTATAATTTTATGAATGCATTTAAAATTTTTATTAAGGTTTGAAAGCCATTTTTGTCAAAACCCGTGAATTTTCAACAAATATCGGTTTTTATTTTAAAAGTGAACATTAACATATTTAGAAAATTATTTAGATAAAATAAATTTTATTTATGGAATCAGTAAGTCGAAATTATCCAACGGTGAATTTTTCATAATTTTCTGAGACAGTCAAATTTTTGGGTAAAAATTAAATACCGTTTAAATATATAATGTGTTTTATGACATCATAATGACCCAATAGTGATCTAATAAAATACTATAATACTTATGTTAGGAAAATATATGTTTTTACATTAATATAATGTGATTTTGGGTTTGTTTGACTTACTTTTCAAAGCATTAATGGACCCCACAAGACATATTCAACACTTTGCCTTTTTAAATTAATTTCCATGGGAGTGTGACTCACCTCCACATAAGAAACCCTAATATTTTAAGAAGTTCTGACTTTGGCCTTATAAAATATTGTTTTCATCTTCCCTTTTCCAAAAACCATGGGCCAAAACCATGGGATGGTTTGTGGTTTGGATTAATTTAATTTAAGGGGACCCAAACCTAAATAATAATGAATTCTCTCACCTTTCCTATATAAACCCACCCAAGATCCCACTTCCTCCTCACCAAAATACTTTTGATTTCGTCCAAACTCTTCCCTACTCTCTCTAGAATCCTCCCAAGGTTCCCAAGCTCCCAAAAATCCTCTCTCAAGCCTCTCTCAAGCCTTTGGAAGCACACTTCCAAGTAAGGGTTTTTTCTTCCTTTCTCATTTTTGTCAATTTTCATTAAGTTGTATTTCCATTTTAATTTCAATTATGAATGTTGGGGTATGGTTTCTAACCTCCCCAATACTGTCCTATTATTTTTTGAATTATGGGAGACCCATTTCTCTCTCATTAAATGCCTCTGATGTACACCTGTTACTATGCCGAAATTCCGAAAGGAACTTCTCTCTCTTCTTTTACATTCAAGCTATAATTTTGTATCATGAATCTTTATTCCATTACAATTGTTGGGACATGTATCTATATGACCTCCTTACTGTCCATTACATGTAAATATGATGAGTATCCCCTTTCTCTCACATCAACCATTTTTATGAATGCTTATGTCACGCCGTTACGCTGCCGAAATCGCACCGATTTTCTAAGCCAATTCCATTGTGTAATGGATACCATGTCCATTTATCCATCAAGGGTATCCACCTTTATGCACCTTTACTTATTGATTACAAAGTTTCATGTATTAATTCCACATTACTTTATCATGGAATAAATGATTCTATTTTATGAATCCATGTTTTATGATCCATGTGGCACACTTATGCATGAAATGAAATGTTTAAGAAGGGTGCGCCCTTATAGCGCTCCAATGCATTGGGTAAAGTATAGTATCATGATACGTCATGTGCAATGAGTGTTGACTCGTGCTAATTAAAGTGCAACTATGGTTTACTTGTGCCTCATGTGCAATGATGGTTTACTCATTCTTTATGTGCAATGAGCCTTGGCGCATGCTAAATCCATGTTAAGTGTTGTTGCCACATTTCCATGTTATGATTATCATGATTTATCATGACTTTATGTTCATTTTTATTTTATGATCTATTGATATTACTATTGTCTAACATGTATTTTAATCCTCATGTTATTCCATTTGTACTCCCTTACTGGGAATTATAGCTCAACCTTTTCTTATGCATGTCCTCAGGTTTTCCCATGCAATGATAAGTACGAGGGAATGTAGTGGTCATGTAAAGGAAGTTTTAAATAAAGATGTTGTATTTCATGTTTTAAGATTTTATGTAATTATCCTAAGCCCCAAAGACACTAAACCTCTCAATCTTCTTTTTTGTATCAAGTGAAGTTTTATGTAATGAATCATGTTTAAGTTTGTATTAAAAGCAGGGTTGTCATAGTTGGTATCAGAGGATAGGTTTAGTAATTTTTGGGATTAGGAAACCATAGTAAAGCCTTAGATACAAGAATAAGTATAATAAAAACATCCCTAAGTTTTGTTAAATACTAAGTAAGTGGTTTATAAAAAAAATACATCTATGTCTGGATACGAGCAGGTAGAGGCAGCTCTGGCATAGATGTATCCTAGTGGTAAAACCCAAAAACACCAATTTGAGCTAGACTTGAACGGGAACTGGTGCACGACAACGGGCCTTGCCGAACTCATGGTTACGACACTCCCAAGGGATATGTTTTGATAAATTCACATGATTAGTATGAACCCTTATTAAGGGAATTAAAAAAAATGCCCCTAAGAATATATGTTAGAAAGTAGATCATGAAAAGCCTAGATTGAAGCCTATAGACTCATGAGTTAAGGAAATGAATGTCTATTTATAATTCATAAACTTTTGTCTTTGGATTACCCTTTTTGTGTTACCCCCAAATTACTTTTTATTCCAGCCAATGGAAGGTAATAGGAGGACTCAGGCTAACAACCGTTGTGAAGATCAGTGTGATGGTTGTACTAATGAGATGCCAAATCCAATGGGAGCGGGAATCACGAACTTTGTCACGCTTCTCTCTCAGCTAACTCAAGTTTTGAATAGAAACACGGGTCAAGAGGAATGTCCAAACACCCATAAGAAGGAACAAGTTTCTATTGAGAGCTTCATGGGGCAAAGGCCTCCTACTTTTAGTGGATCATCCGATCCCACGATCAATGAACAATGGTTCAACTCCATTGAAAAGATATTCTCCATCCTCCAATGTTCTGAACAAGAGAAGGTTCTCCGAGCGGCTTATCGTATGGAGGGTGAAGCTGATCAATGGTGTATGGTGATCAAAAATATGAAGCTTGAGGAGGAGATCGAGGATTTGGAATGGATGGATTTCTAGAAGATGTTTTTTGATTAATTTTTTATGCGCACCCTCCATCTTAAGATGGAAAGGGACTTCCTTTCCATCAAGAAAAAACATGAATAATCTGTTGGAGCATACGAGTAAAACATCACAAGACTTGCACGATATGCCTTCGGCTTTGTCGTTACCCCCTAATAAAAGGTTGACCGCTTCTTTGGTGGGCTAAAGCTTAGCTTGCGGAAAGCATTAGCGATCCGTGACTTCGACAGCTATGAGAAATTGTCCGATGTTCCCTCAAGGTCGAAATGGGGATCGGGGAATCACAGGGGTATCATGGGGACAAGAAGCGTAAGGTGGACTTCAATGCTGGTGGTCCTATGGATAAATCCAACGGTGCTAAGAAGATCAAGCACCCCACTTTCCAAAAGTGTGGGAAGAAGCACCCTGGAAATTTCCTTAAGGGGACGAGAAAATGCATCAGGTGTGGAAGAAAAGGGAACCTAGCTGTTAACTGTCGGCAAGAAGGACCCACAACTGCGACAGAGGAGAGGAACGCTCCGTTCGAACCTCAATGCATTGTTCAATGCTACAAATTCATTGAACGGGGTCATTTTTCAAATCAGTTCCCTAATCCAAGGGTTATCGGAGGCAACCAACAACCTCCAAGACAGTAAGGAAGATCTTTTTCCATCACTTTTACCGAAGTGAACCCCAACAACGAAGTGGTGATAGGTATGCTAGTTATTCATTCAAGAATAGTGAACGTACTTTTTGATTTAGGTTCTACGCATTCTTTTATATCTCGAATGTTTAGTAGAACAATCCCAGAATCACCACAAATCATGGAAGTAAAGATGTCGGTGAGTACGGGAAATGGGGCAGTCATTGCATACCATGAATATAAGTCCTCCCCTATTATAATCTATGGATTTAATTTCCTGGAGAACCTCATCATACTCCCTCTGGTAGAATTTGATGCAATTCTTGACATGGATTGGCTTTCCTTATATAGAGACAACATAAATTGTTGGGAGAGGGAAATCACACTCCATATGGAGAATCGACCCCTGATTCTTTACAAGTGTCAGGAGGAAGATGAATCTCCTTTCCCTCCATCATCTCAAGCATGGATATTACTGCCTTATGAGCATTAATATCTGGCTCAGATGATTGAGTCCAAGGAAGAAACCATCCTTGAAGAAATGCCTATTGTGAGGGAATTCGCTGAAGTGGTTCCCGAGGAACTGCCTGGTGTTCCTCCAAGAAGAGATGTTGAGTTCTCAATTGAATGTATACTTGGGGCACTAAAAATATTCAAGACTCCATATAGAATGGTTTTTGTTGAGCTTGAAGAGCTGAAGAAACAACTACAGAAGAATCTGGATAAAGGGTTTATACGCCCAAGTGCTTCACCATGGGGTGCACCAGTCCTCTTCATCAAGAAGAAGGAAGGGTCAATGAGGCTTTGCATCGATTATCGTGAACTTAACAAAATCACGATAAAGAAAAAGTATCCTCTCCCAAGAATCGATGACTTGTTTGATCATCTGCGTGGATCACAATACTTCTCTAAGGTGGATTTGCGGTCGGGATATTATCAAGTAAGGGTGAAGAAGGAAGATGTACCCAAGACTGCTTTTCGTACAAGATACGGGCACTATGAATTCATAGTAATGCCTTTCGGACTCACCAATGCTCCAGAAATATTCATGTACTTGATGAATAGAGTCTTTAGAGATTACCTTGACAAATTTGTGGTAGTCTTTATGGATGATATTCTAATATACTCCAAAACCAAGGAGGATCATGAGGAACATTTAAAAACTGTACTAGAGACTTTGCGAAAGGAGAAGCTCTATGCAAAGTACAGAAAGTGTGAGCTCTGGTTGAAGGAGGTCTCATTCTTGGGCCATATCATCACAAGCAATGGAATATCTGTGGTCCCCTCTAAAATATATGCAATTGAGGGATGGCTGAGGCCAACATCAGTAACAGATATCCGTAGCTTCTTGGGGTTAGCTGGATATTATCGACGATTTGTGAGAAATTTATCATGATTGTACAACCCTCTTACCATGATAACTCTAAAGGGAGTAAAGTTTTCTTGGAGTGATGAAGGCGAAGAAAGCTTTAAGGAGTTGAAAAGAAGGCTTATCACTACACCTGTGCGCACTTTACCCACAAGTGGGGAACTTTTGGTGGTATTCAGTGATGCTTCAAAGAAGGGCTTAGGATGTGTGCTGATACAGAATAATAAAGTGATATCCTATGCCTCAAGGCAGTTGAAAATCCAAGAGCGAAACTATCCAATGCATGATCTGGAGTTGGCGGCTATGATCTTTACCTTGAAAATATGGCAGCATTATCTCTATGGAGAGAAATGTGAGATATATACTGACCACAAGAGTCTTAAATATATATATTCACACATAAAGAGATTAATATGCGCCAAAGAAGATGGATAGAGCTCATCAAGGATTATGACTATTCGATAAATTACCACCCTGGGAAAGCGAACAAGGTGGCAGATTCCCTAAGTAGAAAGGAATCAACAATTATATCAATGATGAGAATTGAGAAGGATCCAATCTTCTTAGACTTGATAAAGATGGACATGGGAATCATAAAGAAGGGAAAATCATAAATCCTTTCACAAATGATTGCTCAACCATCACTTTTGGAAAGATTAAAGGATGATCAAAAGGATGATATGAGAATTCAAGAAAAAGTGGAAGCTATCAAAAAGGTGAAATCCTCAGATTTTAATGTTAATGAAGAAGGAATTGTGCTGTTTGGGAAAAGACTATGTGTTCCATCAAATCCAGAGCTGAAGAAGGATCTTTTGGATGATGCACACAGTTCAAATTTCTCTATTCACCCAGGGATCAAAAAGATGTATCGAGATCTCCGAGAGAACATTTGGTGGGATAATATGAAGAAGGAGATCGCTGAATACACATCAAAGTGCCTGTTGTGTCAGCAAGTGAAGGTAGAGAGGCATAAGTCTAAGGGGATGATGCAACCATTTCCCATACCAGAATGGAAATGGGATAACATCACCATGGACTTTGTCACCGAACATCCAAGGACATCCAAAGGAAATAATGCAATCTGGGTTTTTGTGGATTATCTTATAAAGACTGCACACTTCATTGCTATTCAGGAGGATTTCTCATTGGATAAACTGGCACAGATATATATCAGGGAAGTGGTAAGGTTTCATGGATTACCACTATCTATTGTGTTGGACCGAGATCCAAGATTCACCTCTATGTTTTGGAAGAGTCTTCAATATGCTCTGAATACTGAACTGAAGTTCAGTACGGCCTATCATCCTCAAACTGATGGCCAATCCGAGTGGACTATCCAAACACTTGAGGATATGTTGAGAGCGTTCTCAATGGACATTAAAGGAGGATGGGATTAACATCTTCCTATGGTTGAGTTATCTTATAATAACAGTTTCCACTCAAGCATCCAAATGGAACCATATGAAGCCCTGTATGGGAAAAGGGGCAGAACACCGGCATGTTGGGATGAGGTCGGTGAACGTAAGCTGCTTGGACCAAAAATGGTCGGAGAAATAGTGGAGAAGGTGAAAACAATTCAGTAGCAAATCAATGAAGCCCAGAGTTGACAGAAGAGTTATGCAGATAATCGTCAACAAGTCCTTGAGTTTAAATTTGGAGACATGGTGTTTCTACGCATATCTTCATGGAAGAAGGTTATGAGGTTTGGAAAGAAAGGGATGTTAAGTCCAAGGTACATCAGCCCCTTCGATATTCTTGATCGTGTCGGGGCTGTTGCCTATAGACTACCACTTCCACCTACTATGGCCAATGTACATGATGTCTTTAATGTATCCCTCTTAAGGAAGTACATACCAGACCCTTCACATGTACTCTCTTCTGAGGTGGTACAATTGGAAGACGATCGTTTTTATGAGGAGAAACCAGTAACGATCTTAGATCATAGAGAAAAAGTTCTACGAAATAAGACAATGCCCCTCATCAAGTTATTGTGTAGAAACCACAAGATTGAAGAAGAACCTTGGGAATCGGAGGATATTATGAAGCTGAGTTACCCACATTATTTTTAATGTGGGAAAATGAAAAATTCGAGGGAGAAATTTCTTAAGGGGGGAATATTGTAATGACCCAAAGTTTTATTAATGGAAAATCCCTCTTGATCCAGTTAAATGTATCTTTATGAAAAATGTTTTTATAAGATGTCAACTTCTTTGGTTTTATGTTATGAATTTTTTGGTCGTTGTTAATATAGTCGTTGAACAGGGATCACATGGTTAGTATAAATATAGGACCTTAACAAATCCAATTTACTCAGACAAAAGAAGCGATGGCCTTGTCCAGTAGAATTACTCCATACGAATCCCATTTGTTGGAGCTCGGAAAAGAGGTGGCATCATTGGGCTTGACCCTTGACCAAGCCCAAGCTGAGCGTCACCATGTAAAGCTCAAACGGGACCGTCTACGAGAAAAGTGGAAGTTGATAGAGATTACCACTCGAGCAATGTTATCTGAGCCACCCCAAGAGTCTGTCACCATCGCAAACCTTACCCTTAGGTCTTATGCGACTGTTTTAAGGGGTTATGTAACAAATAAGTAGTACTATGTTCATGTACATTATTTTTGTATATAATAATGAATATAATTTCTAGTCATTTTTGAAACATTGTAAATAGTTTTTAAAGTACAAATGGTGTTTTTAGTTTTTATTTAGTTAAGAAATCTATTTTATTAAATTAAGGGATTTTTGAATTAAATAATATTTTAATAAAATAATAATATTATTATTAAATTAATTTTTATTAAATATAAATTATCTTATAATTTTATGAATGCATTTAAAATTTTTATTAAGGTTTAAAAGCCATTTTTTTCAAAACCCGTGAATTTTCGATAAATATCGATTTTTTTAAAAGTGAAAATTAACATATTTAGAAAATTATTTAGATAAAATAAATTTTATTTCTGGAATCAGGACATCGAAATTATCGAATGGTGAATTTTTCATAATTTTCTGAGACAGTCAATTTTTTGGGTAAAAATTAAATACCGTTTAAATATATAATGTGTTTTATGACATCATAATGACCCAATAGTGATGTAATAAAATACAATAATCTTTATGTTCTGCCAATATATGTTTTAATATTAAAATAATGTGATTTTGGGTTTGATTGACTTACTTTTCAAAGCATTAATGGACCCCTCAAGACATATTCAACACTTTCCCATTTTAAATTAATTTCCATGGGAGTGTGACTCACCTCCACATAAGAAACCCTAATATTTTCGAAATTTTGGACTTTGGCCTTATAAAATATTGTTTTCCTCTTCCCTTTTCCAAAACCCATTGGAAAAAACCATTGTATGGTTTTTGGTTTGGATTAATTTAATGTAAGGGGATCCAAACCTAAATAATAAAGAATTCCCTCATCTTTCCTACATAAACCCACCCAAGCTCCCACTTACTCCTCACTAAAATCCATTGGAGTTCGTCCAACCTCTGCCCTAATCTCTCTAGAGTCCTCCAAATGTGCCCCAAGCTCCCAAGAAGCCTCTCTCAAGCGTTTGGAAACACACATCCAAGTAAGGGCTTTTTCTTCCTTTCTCATTTTTGTCAATTTTCTTTTTGTTGTATTTCCCTTTTAATTTAAATTATTAATGTTGGGATATGGTTTCCCACCTCTCCCATACTGCCCTATTATTTTTTTAATTATGGGATACCCCTTTATCACTAATTAAATACCTCCCATGTACACCTGTTACTATGCCGAAATTCCGAAAGGAACTTCTCTCTCTTCTTTTACATTCAAGCAATAATTTTGTATCATGATTCTAAATTACATTTCAATTGTTGGGACATGTATCTATATGACCTCCTTACTTTCCATTACATGTAAATATGATTAGGAGACCCTTTCTCTCTCATCAACCATTTTTATGAATTCTTATGTCACGCCGTTACGCTGCCTAAATCGCACCGCTTTTCTAAACCAATGCCATTGTATAGTGGATACCATGTCTATTTCCCCATCAAGGGTATCCGCCTTTATGAACCTTTACTTATTGATTACAAAATTTCATGTATGAATTCCACATTCCTTTATTGTGGAATAAATTATTATGTTTTATGAATCCATGTTTTATGATCCATGTGGCACACTTATGCATGAAATGAAATGTTTAAGAAGGGTGCCCCCTTATAGTGCTCCAATGCATTGGGTAAAGTATAGTATCATGATATGTCATGTGAAATCAGTGTTGACTCATGCTAATTAAATTTCAAAGAGGGTTTAGTCGTGCTTTATGTGCAATGAGGGTTTACTCATGGTTTATGTGCAATGAGCCTTGGCTCAGGCTAATTCCATGTTAAGTGTTGTTGCCACATTTCCATGTTATGATTATCATGATTTATCATGCATTTATGTTCATGTTTATTTTATGCTCTATTGATATTCCTATTGTCTAACATGTATTTTACTCCTCATGTTATTCCATGTGTACTCCCTTACTGGGCATTATAGCTCAACTTTTTCATATGCATGTCCTCAGGTTATCCCATGCAATGCTAAGTATGAGGGAATGTAGTGGTCATGTAAAGGAAGTTTTCAATAAAGATGTTGTATTTCATGTTTTATGTTTTTATGTAATGATCCTAAGCCCCAAAGACACTAAACCTCTCGATCTTCTTGGTTTTATAACGTGAAGTTTTATGTAATGAATCATGTTTAAGTTGTAATAAAAAAGCAGGGTAGTCATAATGATGATTCTATCAAACTAGATTTATGGAAGTTAATGCACATGTACATATAGAATTTTGGCTATCAAAAGAAAAAACATCGATCAGTGTATATCACAATGATGCGTGCCAATAATTGTTTGTAGAAAAATAATTATTTTCTTATGTATAATATAAATGATTTCTCTTGGTATTCTCCTATAGAAGAGTGCACACAAAATAATGTTATAAATTTTTATTAGGTTTCTATGTATTTTTCAAATTATTTTTAAACAAGTGACTTGAAGAAGAAATTAAATTTAATTGATTTAAAAAATTGAGGATTACAGTGGCCAGAGTGGGTTTGTCTGGACCCAATGCCATCCTATCATGGCTTCCAAAATTTACCCCTTTTCTTCTAGTGACTAGTAATTGATAAATTCATCTACAATGTACTTTATCCAATTTGGAAAAATGGTAATGATGAGAATATTCTAATATAAATCTTATGTTGGACAACCCTCCATTCCATGTGTGTTGTGTTGTAGTAGGTTTTAATGATTACTTAAGGAAATCCATGGACATAGATTGTTGTTCATTAATAAAATAATATTAAAACATAAAATTCAACCCACCTACTAATGACCATCAGTATATCATAACCCAAACCTTATTTGTTCCAACATATAAAAAAATAATTTTTTCGGGGGTCATATAGATCATCAACCAAAGAAATTAAAATTAATATAATCAAATAATAATGTAAATTTCTATAGAATTTTAAAAATTAATTAAGTATTTTAATCATTTTAATAAATAATAAATGATATTATTAAATTTAATCATGAAAAATCTGGAAAATAACATTGGTATAGCCCCCCTTTCTCGATCAGTAAGAGGAAGTACACCTCAATTGATGTGGAATTGCTTTTGATTAGTGATTTAGGAGACATCACAAAATAATGGGAATAAAATTAATTTAAATTTGGGAAGTAAATATATATTAGCATATAATAAATAGCTTCTTGAATTAATCAATAATCTTTATACATCTTATTTAGTTGAATGAAAGAGACTTCACGGCATGATAATGGTCCATTAATGGGTCTCAAATCTTAATGGGTAATCTACAGGTGTCAAAACGTGTACACCCCATAATTTTCTATCCAAAACCCATCTCTTATGTATTTTATTAGTATTTACACATTGTGTAATAGGTTTACATGAATTATAATGTGTGGGTTCATTAGTTTTATTCACAATATGTAAATATATATGTTCTATTTACCTCACTAGTTACTCAATGTTTAAATGACCTAAAAGTTATTTAATTATGATTTCTAATAGTTTTTCCCTAGTTTGTCTCGTTCTAAATTTCTGATCCCAATTTATGATATTTAACTATATTTCAACTTTATGAAATCATTAAAAATACCATGTTGTATCGTTCCACTTAATCCATGGTGTGAAGCAGTTTTAGAGTACTACACTCATCTACCTTTTCATCTGTTTTGTTCAAAGTCATTATACTTCCAAGAAACATTTTGACAAGTTTAATAGTTAAATACAATCAAATAATTCATTTTAAATTAAAAAATAAATTGATAAATTAGTACATTCAAACAATTAACCGCATGATAGGAAAGTAATTTTCTTATGTAAAATATTCACATTGGGTTAAACATTATATTACATCATGGACACTCAATAATTGTGTTATATTCTAGGAAACAAAGTAATATTTTGTTATTGAATGATTCACATCAGGTTCACTTTTTTGGTTTCATTGATTTTTAGAAGGATTTGATGGTGGGACTGGAAATAACCAATGAGTTCCATTTCTATGATAAGAGCTTTCACAGTGGAATTACTTTAAAAAGTAATGTGGTCAATGGTGTTATTATTAGTAAAATTTTAAATTAAAATAGCTTTATAAGAGGTGCAGTTATGATCATTGTACCCTTTAGGGAGAAATACTGACTAATTTGAGATAATCTTATATATTTATGAAGTGTCTGCGAACCACTCCCAAAACCCTATAGAAGAATTGTTGCACCCATAACATAATGATAAATCATTAACATTCATGGATGTGAATATATGTTTTTACCGATTTTTGGGCATCAATTTTCTTAATTGATTATTGATTATTAATATAAAGGTAATATTGTTTATATCCTCCTTGGTGGGCACTCCAGATTTCAATATCATCTAGGAATATATTATGTTTAAGTTTTGTTGGAATATAGAACCTGAGTATTACCTAATATGTACCATTTTTAATGGAATACAAACCCACAGAGTTTCATTCCACTTCATAGGAAACATTATACCATTTAAGGTTGTGAGACAAACACTGATCCATGTAGTTTAACATGAGGTGATAAGGGAATTTAGCAGAAAGGTGCATAGTAATGGTTGGTGTATGACTTGCGTATAATAATCACATTATTGTTTCCCACATACAGAATATGTAAGAATGAAAATAGACAATATTTGTAGATTATTGGAAAAATAAGAAATTTTTGGCTTCAAAATAATGGCATGTTGAGGATGTTATGCTGATACCTGGAGAGAATATTGATTCGGATCAAGTGGGAATAATTCTATCGGGACTGTGGTCTAATTAGGTTGTACATGGACTTATGGGGAATCAATCCTAGTTAGTAATTATTTAATTGAATTCATTAGTAATATGACCCCATGAAGGATGATTTTTAAAATGGATGGTGTAGGTTTTTGGAACTCTATGGGTCATCCTACGTATATTTTATCTGTAACACCCTGAGATTTTATAAGAAGTATTTTGTTTTTATGTATTATGTTATACGCAACACCAAAGTAATAATTCACTACACACCACACTTTCATCGCTTGCGTTACATGCAAGATCATCCTTCCTCGATAGCTTGTGGTGTATGCAATACAATGTTTCACTAAAAAATGATATGTTATTAAAATATTATATAAATTAGCCGTTATGAATAGTAATACCCACTTTTTAAAATTTTATAAATTTGATCTTTCAAAATGGAAATCATTTTTGGATTCTTAATATCGAAATTATCTTAGGGTGAATTTTTGGTATTTTTTTAAAACATTCAATTTTTGATGAATAGTGAAAAACACTATGTTACAGTTTAAAACTGAATGTTTTATTTAAATAATTATTTATATTATTTAAAATTATTTTAGGTAAAAATATATACAAAATACCTATATAATTTCAATGTATTTCATTGGAGTAATTTTATAATAATTTTAGATATATAAAAATTTTATTGAACTTTTTACAGTCTTTTACCCACCTCCTAGGAGAATTTGAAAATTTATATAAAACATAATTTTACGGCTTCTGTGAGTGGAATTTTAAAAATCTGAGAGACACGGTTGATATCATTAAGTAAAATTATGTTCAATAAGATAAAAATAATTTTTTTATGAATAGATACTTTTTACTTTTATTTACCACGGTTAAAAGTAATTTGGGTAATTAAGGGTAAATATGATATCATTATTACCATAACTCATTTCCTAATTCTATTGGAGAAGTGTAATTCGACCAAAAACAACCTTAGGAATAAAATACGACCATTTAGGTCCACTTTGATTAGATTAGGACATTTATTATAATTTAATTCAATGAAGAGTTAAAATAATTAAAATCAATGATTAATAAGTAAATTTTTTTTAATATGTGGTTATACATAAGATAAATTAGACTATAAATATTAATTATAAATATAATATGATTTCCTATATAATGGTATTTTATTTATAATTTTTAGACATTAAATATTTTAATTTATTTATGACACAATGATGATACAATAATTACCTTATTAATGAAATATTAACATAATTGATATTATAAATACCCAAATAAACGTAATTTGAGACTTTTAATGAGTTACAATAATTTTATAGGTAAATATAACATAATAGGGTTAGTTAGAAGAATTCTTTCGAAGTAATAATCCTGTTATGAATTTAGAAAAAACAAAATACCGAATAGTGTGAAATTTGACATAAAAGAGTTTTTAAAAAAATATTAAATTATTAATTGATATTATATTCCTAAAAAATATAAGGTTTATCAGAAGGACTTATATAATAATATATATGACATTAATGAACCAATTGGGGTTTTAGTGGTAGTTTATAGTAAGTTTATTAACCATATAGTGTAAGAATACAAGAAGACACGGTAAAAGTTAAATGAATTAACAAAGAGTTAAATCTAAATGATAAGGTTAAAATGGTAACCTAAACTTATCTAAATCCTATTTTATGAAATTATTGTGACCCATACCAACCCTATCCTCGAAATAGGTCACTTTGGAAACATTATAAACCGAATATGAATTTATAATAAAATAATATTTTATGTTTTTCCTAAGGTTCCCCTCACCCCTCTTATAAAAGGGAACTACCTATTTTCTATAATTCACACCTCCTAAGCCATTTGGATAGTAAAAAACGTGGCCAAATACCCTCTCAACTTTCCTCCCATCATCCTAGAGGCCACCCTTTAGTCAGAAAGACAACCTATGGAGCCCTTTTGTTCAAATCAAAAGGAATAACCTGAGAAAGAGGTAAATATCTCACCACCTATTTCAAGTTCCTTTCTTCATCCACTTCCACCTTATTTGTTATTTCCATTATAAAATAATAACTCCAGTATATTATATATACTGTGATGTTATTATAAAAATGTCACAACCATATTAGTTATTTTATCCTTCCTATGAAGGAAAAAGTCACCACACATGAGTACGTACGGCTTACCCACGTCGTGGTGTAGTTTGTTATTAAAACATTTCATCCTTTGGATGGGAATGATAATGTGTATAAATGATATAAATAATAAATATAACATTATTATTATTTTGAATATATGATATACCATCCAATTATATAAAATTTTATATCAAAATAATGATATCATCACTCCTGCGTATGTACAACCTACCGTCTCCACGAAGTGATGCGACTCGTTCTACGTGATCTTCATTGAATAATGATTCTATAAATTAATTGAATGAATAAATATGATATATATTACACTAATACCATTATTTAAATGAGGTATCTATAACCTAAAAAGAGGAATAATAATTTATTCGACAAAACATGCATAAGAACATAAAGCAATGAAAACTCGAATAACAAGTAGCAATGAAATATTACTAACAAGAAGATAATAATATGAACATATATGATATCATAATAATAAATATGATTTTTTTTAATAAGACAATGACATTATTTAAATCATTATACATGAGGTTTGGATATGTACAAAGCATATCGGACCTAAGTTAATGGAAAATATCACAATCTCATTTTTATCCGAGATTGATTATACTTTAGAATTTTTTGGGGAATATTTATCATCCACATACATGTTTACTGAATATGTAATATTATTTATATCCTAAAACAATTATTTAAATCTAGTTTTACCTATTGGATAATTTTTAGTAATATATATGAAATTAATCTTTTGTCGTTTTTAGTACGAGATACTTTTTGACTTTTCCGGTCAATGTACGAGAAGAATGTTTTTTTAACTTATACGACATGAATGTATTTTTATGATTACATAGAACATAATTTCCATGAAGATTACTTTACATGTTTTCAAGTTTATTTTTAATTAACTTCTTTTAGGTTAAAACTGTATAACATGTTAATAATGGAAAAATGATTTTGAAGTAGAAATGATATTTTCCTCAAGAATGGAGTTCATGTGTTTCACCAAAATTATTTTCCATATAAGATAATATAGGGTTCAGTTTATATCCATATTTTTACATTTATTTGATTATGTTATGATGGAATTTTTTTTATGAAGTCCTTTAATCTTATATGGATTATGTTATGATGACATGATTTTTAAGAATCCCATTTTTATTACAGGGGTTGTGCTATGACATATTATTTATGATTTTGTGGCATAGGTAAGACTGGTTTAATTATGAAATGTGTTGGACCTATATCTCCCTCCAATTAATTGGGTAAATATTTATATCTCATGAGTTAGACATGTCTGGAATGGCAAGTTAATCTGGTTCAGTGATACAGGACTAGAACGAGGAGTTACCTCGGTTCAGAAAAGGACTTTGTCTGCTATGATAGTCTTGGTAATGAGTCCTGACAAATATGAAATGATTTTATATGATTATGTGTGTATTCCACAAAGTTCCATGTTTTATGTTATTGGGATTACATTTCACTACTATGATTTATCCCATGTTATGATATTATGATCTCTTTTACAGGTTAATATTTTCAAAATGTTATGTTCTTATGAATATGATTTGATTAATATTTCCTTTGTTTACCCTTAATGGGCATTTGAGCTCACCATTTTGTATGTTTTCTTTTCCCCAAGTCATGAAGATGGGTATTAAGTAGGTTATACGAAAAGGGAATCTAGATATGATGAAATAAATGGGAGACAATGTAGATGCATTATGAACTAGTTGTCTGTGTTTCCCAGTTTATAAAGACACTATACCTATAATGTCCTATAATGGTTTTGTTAAATGTTGTAATAAGTATGCTTCAATTCTGATTTAATAACAATGTATGTAATGTATGGGTTACTATAGTTGGTATTAGAGGAAAGGTATAGTCATCATTTGGAAACTAGGATGTGAATGCCTTAGTAAAAACCCTAAGGATATGTCTAAGCATAGAATACAATATTAGTGTTTTAGAAATGGCCATTAATAACATATGATAAGACCTTAAGTGTGAAATTTTATTCATGATTATGTGGTTTTCTTATTATGATTAGGGTTTATCACACTATTTTTATTGGTTTTAGTCAATGGATGGAACCGGAAGGAATCGTGTTAATGCTAAATGTGACGGGCAATGAAATAATTGTCCCCCTGGGAAACCAAACGTTATGGGAGCTGGAATGAAAAATCTTGTAGCCAAGCTCACACAACTTTCTCAAGATCTGAATCAGGCAGTACTTCTAGATGAGGAAAGGAAAGAGCAACATTTTGTTGAGTCTGTCATGAGGTAGTGTCCACCCTCAATTAGCGGGTCAACTGATCCATTAGTGGATGAATAATGGATCAATATCACCGAAAATATATTTTCCATTCTTCAATGTCCTGAACATGATAATGTCATCTTAGTAGTACATCATTTGGAAGTTGAAGCTTATCATTGGTGGAATCTTATTAAGAATACGAGGAAAATAGATGAAATTGAGTCCACGGAATGGGATGAGTTCAAGAGCATATTTTTTAATAAGTACTTCCCTCGTATTCTCAAAACCAATATGGAGAAGGAGTTTCTTGAACTAAATCAAAATGGTGATGAATGTGTTGGTACCTACAAAGCAAATTTTACAATACTTGCAAGTTATGCTTCTGGAATTATTATCCAATGTAAGAGTAAGATCGATCAATTCTTTAGTGTCTTAAATCCAAGTCTTATAAGGGCGTTAGACATAAAGGACTTCAATAGCTACAAGGAAATTGTTCAATGTGGTCTCAAGGTTGAGATGGATATTGGAGTAACCCATCAGTCATATGGGTTTGATAAGAAGAGGAAAATGGAATTCAAAGGGAAATCTAAAGACCATGATGAAAAGAAGATGATTTTTCCCTTATTCTCATAGTGTGGAAACAAACATGGAGGGAATTGTCTTAAAGGGACAATTAAATGTTTCAATTGTGGAAAAGAAGGTAATCGGGCATTTAAATGCCGCAATGATGGGAAAAAGATATCTAGTGAAGCGAACAAAGAAAATTCTACATAGAATGCACCTCCTACACATTAATGTTACAATTGCAAGGAAATGGGGAATTATGTTAATCAATGACCTAATCCAAGGGTTGTTGATGATGATCGACATCAACAAAATCTTAAGTGAAAAGAAAAAAGGAAAGTCACATGCAATTTTTATCGGTGATGTGAACTATAATAATGAAGTGCTGAAAGGTACACTTACCATACACTCTAAAGTAGAAAATGCTTTATTTGATTCTGGATCCACCAATGCTATTATTTATGAAGTAATTTCTAATGGTATCGTTGTACTACCTCAACAATTACTTGTTGAGTTAGCTGTGACAATTCCTAATGGCACAATGGTTGCATAAAGAGTTTATAATTCTTGTGCAGTTGAAGTTTGTGGGAAAGTGCTTCCTACAAATCTTGTGATCCTTCCTATTGTGTAATTTGATATGATTCTTCGAATGGATTGTTTTCCTTATATGGAGATCATATCTATTTCCAAAGAAGGGAAGTCACATTTCACATTCCTGATCATTCTAGGATCATCTATCGATGCAAGGATGAATATAACCTTCCAGTGGAAATATATTCCATCTTATGGGTCTTGATTCCAATAAATGAAAGTTATTTATCTCTAATGTTTGGATAAAAACTCATGATTATGAATATTCCCATTGTATGAGAGTTTGATGATGTCTTTACAGAGGACTTTATAAGTCATCCACCAAATCGTGAAGTTGAGTTTTCAATAGAACTCATAACGGGTGCTATGCCCATTTTAAAGACACCTTATAGAATGGACCCAATTGAGTGGCATGAATTGAATAATAAACTCCAAGAGAATCTTGATAATGGATTCATACACCCTAGTGCATCACCTTAGGGAGCACCTGTTCATTTTGTTAAGAAGAAAGATGGATCAATGAAACTCTGCATTGATTATCGAGAACTTAACAAGATCACAATCAAGAACAAATATCTTCTCCCTCGCATTGATGAATTATTTGACCGACTACGTGGAGTTGAATAATTTTCCAAGATTGATCTTTGTTCAGGGGATCATCAATTAAGGGTCAAAAGGGAGGATATACCAAAGATGTCTTTCCATACAAGGTATGGGCACTATAAATTTATATTTAATCCATTTGGTCTTACTAATGACCCTAATATCTTCATGGATCTAATTAATAGAGTCTTTCGACACTATCTTGATCAGTTTGTGGTAGTCTTTAGAGATGATATTATTGTCTATTCAAAGAGAAAGGAAGAACATGAAGATCAATTGAGAATTGTATTAAAGACCATATGAAAAGGGAAGCTTTATGCCAAATTTACCAATTGTGAATTTTCTCTTTAAAAAGTTTCATTTTTGGGTCACATAATCTCAAAAGAGGGGATATCTGTTGATATAGCAAAAACAGAGGTTATCAAAATATGGTCGAGACCAAAAACAGTAACTGAGATTCGAAGTATTCTTGGTTTGGTTGGATATTATCGATGTTTTGTGAAATATATTTCACGATTATCTAATCTACTCACCAGATTGACTCGAGAAGGAGTTAAGTTAGTTTTGATGGAGGTGTGTGAAGAGAATTTCAAGGATTTAAAAAGAAGGTTATCCAGTGCACCTTTGGTCACATTGCCTTGTAGTGGAGAAAGGATTGTGATCTACAGTGATGCATCCAAGATGGGATCAGGTGTGTTCTAATGAAAAATAATATGGTGATGGATTATGCCTCACGAAAGTTGAAAATCCATGAGAAAAATTACGCAAATTAGGATTTGAAATTATCTACGGTAATATTTGCGTTAAAGATTTGGAGGCATTATCTTTATGGTGAAAGGTGTGATATTGATACTGATCATAAATGTTTAAAGTATAATTTCATACAAAAGGAGTTGAATATGCCCCAAAGAAGATGGTTGGAGATGATTAAGGATTATGATTTCTCAATTCATTACCACCCTGGGAAAGAAAACAAGGTGGAAGATGCATTAAGTCGACAAGACCATGCTAGCTTATTCATGATGAGGATCACAAAAGATTCAATATTTATGGATTTAAAAAGGTTTCATCTTGGAATTATAATGGATGGGGAAAAATAATATCTTTCTCAAATGAATGTTCAACCATATATACATGTGAAGATTAAAGAGGCACATAAAGAAGACGTAGAGTTACAAAAGATGGTGAGAAATGTTCTTGAATTACACATTGATTGTGATGAAATAATAAGGTTCATGAATCATGTTTGTGTTGCTCCAATCCCAAAATTAAAGAAGGAAATATTGGATGAAGCTGATAGTTCATAATTCACTATTCATCCTGGAAGCACGAAGATGTATAGGGACCTGAAGGAGTACTTCTGGTGGGATTGCATGAAAAGAGATGTTGCTGAATATGTCACTCGATGCTTGGTTTGTCTTCAAGTTAATGCTGAGAGATAGAAGTCTAAGGGGATGTTACGTCCACTACCCATACTAGAATGGAAATGGGAAAACATAACTATGGACTTTGTCACTGGACTTCCTAAAACATCGAAAGGAAATAATACTATTTGTGTTATATTTGACTGTCTTACGAAGTCGGCACACATAATATCTATTAGAGAAAATTTCCCTCTTGATCATCTTTCCAGGATATATGTGAAGGAAGTGGTAAGATTGCATGGAGTACCACTTTTCATTATATTTGATCAGGATCATAGGTTTACCTCGAAGTTTTGGCGAAGGCTTCAGCATAATCGAGATACAGAGTTGTGTTTCATCACTGTTTATCATCCTCAGATAGACGGTCTGTCTGAGAGGACAATTCAAACTCTAGAAGACATGTTGACAACTTTCTCTATAGATTTCAAAGGTGGTTGGGATCAACACCTACCTTTTGTGGAATTTTCTTATAATAATAGCTTTCACTCCAGTATTCAAATGGCTCCTTATGAAACTCTCTATGGAAATAAATACAGAACTCCAACTTGTTGGGATGAAGTTGGGGAAAGAAAGCTATTAGGACCTAATCTTATTGATGAGATGGTAGAAAAGTTAAGATCTATTCAACAACACATAAGATCAGCCCAAATTCGACAAAAAAAGTTATTCCTACAACCGAAGAAAAGAACTAGAGTTTGAAGTGGGTGATAAAGTGTTCTTACGAATATCTCCTTGGATGAGAGTAATGAGATTTGGAAAGAAGGGAAAGCTGAGCCCTAGGTATATTGGTCCTTTTGAAATTTTGGATCATGTTGGGAATGTGGATTACCGATTGGAACTTCCACCGAATCTCACTAAAGTTCATGATGTGTTCCATGTATCTCTCCTAAGAAAGTACAAACCCGATCCTTCATATGTACTAACTCAAAAGTTGTACTGCTGGAGCAACATCTTTCTTATGAAGAACATCAAATAGAGATTCTGGATCATAGAGAAACATTTCTACAAAACAAGACCACTCTCTTGGTTAATGTTTTAGGGAGGAACCAACAACTAGAAGAAGCTACATGGGAACTTGAGAATATGATGAGGGATAGGTATCCTCATCTGTTGGTTACGAAGTAATGAATTTCGAGGAAGATTTTTTATTCAAGGGGGGTAGAATGTAACTCCCTGAGATTTTATGAGAATTTTTTTGTTTTTATGTATTATGTTATATGCAAAACCAAAAGAATATTTCAATACACACAACACACTCTTGTCTTGCGTTACAAACAATAACAACCTTCCTCAATAGCATGCGTTGTATGCAATACCGAGTTTCACTAAACAACGATATGTTATTAAAATATTATATAAACTAGCCGTTATGAATAGTAATACCCACTTTTTGAAATTTTTTAAATTTTATCATTCAAAATGGACTTCATTTTTGGATTCGGAATATATAAATTAGCTTAGGGTGAATTTTTGGTATTTTTCTGAAAACATTAAATTTTTGATGAATAGTGAATAACACTGAGTTATAGTTTAAAACTGAATTTTTTATTTAATTAATTATTTATTTTATTTAATATTATTTTAGGTAAAAATATATACATAATACCTATATAAGTTCAATTTAATTCATTGAAGTCATTTTATAATAATTTTATATGTATACAAATTTTATTGAACCTTTTACCGTCTTTTACCCACCTACTTGGAAAATTTACAAATTTACATAAAACTAAATTTTACCTCTTATGTGAGTGGAATTTCAAAAATCTGAGAGACACGGTTGATATCAGTAAGTAAAATGTTGTTCAATTATATAAAAATATTTTTTTTGAATAGTAAATTTTTGCTTTAATTTACCACGGTTCAATGTAAATAGGGTAATTAAGGGTAAAAATGATATTATTATTACCCTAACACATGTCATAATTCTATTGGATTAGTGTAACTCGAACAAAAGCAACCTTATGAATAAAATATTACCATTTAGGTCCACATAGATTTGATTAGGATGTTTATTATTATTTAATTCAAAGAAGAGTTAAAAGAATTAAAATCAATGTTTAATAAGTAAGAAAACTTTTATATAGGGTTATACATATGATAAATTCGACTATAAATATTAATTATAAATATAAAAATATTTCTTACATAATGGGATTTTATATTATAATTTTTAGACACTAAATAATTTAATTTATTTTGGACACAATGATGATGCAGTAATTACATAATTAATGAAATATTAACATTATTGATATTATAAATACCCAAATAAATGTAATTTGAGACTTTTTATGAGTGTCACTAATTTTCTAGGTTAATATAACATATTAGTTTTGGTTATATGAATTTCATTCAAAGTAATAATCCGGTTATGAATTTAGCAAAAACAAAATACCAAATAGTGTCAAAATTGACAAAAAAGAGTTTTTAAAACTAATATTAAATTATTAGTTGATATTATATTCCCAAAAATCCAAGGATCGGAAAAAAGACTTATATAGTAATATATATGACATTAAAGAACCAATTGGGGTTTGATTCGTAGTTTATAGTATGTTGCTTAACCATATAGTGTAAGAATACAAGAAGACACGGTAAAAGATAAATTATTTAACATAGAGTTAAATCTAAATGATAATGTTAAATTGGTAACCTAAACTTTTCTAAAACCTATTGGTTGAGATTACTGAGACCCAACCCCACACTAGCCTCTTAATAAGTCATTTTGGGACCATTATAAACCGAATATGTGTTTTTTATAAAATAATATTTTATGTTTTTTCTAAGGTGTCACTCACCCCTCTTATAAAAGGGAACTCCCCATTCTCTCAAATTCACACCTACTAAGAAATTTGGCTCTGCCAAACCCTGACCAAATACCCTATCAACTATACTACCTTCATCCTAGAGCCCTTTATTTAGTCATAAATCCAACCTAATGAGCCCTTTTGATCAAATCAAAAGGAAGATCCCGAGGAAGAGGTAAATATCTCACCACCCATTTCAAGTTGCTTTCTTATTCCACTTCCTCCTTCATTGTTGTTTCCATTATAAAATAATAACTCAAGTTTCTTCAATATACTGTAATTTTATTTTAAAAATGGTACATCCATATAAGTTATTTTGTCCATCATATGAATGAAAAAGTCCACACACGTGCGTACATACGGCTTACCGTCTCCACGTCGTCGTGTAGTTTGTTATTGAAACATTTCATCATTTGTATGGGTATGATAATGAGTATATATGATATAAATAATAAATATAACATTATTATGATTCTTTATATATGATATACCATCCAATTATGTACGATTTTAATATCAAAATAATGATATCATTGCTCATGCATATGTACGGCCTACGGTCTCTATGATGTGATGCGACTCGTTCTACAAGATATTCATAGAATAATGATTATAAAAATGAATTTAATGAATATATATGATATATATTACACTAATACTATTATTTAAATGAGTTATCTATACCCTAAAAAGAGGAATAAGAATTTATTCGACAAAACATGCATAAGAACATAAAGCAATGAACACCCGAATAACAAGTAGTAATGAAATATTACTAATAAGAAGATAATAAAACGACCATATATTATATCCTAACAATGAATATGATTCTATAATAATAAAATGACAGTATTTAAATCAATATAAAGGAGGTTCAGAAATAGACGAATCATATCATACCTAAGGTAAGGGAAAATCTCACAATCTCATTTTTATCCGAGATTATTTATACTTCAGAATTTACTGGGGCATATTTATCATCCACATCCATGCTTCCTCAATATTTAATAGTATTTATATCCTCCTAAAATTTTATAAATCCAATTTTACATATTTTTTAATTTTTAGTAAATTATATGAAAGAATTCTTTTGTCGTTTTCAGTACGAGATATTTTTTGACTATTCCGGCCAAAGGAGGAGAAAATGTTTTTTTAAACTTATACCTCATGAATGGATTTTTATGATTCTATAGAAAGTTATTTCCATTAAGATTCCTCTAAAAGTTTTCATGTTTATTTTTAATTAACTTCTTTTAGTTTAAAATTTTAAAACATTTTAATAAAGGAAATATTATTTTGAAGTAAAAAGGATATTTTCCTTAAGAATGGAGTTCAAGTGTTTTATCAAAATTATTTTCCATATAAGATAATATAGGGTTCTATTTCTATTCCTATTTTTACATTGATTTGATTATATAATGATGGAATTATTTCTATGAAGTACTTTTTTATATGGATAATATTATGATGGAATGATGTTTAAGAATCCCATTTTTTTACATTGGTTATGGTATGATATATGATTTATGATTTTGTGGAACACATAAGAATGGTTTCATTATAAGATGGGTGGGACCTATATCTCCCTCCAATTATTTGGGTAAAGATTTATATCTCATTAGATATACATGAATGGAAGGGTAAGCTAATCTGGTTCAGTGATACAAGATTGGAATGAGGAGTAAACTCATTTCAGAAATGGACTTTGTCCGCTATGATTTTCTTGGAAATTAGTCTTGACTAATACGAAATGATTTTATATGATTATGTGTGTATTCCACAATGTTTCATGTTTTATGTTATTGGGATTAAATTTCAATACTATAATTTATCCCATGTTATGATATTATGATCTCTTTTGAAGGTTAGGGTTCTCAAAATGTTATGTTCTTATGAATATGATTTGATTGATATTTCCTGTGTTTACCCTTACTGAGCATTTGTGCTCACCCTTTTGTATGTTTTATTTTTCCCAGGTCAGGAATAAAGGTATTAAGTAGGATATGCCAAAAGGGACTGTAGATATGATGAAATAAACAGGACACAATGTAGATGCTTTATGAACTAGTTGTTTATGTTTCCTAGTTTCTAAAGACACTATACCTATATAGTCCTATCATGGTTTTGATATATGTTGTAATAAGTATTCTTCAATTCTGAAGTAATAACAATGTATGTAAATTATGGGTCATTATAGTTTTATTAGTTTCAAAACTCATATATTATGGGTTTTCAGTTTATGGTGATGTGAAAGGACCACACCATGTATTTTAACATCTTGAATAATGGAAATTGTTATGACTTTTTATATCTTTGGACTAGGATGTTTGTGTCATGAAAGAGGCAACACCATAGGATTGAGTGGGGATTATACATTTGGGACCAACTCTAAGAAGATGGTTTGGGTTGTACACTTAGTTGGAGGCCCATATTAAAATCCTTTTAATTGTTTTAATGCAACTATAAAATCAGATCTCTAGAACCATGTGATTCACTATTGGTGGGAGAAATTAGAGATAATAGAAGAACAATCACATGTTAGGAGACTATGTAATTATATTTAAATTAGGAAAATGCATTAAGGATGCCTTGTTTGATATCCCAAGCTCTATGATATAATAAAAAACAAGAAAAATCCTACCATATTCTTACATGTCGATATGTGGGTGGATATAGTAGAAGCATTTGTATAGCATCCTGATGTAAATACTGTGGACTAATTTAATAAAGTATTCACTTTTTTTCATGGATTATTGAATAGATACAAAATTAATTATTGATTCAGTAGAGATTCCACCATCGTTCCTATTATTAAGGCCCACTTTATTAAGGGAATGCATGATTAAAAAAACCTAATGGTTGTAGTGATCGTGTTGGATGACATGGAGACATCTTTTATCGAGGGAATTCATGATTAAAGGGGATCACATTGGTATGAATTACCATATCATATGAATCAAGGGAAACTATGGGAGGTTTCACATTATCCCTTTAAAGAAATTGACCTTGATAGGAGAAATCTTTGAATGTATTTTGAATTGGATAAGACTGTAAGAGAAATAAGAAGGACGGATGGTTACTTGATTTAGAGGCATCTTTTAAAAAATAAATAGATTTTCTGGCGAGGTTATCATGATGTTAACCCCACATTCATGATTCTTCATGGTTTTATACAACTAAAAATTTGTATCCTCACTTCCACAAGGTTGTTTTGGCCTCATGTGGTCACCTCATAGTGTTACCTCCACAAGCTGAGCCACATGGGATTTCCTCCACAAGCTTCGCCACCATACGATCAGCCTTCGTGAAGATGCCCTTACTTCCATGAGGTCATCATCAAATCACTGGGACTCCATAATGAGATTTATATTTCTCAAGAGGGTACCCCTATGATTACCTATAAATTTCTTTATTAGAGAATGATTTTTGAAAATAGGAATTTTTTTCTCCCCACAGTTAGTCTCTCTCTTATGTCTTTAATTATGTGTTTTTTGAATGGATATGGGTATTAAAAAGAATATCAGTGATTTTTATTTTATAAACTAACCAGAAAAAATTGTGGTCTCATGTGGTAATAATAGAATGTAATATGAAATCTATTGATGTACCACTTAGAGTGCTAGAAAAAAACTCCTTATTTTCTCATAGATAGACTATATGGTGGGGAGGGTGATCACATGGAGCATCTTTAATGGATGCTCTGAAGCCTTATAGTTGGAAAACACAGTGGGATAATGAAATCATATATCGTCTTTTATATATGATTAAAAACTTTGAATTTGATGCACATGATGGATGGAGGGGTCATGAAAAATGTATTTTAAAATACACTAAAACACCATGTAGTGAAATAATGTACTCAACCACATCATAAGCTCAACCTCCTGAGATTTGTAGACCTTTATTATCCTTAGATTCTAGTTATAATTCTTGAAAATATCATTTATAAAACCTAATTTCCAAATTTATTATTAAATTAATTATTTTCCCCTTTCAGGTATTTAATAGTAACCCACACTAAGTTACCATATTGTTTTCATAAAAAGTCATGTCTCTATTTGGGGTGCATTTTTTTATTTTTTGATTATGTGGGTGTGATAAATTTGGGATAAATTGTTTGATATTTCTCTAATATCCTTTGCTTTTTGTTTCCATTCGGTTTTCAGTGTAAGTTCTCTAGTGATTATAGTGGTTTATCAATGGGTTTTTATTCCCATTTACTTCATAGTTATAGTCTATCTCTTGGGAGTTTTTTTCCTGAATCTCACCATTATAGAGGATTTTTAAATGGTAGGAAAACCTATAATACTTATTCATTTTTTTAAAACATTAGTATCTGGATATTATGAGTTTGTTTATTATTTTATATTTTCGGTGATGTTTGAGGATTGGATTCATGATTTAATGGAGTCATGTGTCTTCTCAATTTCACCATTACAAAAATTGGGTCTTATGTAGGTTTTCTTTTCTAACTGGCTTTATGTTTTTAGGTGATTTTATTTAAAGTAACATAATAAAGTGTTTTTTAATGTCCTTAATTTTAACTTCCATTAAAATTATGATTTTAATGATATTTTTTACATATATTGTATAACTGGAATAAAAAGACATATTATGAATCATTTTTTATATAACTGATGTGGAATGTTGCATTCGACATCAATTATAAAAAATGGAATGGAATTTTACTTTCAAAATCAGTTAGACAATACATGATGAAAT
Organism: Viscum album; assembly: GCA_963277665.1. NCBI lineage: Eukaryota > Viridiplantae > Streptophyta > Magnoliopsida > Santalales > Viscaceae > Viscum > Viscum album. The sequence goes on from OY728123.1 coordinate 982,527,922, forward strand.
AAAACTGTAAATATTTTAGAATAATATTTAAATGTAATCTACCCAATTAAATGGAAATAAAAAACTAAAAAAGAAAATAATCAAACAAAAATGATGTATATAAAACAAAATTTAATTTATTTACATATCATTCATAGAGTTTATCATAATAATATTCATCAAAGTGGTGAACTCATTAGTCATACGATTATGTGGCTTGTAAAGAATTCTAGCCTCCTATGAAATACTTTTATTTTTAATGAATTCTGAAGAATCGTTCCTCAATAAAAAAAATCATTAATAGGTGTAATAGTTGAGAATAACAATCATAAAAAATTAAATCCTGGAAAAATAATTATAAATACCACTAATAGAGAATATCTGGTGGTATAGTAATATTTGTTAAAATATTTTAATTAAAATAATATGTGTGGGGCATGAAAATAAAAAAACTAAACTAAAATAATAATATTTCATCGATAGAAATTTTTGGTGGTAATTTATAATTATTAACACATTTTGAATTAAATAGATCACCTCTTTATCACTATACAAAATTTTAACATTCATTTCACTAATATTTTAATCAACATTAATAAATTATTTTTTTATTGGGTATTAAATAAACAATGTTAAAAATTTGGGATTTGAAATTAATTTATAAATAATCATGGTTAGAACTTAATTTTTAGCGTCAGTTATTTAAATAAAATGTTAAAAACTAACCTATAACATTTGCAGCATCGAGTATATAAGAAATCAGCATTAAAAAATCAACAACAGTTATCTAAAAATTAATTTTAAATATTTTATATAAAATATATCTTTTTAAATATATTTTCATCTATATCTATAATCATTATTATGTTTTCCCAAGCCTCCCACCTCAGACATATGTTTTATGGTTTTGTGAATTCCTTTGTTTCTATTTTTTTCAATAACTTTATGGGGGTAGAAGTTGGAATGGATGAGATAATTATGATGCATTCATGTAACATATATTTTATATTTTATATTATTTATGTAATTTTAATATGTTTTATAATTTGGGAATTCATTTAAGAAATCTAAAATTTATCCACTATCCCTTTTCTTGTGTAAAGTTTAGGAGGAACTATGTTGGATCCCAAAAAATGTAATTTTGTACATATTTTTTCCTAAAATGTTTTAGCTTACATAAGTAGTTCAGTATTGGGTCCAAACTAGGTGAAATATAGTATACACCATATGATTTCAATTGTGGTTGGATTATTAGTGAAAAACATGCACCTGGTTAGTAGAAACCATTCATGTGACCATTCTCTTGTGATTCATTTTTTATAAGTCATATTTTTTACTATTAATATAGAGATTTGAAAACCTTGTGAGTACATTGTTCTTATCTAGCGAGAGATACATGCTAGTTTCATAGTTTACAAAACCATGTAGACATAACATATCAGACACCATTTTTTTAAATAGAAATTTCAATTTCCCCCTATTTGGTTTTATGTATCTATCCCCCTTTATTCCCATTCTGGTTCATCCGAGCCTATGGTTCATAAAGTGATTACCTAATTCCAATAATACTTATAATTTGATACTTTTACAGGCCTATACAAGTCACTATCTTCTAATTAAGACCTCAATTACACTTATTTATCTCTTCTTCTCTTTTTCACCAATTTCTTTTTAGTTTAGTTTCCCCCAAGAATCTTGGTAACGATATTTTTTCAAGGTGGTTTGTAATTTTATTCATTGATGTCAATGTCTTGAAGATGATGTGTTATTTCTTGGTTGATAATTCTTCATCAAATGAAATGAGTTTCAAAATGGATGTTCTTAATTGGATTTATATGTTTCTGTGTATTTCCTTTAAATTGCATATAAGTAAATTCATATTGGATTTTAATGTCATATTTCCTCAAATTAAACATATATATGGTAGTAATTATATATTTTAAATGGGTTAGAATGATTTTCTCATAAGGAATAATGTTTTCAAAATAAATTTTCTCAATATAGATATGATATTAAATTCCATGTGGTGCTGAAAATGCTTTTGGTGTTTTTAAAAATTTGTTTTCATGACATATATCATTTAACCATATTTGGATATTGGAATTGGTAAAAGGGTGATATTAAAATGGAATTTGAAAAAATGAATAGATGTAGCCGACTTTTAAATGATATTTATAAATGAAATTGGTTCTTGAATTTTTTTTAAATGATTTTTATTTAATTTGGTTTTAAAGATTGGTCTAAAAGTGTATAGAAAATGGGTAAAAAAATGGATTGGATTCTTGAGTGAGTATTGAAAGAAGTGTAAAATGTTCTCCAGGAAATGAGTTTTTATATTTTTTGTATAAGACCTACATTGAACCCATTTACTTGAATTTATTTCCATTTATTTTGGCGGCACCTAAAGGGGTATTTGTATATATCCTTATATGCAATTATTTTGAAAATGGTTTGTCGGTTTTATGGGTGTAGGGGTGAGATTATATTTATTTAAAATTTTGGAAACTATTTTATAAGACGATGATTTGTATTTTTAGTTACACACCTGTGTTTGAAATATAATGGGTATCCAAGGATGATGTAGATGACCTAGATGAGTGAAAACCTCTATTTTTTTATAATTAAGCATGATTATTTTTAATGATTAGTGATCTCAGATATATTATACCCCATGGTCAAATTGCACTCTTGGGATAGTCATATGGCCCAACTAGTTTGAGGAAAATATAGATATGGGTAATTTTATATAGTTTATCCTAGGTTTCATATATCAAATTTGAGAATATATTAATTGATTCGTATAGATTTAACAATTTAATGAATTTCTATTGATAGTTTTCTAAAGTAATATACTTCAATCCTTGATTCATCCCCATTCCTTTGACTTTTTTTAGGGTATCATTACTTATTGATCATTTTGGTTGTACTCTATTGATATCCTTCATGAATGCCTATTTTTTTTTCATTTCAATTATTGTTATTTGTTACATTAATATTGATATATAAAATTATTTTTGAATTGGATGGTCTATATGGAAATGTGGCATGTGATTTAAAATGTTTTTGTGAGAAATTGTTTCGAAAAAGAAAAGGATTTTAATCTTCCATCAAAATATTGAATATATTGTTTCATTTAGTAACATGAAAATTAATTAATAATAAAAAGTTTTAATTTATTGACTTAGTTATATTAATAAGAGGTCATCTTATGATTACCAATAAGGAATTATATTTTTTAATAATACCTATATGTTTCAAAAAGACAAACTATTTTTAATTCAAACAAGAATTAATGAAATATATTTTTGAAAATAAATTCCACACAATCTTCTATAAAATCCAATTGGAATTCTTAAATCAAACTATGCATACTAAAATGGGTGTATGAAAATCTAATATTTACAATTATGTTCCCAATTTATGATCATCCATGGGTTTGGTCTCTTTTTAGGGGATTATTAGTCAGTTGAATATTAAATGTGGTTTTGGGACATAATGGGTGACCATTTATTGGAAGGATATGGGTTGTAATGGTTTGTGTTTTTATTTTGGTTTAACTTTATGGTTTTGTTTTTTGTTAACTAATTTAGGTGGGTGTTCTCTTTTTTTCCTTCTTTCATTGTAACTATATTTATTGGGAACAGTATTCAGTATAGTATTTTTTCTGTTTTTCTTCATAAAATTGTTTCATATTACTGGGCTTATATTTTTAATTTTGAGACAATTTATTTATATGAATTTATGTTTAACAAATAGATAGTTCATGCCATATTTTAACTGGTTTCTGATACTAGTTTACATCATATATAGATATTGAAACTATACCCCGATATGAATTATTGTTCCATGGGTATTGGGATCACCCATTGGGCCTATTAGAGGTCGGTTCAGGTGATGGGTCAATCCAGTTAGTGGTGGTTCATTAATTTATTTGTATTATTATTGTTACATAATCTAGATCATAAAACTTCTTTCCATAGATAATCTAATACAATGATTCCAATTTGAAATTATTTTACTCTATATATATTATTTTAGATGATTGGTAATATAATTTCATTCATCAGAAATGTTTTCTTGATTCTTTTTTAATTTTGAAATTCTTATTTGACTTATGATATTATGTACTATCTAAAAAGATATTTCCACATCTGTGTAGACCTTATAACCCTTTTAAAATACATTGTATTTATATTTTTATTGATGGATTCTCTGTCAAGTTATGTATATAAAAACAATAAATGTTTTTACATTGAAATGATTGGTATTTTTAATGTTTCACTAAAATGGGCTAGTCATTTCATTTTTTTAAATTATCTCATTTGACCCAATGAGCCACCCATACATTTTCTTTGCTTGGTATCCACTAAAAGTCGTCAATAATAATTTTAAGGATGATATCATAGTCATTTCACAACCAATATTATATATTAAATATTATCATGTTAATTTTCAATCTAAGTGTAAAGGAGTGTATCATCCTTGGAAAATGTTGTTTGATGGACAATGAGTCATTTTATGTACATGGTTTGACGGAATTTCATCATGTTATAATTTTTTTTTTCAAAATAGTAGTATAAATATAGTATTCCACAACCAAATTTTAATATCATTTTTTTTCAAAACAAACATTTTAATGGATGCATAGTTATTTTTAATAGTTTTTTTAAACTGATGTAAAATTAATTTTTTAATTACATTTTTGTTTTGATTTTTATTTATAACCAATGATGAAATATCTTTGTATACAATATCGAACATTAGTATTTATAAAAACAGATGCATGAATATTATTTTATAAAATTTTTAAATTTATTTTTTGAACATTAGGTGAAATATTCTATAATAACTAAGGGAATATTTTTTTATCTTTTAGTGTCAGTTTTTAATATTACTATTTCCAAAAGTCATAATTTTTTTAAACAATTTCATTGGAGTTTTTTTAAAACTAATTCTAAAAATGCCAATTTTTTAACATTGGAAATCATTTTTGAAAATAGGTGATGATTATAATTTTAACAAAATTATCTTCTATTTTAATTAAAATAAAAATAGTTATTTTTTTAAAACACCCAAACATGGGGTTCTTCTCATTATTCCTTCCTACTTTATCCAAAAAAAATAATAGCTACAGGGCTCAAGGGTCAACCCCAGTCCATCTTACCCAGTCTTCCTCTTTTGATATGAATTTTTATTCCTTTTCATCACTTTTCATATCTATTGCATTCAATAATCTTTTCATTTTCATTATTCGGCCTACAAATATCTCTTTATTGAATCCCTATCACCTATGACACATGACTCAAAACCTTCTTTCATTTTTCAATGGAATTTTTATCAATATCCATTTCTATCAAGCTGTCACTTATATGCCATCTAAATCTCACTTATTTTAGTGAAAAATTTATTTTTTAAGAAAATTTATTTTTTATTTAATATTTTGAATTTATATTCATTTTTTATAAAAATATATTATAATTATAAATTATCATGGTTATAATTATATTCACCGTAAAAATGTCCATGATATTATAATTTTTTTATTTTTGTATAATTTCATTTTTAATGGATTTTATTTTTGAAGTTATATATTTAAAAAAAATTATAGTTACTTGTTTTGGTTAACCTAATTGATAGTTAGATGATAAAGGATAGATATCTTAATATTGAGTTGAATGGTTTCAAATTAGAGAATCTAAAATTAAATAATCCATTTTGAAAAGTATTATTTATACAGTTTTTTGTTTTTATTCACCATTATAAATTAAAATTAACATATTTTTTCCATAAAATCTACATGTAAAATACTTTTTTATTTAATAATATTAATAATTATATTGAATTAAATTAAACTATAAACAAACATATATATATATATATGGAATGAAAAAATTAAAATGAAAACTATTCCATTATAGTTATTATATTTTCTCATCTTATGTCATTTAATTAATTATTTGTTGTTTTTTAGAAAATTTCCATTTAATAACATTAATTTAATTATTTTCGATGATATGTTTTAATGATGTTCTATTTTTTATGAAATATTTATGAATAAAAGGTTAATAAATAGTTTTCATTATAAGTTTCTCAGTTTTAAATTTATATGTTAACAAATATATATACATTTATATATTAGTTAATACATTTTACTTTTATATAAAGATATTTGGAAATTATTGGGCCATAAATTGGTAAATTTATCTATAATTTATAATGAATATTAACAAGGATTTGAGTATTTCTTGGATTTTTCTAAACAAAATCATCAAAGAAATTCGATTTTCTATCAATGAGTGATGTGTTTTAATATGAGGAATTAGAATTCTAAAGGAATCAAATATCATCATATTTTTCATTACCATAATAATACACAATGGATATAAAATGGTTATATAATAGGAAATTCAACATATAATGTTGATACAATCATTTAGTATGTGATAGATGACCATATTAATGAATTAAAATATGGTATCGCCTTTGAAATAATGAAAAAAATAGAAACTTATGAATGATTGTAATGAGATTATAAGAAAAAAAAATTATAATGATTCACTAAATTTTCAATTTCATTAGAAGTTTTAAGACCATTGAACCAAAAATAATGAAATGGGTGGGGTGATAAATGTTTCATTGAATTTCAAGAACTTTTAAAAAGGATACATTTATAAGGAAACATGCATATATATTCCAACTATGACACAGAGAAAAGATACATGACATCCCAAATTATTTTATGTTTTATAGGAAGTAATTTAAATGTTTATCAAAATTTCCAAAAATAATGGACATCCCAATTTATGATGGAAAAATGATTTAACTTTGATTCATCTTCAAGAACCAATAAAACACCTTCCTGTAATGAAATTTTACATAGATAAATAATTCATTATTTTAGGGTCTATTTTCATATTCAAGTGATAGAAACGTTTAATAAAGAATACATTGTAGAATATCAATGATGGAACCGTACATCTACTTTTTGATTCAATACAGTAGAAGTGATTTGATAAAAAGATTACTAATTTTTGAAAGTGATGCTAAAAACCATAGAATGGGACTATTAATATATTGAATGAATCAATATTAGTGTATTGTAATCTAATATAGTGCATGAAACATTTTGTTTGTAGTTTACAACACATACCCATAGATATGTATTAATAAAAAAATTAGGATCAACAAGATGATTTATAGACAAAAAAATTCAGGAAATGAATATGATGTGTATCTTTCATCATTTATTGATGATATGAAATTTATATTGGGTACATGTGTGACAATTTTTTACGCATATAAGAAAGTGTATTTTATTATATGTGTTATGATAACATTCACCATAAAAAATTCCTATGAATTAAAACATATTTGGATGTAATATTGATGGACAAAAAAATGTTCAATTTTTGAAGAAAAGAATTAATATTATCTATTTTAGAAAGGAATAATAATAATGTAAATGGGACATCAAATATATTAGTGACTGAATTTCCATTTACGTAGATTTAAAATTTCATTAAATGGTCTATAGGTATATAATATCTCCAATCATATTTAGATGAATAATATCATGATAAGGATAAAAATATTTATTTTTCATTTGGAAAGAAAAGAAGTTCTAGTCAACATGAACAAATAGCTATAATAAATATTATATCTTATTTCAACGAAATTATTTGATATTTTTAGGGATAAAACCTAACATTGACATTATTAATGTTGAGAATAAAGTATTTCACAATTTCATTGAACTTTGTTATACCTACAAGTTAAGATAAAAGATGGATAACATGCTATATTGGGATAAATATCCATGGGATTACATTTTTATTTAGCAACCACTACGAAATAAAAAATAATATATTTACCTCTAGCTAGTCACACAATATGAATGAGTGACATCATGTGATTTTGTTTTCTACAAGCTATTAACATATATTGTGGATGTTCCTAAATTGATAAAAGTTCAGTGTTAAAGAATAATTTAAAATTAATAGGAATGAAATATCACGACCTTCATATATTGATTCACGAATCTCTAATGGTATCATGATGTGGTATATTATCAAAATATATTAGAAATAATTTCATTCAGTTGTGTTATTTTTTTGAATTCTTTATTTTTTTGAAAATTAGTTGATCCAAATTTGTAATATGTGTTGGATAATGACACTTCCGTCATACTTTTTCAACTATAATTTTTTCCCACCAACATTATTTCATATAATGGTTCATTTATTGATTCTCATGGTGAAATATAATATAATATCAGGTCCATCATATTTACTTTGTATGTATCTTTTAGAAATTTATAAAATAATTTTGGAAGGTATATGTTAAATATACCTATTAACTGAAGGCCTCTACTATTCAAAAATGTATATCAAAATTGAGGGATGAGTTAATTATTGCTTATTTATACGTGGTGGAATACACTGGTCTTCTTAAATCTTGACATTTGATAGTTTATAGTGATTGTATAGGGATTCATAGACTAATGTAAAATTATATTAAATGTGATTTAGTGATGCAGGTACATGTTTACATTTTGAACAACAAGGTTGAGGTTCAAATATGTATGTAATCATATATTTAGAGATTGAAGGTACGAAATATTAAAAAAATAAACAATTATTGATGATTGATCACAAAAAATATTCATTTTTTAATTGAGTTTCAACACTAATTTATCAACATCAAAAACATTGATGTTTTGTATAGAGAGAACATCTCTTAATGTTTTCGTATGGTGACGTTTTTGATATTAATGGTTACACATTAAAAAAAGGATGACGTGAGTACCATTCAAAATAGCAGGGTAATAGTCATCACTAAATCATTTCCCTTTTTGATTGTAATAGATAAAATACCAATTACCCCATCAATGTTATTTTTTTTGAGTTATTGAGAATATATAAAAAATTTATTATACAAAATTTAGAGTAATGTGTTTAGGTGTTACTAGGATGATATTAATAGTGGTGTAAAACAAGATGATTGTGGGTTTAGTCTCATTATTTTAACAATATTTAGTTACAAATTGAAATCATTTATCATTTATTTACTTGAAAATTAAATATATTATGTTAAAACCCCATTTAATTAATTGTGGTCCATCATTATGCAAGGTAAAAAAGTTCATAATTTTATGAGGATGATGATGATGATAATGATTTCTATGAGGTTTTATCATATATTATTAAATTTATAGATGATAAAATTATTTTTATCTAGAAACATTCCTTGGTGTATGAAAGGATCACGTAGAGGTGATATGAGAAAATAATAAGTTACACTATTATTATTATAGAAACATATTTATATTTAGTTTTAATTGTGAAATTCTAAAATTTTAAAACATTATTTTTAAATTAAGATGGTTAAATCATTTTATATTGATTAATTCAGTGATTATAATGTTAAATTTTATATTCAACTATTCCATTAAACATATTTTGATTGAAACCCCTAATGTACACCATTATGTTTTGGAAAAATGTACACATATAAAAATACCTTTATGTAATTGTGATATTTATATTTATAAATATTGATAATTTATATCATATTTTAATTAATTCTAATATTTATTAGTTTATGATACATATTTTTTAGTAAAGAAAAATAAGAATTTTTTTTTAATTTCACAGATGTGTGAAATTATTTTTTTAACGTTCATAGTTTTTGTGTTAAAAAATTTTAAATATTAAACATTCTAATAATATGCATGTATATAGAATATCATTGAATTTTAATATTTAAATATCAAATACAGTTGCAGATGAACATTTACAAATATATATATGTTTTTTCATATTATTAATATTTAATAATTTCATTATTGAATTAATGTACACATTTAATTTTTCATAAAATATTTTTAGGACAACTGGTGAACCTCATAAGGAATATTCTTCTTCTTCTTCCCCAAAATCATGATTCCTAGAGTTATTAAAAAGATATTACACATTTAAGAAAACATTTACATGCTCATGGAGAATATAGAGTAGATATATTTTTTATTATTAAAAACCAAATAGACTAAATGAAATGATGTCTAAGAGTTATATTTCATTGTAGTTTCATTGGTATATTATTATTTAAATCCTTATTTAAATTTGGTCGTAAAGATGAAGTAAAATAATTTTTGGGATTACATATTTGGAAAATAACTCAATTAATTTTTTTGTTATTATTATAATATATTATATTTAATTTTTATAATATTTAATGATTTCAATTACATATGAAATTGTAATTTCATGAAATGAGTAAAATTATGAAAGAGTATATATATTTATAAGAAAAAAGATGTATTGATTTAAAGTAAAATAATAAAAAATATGTTTTTTGAATGCGATAGAATTAAAACCCATGCCTTAGGTATAGGTATTTAGATTTAGAGGCATGGAATAAATTTTTCATCACCCAACATGATGAAGAATTTATCGTTTGTAATTTATTATATATTGTCAAATACCTTTTATATTTACTGGTTACTTAATCTTTTATTTTCATGTAATAGTAATCCAAGAGATATCATTATGATATTTTAGTTCTAGAATGTATACCTATATACGTTATAACATAGAGGATATAATTTACTAGAGGGTAAAATGAGTGTTTATAATTGTGATTCATTAAGAGAAAAATATATTAGTGGTCTAGATTTTTTCCAGATCATACCTATATCACCTCAAAATCACCATGAACAATGGAAAAAAGTGAAAATGGATATAAATGTTTCGTATATATCAATTTAAATAAGTATCAATTAGGAATAAAAGAATTTAATTATTATTTTTGAATGTTGGTTTTTAAAAAATCATGTAAATAATATTCCATTTAAATATTTTAATTTAGGATGAACTTTAATTGAATGGTATGTAGATGGATTTTCACTAAACATAGAATGGATATTTGAGATACTCCTTTAAGAAATCCAAAACACTACAGTTATGTAAAACGTTGTGGTGGGGTGTCAGTATTATCAAATTTAGAATCATTGAATTAATTAATAAAGGGATACAAATATTTATTTTTTGCAATCAGGTATAGTAAACATAAAATTTTTAATGGTTGATCAAATTAAAATATATTTCTAGAATATGATGAAAATTTTATGATACAATCAAAGAATGTGTAGACTCCCTACACATATCCTCAATATCCTCATTTGGATCTGAATTTATACTATGTGTTTTATACTAGAATTCTCGATGGGCATATTGTTGAATACTTTGAAATGCATATTCTCGGGTATTCTGTATGATAACTGTTGGAGTTGGTGGTCTAGAACAAACTACAATGTACTTTATTCATTAATAATAGCCTTATCACTTCTTGATTGTTCTTCTGCATGACAATGAATGTGATACTGTCCTAAGGACAGCTGTTGCATTAATGGGTCATAGCAAATCCTTGCTATGATGAGAACCCAGAAGTGCCATAACACTGTTCTCGATTATATTTTCTATGGTCGGATGATATTATTTGAGGGACATAAATAATATAGGTCATTAGGGGTGAGGACTAATAAAACTTTGAGGCACCTTCTCATGGTGGGCGCCTTTGGTAATATCCAGGGGGATATTATGTGAACGAGACCCGCCAGTAGGAAATCCACATTTCATAGTGTCATTGGTTGTTCCTATCTATAGACATGTGTATTGGTCCTTAGACATTAAGATTATTATTAATGGGTATTACAACCCGCACACATAGATGTATTGACGAAAACTGTGACGACACACCGTTCGCAGTGAGGTAGGATACGTTGGGTGAGTCACAAGTAATACCGCATTAATAGATAATGCGAGAAAGGATTTGTCCCTTACGTTCCATAACAGAAGTAGATATCTCATGCCCTTTTATGGAATTAATGTAGCCTAAATAAATCCATGTCCATGGTAAGGTATGGGTGAGTTCAATTCTGGGAAGTCAAAGAAAGAATAATCGATCACATGGGTTGATGGAAATAGCATGCATCCCACTTGATTGGAAATATCGAGACAAAGGGATTATATTACACAGTAAGCGTTCGTTGGAGGTGACACGTCATTGTGGCATTAACTTTTTCTCTGTGGGTGCCTTGGCGTCTTTCTGGACTCTAACCTTGGACTTCAGGCATCCTCCGCCTAATGCCACTGAGAAGGAGGCCTAGAGGGTCACACACTAAGCGTGTCCATGTATCTTAGTTATATATTAATTTAACTAGTTAAAAAAATATTATTCCCGACTGTGGTTTATTAATTATTTAAGGATGCCTGATCGCATTTGTTTCGACACTAGTTATTCGAGAGAACATATTGTTGGTGAAATAATATATTTATTTATTAGCGAGTAATGCAGTTACATTTATTTAAGAAATAAATATCCATTACTCAAGGTCTAACAAATATGGTGGAGGAAATAAATAAAATGAAAAATAAATGTACACGATGGGTATATTTTTATACACAACTTGTAGTTTGTTTTTCAGGATTCGTGAGAAAATATTGTTCATTTAATTATATGATGTTAAATGTAATACGTTGGGCGCATGTCATGTAATAATGAAGGTCAACTGTCATTATTAAGACATTGGGTATTACTAAAAATTAAATGAAATGATTAAATGATTTAAGAAATTAATTCATTTTATTATTCTATGTATTATAATACCAATTACATTATTCTCATTGATATAGAGCCATTGTTGTGCAAAACAGATTTTTGGAAATACTCTCAAGCCAAGAGAGAATTCCATTTCCACCAAGAATGAATTCATGTTATGAGAGCGAGATCCTCCACCAGAAAAGGCGGTAGAAGGTAGACAACGCAAGCGAAGGTTCTTCTACGCTAGCACCTGGAGATCCCTTTGGTGACGTCCAGACATACACGGAGTACGTGTGGATCACCGCTAGAGGAAACTTGTACTTGGATTCTACGACGCAACGACAGATCACAGGATCATGACCAGAGACTCCAACGAAGAAAGAATTCCATCAAGGTATTTCTTATGAATTAATTAAATTAATTATAACCAACATATGATGATCTTATCTCAATGGTTCTGGGACTCTTCTTTTCTTTTTAGTTATTCATTCTATTTCGAAGATCCGTCGTTTAAAATCGTGACAAATCATAGATTGAATGTTGTTTAACGTAAAAATTAATGTTGGGTAAACCCACCAATGCGCTTCCACTGCACCTGGAACCTTTAAGTGGTATCAGAGTGGGGTCATATCGTTGATTATAATTATTTAGTTTTTTGTTGGTGATTTATGCATTTAATAATTTAGTTATTTCAATTCATGTTTAATCGTTCTACAAATCTGAATCTCGAGATCTGTTCCTCCTCCCTTTTTTCTCGTTCACCTCACAGAAACAAATTTTTTCTTTTAATTTTGATTAAAATAAAATAGAGGAACTCATCTGGATGAGCCAAACGTTTCCAGCCATACAACACCAGAATACACAGCGTGTATTCGAATGTACACGCCATGTAGTCTAGGTTCAATGCATTGACTAATCTGCCAAATCAGGCCATTTAATTGATTTCTTCTAAGAATTTAAGACACCGTGTCTTGACTAGAAACAGGTGGCACATGGTTTCCGGATTACACGACGTGTGGTCCAATGAACCCGGTGTGTAGCCCCTTCGGGCTAGGGTTGGGTCGTGTACCCCGTACACGGCTTTCCTGGCTGGAAACCATGTAACATGGAAACTACATGGCGTGTGTACCACAGAACACGTCGTGTATTCTGAAAATTTCTTAAGTACATTAACATGCACTGTCCCCGGGCGTGTACTTCGGATGGACGGTGATGAAAAGTACACACCGTTTAGTTGGAACTACACGCTGTGTACTCACCAAAATTACGCAGATTTATTAAAATTTATTATTATATTATAGAAACCCTTGAGACGTGTACCATGGTGCAGGAGTAAAGCTGAGGCACAACATGTGATAGGTGTTCTATATATATGTGTTTAATTTAACATTTGCGTAATGAACGGGAATTCACTGGGTTTCCTCCAAGGTACATGTAACACCCCGACCCCAGTTACCCAGAGTCGGTGCATTATTACATAACATTGGCATGATCACAAGAAAGATCAAATCCCGAAGGACCGATTGGTTTAGTAGCCTTGGAAACACTAGATATATTCATAAGTTTTACATTACATCATAAGATGAAAAACTACTACAACAACATAATGTCTCCATAATCCACACTACTATCCCCTCATAATATCCCTGCAGGTCATTCATAATTTACTTCTTCACATCCTGGGGAAAATAAAACATAGAAAAGGGGTGAGCTCAAATGCCCAGTAAGGATAACAATATAGCGGAAAAGTCCAAATAAGCATAAACATTTAAGGCAATGAATTACTAAAACAAAAGCCTTTTAAAATTGAACTTCAACATAGTATGGCAAAAGTAAAATGAAATAATGCCATTTACTTGTTCACATGGATATTCTACTAATCGAATAATCACATGCAATATCAATAACCACTTTCATAATGTTGGAATGCATAATGCCAGACTATCATAACCACATAGCCAAGGCCTCGTGCCAAGACTACAAATAAGATTTTGTCAAGGCCTTGTGCCAAGACACTAGTTTGTCTCATGAGACCTACCGATGCATCGAGGAGCTATAGCGGGCTCCACCCGTCACTTATTAAGTCCAATTCATTCCCATATGAAAAGGTTTAAACATAACATAAACATTCTTATTAAAACTAGCATACGAAATGTCAATACTTTCAACATAAACTATGAATGGTATAAAAATAGCACATCCACAGTCAAACATATCACAAAACCTTCAATACAATATAGAAGTTTTGTATCATAAAAAATCAACTTCAAATAATCTTAAAATCCATCAAAGGATGTTGACATAGATGAAATCAAAATTCTTTTTAAAGAAATATCTCCTTTTATTTTGAAATCATTTAAGATCCATATAAAATAAAACATTTTCTTTGAAAATATTCTTATAAGCTTGTAATGAAAGCTTTGAAGATTTTATAACGGCGTAAAATAACCGCACCCGCCGTATAAGTTAAAGAAACATTCTTACCTCAATTCTGTCGAAAAGGTTAAAAAGGACCTTGTTTTGAAAACGACGGAAAGATTCCTTTATAAACCTCTTATAAAAAGTCAAAAAAAGGGTATAAATGACTTTAACCCATATTCTTGTAAATAGTAAAAATGTTTTGAAATACATTTTTAAGAAACATGGATGTGGATGATAAAGAGATCCCAGTAGATTATTACATATAAACAACCTCGGATAATGAAGAGATTGTGAAATAACCCTTACCTTGTACTTTTCCTTGGTTGGGGTAGGTTAACCTCCTGTATAATGGTGAAATAGTTGTTATTAAATTATACAAGAATCATATATATTAATATGATATCATATATGATCTTTTAACATTGATTTGTTAATAATATCTTAGAATTATCGTCGTTTCGGGAGTTAACTTACTCATTTTCTTTTATATGTTTTGTTACATAAGCCATGGTTGTTGTATCTTATTCATATCCAGAATGATATACAGTCCTTAAACATCATTTTTAAATCATCAAATGATAATTATACTTGAATGGATACGATGGAGAATGAATCTCATCGCGTTCGTGGAGACGGTAGTCCGTACGTACGCACGAGCGACAATATCATTCTTTTGATATTAAAATAATATATAAATGGATGGTATATCATATATACAGAATCATTAACATATTATATTTATTATTTACATGAGTTACACATCATTATTATACCCATCCAAATAATATTATATTGAATAACAATTACACCACGACGTGGAGACGGTAAGCCGTACGTACGCACGTATGGTGACATGTTATTCAAAGGGTGGATAGAATACTGAATATGATTGTACCATATTTATAATAACATCACAGTATATGTGAGATACTGGAGTTATTATTTCAGAATGGTAAGAACAAAGGAAGAAGAAGTGGAAGAAGAAATGAACTTAGAAAAGGGTGGTGAAATCATTACCTCTTCTTCGGGTTCTTCCTTTTGATTTGATCAAAAGGGCTCCTTAGGTTGGCTTTCTGATCAAACTAAGGCCTCTAGGTTGTATTGAGGGATGTTGGGAGAGTATTTGGGCAGAGTTTGGCCGAACCAAAAGGCTTTGAAGGTGTGAAGAAATGAGAAGGAGGAGTGCCCTTTTATAAGAGGGGTGAGGGGCACCTTTGGAAAAGTTAGAAATATTAATTTATAATAAATTCATATTCGGTATCTAATGGCTCCAAAGCATACTATTCAAAGGATGAGGTGGGGATAGGTCGAAAACAACTCATCCAATAGAATTTAGACAGGTTTAGGTACTTATATTAACCTTATCTTTAAGTATTAACTCTAAGTTAATTAGTTTCACTTTTACAATGTCTCTTTGTATTTTTATATAATATGGTTAATAAACTTACTATATACATCCAAGCGACCCCCAAGTGGTCCATTAATGATTAACCTATCATAATATAAGTCTCTTGGCCGAACCTTAGATTTTTAGGAATTTAATATCAATTAATAATATAATATTTGTTTTAAGAACTCTTTTATGTCAATTTTGACACTATTCAATAGTTGATTTTTGTGAAACTCATAACAGATTGATTACTTCGAACAAAGTCCATTAAATCAATACTAATATATCATATTAGCCTAGAAAATTAGTTTAATTCATTAAAAGTTTCATATTATATTTATTTGGGTATTTATAATATCAATTATTTTAATTTTTCACTATTATATTAATTACTGCATCATCATTGTGTCATAAATAAAATACCTTATTTAATGTATAAAAATTATAAATAAAATATCATTATGTAGGAAATCTTTTTATCTTTCTAATGAATATTCATAATCGAAAATCCAACATGTATAACCCTATGTAAAAATTGTTGTTCTAAAAGATATATGCTTGTGTCATTTTTGTATTCATTTTGACTTAATTAAAATAAAGTGTCATTATCACTTACAAGTGGATCCATGGGGTCCCAAA
Organism: Viscum album; assembly: GCA_963277665.1. Taxonomy (NCBI): domain Eukaryota; kingdom Viridiplantae; phylum Streptophyta; class Magnoliopsida; order Santalales; family Viscaceae; genus Viscum; species Viscum album. Next base: position 982,544,951 of record OY728123.1, read on the forward strand.
ATAGACCCAAAGATGCCCATGGTCGACCATGTATCAACCAATATGGTTAAGACACGTTTTAAGGTAATTTAGTATTATTATAATATTATTTTTTTTAACCCTTATTTACCGGATTTACCCTTTAACCATGGTAAATAAAATATTTACCGCAGTAATTATTCAAAATGTGTAAAAATAAAAGTTACCTATTTACACAATTTGAACATCCTGATTCCAAATATGGAATCCATTTTCCTAAATTCAAAACACAGAAGTGGCAGAAATTAATTTAAAATAAATTCCCACTGTCAAAACAAAAAGCGTGTTTTTAAGAGATAATAACTATCAAAAGATTGACACTTGTTTATGTTCGGTTTAATTGTAAAATTATGTCCAATGATAAACATTAAATTGAATGGTAAAAATATATTCTAAATATACTTTAAAACCACTCAAATTCATAATTTATCACTATTAATTATTTTGATTAAAAAAGTTGTTTTTAATTAAAATTTAGAAATTTTCACTATTCATCAAAATATGAAAGTTATCCGAAATGTACCAAAATTTCACCTTAGGCTAAATTCGATATTCCGAATCCAAAAATGAAGTCCATTTTGAAATATAAAATATATATATTTTCAAAAAGTAGGTATTACTATTTATAACGGCTAGTTTGATTGGTTATGGTGTGTTAGAACTCGGTGTTGCGTACAACACACGCTATCACATTATTCAAAGGGAAACGTACCGTGGAAGCTTGGGGTGTTTCATTTTAAATTTTTGATGTCCCCATTTAGTCAAAAAGTTTAAAATATTGTATTTAAAAAAGGTTTCACTATTAGAAGTTGATAAAAGTGAAATACTAAAAATGAATCTGTTCTTGCATTATGACTAAGAAACTCATAATAGGGATTCTAAAATTATAAGGATTATATAAAGTTCAAAATGTAGTTAATACTATTCATGACCTCTTTTAATGGTGTGATTGAACTCGGTGTTGCGTGTAGTGCATGTTATTGAATTATTTTGAAGAAATAACACACTATAAAATCTTGGGGTGTTACATTCTCCCCTCCTTCAATAAATTGCGTCCTCGCAATTTGAAATTGTTCTTCGAAAATAAAAGGTTGAAAATAGAAAATATCTTTGTGGGAAAACCCACATCGGAAATTGGGTTACTAAAATTTAGTCTTATTATGAGGAAAAGAGAAATGAAAGGATCACCACCAAATTATGATCTCTATTAGGAGAACATTGGTGGCAATTATAGACATATAATTGGAGGAAAAACGTAAATATTTATAGGTAGTGATTGAGGTCATCAATCACAAACAAGTATAAAATTGAGGTCCTTAAACTCATCAATCTATGATGATTTGAAGTACCATCAGTTCAACAAAATATAGGGTATTGGGATAACACATTTTTGACGTTTCAAAATATCTTAGTTGAAATCCCACATCGAAAAATGAATTAATGATGCCTCTATTTAAAATAAAGAGTGGAAAGTATGAAGATTACCGAAAATAACACATACTAGGGTTCCATGTAGGAAAATATGGATATGGAAGAAAAATCTAACCATCAATTATCTGATGGAGAGTGGTAGAGAACATGGCTATAAAAAGGCCAACAATCCCAAAGCCAAAAATTAGTGATGATTTAAGGTACCATCTAGGAAAACATTTTTGTTCAAAGTTGCTTTTCTTAATATTGAGGAATTTATTTATGAGATTGGCTAAGATCATAAGGAGATATACTTACTTTATAATTAGAGTTTTATCCATTAATAAATTTCTACCACAAACTCATCTTTCACTCTAAAAGGTAATAGAATGTAAAAAAAATTCTATTTACACTATTCGTATAGGGTTCCAAAATAAACGAATTTATAATTCATCTACAAGATCTTTTAATAAAAACTACATTATTTAATCCAGGACATCTCGTGGGCCAGTGGTAGGTGATACACCCTTGTCGCCCTTCGGTTGCGGGTTCAAGTCTCGCAGCCTTGCCGGACGCGACGGGTTGCCGCCCGACCTCCGGGTTGTCCTTTTTTGGCAATCCAAAATAATCCAAACTAGAACTATCCAAAATACTTCTGTCCAAACTCATAGTTCCAACATTTATAAGGAAGGTAAACATAATATAGATCCTTTTTACCCCGTAATAGCATATTAATACCTTCATCATGTATTCTTTTAATACACTGAAACATCCTGAATTACCATATTCCTTGTTGATTACATTCATGCTCCCTTATTCCATATAGAATGCTGGATATACTTCATTAATCCAAAAATGTTTTAAACCCCAACAATGATGGAATATACAAATCATTAATCAGTTCCAAGGTAGTCAAGAATATCCAATTTATCCGAAATAATCACATATTATTCCAAAATCACTACCTCAGTATCAGAACTATATTATGGTTTATCATTCTCTCAACCATATATTTTCCAAAAATTTATCCTGCTATTGAGTCACTTTTCTTTGTTCCAAAAAATCTCAAGTCCTTAATGAAATAGTACTGCAGTACAATCCTTACATACTCCATAATTATTATAACAAGTACATTGTTGATACAACACTCAATTGACATAATCAACATAAGAACTCTAATCATTCCTCTTCATCTGTGGTAGTATCATAACTTGATTATTATCCAATAACATCATTTGCGGCATAGTCTGATGACTGGGACATAGGTTCGCGTAGTGTCCAAACTCCTTGCAAATGAAGCATTGTACATTTGAAACCATTTTCTTACCCTTGCAGTCACGTACTTTGTGCCCTTTTCCTCCACTCTTATAACAAACTCCCATTCCTTTCAGGCAAGTTCCAGGGTGTTTCTTTCCACAGTTACCACATATGGGAAAATTCTTCTTTTCCCTCTTCCCTTTATCCGTCCTTCTCTCTTCCATCCTTTTCTGCTCTTGCTTCCCTTCAAAGCCATAGGACTCAGTAATCTCTTTACTTATCTTATCAATACATGATATTATTTCTTCATATGATGATAATACATGGGAGATTATTTCTCTTATAAATTCTAGCTTAAGACCATGAGAGATATGATCCTTCCTTCTCTTTGAATCATGTGCATTTCTGGAGTTATCATTCCTTCTACTGGGCGCCTTTTCTAAACAATGGCATAAACTAGATCAGTTTATGAATCAAAATACAAAATCCCATACTTATAAAACACTTAACATAAATTGAACTATTTATGGATATAATCCATAATCATAAAAATGTTTTCTTTGAGGAAGTATATACTCATAAACCCTTCATAATGATTTGTAAAGATAGTGAGAGTTATCCTAAGCATATCCCCCAGGAGTGTCGTAACCAAGAGTGCAGCAAGGCCCGTTGTCGTGCACCAGTTCCCGTTCGAGTCTAGCTCAAAGCGGTGTTTTCGGGTTTTACCCCTAGGTACATCTGTGCCAGAGCCGCCTCTACCTGCTCGTATCCAGACAGGGATGTATTGCTCGAAAAACTCACAAAATCTCTACAATACCAAAATTCTAGGAAGTTCTTCTATACTAATCCTCAAAGTTCATCTTAGGTCTACGTGCTCTAATCAGAGTTTATCTAAATCTAGCTTCCAAGGTTTGTACTAAACTTCCTCTGATACCAACTGTAACACCCCGACCCCAGTTACCCAGAGTCGGTGCATTATTACATAACATTGGCATGATCACAAGAAAGATCAAATCCCGAAGGACCGATTGGTTTAGTAGCCTTGGAAACACTAGATATATTCATAAGTTTTACATTACATCATAAGATGAAAAACTACTACAACAACATAATATCTCCATAATCCACACTACTATCCCCTCATAATATCCCTGCAGGTCATTCATAATTTACTTCTTCACATCCTGGGGAAAATAAAACATAGAAAAGGGGTGAGCTCAAATGCCCAGTAAGGATAACAATATAGCGGAACATTCAAAATAAGCATAAACATTTAAGGCAATGAATTACTAAAACAAAAGCCTTTTAAAATTGAACTTCAACATAGTATGGCAAAAGTAAAATGAAATAATGCCATTTACTTGTTCACATGGATATTCTACTAATCGAATAATCACATGCAATATCAATAACCACTTTCATAATGTTGGAATGCATAATGCCAGACTATCATAACCACATAGCCAAGGCCTCGTGCCAAGACTACAAATAAGATTTTGTCAAGGCCTTGTGCCAAGACACTAGTTTGTCTCATGAGACCTACCGATGCATCGAGGAGCTATAGCGGGCTCCACCCGTCACTTATTAAGTCCAATGCATTCCCATATGAAAAGGTTTAAACATAACATAAACATTCGTATTAAAACTAGCATATGAAATGTCAATACTTTCAACATAAACTATGAATGGTATAAAAATAGCACATCCACAGTCAAACATATCACAAAACCTTCAATACAATATAGAAGTTTTGTATCATAATAAATCAACTTCAAATAATCTTAAAATCCATCAAAGGATGTTGACATAGATGAAATCAAAATTCTTTTTAAAGAAATATCTCCTTTTATTTTGAAATCATTTAAGATCCATATAAAATAAAACATTTTCTTTGAAAATATTCTTATAAGCTTGTAATGAAAGCTTTGAAGATTTTATAACGGCGTAAAATAACCGCACCCGCCGTATAAGTTAAAGAAACATTCTTACCTCAATTCTGTCGAAAAGGTTAAAAAGGACCTTGTTTTGAAAACGACGGAAAGATTCCTTTATAAACCTCTTATAAAAAGTCAAAAAAAGGGTATAAATGACTTTAACCCATATTCTTGTAAATAGTAAAAATGTTTTGAAATACATTTTTAAGAAACATGGATGTGGATGATAAAGAGATCCCAGTAGATTATTACATATAAACAACCTCGGATAATGAAGAGATTGTGAAATAACCCTTACCTTGTACTTTTCCTTGGTTGGGGTAGGTTAACCTCCTGTATAATGGTGAAATAGTTGTTATTAAATTATACAAGAATCATATATATTAATATGATATCATATATGATCTTTTAACATTGATTTTTTAATAATATCTTAGAATTATCGTCGTTTCGGGAGTTAACTTACTTTTTTTCTTTTATATGTTTTGTTACATAAGCCATGGTTGTTGTATCTTATTCATATCCAGAATGATATACAGTCCTTAAACATCATTTTTAAATCATCAAATGATAATTATACTTGAATGGATACGATGGAGAATGAATCTCATCGCGTTCGTGGAGACGGTAGTCCGTACGTACGCACGAGCGACAATATCATTCTTTTGATATTAAAATAATATATAAATGGATGGTATATCATATATACAGAATCATTAACATGTTATATTTATTATTTACATGAGTTACACATCATTATTATACCCATCCAAATAATATTATATTGAATAACAATTACACCACGACGTGGAGACGGTAAGCCGTACGTACGCACGTATGGTGACATGTTATTCAAAGGGTGGATAGAATACTGAATATGATTGTACCATATTTATAATAACATCACAGTATATGTGAGATACTGGAGTTATTATTTCAGAATGGTAAGAACAAAGGAAGAAGAAGTGGAAGAAGAAATGAACTTAGAAAAGGGTGGTGAAATCATTACCTCTTCTTCGGGTTCTTCCTTTTGATTTGATCAAAAGGGCTCCTTAGGTTGGCTTTCTGATCAAACTAAGGCCTCTAGGTTGTATTGAGGGATGTTGGGAGAGTATTTGGGCAGAGTTTGGCCGAACCAAAAGGCTTTGAAGGTGTGAAGAAATGAGAAGGAGGAGTGCCCTTTTATAAGAGGGGTGAGGGGCACCGTTGAAAAAGTTAGAAATATTAATTTATAATAAATTCATATTCGGTATCTAATGGCTCCAAAGCTTACTATTCAAAGGATGAGGTGGGGATAGGTCGAAAACAACTCATCCAATAGAATTTAGACAGGTTTGGGTACTTATATTAACCTTATCTTTAAGTATTAACTCTAAGTTAATTAGTTTCACTTTTACAATGTCTCTTTGTATTTTTATATAATATGGTTAATAAACTTACTATATACATCCAAGCGACCCCCAAGTGGTCCATTAATGATTAACCTATCATAATATAAGTCTTTTGGCCGAACCTTAGATTTTTAGGAATTTAATATCAATTAATAATATAATATTTGTTTTAAGAACTCTTTTATGTCAATTTTGACACTATTCAATAGTTGATTTTTGTGAAACTCATAAAAGATTGATTACTTCGAACAAAGTCCATTAAATCAATCCTAATATATCATATTAGCCTAGAAAATTAGTTTAATTCATTAAAAGTTTCATATTATATTTATTTGGGTATTTATAATATCAATTATTTTAATTTTTCACTATTATATTAATTACTGCATCATCATTGTGTCATAAATAAAATACCTTATTTAATGTCTAAAAATTATAAATAAAATATCATTATGTAGGAAATCTTTTTATCTTTCTAATGAATATTTATAATCGAAAATCCAACATGTATAACCCTATGTAAAAATTGTTGTTCTAAAAGATATATGCTTGTGTCATTTTTGTATTCATTTTGACTTAATTAAAATAAAGTGTCATTATCACTTACAAGTGGATCCATGGGGTCCCAAAATAGACCCAAAGATGCCCATGGTCGACCATGTATCAACCAATAGGGTTAAGACACGTTTTAAGGTAATTTAGTATTAATATAATATTATTTTTTTTAACCCTTATTTACCGGATTTACCCTTTAACCATGGTAAATAAAATATTTACCGCAGTAATTATTCAAAATGTGTAAAAATAAAAGTTACCTATTTACACAATTTGAACATCCTGATTCCAAATATGGAATCCATTTTCCTAAATTCAAAACACAGAAGTGGCAGAAATTAATTTAAAATTAATTCCCGCTGTCAAAACAAAAAGCGTGTTTTTAAGAGATAATAACTATCAAAAGATTGACACTTGTTTATGTTCGGTTTAATTGTAAAATTATGTCCAATGATAAACATTAAATTGAATGGTAAAAATATATTCTAAATATACTTTAAAACCACTCAAATTCTTAATTTATCACTATTAATTATTTTGATTAAAAAAGTTGTTTTTAATTAAAATTTAGAAATTTTCACTATTCATCAAAATATGAAAGTTATCCGAAATGTACCAAAATTTCACCTTAGGCTAAATTCGATATTCCGAATCCAAAAATGAAGTCCATTTTGAAATATAAAATATATATATTTTCAAAAAGTAGGTATTACTATTTATAACGGCTAGTTTGATTGGTTATGGTGTGTTAGAACTCGGTGTTGCGTACAACACACGCTATCACATTATTCAAAGGGAAACGTACCGTGGAAGCTTGGGGTGTTTCATTTTAAATTTTTGATGTCCCCATTTAGTCAAAAAGTTTAAAATATTGTATTTAAAAAGGTTTCACTATTAGAAGTTGATAAAAGTGAAATACTAAAAATGAATCTGTTCTTGCATTATGACTAAGAAACTCATAATAGGGATTCTAAAATTATAAGGATTATATAAAGTTCAAAATGTAGTTAATACTATTCGTGACCTCTTTTAATGGTGTGATTGAACTCGGTGTTGCGTGTAGTGCATGTTATTGAATTATTTTGAAGAAATAACACACTATAAAATCTTGGGGTGTTACAGTACAAGTTGCGTACAATGATAATTTTAAATGATTTTATTTGTTTAAAATTATGATGGATGAGAATATCAAGGAAATTCAGAAAATGGTTTTAAGATGAAATGAGTGATTAATTAATGATAATTAATTAATTCGAGTGTGATTTATCTTAAACAATAACGATTAAAGAATTGAATGCTAGTTTTATTTATGCGTAAATATCGTTTCATGTATGGTTGATCATGAGCTAGACAAAGACCTTTGTATGTGAATGGTTTCTTTTAATTAATTTATTTAAATTAAATTTGTTGGCCTGCGAGCCATCTCCTCATTGATATGTAGGGTCTGTGCGCCCAAGGATTATTTTATGTAAAAAACCCTTTTTACCCCTCACCTACGTGTGAGATAAATGCATATGTAATGGATGGAGCTCCAAAGATAGTGGAGGAGGCTCAAGACATGAGCCAAGATGAAACCAATCCAAGGATATACAAAGGTGGATAGGTGGAAAGCTGTAAACACTAACCCAAAAGGTTTAAGGTGTTTCTCCCCTAGGTCTTGGGTTATTTAATCAACCTCTAGATAAACTAACCAATAGAAAAGGCTCATTATCATACCATTTATTTTATTTTTGTCAGTTGCATGGTTTATTTATTGTGGGTGTGTTGTCACGATCACACAATTAATGAATTAAACGAGCATGCAAGATGGCACAAAAATAAAAATGGCTTATACGTAAATATTATCTTATACATGGTTAATCACTTAAGTATATCCCATTAATATTAACAAGCATGTATCAAAGATAATAAAATGAAAATTTACGTATAAGGATAAAATCCCTCAAAAGAAATATTAAGTCTGAATAGCCTTCCATAATCTTGGTTAGAATCGAACCATAGTTAAAAGTACTTGACCAACCCTAGTTGGGGTGCTTTCAATTATCAGGGAATTCTAATTCAAGTTTTTGGGTAGACTTGACTTGGTTTGCATCAAGGGTTAACTGCCACAGCAGGACTTGGTGTGACCAAGAGGCAATGGTTGAGGAAATCCAAAAAGGATTTCAAGATTGGGGAGTCCACTCAGCAGATCAAGGAGCTGTGAGTTAATGCAGATGGAATTTGGAATGCCTACCTAAAACCCATCAAGTTTCTTGACCAACCCTAGTTTGGGTAATACGAAGGGCAATATGGATCCTTGCCACTAGAATATTCACGCAATAGAATATTCTGAAGTCAATGGTGAGGGTTATTATATTTCTATAAAATAGTGGGAGAATAATAACTATTAATTAATTTATTTTTCTTAATTTTTTGGTAATAAAGTACTAAATCTTGGATCATCTTAATTTTTAGAAACGGAAAGAAAATTACTTCAAACATATCATTGTGCACCATACTCGAAAAAGAAAACCTTCTCACCGGCACTAATTTCCAAGAGTGGAAGAGGTGTTTACGCGTCGTTCTTCACCACGAAAGGAAATTGTATGTACTGGAAGAGCCTATTCCAGTTGCGCTTGGGAAAGAGGCTAGTGATGAGGAATTATCTATCTACATGAAACACTTGGATGATGCCACATATGTTCAGTTTTTCATCCTATTATCCATGTCTAATGATCTCTTGAAGCAACATGAAAACATGGACGTGTATAGCATGATGTCTCACCATAAAGATCTCTACTAATAGAAGGAGAGACGGGAGAGGTATGAGATCTCTAATGCTATGTTTACCACGAATCATGGAGATTCTGCGCCAGATGGTCCCCATGTAGTCAATCTTATTGGCTACATTGAACGCATGTACATCTTAGGGATTAAATTCTCAGATGAGATGCGTACAGATCTCATCCTATCATCACTGCCCAAGACCTTCTCTAGCTTCATTGTCATCTATAACATGAGTGGAAATGAGAAGAGTCTATCGAAGCTTCTGACCATGATTCGCCAGGTAGACACGGACATGGGGAAGTGACAAACACGCAGTCCTTATGGTGAACAAGAAAAGTAAGGACAAGCCAAAGGGGCCAAAGAATTATAAACGGTCTGAAGCCCCCGAGCATCGTCCCTCTAACAAGGGGAAGATCCATAGGTAGGGCATGGAATGAAAGGCGGTGTGTTTTTCATGTGGTAAGTAGGGCCAGTGGAAGAGGAACTGCACCCAAAAGCGTGGGGATGCTAAAGGTTCATTCGTTATTGAGTGAAATCTTTCTATTTCTACACATTGGGTATTAGATATAGCTTGTGGGGCTCACATCTATATTCAAATTCAGGAACCAAGTAGATTTAGAAAGATCTCCAGAGGAGAGGTGGATCTTCGAGCTACCAATGGCGCAAGGCTGGCTGTGTTTGCAATTGGCGACTACCACCTCTCATTGCTGACTGGGATAATTTTGGTTTTACATAGCTGTTATTTTGTTCCTAGTGTTACCAAGAACATAATTTCTGTGTCTTTTTTGGATATGGATGGATTTGTTTACAAGTTTGGAAATAAGGGTTGTCTCTTTTATAAGAACAACGAATGTTATGGTATGGAACATTTGATTAATGGGTTTTATGTATTAAATTATAAAAACCAAGTGTTGGAAATCGATAACGAAATAAACTCACATGACTCATACATCACCAAGTTGTGGCATCACCGCCTTGGTCATGTGAACGAGATACGCTTGACAAAGCTCTGCCAAGATGGCTATTTAGACTCTACTGATCTAAAACCACTTGATAGATTTCACGCTTGTTTACAAGGAAAAATGACCAAACTTCCTTTTGGTGGACAAGGTGAAAGGGCCACAGAGCTTCTAGGATTGGTACACACGGATGTGTGTGGACCATTTTCAGTAGAAGTTAGAGGTGGATATTCTTACTTCATTACTTTTACTGATGATTTGAGTAGATATTGTTATTTCTACTTAATCAGGTATAAGTTAGAGTCCTTATATAAATTTAAAGAATTCATGAGTGAAGTAGAGAATAATCTTGGTAATAGGATAAAGAAGCTTCGATCGGATCGGGGTGGAGAATATCTGAAACAAGAGTTCATCGTTCTTCTACGGGATTCTGGGATTCTATCTCATCTCACTCCTCCTTATACACCATACTGGAATGGTGTTAGTGAAAGGAGGAACCACACCATTTTGGACATGGTGAGGTCGATGATGAGTCATGCAGATCTTCCATTATCATTTTGGGGATATGCATTACAGACCGCCGCATACACATTAAACTGAGTACCAACTAAGGCGGTAAATGGAATTTCATCCGAGTTATGGAGTGGAAGGAAACCCACTTTGTCGCACACACGTGTATGGGGATGCGAGGTGTTTGTTAAGGCCTTCCCAGGGAACAAACTAGCACCCTAGGGCACGAGGTGTATCATTATAGGATATCCCAAGGAAATGAAAGGATATTACCTATATAACCCTTCAGAAAAGAAAGTGAATGTCGCCAGAAAATTCGTCTTTCTTGAGTGGGAGCACATCCTCAAAAAGAATAGTGGGAGCAAGATTGACTTTGACGAAGTTGATGCTCAAGATACACTGGAGTTGGTACAGGAACAAGTTCCACAGGTCCCCATGGAAGAGTTTCCAGAAACACAAGTACTGCGTAGGAGCTCAAGTGAGGTAAGTGAAGCAGAAAGATTTTGTTTCCTAGTCACCGAGGATGGTGAATCATTATTGTTAGAAAATGATGAACCTCTCTCCTACAAGGAAGCAGTAGAAAGTTCAAAAGCTGCAAGATGGCTAGAAGCTATGAATTCTGAGATAGATTCCATATATCAGAACCACATCTGGGTTTTGGTCGATGATGTAGTTTATGTAAAGCCTATGGGATGCAAATGGGTATTCAAGAGAAAACTGGACATGGAAGGTAAGGTTAGCACCTATAAAGCAATGCTAGTGGCTAAAGGATTCAGACAGCATCAAGGAACTGACTATGATGAAACCTTCTCGCCAGTTGCCATGTTTAAATCCATAAGAATCATACTTGCCATATAGGCTAACCAGGACAATGAGATTTGGAAAATGGATGTCAAAATAGCATTTCTTAATGGGAACCTTACGGAAGATGTCTACATGACACAACCAGAAGGGTTTGTGACACCAGGTGAATCCAAATGGGTTTGAAAGTTGCAGAAATCCATTTATGGATTAATGAAAGCATCCATGTCATGGAAAATTCAATTTGATGAAGCCATAATGGAATTTGGTTTCATTAAGAACAAATGTGAGCCATGCGTTCATAAGTGGTTTAATGGGAATGCGATCGTTATCCTAGTAGTAAATGTTGACGACATATTACTTATAGGAAATGATGTACCAGTCTTATAGTCAGTTAAGGACTAGTTGAACAAGTGTTTCTCCATGAAGGACTTGGGAGAAGTAGCATACATTCTAGGGATCAATATCATTCGTGATAGATCCAAGAGGCTGCTTGGACTATGTCAGGGTACATACATTGACTAGATACTAAAGAGATTTAGTATGGTAAAATCCGAGAAGGGATTTGTTCCAGTGTCACATGGATTACATCATTCTAAGAAAATTTGTCCCCAGACACAACAGGAGAATGATAGAATGAGTAAGACCACATACACTTCGGCTATAGGATCCATCATGTATGACATGTTATGTACCAGGCTTGATGTTGCCTATGCACTGTGCATGGTAGGTAGATATCAAGTAGATCCAAGAGAACAACATTGGACTGCTGTTAAAACATTCTTTAAGTACCTGAGAAGAACTAAGGATATGTTCCTGCTGTATGGAGGAGACGAGGAGCTTTCCATCAGAGGGTATGCTGATGCTGGTTTTCAAATAGATCAGAATGATCTGAAGTTGCAATCTGGATATGTTTTGTGTCTCAATGGAGGAGCTGTGAGCTGGAAGAGTTCAAAGCAGCCAGTGGTCGCTGATTCTACAGTAGGTTCTAAGTATATAGCAGCTTCTGATGTATCCATGGAAGCCATCTGAATTCGTAACTTTGTCCAAGAGATTGATGTGGTTCCTAGCAGTAAATATCCCATTACGTTGTATTGTGACAATACTGCAGCAGTGGCTCTTGCAAAATAATCAAGGTCACATCAACGGACAAAGCACATACTCGAGAAGTATCACCTCTTGAGGGATTTCTATCAAAGGGGTGAAGTTGCAGTGAGCAGAGTGTCCATAGAGGAGAACGTGGCAGACCCCATGACTGAAGGCCTATCTTAGCAGAAGCATGAATATCATGTGAGAGCTAGCAGGTTAAAGGTTGTTAGCAGTTGTCTCTAGTCCAAGTGGGAGTTTGTTGGAGTTGGTGGTATAGAACCAACTACGTTGTACTTTATTTATTAATAAAAGCCTTATCACATCTTGATTTTTCTTATGCATGAAAATGAATGTGATAATGTCCTAAGGAGAGCTGTTGCATTAATGGGTTATAGCGGATCCCTGCTATGATGAGAACCCAGAAGTTCCATAACACTATTCTTGAATATATGTTCTATGGCTGGATGATATTATTTGAGGGACACAAATAATACAGTTCATTAGGGGTGAATACTCATAATACATTGAGGCACCTTCTCATGGTGTGCGCCCTTGGTAATGTCTAGGAGGATATTATGAGAACGAGACCCGCCATTAGGAAATCCACATTTCATATTGTCATTGGTTGTTCTTATCTGCGGACATGTGTATTGGTCCTTAGACATTAAGATTATTATTAATTGGTATCACAACTCACGCACTTAGATGTATTGATGATAACTGTGACGACACACAATTCGCAGCGAGGTAGGATATGTTGGGTGTGTCACGAGAAATACCACATTAATATATAATGCGAGAAAGGATTTGTCCCTTCCGTTCCATAACAGAAGTAGATATCTCAAGACCTTTGATTGAATTGATATATCCTAAATAAATCCATGGCCATGGTAAGGTATGAGAGAGTTCAATTCTAGGATTTCAAAGAAAGAATAATCGAGCACATGGGTTGATGGCACTAGCATGAAACCCGATTGATTGGAAATATCGAGACAAAGGTATTATATTACACGTTAAGCGTTTGTAGGAAGTAACATGTCATTGCGGCGTTAAATTCTTTCTCTATGGGTGCCTTGGTGTGTTGCTAGATGCTAACCGTGGACATTAGGTTGCCTCCGCCTAGTGCCACTGAGAAAGGGGCCTAGAGTGTCACACACTAAGTGTGTCTATGTATCTCAGTTAAATATTAATTTAACAAGTTAAATAATGATTATTCCAGACTGTGGTTTAATAATTATTTAAGGATGCCTGATCGCATTTATTTCGACACTGGTTATTCAAGATAATATATTGTGTGTGAAATAATATATATATTTATTATCTAGTAATGCGGTTACATTTATTTAAGAAATAAATTGCCATTACTCAAGGTCTAATAAATACGGTGGAGGAAATAATAAAATGAAAAATAAAATTACACGCTGTGTATATTTATATACACTCCATTTAGTTCGTTTTTTAGGATTCATGAGAAAATATTTTTTATTTAATTAAATGATATTAAATTTAATACGTTGGGAGCATGTCAAGTAATAATGATGGTCAACTATCATTATTAAGACATGGGGTATTACTAAGAATTAAATTAAATGATTAAATACTTTCGGGAAATTATTTCATTTTATAATTCTATGTATTATAATCCCAATTACATTATTCTCATTGATATAGAGCCATTGTTGTGCACAACGGATTTTTGGAAATACTCTCAAGCCAAGATAGAATTCCCTTTCCACCCAGAATGCTTTCAAGTTACGAGAGTGAGATCCTCCACCAGAAAAGGCAGTTGAAGGCGGACATCAGAAGTGAAGGTTCTTCCGCCCTAGAACCCGGAGATCCCTTCTTCGACATCCAGAGATATGTGGAGCACATGTGGATCACCACTAGAGCAATATTGTAATTGGATTCTACAACGCAACGACGGATCACAGGATAGTGACTGGATACTCAAATGAAGAATGAATTCAATCGAGGCAATTCTTATGAATTAATTAAATTAATTATAACCAACATATAATGATCCTATCTCAATGGTTCTAGGACTCATATTTTCTTTTTCATTCTTCGTTCTATTCTAAAGATCTTGCGTTTTAAATCGTGACAGATCTCGTATTGAACATTGTTTGACGTTAAAATTAAAGTTGGGTAAACCCACCAATGCGCTTCCGCTGCGCCTGGAACCTTCAATAACAGCCTAAAAAGCTGTGATAGGTAAGAATATCGATAGATGATATTACAAATCCAAATGATACCCTTCCATTTCCTATAGAGGGGGTTATCATAGATAGAGACTTTTTGGTTCATTTTTTACATTGTCATGTGATACTTCAACATCACCTGACTTATAAGGTTTGTGGTGTTTTTAAAATATAATTAACATTTTATTGAAAATTAATGGTAATGTTTCTTATATTAAATATATTTAAGAGTATATAAAATAAAAATAATCAATACAAAATAAAATAAAGGTTTCAGAACCTGAAACATCAGATACTATGTGAGTTCTGGTGGGTTAAAAATATATTCCAAAATTTTTTCTTTCATGTATAATATTTACAAGTTTTTAATAATTTATAAAATATTTATAATTGAAATTGATATTTGGATATTCAAAAAAGATATCATAGATATGGTAATGTTTTACGTGGTCATTATACGTGAGTTGTAGTTCATTCCCTTGTAAATAATTTTATATTGTAGTTTTTATTTCGTAAAATATACAAGAAATGAAGTGACTTTATTTACTACTTATTTATTTTCATATATACAGACTCATTATTTTCAAAAGTAGATCACTATCATGTCTTGTTTAATATATCCATTTTAAATATCAATGGATAGGAAATATTTGAATAATTTTTTTTTGGTGAAATATATTGGTTACATATTTAAAAATATAGAGATTTGATGTTAGTTTTTTCCATTTCATGATGGGTAATAAGAATAATATAACTATGAACATATATTAATTATAATATCATTAATTACTAAAATTTTATGTTTTATTTTTCATTGGATGTTATGAATAATCTACCCACATGAATTCACATTATACTAGGTTTTCTCTTTATTATTTGTGGTTGGTAAAAATTTAACAAAATTGTAAAAAATGTACATTTTATTATTTTTGGTAAGTTCATTAATTATGTTTATTATATTTATACATGTTTTTTTAGTTTGTATATGAAAATACAGATCAACGGGAATTTTTATCAATGATCATGTGTAGATACTGGGGAAAAATAAAATTAAATAAATGAAAGTAATTATAAATTAATTTTATATTATATCATATTTGTTTTCATTTATATAAAGTGTTTATTTTTACTCTCATGTACACGTTTTATTATCATAGTGTCATTGTAATAAAATAAATGTTGAGTTTGGTTATTATTTTAAATATTTATGTTTGAGATCATCCCAACCAAGGCGATGATAAAATTTAATAACATTGGTTATATTATTTATTTTAAGTTTTATATCATAAATATAATATGTTATAAATATTATAAATTTTTTTATTAATGCATATTTTCTAGGATGTCATGTTGTATATGAATGAATAGATTGCACACCTTTTAATTTTTATTGAAAACTATTCAGTATGTATAGTTAATTTGTACATTGAGTATCATGTATGTATCTTTTAATAAATTTTTATAAAACTATAATTTAGATAATTTTATACTATTTTTTGTTTGTTTTTATGTTTATTAAAATTGGTATAAATTTCAAATGTTATCGGAATATGTATTTTATTCTATTTTAAAATTATGACTTTCCATAATATTTTTTTATAAATAGATGTGGAGTTATAAATTTGGGTTTTGGATGTCATTTTTTACCCAATATAGACAATGAATGAACCCTTCCATGTTGTTTTTATTTTAAAAACTGACATGTATTTTTTTCGTAATTCATTCATAATTATTCCTATTCAGTTTATGGAAAACTAATATAGAAAGGGGATTTTGACGTCTAGTTTGAGTGAAAACTGACATAGAAATATTATTTTCGCATCAGTTTTATGGTGTGGATGATTTATAAAACTGATTACTATTTTTTGAATATATCATCAATGGTTTTATTTGAAACCATTGTGGAAATATAGAAAAGTTTTAAGGAATTCGATGATGGTTTTGTGTAAAAACTGATGTCAAAATACATTTCCATATCAGTTTTATAGGAAACCAATATGGTAAATTGTATTCATTTTAGAATTTTTCCATATCATTTTAATAAAAAAAATATGTCGAAATTTATTTTTTAGAAATAATTTTATATAGTTTAATTAATAAAAATTAATTCGAAACATATATTCAATGTATACTTTCTTCCAAAAAAATGGACGTCAAAATATTGATTAAATTCACTTATTATTTGAGACTTTAATGTTAGATTTTTTACAAGTGTCATTAGAACGATTTTTTTTAATATCCCCTATATCAATTTTGGTCAAAATCTAATTAAATCATTTTATAATAAATTTTTACCTAAACTACTTTTCATGAGATTATTGAAAGAATGGGACAATTTTATGCTTTTTTTTATGTCATAGTTTTTTATATTTAATTCATTTGGTTTCATTGTATTTGATCCATTTTTTATTATCATTATATTTGAATAAATTCTTCCCCCTTTTTAATCTTTTGAATTTTTATATTTTTATTTGATTAGGGAAAAATATAATTTTATGGGTGGGGGATTTGAAATTTTAAGAAGACACTTGGATTGAAAATTATGTTGCATTTATCTAATGATTTGACCTGAGTTTTTTTTCTAGAAATTTAAACAATAATAAATTATTGACCCACCATCTTATAGGATCTAAAAAATTTTGAACCTAATGTTATGTACTGAATATTAGTGAAATATTTTGATTTTCAATAGTATAGTCATTAAATTATTAGAAAGTATATGGTACGAATTCATTTATATATTAATTGAGTGTATAATTGGTCCAAATGGGAGTTAAATTTATGCATAAGTGTATCTATGTGTTTTGAAAAGAATATAAGTGGAATGAAAATATTTCTTCTAAAATATTATGGTCCTAAATAAAAGATAATTTTTTTATATAGAAGGATCGATAATTCTTGAATGTGTAATTGAGTTCATTTAATCTGAATAAAAGTAAATTTTATTTATTTTATTTATTTAACATTGAGTGAACATTTTAAGTGTCAAGTGGAAATAATGTAAATTTTATAAAAATCATTTAATTTTAATTTATTAGTATAAAATGGTTTATTATTCTTATATTATTTTCTTAATTTTTCAGTATTTTAGTTATTTTTAAAATTTTGATCCAATAATATATTAATAATAGGATAGTTTTTAATAAATTTTAAGATAATAAAATATATCATATATTGAATATTATTTTTAATACAACATTTATTATTATTATTATTGTTTTTTTTTGTTATTATTATTTTATTATTTTATTATTATTTTATATATTCTTACTGTTTGAAGCGTTTTGAATAGTATTACTATAATTTGTAAAAGTATTACGTTGGTTATTATTATTATTATCATCTTTTTTTATTATTAGTATTATTTTATTATTATTATATATAAAAATATTTATATCTGTATAATCACACATAATTGTTTTTAGCTATTCAGTTTTATATACTTTATATATATATATAATTAAATGTGTGTTTATCTAATTATATTGAATAGTTCTGTAATTTAGAAAATATATTAATAATAAATATGATTTGCATTATTTCTAATTTGTTTTGAAATTATTATTATTATTATTATTATTATTATTATTATTTCTCATGGTTTAGCATGTACCTCAGTGGTACACATCAACTTGGAGGAATTGTTGATAGGGTACTGTAGAAGCACAATAGAAGGTAAGGTAATATGAATGGTATTGTAAGAGGCAGTACAATTAACCTTGAGGGGCCTTTGGGAAACCATTCAAGGGATTTCAATTCATAGAAATCTCCAACCACATTCCAAATCATGGTCTTTAGGTTACCCCGTCACCAAGGGGACATTTGGACATTAATAAATTATGATAATGTTTTTATAGATTCTTCCCAATCCTTGTGAATGGGGATGACGGTTGACATGATGGTGTATCTAGGTGTATGCATTTTTATTTTGCAATCCACTCTATCTAATATATATTATTTTCTTATAGTATTTATTCTTGTGTAATTGTTTTTTTCCCTGACCCAATGGAAATTGATTTGTGATCATTTCATTTCCATAATGACATCTCCCATTGATGAGGATTCTTGGAAGAAACTCAAATCCTAGAAGACTGGTTGTAAGTATAAAGGATGAATAATTACCATGAATTCTTATGATATATATAAATCATATAATAAAATATTTTTTGATAGGTATTATTGTTTAAATATATTTTCTTGGTAGTACACTTTTTATTTTTCTTCACATTGTACTATTTTTTGTCACTTGTTACATCCCATTGTAATATTTATCATCACATAATATATCCCACTATACAATATTTGTGGTAGTTTTATTTTCATTGAGTGGGTGTGGTGTAAAATAGCTTTTGTTATGTGGTGCATTGTAAGAGGTAAATCTTATTTAACTATGATGATCGTCTTTGGGTTTTTGGTTCGTAAAATAAAAAAATAAAAATGATGATTATTTCTAGTTTACATCATATTGTAAGATCCCATCCTTTTTCTATGTAAGAGTATCTTAAATTTTTTAATAAAGATGGGTTGTCTTCATTTTAATTCACAGAAAAAATGATTTATTAGAAAAATTTTGATAAATTTTTTAAACGTAGTAAATACTAAGTAACATATTGGAATATTCAATTGAATATTTTTTGAGTTCTTTATTGAGTTAGTGAGAGATTATATGTCCCACATTGTCTCGATGATGATTGGATAAATATATTTAATATAATAATTTTTTCGGACACGCTTTGATCAAAATAATTGAATAACTCCAAAATAGTGGGTCATATAGGAAATCTAAGACCACTATTGTGGCTGAAATATGGTGTTTTCCCTAGGGGGTAGAACACATTTATGTTTCCTATGTTTGGACCTCTCATTCATGCAAATAAAATTTTATATTTAATTATTTTTTAATCCATTGAGAATATTAAATAATTTTTATCTCTCCAATGGTTTGTTGTTTGGGAAATTTGAGACCACAATTATGTCTAGAATTGGGTGTTTACCCTAGAAAAGGCATAACATTTTTACATGTTAGAAATTTGGATGTCTCGCTCATGAACACAATATTTTTATATTGTATTAAATTGTAATCCATTTTTTGAATATTAAATAATTTTTATCTCTCACATGGTACATCGTATAAAAAAATATAAGATCATATCTAGATTCAGAATATGTGGTTTACCCTGTTTAGGGTATAACTATTATTTTCAATGAGTGTTTCTCGTAATATAATATTTATGTTATGTAAATATTTGTATTAATTTAATAATTAATCTTAAATTGAAAACAATAATTTTTATTTTTACTATTATTTTTTAAATAAGACCTTAGTTATATTTATATTTACTAGGAATACAAAAAAAATATTATTATTAATAAGTGTGTCATTGTTATTATTAATTATTCAAACCAAATGAATGGAAAAGTATATGTGTAATTAAATTCTATTTTTTTATTAAATCAAGAATGATGTTTCTCCACGTAGGAATATTTTT
The DNA here is from genome assembly GCA_963277665.1 of Viscum album. Classification (NCBI taxonomy): domain Eukaryota; kingdom Viridiplantae; phylum Streptophyta; class Magnoliopsida; order Santalales; family Viscaceae; genus Viscum; species Viscum album. Next base: position 982,565,328 of record OY728123.1, read on the forward strand.
GGTTGATCAATTTAGTAGCATTGAAATTATTATTCAATAAAAAATAAATGAAAATGTGGGGTCAAAATTATTTTATTAACTATTACGGAAATTTAATCAATGTGATTGGTGAAATAGTAATGGTGAAAGATATATTATAATAATAATTATTAATTTTGTTATTATTAATATTAATAAATTCATAAAATAATTGTTGTTAAATCTCCATTTCAGTAATAAATCCTTTATTTGGTATCAGTGTAAAGACTCAGAAATTTGAAGGATTTTTTTTAAATTCTTTAAAATTTTACAAGTTTGCAGTTTCTTAACGACGCCTGATTCCGAGACCTGGTGTGCCCGGAATAACTTTCTGAAGTTTTGTTCTGGTATGTTCAGTAAACATACATTCAGGTTTCTCAATATTTTGAATAGATGCTCGAAATTAAAATCTGAGGGCACTATTGAACTCACAGCATAGGTTTTCGCTTAATAAGACTTTCACCTCGACGGCGGTTGATCGGGTTTGAGAGTTAGTATTTGGATTTCACATGGTTTAATAAAATAAAATGTGTAACAACTTATTTTATTTATGTTGAACCCACGCCATGTGGATGAGGTTGGTTAAATGCTCCACATGGGAGCTGGTGGTGGGAACGCCATACCCCAACCTCCCCTGGGAGGATAATTGGGGTGGGAACCACCTAAGCCGCATAACCTCACGAGATAGGTTATGACGTGGGTCCACATGGGGATTAACACCCCATTTAATGGGGAGGGATAGGAAACCTCACAACCCTCTCAATTAATGTTGTGTGTCAACATAAAATTAATTGCTGCAAATAAATTTTAGGTTTCAATGTGAAATTAAAAGAATTATGTCAACATAAAATTAATACTATCAATTAATTTTATATGTCAACATAAAATTAATTGATGTTAATTAATTTTACGCACCAATGCTTTTTAATTCGCTTGAACCCCTTTTTTTAATTTAAGTAACAGCATCGTTGGAATTTAGGAAGGTTCCTAATAAATGAACCATCATAAATTCCACGATGGTAACATACCTCTCCCCCTCCCCTATATATTGGGAGTTTGGGAGGAGGATTTGGGAAGGCTTCACCCAGCAACAAAGCACTGGTGAAGTGACGCGACACCCAACACTTGGAGTATTACACTTCCTCCAATGAAGAACGCGAAGACACTGGTGACGACAAATTCTTCCTCGACTTCTTCCTCTAGACCCCCTTCTGACCTGGGTTTTCTTCGACGACCCTTCATCCTTCATCTTCGTCGTCAACGGACCGATGCACGAACTCATAAGTGGAAGCGTACGGCGAACGATGTCATCATCTTCCCCCACGATGAACGAACGCCCATCGATTAAAAAGCTAGGGGTGTGTTTTAAGTTGTTTTACACTTAATATTCTCTCGTTAAATCAACTTCATGAGCTGCTTGCTATCGTTCTAACGTGGAGGGTTTGGGCCGAACGAACATGGCTCGACCCATCCAAAACCGTTACGGTTTTGGAATCTTGGATCAATGGCGAAGTAGCAGAGGCATGGAAACATGTCAACGACGATGAAGATGACGAATAGAGGTCACACTACCCAGGGCCTCAGCGAACCACGCCTCCAGCCTGGCAGTGCCTGACAAGCCTACCCGAGCGCTACCCGGTGCATGATACGACCGAAACTGCGACTCACCCGGCCCACAAGCACCATCCCGCTGCCTGCCCGGTGCCCCCCGGTGCCCATCCTCCCTACCCGGCGCCCCCCGGTGCCTGCCCGGTGACCCAGGCCATCTGCCTGGTGCCCGACCGGCTTCCTGATGCACCTGGCGCCTTCCCAACACCTCGCGGCCTACCCACGGCCTACTGTTGTTCTCTAGTGCCAAGCCATCCATGCTGCGCCCCTCACGGTGCCAGCCGGACATGCCACTGGCCTTTGGTCCGAGTCGCCCACGTGGCGACATCGGCCCGAATTGTCCACGCAGTCCGATGGGCCGGGCCCAGTGGACTGGGCCAAACATAGCAGGCTGACCAGGCCAATCGGTCAAGTCAGACCCAGTAAGTCTGACAGAGTCGACCCAGATCGGGTCGACCCAGACTGGGTTGGGCTGAGTCGGGCGGATTGGGTCGGACGAGACCTGGGCCCACTAATGACTGATTGCTTACATTGGCCCTATCTTTCGCATCGGACGTCTGTTTGACGAACCGTCAGTGGCACTGGTAACCTCATTGAGAAGTGGTCCCGTTGCAAATACCCCATCAGAGTTCAGGGTATAGTTAAGATATGGTTGGGTTGGTTCGTACACGAAACCAACCGGGCCCTTGGGACTAAAAGGCTAATAACTCACTGACCGGGTGTCCGATTGACGCGCCGTCTGTTGTGTTGAGACCCCTATGACGTGGAAGACCTTTGAGATACTTCTCTGTGCGACTTCGTGACACATGGAGTATCGGATTGTAGTGTTTGGAGTGAACCCTCCCGGAGACGAGCGTGCCCACTACAGAGACCTGGTATATGGCTAAGACCTGATGACTACTTCTCCGATTCGTTTCAGAGTGACTTGACTAGCCCAGTGTGGAGCACTACTATGTGAGGCGATAGACCCATGGCGGAGGAGCGCTACTTTTTTAGGTGACAGACCTGCGGTACCCGACAGGAGGAGTACCTCTGTAGGCTATTAGGGGGAGCGCTACTATGTGAGGCGGCATACCCATTGCGGGGAGCGCTACTGTGTGAGGTAGCAGACCCGCGGTACTCGACACGAGGAGTACCTCAGCAATCTAAAGTTAGTGAGTAGCACCTTAGAGTCACGACAGGACCAATATACTTGACCGAGGAGATGTTCTCCAACATCCGTGGTTTCATTAATGAAAATCATGGTTTGAGCTGAGTCAATGACTTTTTTGTTTTCCTCATGATCGAGATGGGTTACTTGATAACATAGGTATATGTATGGGAATATACCTATGTAATGGTTATGAAATGGTTTCTTACTTTTTGGTTTATTCTTGTTGGATTTTGTAAGACCTTGAGGGTCTTGGGGTCCCTACTGAGTACTTTTATACTCACCCCTACATGGGCTTTGCCCGCAACATGTTGTGTTGGATGCAGACGACAGACAGTGTTGACAAAGACCGAGAGCGATCCAGGACTGGACGGTACCCGGAGCTGGACTACACGGTGAGATGGTAGGTGGAGTGAACCGATAAGTTGGACACCTATTACTACCCTTCAAGTAGGAATCCTAGACAACGATCCTAGAGATGCTTATACATTTCAGATGTTTGTGCCTTTATTTTTAGTTGTACTTGTTTTTCAGCTGTACTTTCCTGTTGGGATTGTATTCTGGCCCCCTTTACTTTCAGTACACTTGTTATATAGTTTCTTTTACTTAGTGTCTACTTCCTCTTTTACTCTAGTTGTGTGAGTTTAGGTTTTATATAGGCAATGCCTTCCCAATTTTAAGGGATTACGCCTTTGGTGCTAGTCATCGGCCCCTGGCCTATGAAAGGCGGGCTTGGGGTAGTCACGATGCAGGCCCTGGGGGACGGTTCCTGACAAATTGGTATCAGAGGAGTCGGTTATACCACATAACTTAGGACTCTGATATTTCCTTTCTATGAAGAAATAGTTTTAAAGGAACTGAGTGTGGTTTTCATTTCAGGGAGTCCAGTGTTGGTGTGGCAGCGGACGTATACATACACTAGGACCCTGACTTATGATTTCCGACTTAGTGCAAAAAAACATTGATTGCATGTGTGTCTTAAAATTTTTTCTTTATGTCAGCTCAACTAGGTCAGCTCACCAGGTATATTCTTTTGAATGTGTCGCATCTGTTCAGGTTGCCTCCATGTAGACAGGCATATGGAGTTCCAAGAGAGTACATCATGACGGACCATCGAGTGATGAGGCTCTGGTGCAGGGCTCTCTTACTATGCTGGCACCTTCAGGTGCTGTACCAGCAGCACCACCACCTGTTGGGAAATAGATACCACCAAACACACTGGCAGATGGTGCACGCCAAATGAGTGCGTTTCATGAGTCCCTACGGTAGAGGCCTCCTAGGGTTCTAGGCTAGAAAGATTCCCATGCAGTAGAGGACTGGATGGAGGTGATTTCTAGAGTTTTCTTCCAAGTTGAGACACCAGTATAGGAGATGGTGATCTTAGGTACTAGAATTTTTCATTTCATGACCATGAGGTTGGTCCACTTAGTGATGAGGATTCGGTACGTGGATCGATTCCGAAGATAGTACCTTCGTGTAAGGTGTCAGCTATAACACTAACTGTTGATCAGTAGTTACGACCGGCAGTACCGGTAGATAACACTTGTAGTGTTAGTGCCTTACATGTGTTTTAGCATCAGATACCCATCAGCTTCCCAGGCGAGCCCAACTCACAGGTGGCTGAGGACTGGCTTGAGGAGGTGGCTGAGAGTTCTCTATAACTTATAGAGCTTCGTTAGGATGACAATTCAGTAGATGAGAATTCATCGAGGCATACCGATCTTTCCTGGTACTCGATGAATATGATACGATCAGTGATTTGGGGCTCGGACTACCAAACGAGGTGTGTTTAAAAGATATCTAAGCCATCGCTTTTCCTATATGCATTCCTACTTATGCTAGGGTGCTAGAGATATCCTTTTTGGTTGAATTCTCTTTGGCTGAACGGATACAGCTTGTGAATGTTAGCAGTGGGAAAGTAGGGAACTGACACCAGTCTCAGAGACTTGGGCATGTAAAATGTTTCAAGATGAGGTATTGTTAAGGACATATGAATCTACAGAGTAGCATATGTGGAAGCAGAGCTAGGAGGGAAACATGTGGTGATGTAAATTTCAACATCTTACAACCACCGGCCTTTGTAGTCCCTTCCAGGCTCAGGGAGCAGGAGGGAAGGGGAAGAGAGTAGCTCCATGTGGTCAAGGAGTGTGACCCATGTGATCTAGGAATGATTCGAGGTATGTTCTGTGTCTACTACTAGCTTATGTATCAACAAACATAGGTACTAATCATTCCTTCCTACCACGGATCTTGTCACATACCAAGAGTTTATGGTTAAACAATTGACATAAACCTCACGTCTGGAGATAACTTTGTGAGGATACTCGATAATCAAACTTACACCAATGGTGTGATCTGACCCTTGAGGTGAGAGTTTCGGTTGGAACCTCTTCGTGGTAGCGTCGAGGCCTTACGACGTTAGTTTGGGTATGGACTGGGCAACCACAGTTCATACACAAATTGACTGTATTAGGAAAAAAAGGTTTTTGGTTTACCTACAATGTTGGGATGGGGTTTTCCTTGCTCAGAAAAAAGGAAAACCTAGGTATCACATGATAGAACCATGCATAAGTGGGTGTAGTCGATCACTCATGAGTCGGCCAGACTTACCTTTGTTCTAGACTTCTCCAGAGTTGCAGCACCACTTTCTACGTTGACGAAGAAGGGGAAACCCTTCATGCGGTCAGAGAGATACTATCACAGCTTTCATGAGATATGGAAGAGGTTGACTAGTGCACCCATCTTGAGGCTACTAGAGGAGGGTGTTGGGTACATGGTTTATTGCGACACATCAGGGACCAGATTCGGGTGTGTCCTGATGCATGAGCGAGCAGTGATCGCGTATGGTTTTATGCAGCTAAAACAGCAGTGAGGGCTTGAGTTCCTCTAGGAATATGAATTCGAGATTGTGTATGCTCCTGGGAAGGGGAACGTTGTAGAAGATTCTCTCAGCATGAGATCAAGAATCCAGCTACTAGGAGAGGTGACAGAGCAGCTGGCCTCATTACAGATATCCTTTGTGGATAAGGATGGATCAGCCTATCTACACTATCTTACAGTCATGCCCCACTTCTTAAGTGAGTCAGAGAGGTGTAGCTTGGGGACGTTGACTGTGAGATGCGACGTGCTCAGATATCCACAGGGCATGCACCTGATGGAGTTTTTGAAGATGTGGAGCACGTCATCCTCTTTAGAGGGTGTACTATGGTACCAGCTGCACTTACGGAGGAGGTGTTGAAGGAGTTTCACACTTACCCTCTAGCGGTACATCTAGGAGTGGTGAAGATGTACCATGACCTTAGACGACCGCATTGGTGGCCAGGTATGAGAAAGGCGGTAGTAGATTTTGTCTCACGGTGCCTCACTTTTCAGCAAGTGAAGACAGAGCACCAGGTACCAGCATGCCTGGTTCATCCCTTGGAGGTCTCGGAGTGGAAGTGGGATGGGATATCCCAGGATTTCATGATGGGGCTTCCACGCACAGCCAGGTTTCACGACTCGATATGGGAGATCGTGGACCGAATCAACAAGTCGGGCCACTTCCTACCGATCGGAGAGTAGGGCTCAGTAGAGAGATTGGGATGCCTCTATGATCAGGAGATCGTACGACTTCATGGTGGGCCATCGAATATCATCTCCGATCGATATGTTCGTTTCACTTCCTGGAAATTGAAGGGGTTGTAGGAGGCTTTCAGGACGCAGATTCGCTTGATCACCGCCTTCCATCCGCAGACATATGGTCAGACTGAGAGGACTATTCAGACTCTCGAGTACATTCTTAATGCATGTTTCCTTGACTATGGTCACTGATGGGAGGATCACTTAACCTTGGTGGAGTTTGCGTCAAACAACAGCTACCACTCCACCATCAGGATGGCCCCTTACGAGGCACTGTACGGCTGACCTTGCAGATTGCCACTATGTTGGACAGTCCCAGGGGAGTCAGAACTAGTTGGACTAGAGATGGTATGAGCTACCACAGAGAAGGTGAAGATCATCCAGGATTGGATGAATACTTCACAGTGCAAGCATAAGTCCTATGCTGATTAGAGATGGAGGCCACTAGTGTTCAAGGATAGCGACCACGTCTTCTTACGGGTCTGATCTCGATGAGGTCTATGGAGACTTGTCCGAGGCGGAAAGTTATATACATGTTTAATCAGGACGTTCCAGGTCCTTAGAAGAGTAGGTGAGGTGGATTACCGCCTGACCCTTCCACCTCAGTTGCATCGAGTGCACAACATCTTCCACGTATCTCAGCTGAGGAGATACGTGCATGACCTGTCCCACATCATCAAGCACCGGGAGCTGGACATCGATGACTGGGCGACCTTCACGGAGGTCCTAGTGGAGATTGAGGATCGGCAGGAGCAGGTCTTGTGTGGATGGTCGATTCCTTTGGTGCGCGTTCGCTGGTAGCACGGGAAAATCCATGAAATCACATGGGAGCGGGAGGATCAGATGCATGCTAAATACCCCCTTTTGTTTCCCTAGTGTGATTTATAACATTACATGGGTGCAAATCCCTGAGGTGGGGTAATTTAAAGAACTGTAAATTTCAGGTAATTTTTTTTTAATTTTTTTTGGAATTTTACGAGCCTGCAGATTCTAACGGCGCCTGATTCTGAGGCCCGGTGTGCCCTGAATCAATTTATGAAGTTTTGTTTGGATACATTCAGTAAACGTAAAATAGGTTTTTTTCCATATTTTGAATGGATGCTCGGAATTGAAATATGAGGGCACTGTTGAACTCACAGTGCCGATTTTTGCTTAAGAAGACTTTCACTGTAACAGCCCAAGATTTTATAAAAAAATATTCTTTTTAATTTTATTAATGTCTTGTGTTGTACGCTACACCAAAAGGAGCTTGCACAACACACATCCTTGACTTTACTTGCATTACACGCAATCGCGACCTTCCTCGATAGCGTGTGTAGTACGCAATACCGAGTTTCACTAAACAACGATATGCTATAAAAATATTATTAAAACTAGCCGTTATGAATAGTAATAACCACTTTTTGAAATCCAGTAAATCTTATTTTTCAAAATGAACTTTATTTTTGGATTCGGAGTATCGAATTTAGCCTAAGGTGAAATTTTGGTACTTTTCAGATAACTTTCATATTCTGATGAATAGTGAAAATTACTAAATTATAATTAAAAACAACTTTTTTAATCGAAATAATTAATTGTGATAAATCATTAATTTGAGTGGTTTTAAAGTATATTTAGAATATATTTTTACAATTTAATACAATGTTGGTCATTGGTTGTAATTTCACATTTAAACCAGACATAATCAAGTGTCAATCTTTTGATATATATTGTTTCCTAAAAACACGCTATTTATTTTAACAGTGGGATTTAATTATAAAATTAATTAATGCAACTTCTATGTTATGAATTTGGTAAAATAGATTTCATTTTTGAATTCGGAATATGAAATATAGCTTAGGATGAAATTTTGGCATTGTTCTGAAAAACATCAATTTTTGATGAATAGTGAAACTACTAAGTGGTAGTTAAAAAAAACTGAATTTTTCATAAAACTTGATTTTTCCGCTTCTGTGAATGGAATTTCGAAAATCCGAGAGACACGGTTAATATCAAGGACTAAAATGTGGTTCAATGAGATGAAAATAATTTTTTGGTGAATAGTAACTTTTTACTTTTTTTTACCGCGGTTAATAGTAAATAGGGTAACTAAGGGTAAATATGATATTACTATTACCCTAACACATGTCCTAATTCTATTGGACAAATGTAATTCGACCAAAAACAAACTTAGGAATAAAATATGACCATTTAGGCCCACTTGGATTAGATTAGGACATTTATTATTAATTTATTTAAAGAAAGGTTAAAATAGTTAAAATCAAAGTTTAATAAGTAAATCATTTTTAATATGGGGTTATACATAAGATAAATTCGATTGTAAATAATAATTAGAAAGCTAAAAGGATTTCCTACATGATGGTATTTTATTTGTAATTTTTAGACATAAAATAATTTAATTTATTTATGACACAACGATGATGCAGTAATTATCTTATTAATGAAATATTGACATAATTGATGTTATAAACACCAAAATAAATGTAATTTGAGATTTTTTATGAATTCCACTAATTTTCTAGGTTACTATGATATATTAATGTTGATTTAATCAACTTGGTTCGAACATTTAATTCTGTTATGACTTTCACAAAAATCATATATCAAATAGTGTCAAAATTGACACAAAATAGTTTTTAAATCAAATATTATATTTTATTCCTAAAAATCTAAGGTTCGGCCAAATGACTTAGATAAGGATATATATATTAATAATAAACAATTTGGGGTTCGTTTGGCATGTTATAGTAAGTGTATTAACCATATAGTGAAAGAAAACAAAAAGACATGGTAAAAGTTAAATTATTTAACTTAGAGTTAAATCTAATTGATAAGGTTCAAATAATATCCTAAACTTGTCTAAATTCTATTGGTTGATAGGATTTCGACCCATCCCCACTTTAGCTTCTAAATAAGACCCTTTGGAACCATTATAAACCGATTTTGACTTTAATATAAAATAATATTTTGAGATATTCCTAAGGTGCCCCTCTCCTCCCCTATAAAAGGACACCTCCTCCCCCTCCTCCTCACACCAATTTGAGCACTCAAGCTCGGCCAACCACTGCCAATTTCTCCTCTCCACTTCCCTAGAAACATCCTAGAGGTTCTGGTCTTCCTCAAAGACCAATTCTAGTGCCCTAAGAGGAGGTCTCAAAGAGGCACTTCAAAGAAGAGGAGGTTCGGACACATACGAAGCAAATTGGACCTAAGGTAAGGGAAATATCACAATCTCATTTTTATCCGAGATTGTTTATTCGTAAGTATTTACTGGGGTGTATTTTATCATCCACATCCATGTTTCATCAAAATGTAATATTATTTCCATCCACCTACAATTGTTTAAATCCATTTTTACCCTTCGGTGAGTTTTTAGTAATATGTATGAAAGGAATCTTTTGTCGTACGAGGTACTTTTTGACTTTTCCGACAAAAGTACGAAGAATGTTTTTTTTTAACTTATACGGCACGAACGGATTTCTACTGTTTTATAAAGCCTTATTTTCATGAAGCTTCCTCTAAAAGATTTCATGACTATTTTCAATAAAATCTCTTTCTTTTAAAGTTGCATGATGTTTTGTGAAAAGAAATTGATTTTGAAGAAGAAAGGATATTTTCCTCAAGAATTCAATTCAAGTGTTTTATCAAAATTATTTTCCATCTAAGATAATAAAGAGTTCTGTTTCTATCCATATTTTTACATTGATTTGACTATTTTGTGATGGAATTATGTTTATGAATTCCTTTATCTTATATGAATGGTTTTATGATGTCATGTTGTTTAAGAATCCCATTTTTATTACATGGGTTATGCGATGATGTATGTTTTATGATTATGTGGCACACATAAGAAAGGATTCATTATAAGATGGGTGGGACCTATATCTCCCTCCAATGCATTGGGTAAAGATTTCATATCTCATGAGATAGACATGGCTGGAATGGTAGGTTATACCGGTTCAGTGAAACAGGACTGAAACGAGGATTACTCGATTCAGAAAGGGACTTTGTCCACTAAGATAGTCTTGGCAATGAGTCATGACTAACAAGAAATGATTTCCATGATTATGTGTGCATGCCACAAAGTTTCAAGTTTCATTTTATGATTATGGTGATCTCATTTTCACTTCTATGATTTATTCCATGTTAAGATATTATGATCTCTTTTGCAGGTTATGATTTTCAAAAAGATATGATATGATTTTTATTTCCTTTATTGCCCTTGCTGAGCATTTGAGCTCACCCTTTTATGTTTTCTTTTCCCCAGGATATAAAGAAAGGTTTTAGGTAAAAAACGGATGACCTTTATGGGAGATATTGAAGAACTTTCACCACGATTAGAAGATTACGTTCCGAGTTTCCAAAGACACTAAACTATTACGATCCTTTAGTGTCTGTTTTTGTTATGTACTAAGTATTCCGCAAATGTAATGTAATGTCCATGTACGTCAGGCTTCGGGTCTCTACATTTGGTATCAGAGGAAAGGTTTAGTCAACCTTTGGAAACTAGGATGCGAGAACTTTAGTGAGATCCCTAGAGATATTTCTAAGGTATGTCTAGGGATGTCTCTAAGGTTAAGTATACGTATAGGTTATAGTCCTAGAATTACGCTAACGATCTTCGAATTTAACCTAAGATGTTAGATATTGAGGGTACTAACCCTTTATTATGTTGTTTTCCCTAGCATGATTTTTGCCTCTCACACAATTCTTTTGGGGTTTTAGACGATGGCTGGAACCCGAAGGAACCGTGTTAATGCGGAATGTGATGGGCAATGCAATGATTGTACCCCTGAGCAACCAAACGATATAGGAGCTGGAATGCAAAATCTTGTAGCCATGCTCACACAACTTTCTCAAGCTATGAATCATGCAGGACTTCCAAACGAGCAAAGGAAGGAGCAACATTCTGTTGAATCCTTCATGAGGCAGCGTCCACCTTCTTTCAGTGGGTCTACTGATCCATTAGTTGCTGAACAATGGATTAGTACTACTGAAAAGACATTTTCAGTTCTTCAATGTTCTGAACATGATAAAGTCATCCTAGCAGTGTATCGTTTGGAAGGAGATGCTGATCAATGGTGGAATCTTATTAAGAATACAAGGCAAAGGGATGAAATTGAGTCTATGGAATGGGACGAGTTCAAGAACTTATTTTTCAATAAGTACTTCCCTCGTATTCTTCGAACAAAGATGGAGAAAGAGTTTCTTGAACTGAAGCAAAGGGACGATGAATCTGTTGGTACCTATGAAGCAAATTTTACAAGACTTGCAAGGTATGCTTCTGGAATTATCATCCAACCTGAAAGTAAAGTTGATCGATTTTTCAGTGGCTTAAAACCAAGTCTTCGAAGGGCATTAGCTATAAGAGACTTCAGTAGCTATGAAGAAATTGTGCGTTGTGCTATCAAGGTAGAAATGGAAGTTGGTGTTACATATCCATCTCATGGTTTTGACAAGAAACGAAAGATGGAGTTCAAGGAGAAATCTCAGAATAATGGTGAAAAGAAGATGAATGTTTCCTTATGCACAAAGTGTGGAAAGAAGCATGGTGGAGATTGTCTAAAAGGGACTAGAAAATGTTTTAAGTGTGGAAAAGAAGGTCATCGAGCAGCTGAGTGTCGAAGTAATGGAAAAAGGGTTTCTAATGATAAAGCAAACACTGCAGAGAACGCACCGCCAACACTTCAATGCTTCAAGTGCAAGGAAATGGGGCATTATGCTAATAATTGCCCTAATCCAAGGGTTAGTGATGATCGACATGAGCAACCACTGAAGGCAAAGGACAAAGGGAAATCACATGCGATCACTATTGGCAATGCTGAATATGACAACGATGTGGTGGAATGATTAAGTGTTTATGTAATGGGATTCCAAAATAATGTTGTATCATTGAGTATTGCAATATTTATTGATGTGGTATTCAAAGTGATTGAGATATTTTTTTTGGAAATAATATGATATGCGCATAATGAAGACGAGAAAATGAAATGTTTAATAGTATTCATGAGCTCATGATTGATATAAGGACTAAGTGATATCATGGTTTGAGTATAAATAATTTTGAGGATTTTGGTATGTGTAAAGTGTTAACTTTTAACTGCATTCAAGTTTTCACTAAGGTTCAATGGGTATTCAAGAGTATACATGATTAAGGACTTTGAATGTTTGGAATGTGACAAAAAAAAACATATCTTATGATATATGGGGATCAACGATGATATTAAATCTCTGGTAATTGTTTTCACTATGAGAGTGGACTGCAGTATTATGGATAAGCCTAAAGATTGGAATGGATTGTGTTGGACGATATTATTGATGGGATGTTATAGTAGTTTTGGAAAAAGGACAACCTGCAGGACGGGCGACAGCCCATCGCTTCGGACAAGGCTGTGGGAATCGAACCCACAACCGAAGTGCGACTGGCCTTTATCGCCTACCACTGACCTACAGGAAGTCCCTGTTTAGTAGAAACTAGTTTTATTATATTAAGCAGTATGATATATGAAGTATAAGTCCATTTTAGGAACCATATATGATTAATCTCACTATAGATCGACTTATGTATATTTAATAACTTTTGCTTACCTTTTGTTTGAGACAGATGGAATGACCCGTCATTCTATCACATGATCTGCTAACACTTCACGAATAACAAATTCAACTTCATTTATTTAAGAGATAAAGTGGAAATTGTTCAAGGCACGAATAATAGTGATATTGTATCAAAATAAAGTAAGTATTTATTCTAATTCAAATTTTCAACTTTAGGGAAATGATCTTGAAAACCAAAAATGTTGTCCTAGTGATCTTATACCTGATGAATCAGATGGTACCTTAGATCGTCACAAATTTATGGATTTGTGATTACTGGCTTTTCCATAGCCATGTTCTCTACCACTCTCCATCAGAACATGATGGTTAGATTTCTCTTCCATATCCATATTTTCACCTATGTGGAAACCCAGTGATTAGTTTATTTGGGTAATCGTTACATTTCATACTTTAGTTTTGGTATTCCCTTTTACGATGTGGGTTTCTATTAAAGAAACTTTCAAATAGTAAACCATTTATAACCCCGACGAATTTCGAGGGCGAAATTCATTTTAAGGGGGGTAGAATGTAACAGCCCAAGATTTTATAAAAAAATATTCTTTTTAATTTTATTAATGTCTTGTGTTGTACGCTACACCAAAAGGAGCTTGCACAACACACATCCTTGACTTTACTTTCATTACATGCAATCGCGACCTTCCTCGATAGCGTGTGTAGTACGCAATACCGAGTTTCACTAAACAACGATATGCTATAAAAATATTAATAAAACTAGCCGTTATGAATAGTAATAACCACTTTTTGAAATCCAGTAAATCTTATTTTTCAAAATGAACTTTATTTTTGGATTCGGAGTATCGAATTTAGCCTAAGGTGAAATTTTGGTACTTTTCAGATAACTTTCATATTCTGATGAATAGTGAAAATTACTAAATTATAATTAAAAACAACTTTTTTAATCGAAATAATTAATTGTGATAAATCATTAATTTGAGTGGTTTTAAAGTATATTTAGAATATATTTTTACAATTTAATACAATGTTGGTCATTGGTTGTAATTTCACATTTAAACCAGACATAATCAAGTGTCAATCTTTTGATATATATTGTTTCCTAAAAACACGCTATTTATTTTAACAGCGGGATTTAATTATAAAATTAATTAATGCAACTTCTATGTTATGAATTTGGTAAAATAGATTTCATTTTTGAATTCGGAATATGAAATATAGCTTAGGATGAAATTTTGGCATTGTTCTGAAAAACATCAATTTTTGATGAATAGTGAAACTACTAAGTGGTAGTTAAAAAAAACTGAATTTTTCATAAAACTTAATTTTTCCGCTTCTGTGAATGGAATTTCGAAAATCCGAGAGACACGGTTAATATCAAGGACTAAAATGTGGTTCAATGAGATGAAAATAATTTTTTGGTGAATAGTAACTTTTTACTTTTTTTTACCGCGGTTAATAGTAAATAGGGTAACTAAGGGTAAATATGATATTACTATTACCCTAACACATGTCCTAATTCTATTGGACAAGTGTAATTCGACCAAAAACAAACTTAGGAATAAAATATGACCATTTAGGCCCACTTGGATTAGATTAAGACATTTATTATTAATTTATTTAAAGAAAGGTTAAAATAGTTAAAATCAAAGTTTAATAAGTAAATCATTTTTAATATGGGGTTATACATAAGATAAATTCGATTGTAAATAATAATTAGAAAGCTAAAAGGATTTCCTACATGATGGTATTTTATTTGTAATTTTTAGACATAAAATAATTTAATTTATTTATGACACAACGATGATGCAGTAATTATCTTATTAATGAAATATTGACATAATTGATGTTATAAACACCAAAATAAATGTAATTTGAGATTTTTTATGAATTCCACTAATTTTCTAGGTTACTATGATATATTAATGTTGATTTGATCAACTTGGTTCGAACATTTAATTCTGTTATGACTTTCACAAAAATCATATATCAAATAGTGTCAAAATTGACACAAAATAGTTTTTAAATCAAATATTATATTTTATTCCTAAAAATCTAAGGTTCGGCCAAATGACTTAGATAAGGATATATATATTAATAATAAACAATTTGGGGTTCGTTTGGCATGTTATAGTAAGTGTATTAACCATATAGTGAAAGAAAACAAAAAGACATGGTAAAAGTTAAATTATTTAACTTAGAGTTAAATCTAATTGATAAGGTTCAAATAATATCCTAAACTTGTCTAAATTCTATTGGTTGATAGGATTTCGACCCATCCCCACTTTAGCTTCTAAATAAGACCCTTTGGAACCATTATAAACCGATTTTGACTTTAATATAAAATAATATTTTGAGATATTCCTAAGGTGCCCCTCTCCTCCCCTATAAAAGGACACCTCCTCCCCCTCCTCCTCACACCAATTTGAGCACTCAAGCTCGGCCAACCCCTGCCAATTTCTCCTCTCCACTTCCCTAGCAACATCCTAGAGGTTCTGGTCTTCCTCAAAGACCAATTCTAGTGCCCTAAGAGGAGGTCTCAAAGAGGCACTTCAAAGAAGAGGAGGTTCGGACACATACGAAGCAAATTGGACCTAAGGTAAGGGAAATATCACAATCTCATTTTTATCCGAGATTGTTTATTCGTAAGTATTTACTGGGGTGTATTTTATCATCCACATCCATGTTTCATCAAAATGTAATATTATTTCCATCCACCTACAATTGTTTAAATCCATTTTTACCCTTCGGTGAGTTTTTAGTAATATGTATGAAAGGAATCTTTTGTCGTACGAGGTACTTTTTGACATTTCCGACAAAAGTACGAAGAATGTTTTTTTAACTTATACGGCACGAACGGATTTCTACTGTTTTATAAAGCCTTATTTTCATGAAGCTTCCTCTAAAAGATTTCATGACTATTTTCAATAAAATCTCTTTCTTTTAAAGTTGCATGATGTTTTGTGAAAAGAAATTGATTTTGAAGAAGAAAGGATATTTTCCTCAAGAATTCAATTCAAGTGTTTTATCAAAATTATTTTCCATCTAAGATAATAAAGAGTTCTGTTTCTATCCATATTTTTACATTGATTTGACTATTTTGTGATGGAATTATGTTTATGAATTCCTTTATCTTATATGAATGGTTTTATGATGTCATGTTGTTTAAGAATCCCATTTTTATTACATGGGTTATGCGATGATGTATGTTTTATGATTATGTGGCACACATAAGAAAGGATTCAATATAAGATGGGTGGGACCTATATCTCCCTCCAATGCATTGGGTAAAGATTTCATATCTCATGAGATAGACATGGCTGGAATGGTAGGTTATACCGGTTCAGTGAAACAGGACTGAAACGAGGATTACTCGATTCAGAAAGGGACTTTGTCCACTAAGATAGTCTTGGAAATGAGTCATGACTAACAAGAAATGATTTCCATGATTATGTGTGCATGCCACAAAGTTTCAAGTTTCATGTTATGATTATGGTGATCTCATTTTCACTTCTATGATTTATTCCATGTTAAGATATTATGATCTCTTTTGCAGGTTATGATTTTCAAAAAGATATGATATGATTTTTATTTCCTTTATTGCCCTTGCTGAGCATTTGAGCTCACCCTTTTATGTTTTCTTTTCCCCAGGATATAAAGAAAGGTTTTAGGTAAAAAACGGATGACCTTTATGGGAGATATTGAAGAACTTTCACCACGATTAGAAGATTACGTTCCGAGTTTCCAAAGACACTAAACTATTACGATCCTTTAGTGTCTGTTTTTGTTATGTACTAAGTATTCCGCAAATGTAATGTAATGTCCATGTACGTCAGGCTTCGGGTCTCTACATTCACCTCGACGACAGTTGATCGGGTTTTAGAGTTGGTTCTTGGGTTTCATGTGGTTTAATAAAATAAAATAAGTGACAACTTATTTTATTTATGTTTAAACCATTCCATGTGGATGAGGTTGGTTAAAATCTCCACAAGGGAGTTGGTGGTGGGACCGCCACACCCCAACCTACCATGGAAGGATAATTGGGTTGGTGACCAGCCGAGCAGCATTACCTCCCACAAGAGGTTATGACGTGGGTCCACACAGGGCTTAAGACCCCATTTAATGGGGAGGCAGAGGAAACCTCACAACCCTCTCAATTAATGATGTGTCTCAACATAAAATTAATTACTTCAAATTAATTTTATGTGTCAAATTGAAATAAAAAGTTTTGTTTCAACATAAAATTAATTGTTGTCAATTCATTTTATGCACCAATGCTTTTTAATTCGGTTGATCCCCTTTTTTTAATTTATGTAACTGAATCATTGGAATTTAGGAAGGTTCCTAATAAATGAACCGTCATAAATTCCACGATGGTTGCATACCTCTCCCACTCCCCTATATATATGGAGCTTGGGAGGAGGATATGGGACGACTTCACCACGTGACGTAGCACTAATAAAGTGGCAAGACGCCCAACCCTTGGAGGATTACGCTTCCTCCAACGAAGAACGCAGAGATGCTGGTGAGGAAAAATTCTTCCTCGACTTATTCCTCTAGACCCCCCTTCAGATGTGGGATTTCATCGACAACCATTCATCTTTCTTCTTCATCATCAACGGGCCGACACACGGACTCGGAACTGGAAGCGTACGGTGAACGACGTCGTCATCTTCCCCCACGATGAACAAACGCCCATCAATTAAAAAGGTAGGGGTGTGCTTTAAGTTGTTTAATGCTTAATATTCTCTCGTTAAATCAACTTCATGATCCACTTTCTATTGTTCTAACGTGGAGGTTTCAAGACGAATGAACACGGCCCGACCCCTCTACAACCTTTATGGTTTTGGAACCATAGATTGACGGCTAAGTAGTAGCAGCCTAGCAACATGGCGATGGTGATGAAGACAGCAAATAGAGGTCACACTACCCACGACCTCCGAGAACTACACCACTGGTTGGGCGGCGCCCGACCCGCATACCTGTGTGTTGCCCGGTGTGTGCCCTAGTCGAAACCACGGCCAGCTCGGCCCAACGACACCCTTCCCGCGTGCCCTGCGCGCTGCCGACCTTTCCTATGCCTACCCGGTGCCCTCCCAACGACTACCCGAAGCCAAGGCCACCTGCCCGGTGCCCTCCTGGCGCCTCGACCGCCTACCAGGATCCCCCTGGTGCACGGGCCGCCTGCTCGGTAACACGGGCTGTCTGTCCAGCGCCCGACCGGCTGCCCGGCAGGCCCCACACCTACCAGCGCACCCGCAGCCTACCTGCGACCCACGCGGCCTGTCGTTGGCCTCTCGTGTCGATCCGTCCGAGCCCCACCCCTCGCAGTGCCGGCCAGACCTACCACTGGCCTTCGGTTCGAGTCGCCCACATGGCGACTTCGGCCCGAATTTTCCATGCAATCCACTGGGTCGGGCCTAGAAGATTGGGCCAAACATAGTGGGCTGACCCGCCCAACAGGCCGAGTCAGACCCAGCTAGTCTGATCGGGTCGACCTAGACCGATAGGGCCAAGTCGGTCCGACTGGGTCGGACCAAAACTGGGCCTACTAATGACTCATTTCCTACTTTGGCCATATCTTTGGCACCAGACGTCCATTTGACAAACCATCAACGGCGCTGGTAATCTCATTGAGAAATGGTCCCTTTGCAAATACCCCATGGGAGTTCGGGGTACAGATGAGATATGGCTGGGTTGTTTTGTACACGAAACCAACCAGGCCCCGGGACTAAAAGGCTAATAACTCACAGACCAGGCATCCTATTAACGTGTCGTCTGTTGTGTTGAGACCCCTATGACGTGTCAGACCTTGGAGATACTTCTTCTTGGGACTTCGGGACAATTGGAGTATCAGATTGTAGCTCATGGATCAGACCCTCCTGGAGACGAGCGAGAAGAGTACAAAGACCTAGTAGCTGGTAGAGACCTGATGATTGCTTGTCCAATTTGTTTCAGAGTGACTTGAAAAGCCCATTGGGGAGCGCTACTGTGTGATTTGACAGACCCATGGTGGAGGAACACTACTATATGAGGCGGCAGACCCATGATACTTGATGGGAGGAGTACCTCTATAGGCTATTAGGGGGAGCGCTAATGTGTGAGGCGGTAGACCCCTAGCAGGGAGCGCTACTGTGTGAGGCATCAAACCCGCGGTACTCAACAGGAGGAGTACCACAGCAGTATAAGGTTAGTTAGTAGCACCTTAGAGTCACGACATGACCAATGTACCCGATAGAGGAAGAGTTCTCTAGCAGTCATGGTTTCATTAATGTAAATCCTGGTTTGAGCTGAGTGAATTACCTTTTTGTTTTCCTCATGATTGAGATGGGTTAAATGAGAACTTAGGTATATGTATGAACACATACCTAGGTAATGGTTATCTGTTGGTTTCTTACATTGTGGTTTATTCTTGTTGGATTTTTTGAGACCTTTAGGGTCTTGGGGTCCCTAATGAGTATCGTTATACTCCCCCTGCACGGGCTATGCCCGAACCACATTTTGTTGGATGCAAACGACGGACAATGTTGATGGAGGCTGAGAGTGATCCAGGACTGGATGGTACCCGGAGGTGGACTACTCGGTGAGACGATACATGGAGTATACCAATAAATGTGGCGTGCTGAGGTGGATATATGTACCTTCCCTTCATGTAGGAATCCCGGACAATGATCCTTGGGTTGCTTCTACATTTCATCTATTTATGCCTTTCTTTTCAGATATACTTGTTTTTCAGTAGTACTTTCCTTTTGGGATTGTATTCTGATGCCCTTTACATTCAGTACACTTGTTATACAGTTTCTTTTACTTAGTTTCTGCTTCCTCTTGTACTCTGGTTGTGTGAGTTTACATTTTATAAAGGCAGTGCCTTCCCAGTTTTAGGTGATTATGCCTTTGGTGCGAGTCGCCAGCCCCTGGCATTTGGAAGGCAGGCTTGGGGTTGTCACGATACGGGCCCTGGGGGACGGGTCGTGACAATCAGATAGACATGCCATCAACAACAACCTCACCCTAAAATTGAATTGGTCATCTTAAGACCAATGTTGAATAGTTAATTTCGGATAATGGTACAGGTCCACGAAACACCCAATATGATGATGGTTTGACACATGAAATTAATAAGAGAGATTAATAAATAAAAGATAAAAATAATAAATGTAACTAAATTAATTGATGAAAATATATTATTAATTTGATTTCGGGTGGTTCACATGGAAGGGGTATGAATCCCATTATTTCTGACATGACCTTTTATACAATCACTATCTATCCTTTAGACTATAGTAATTAGTATCTTTTTTCATATTGGTGATATTGGCATGCCGTTAGTGGCATTGGATTCTGCTTGATAAGAGGATGTTCCATATTAAATTTGTTTCCATATAAAATGATGTATTTTGAGCATTTTATATTAGAATAGTTATTCATATTTATTTAATTTATCCCTTGATAGTTTTTGGAATAACTAGTTGTCAGTGATGTTTGATTGATATCATGTATTCCTTATATATGAGCTAGGAGGCCTAAATTCAATTCTTATAGTTCAGATTTTTATTATTTACATGAAATCTATAGAGTTTTTTATATCTATTAAGCTATTGTATTTATAAATAAAATTAATTAATTTAGAGATTAATTAATTTTGGATTGTTATGGTTATGTGAAAATTTGGAACCAATAAACACGATAACTAATTTGAGAATTAATTATGGGATTTTTGGGTATTACTAACATGATAAAATAAATTAATGAATTATTTACCATTAATTCAATTTGGGAATTATGGGTTTTATTAAATATTAGGAATTGTAAATATGTAATAATTACATGAAATATTAATTTTCAAAATATTAATTGTAAATTGGGAATAATTTATTAGATGATTAATTATTATAGACTAATTGTGATATATTTTTAATCAATTGATGATTTTTTTTGAAGGAAATAGTTATGTGATTAATTAATTAATTAATTAACGACATTAAAGTAGAAAATTAATTGATGAATTGATTTAAGGTATTGTTATGATTAATTACTTAGGGAAATTAATTAATGAAACTGACGTTATTAATTATTCATTGGATTAATTAATAGAAATGTAGTATGATTAATTACTTAGTAAGTTAATTAAAACTAGTCCATTTATATTAATTAATCAAATGATTAATTAATTAATCATAGTCCATTCCTATTAATTAATCAAATGATTAATTAATTAGTGAATAAATTAACATCAATTTTTAGGTTATTGAATTGATATAATTAGGATTATTAATCGATTAATTGATTATAATGAATTGAATTGGGGAATTTCGGGTTTCATTGAAAAATTTTAATTGTGAGTTGGGATAATTAATTATTGAATTAACTATTAAGCATTAAATTGGGAATTATGGTGGAAATTGAATATTCAAAATTATGAATTTGGAATAATTACATGACATGATAATTTTCAAAAGATGAATTAAAAATTGGAAATAATTAATTGATAGATTAATTATTACTTGTTAAATATATGGATGGTTAATAAAAAATTTAATTTGTTAAAGGATAATGTGATGTGATTAATTAATTAATTTTTTATTTAAATTTTGGGTTTGGACTAATTAATTTGTGAATTAATTAATGTATGTGATGAATTGGGTGTAGGAAATTACATTTTTAGGCCAATGATGACATACTTATATGATTTTTGAGTGAGGGATTTCAAATATGTTCTTGATATTTTTTGACAGTCTGCGCACAGAAGATATTTGGGTGTTAGGAATGGAGATCAACACAATAGTTTGTTATTGTGTGTGATAAAACAGTATTTGGGTGTTATACATGGTTACCTACACTATGGTTTGTGACTCTATGTGCACAAATGAGATTTGGGTGCTAAATATGGAAATATACACAATTATGTTTTTACAATACGACCGCAAATGAGAATTAGGTGTTAGACATGGTGTTCTAAACCAAATGTATGTATAAAATTTTACATTTTGGTGCCTATACATGAAATTATATGCCGTAGAGTTTATCAAGGTATGGACTCACATGGGAATAATTCAAACTCCGATACGAGTCGAATTAGTTATTGAGATATCATATTACCTTCAAAAACATTGATCTCAAGTAGATGTCGAAGTAGGTATTACGATATGATATTACATAGGGAAACCATCAGGCTCCCGTATGAGAATAAGTTTGTATAGAGGTATGGGTGTCTAGGGTAACACTAGAGTTATAATATGATTCAATAAATAATACATGAAAATGTGATAACTTTTTATTTATGAATTTTTTTATTGACTTCAATACACTGTTTTTAGCAAGATTGTTTTAGACACTCATGGTGGTGGCCTACTGAGTTGTAATCATACCATACTTGGGCTTCCTGATCGGTACCCAAATAGATTTTTTTTTCTTTATAGGTTAACAGAAATGATATATATTACATATGAAAAATAGGGATGAAGCATGAATGAGAGAACCGACCATGGGCTGATACCTGCATAGAGGGGTTTTACTATGTATTTATTTATTTTTAGTTTTCATATTAACACCTAGAATGTATGTTGGCATGGCATATTTTACTTTTAGGTTAAATATTCTATTACCAGTTTTGGTTATCTTGAGGCATTGTTATTAATCATGTTATATATGCTTCTTCACTTGTTTTTTTTTATAGTGTCTCACTCTGAAAAAAGATGGTTTAGACTCCCCATGATAGACTTAATATACCCTTTATAATAGTGGGTAGCCTCTATCCTATGATAAGGTACACTTGAGGTCATGTGGCGAACCAGTTCGGGGCTTCGTTGTGTGGCACCCAGGTCGAGACTTTACAATGTGTTATTAAAGCTCTAATTTTCATTTATTATTCATTTATATTATTGTTTGCGAATGGTATAAAATGGAATAAGATGATTTGGGGCTTGGTTATGAGATATTTCTTTGGATTAGTTACCCCATGTACATGGGAGAACCCAAGTACCCAGTGTGGGATTTTGGTCATTATTGTTTGATGTTATAGTTGAATATTATTTCACCTTTGGTGACACACTATTTTTCTAATGCGGTTGTTATTTCTGATATTTTTAAGATTGAACCATGGATCTTAATGGAATGGTAGTTGAGTTTTCTTGCACCATTATAGGAACTCAGGATGATTTTATTAACATGCATCATTTAAGGCACACATGATAAAATGGGTTATGGGTAAGTTGTTAAACTTGAGCTATTTTTCCATAATGTGAAATTGAGATGAAAATGGTGAATTAATTAATGATGTAATTGTAACAATATGGGTTTCAAGACCAATTAATTATAAGATATTGATATAATAAATTTGGGATAAGTAGTTTTAGAAATAATTATGAGATATATATATTATTATTTAAGATAATTAATTGTGGAATTAATTATGGGAAGATGATATCCCAAAAGTTATTAATTAATAATGGGATTATTTACTTACTATAATATATTAATTAATTAATTGATGAATTAATTAATGTATGTAATGATGTTATTTAATTATTAAATTAATTAATTAATTAATTAATTAATTTATAAATATTGTAATAATATTAAAGATGTGAATAAATTTGTGTCTAAATGATATATATGAATAATTAGAACGTGGTTGCCCCTGTTAACTGGGACCTTGATGTATGATGGTTAATGGTAGTGATAGTTCCTTTGTAACATCCAAAGTAAGTAATGAATAATAGATATAGTTATCTATGTCTATTTATGAATTAGATAGTGTTTTAGAGGCCTAAAATGAGAATATATCCAACCTTAAGAATGAAATACTCTAATATTTTTAAAAGATCGTGTTCCCGCCTTTTGATGACGAACCATTTTTAAATCTATATTTTGAAAATTTTATAAGCAATATTTGTCAAAATAAACTTATTATTTGTGATTTGGACATTGTAATTTACTTTCGATAAATTTCTGGTATTTCTCTAATAATGATCATTTTTAATGAATAGTGAAAAGTGTGTATTTTAATTCAAAAACACTTTTTAATATAATTTATTTATATAGTTATATTATCTTTTTAATTGGTTTTAATGTAGAATTTGAATATATTTTTCCCATTTAATCCAATGGTGGTCATTGGAATTAATATCACTTTGAGATTGGACATAAACGAGTGTCAATCTTTTGATAGGTATGGTTTCTTAAAAACATACGATTTGATTTGATAGTGGGATTTATTATAAAATTATTTAATGAAACTTCTTTATTATGAATTTTGTAAAATAGACATCATTTTTGAATTTGGAATATCAAATATAGCTTTGGGTGAATTTTTTGTATTTTTCTGAAAAACCTCAATTTCTTATGAATAGTGAAACCAAAAAGTGGTAGTTACAAAAACTGATTTTTCATTTAAATGGAACTTTACCACTTCTGTGATTTGAATTTGAAAAATAAAATATAAATGATTTTGATTATTAAGTAAAATTTGGTTCAATGGGATGAAAATAATTTTTGACGAAAAGTAACTTTTAAGTTTTATGAATCGCGATTAAAGGTAATTAGTGTGATTTAAGGTAAAAATGATATTATAATAAAATGAAAATATCATGACACTTGTCCTAACCCTATTGGATGAGTCATGGACGACCATGACAACCCATGGGTCGATTTTTGGGACCCCATGGTGCCACATTGGTAAGATAATGACATTAATGCCTTTTATTTAAAGTAAAAGTAAAAATGACACAAACATGTATTATTTTACTAAAACAATTTTTACATGGGGTTATACAAGACATATTTTTTACTATAAATATTAATTGGAAATATAAAATGATTTCCTACATCATAGTATATTTTTATAATTTTTATACCTTAAATAAATTAAATTATATAGGACATCATGATGATGCAACAGTTACCTCATTATTTAACGATTTAAATAAAATGAAAAGATAATGTAAAATATAAGACCTAAACATGTAAAAAACCTATAGGATGGGTGGATTTAGAACTCTTATCACCTTATCTTCTAAATAAATAAATTTGGTACCTTTCAAATCCGAAACACATTTTAAAATAAAGTAACATTTTATACCTTTCCAAGAGTGCCCCTCCTCTCCTCTTATAAAAGGCCCCCACCTATACCTCCTTACCCACAAATATCAAGCCTTTGGATCGGCCAAGATCAGATCATTTTGTCTCTCCACATCCCTCTCCTCATCCTAGATGACTTAACATAGGCCATAATCTCTTCAAGAAACACTTTTGGTTCAATCCAATGGGAGTTACCCGATTTTAAGGTAATGTCTTAACTTCTGTTCTTTTTTTTTTATTTTGCTTCTCCAACCCCCTAAACTCTTTTTATTCATTTCTTTTTTAACAACTACAGTATCTTTAATATACTAGGATGTTGTTATATGAAGTATTCGAGCTACACTTACACACACCTACATATAATGGTTAAAGAACATACTGTTTCTTTGGATGGTGAATTTCTGCCTCACGAAACGATGATTGTTCAGTATTCTTTTAACACCTTCAAAGGTGGCCATTAAGATGTCACTATATTTATATATGATATATAATATGTTTATGATTTCCTTATGCTTCTGTATTTTTCATTTGTGGCATACCTTTATGGTTTCCATTATGGGTAAACGCGATATCATCATTTTAGGAAGTGCAGACTACCGCCCCCTCAAAGTGATTTGATTCGTTAATACCATATGTGGTACATATAAAGGATAGATATAATTATATTATATATGATACCATACTGGAATTATAATACTATTATGTATCATTATGTTTTAATTCCATTAAATATGAAATAGAAATGGAAGTAGCGTTCATCTGTACGTACGGCTTACCGTCTCCATGAATGGTGCATTTCATTTCTTACCTCTAACTGTTATGTAATATTATAAATTCATGTATATAATAGATATATATGATATATATGATATCTACATAATGATTATAATTCTGGATATAATTGACATTTTACCCCATGAAAAAAATGTAATTATAAAGAGTTTATTTTTGACTCAAGTAGCAATGATGAACAAAATGACAATTATTAACTTAAATAATTTCATAGTGTTCATAACATGGTAATAAGTGATATAAAAGGAATAATTAACTTGAAAAAGGTTCTTAAGAAAGTAGAAATTAACTCAAGTTTATTATTCAGGAGGTTAAAGAATGATCGAGTCAAGTCGGACCCGAGGTATGGGACTTAGTCTCAATCTCCTTTCATTGAGGCATATTTAGTTTTATACACAACTTTCTTTTATACGGTTTATAAAACCCTTTGACTTTTATGTTTATTCAAAATGAATCTTTTTATATGAAATGTTTACTAAATGACAAAAGTGAATGTTTTTTTGTCGTACCTATGCGGCAACAACGACTTTTCCGCCGCCGTGACCATTATTTGAGTTTCATCTTCCTCTACAAGCCATAACTTTTTTTAATGAAAAATAAATACCATGTTTCACTTTTCTTTTATTTTGGTATAGAAAATGATTTTTATAATGTTTTTATTATATCAATGTGTTATTGATATCTTTTGATTGAAATGTGGAAATTTTATGTTTCCATTATGCATGTTTTATGTGATATGATTATGTTATGGTTCTTGGGAATTATTTATGAAGATGGGTGGTTCCGTGATAAAATAAGGGCGGGTGAGCCCGATATATCTCTCCAATGCATTGGGTAACACGAAGGAGTTAAACGTTAAGGTTTCTCCAAAGAGATTTAGGGAATATACTGTGATTGGTATTCCAAACGTAACCAAGAGGGTTACTCCCTACGTAAGAATGTTATGAATGCCTCAAGTTACCTTTATGTCTTATAATTTCTATGATTTATTCATGATTTGATGAGGTATGTTAAGGTGATTATGTTTTATGGGTAATGTATGATTTCATTCTTATGTATATATATACTCATGTTTCCTTTCCATATTTCTATATCCCTTACTGAGCTTTCTATGCTCATCCCATGTTTTTGAAATGTTTTTTCACAGGTCAAGGGAAAGGTACAAGATATGATGATAGTGTCAAGGAAGTGTCAAGAAGAAATCCATGTTTTATTTTAAATATGTTTCATTTGATGGGAAAAATGAATACTATCTTTTGTGTAACCACTTTGATAAAATGTGGAATGTAATGTATGTTTTATGATCTAATTCTATAAAACTCTAAACCTGAAAAGATCCTCAATGTGTAATCTTTTAATTACTCATGATTAAGTAAGGTTTAAGGCTGGCGACTTATAGTTTGTATCAGAGTTCGGTTTAGATAACTTTAGGAGTTATAATTCTATTAAATGATTATCCAATTTTTTTTATTTGTCAAATTGAAATGATATGGAATTTGAAGATTACCATGTTGCTTCATATAAGACATGTATGTTCAGAATGGTTTTCCTTAGTGGAAACAGGGAAGCAGTGCTAGGAAAGAATACAAAAGGAAATGACCTTCCGAATCAGCATCCTGAGATGGTCGGAATTGGAACTGAACAGTTTGTTGCAGTAATGGCGCAGTTGACTCAAGCGATAAATGGTGGTGGTATCCATGCACGAGATAAGCCAGATCAACGACAAAGGAACATGTCAGTGGTGGAACATTTTTTGAGGCAACATCCCCCATCATTCAGAGGATCATCTCACCCTGTGCTAGCTGAATGGTGGATTAAAGCAATGGAAAATATTTTCGATGTCAGGGGTGTTCAGACAATCAAAAGGTTAGTCTTTCTATTTACCGTTTGGTGGGTGAAGCAGATCAGTGGTGGTCAATGGTTAAAAATATCAGGGACGCTGATGAGATTTATGCTCTCGATTGGGATGAATTCAAAGGTATGTTTCTTGAGAAATATTTTACTAAGGCTATTTGACTTAGGATGGAAAACAAATTCTTGGAATTGAGGCAAGAGGAAGACTCAGTGGCTGCTTATGAAGAAAGGTTCCTTCGATTGGCAACGTATGCTCCAAATTTTATCCGAGACCATGATAGTAAAATCAATACTTTTTACTCAGGATTAAAGCCAAAATATCAAAGGGCATTAGCTTCTCATGAGTTCAAAAGTTATGAAAATCTTGTTCGATGTGATGAGAAGGTGGAAATGGAGTTTTCCGATGATCAACTGTTCTATAAAAACCAACAGAAGAAGAGACCGAGGTGACAGGGGAAAGGGAATAATTCTTCAAAAAAGCTTGATGGTAAGAAAACTAAGTTTCCAGTTTGTGATAAATGTGATAAAAGGAATTTTGGGGAATGTATTCTGAATTCTGGAAAGTGCTACTGATGTGGTAAGATGGGACATAAGGCTCATGATTGCACTGAAAAATATCAGGGTGATGGTAAGACCAAATTTGATTTACAGTTAGTGAAATTTTTTAAGTGCAATGAGATGGGTCATTATGAAAACGAGTGTACGACAAAGAGCTCGAGTGATGGGAAGTAGTTAGAATACAAGAATAAAGGGGTGGTGAAATAATTTTCAACTACTTCAGTAGATGTTGGGCCATTAAATGAAGTGGTATCGGATACTTTGTTTGTTTTTTCAGATTATTCCGGTGTGTTATTTTATTTTGGGTCTACAAATAATTTCATCTCTGAAAACTGTTCTTGTAAAATGAGAATACCATCTCAAGAAATGAATCTTGAACTTGTGGTAAAAACACCTGTGGGAAATTCTGAGGCAAAAATAATTTATAAGAATCTTGATATCCTTATCCGTGGAAATAAATTACATTAAAACCTTATTGTTTTAACTCTATTAGAGTCTGAAGTTATCTTGGGTATGGAATGGCTCTCTATTTACCATGCTAAGATTGAATGTAGAGCTAGAGAAGTTTCTTTTCTGAAATACTTTCATTTTTTGTACAAGAATGAACCCTTACTGTTGATAACATATCAAGAGGCCGAGAAAATTGTAAAAGATGGAAATGAATGTTACCTTGCACATATCGTTGAAAATAAGGGAACTGTTCAGATTAATGATGTGCCAGTGGTAAATGATTATCCTGATGTTTTTCCTGATGAGTTTCCTGGAATAATACCAGATCGAGAATGTTGAATTTACCGTTGACTTAGTTCCTAAAGCTAAGCCAATTTCAAAACCCCCTTATCGAATGGCTTAAATTGAACTTTTAGATCAGAAGGAGAAACTGCAAGATTTATTAGAGAAAGGTTTCATTCAACCTAGAACATCACCATGGGGTGCTCCAGTTTTATTTGTTAAAAATAATGATGATTCTATGAGACATTTCATTGATTATAGAGCCTTGAATAACATCACTGTTAAGAACAAATATCCATTGCCTCATATCAATGATTTGTTTGATCACCTCTAGGGAGCACAGTATTTTTCAATGATTGACCTGAGATCGGGGAACCATCAGTTGAAGGAAAAGGAAGCACATGTTCCGAAGACCACGTTTCGTACAAGATATGGCCATTATGAATTTGTAGTAATGCCTTTTGGGATAACCAATGCACCTTTTGAATTCATGAACCTTATGAATATAATTTTCAATGAGTTCTTGGATAATTTTGTGGTTGTTTTCATTGATGATATTTTGGTGTTTTCTGAAAGTAAAGAGGATCATGAAAGAAATTTAAGGGTTATTTTGAAAACCTTAAATGAAAAGAAATTGTATGGGAAATTCAACAAGTGTGAGTTTTGGTTGCAACAAAATTATTTCCATGGTCACATTGTTTTTAAATATGGGATAACTGTTGATCTTTCAAAAACAAAGGTTGTTGAAGAATGGACAAGACCCACAAATGTAACTGAGATTCGTAGCTTCCTTAGTTTGGTAGGCTATTACTGAAGGTTTGTTAGAAATTTTTCCTGGTTATCTAGTCCAATGACTAAGCTAACTCGGAAGGGTGTTAAGTTTATCTGGACAAAAGAATGTGATTATTGTTTTTAGGAATTGAAAAGAAGATTGGTGAATGCTCCAGTTTTGCCACTACCTTCTAGGAATGGGAAGTTTGTTATCTACAATGATGCTTCATTGAAAGGACTTGGTTGTGTCCAAATGCAGAATGATTAGGTAATTGCTTATGCTTCACGTCAGTAGAAAACTCATGAGGTAAATTACCCTATACATGATTTGGAATTAGATGCAGTTTTTTTCACTTTTAAAATTTGGAGGCATCATTTGTATGGAGTAAAGTATCAAATATATACCGATCACAAAATTTTAAAGTATATATTCGCTCAGAAATAATTTAAAATGAGATAGAGGATATGTCTAGAATTAATCAAAGATTATTATTGTACAATTCATTACCATCCGGGAAAAGCAAATAAAGTGGCTGATTCTTTGAGTCAAAAAATTAATGCTTCATTAACAATGTTGAGTTCGGAACGTGATCCTTTGGTTAAGGATTTGATGAACTTTGGAATAGAAGTTGTTGGTGTAGGATGTCCTTCTATTTTGCTTTAGGTATCAGTGAAATCCTCACTATCAGATAGAATTAAGCAAGCACAGAAGCAAGACAGTGAGTTGCAGAAAAAGGAAGGGCTAGTTCAGAAGGGTAAGTTGCTTGAATTCAACATTGATAATGATTGTGTTTTGAGATTTGGGAAGAGATTGTGTGAGCCTTGTTATTCATAGTTCAAGATAGAGTTGTTATGTGAAGCTAATAGTTCTCCGTTTTCAGTTTATCTAGGCAGTACTAAGATGTGCAGAGATATGCGGGAGTATTACTGGTGGGACGGAATGAAAAGATATATTGCTAATTTTACTATGAAGTGTTTGAATTGTCAACAGGTTAAATCAGAGCAGCAGTTACCGAATGGTATGATTCAGCCTTTACCAGTGCCAGAGTGTAAATGGGAAAATATATCCATGGACTTCGTTGTGGGATTACCAAAGAAACCTCAAGGTAATAACGCAAGCTGGGTTATTGTTGATCACTTGACAAAATCTGCTCATTTACTTGCTATACGAGATAATTTTTCCCTATATCACCTTTCTCATTTGTATCTTAAATAGATAGTCGGGTTACATGGAGTTCCCCTCTCCATTGTATCTGATCATGATCTCAGGTTTACTTCTAAATTTTGGAAAGGCCTTCATAAGTCATTGGGTACTGAATTAAATTTTAGTACAGCTTTTCATTCTCAATCAGATAAGCTGTCAGAACTAACAATCCAGACTATAGAGGATACGTTACGTGCTTTTTCGATGGATTATCAGGGAAGTTGGGACCAACATCTTTCTTTGGTTGAGTTTTTTTATAATAACACTTTTCATTCTAGTATACAGATGGTACCATTTTAGGTATTATATGTAAAGCAGTGTCGAACTACAGCTTTCTGGGATGAAGTTGGTGAAAGGAAGTTAATGGGACCAGAATTGGTAGAAGAGTTGGCAAAAAAAAGTTTAGACGATATAGAGACACATGATAACGACTCAGAGAAGGCATAAGAGTTATGCAGACAACAGGAGGAAAGATCTCTCTTTTGAGGTAGGTGATCATGTCTTTCTCAAGGTTTCTCCATGGAAAAGTGTGATGCGATTTGGTAAGAAAGGAATGTTGAGTCCAAGGTTCATTGGACCATATGAAATTATGGAGAGAGTTGGATAAGTTGCATACCGAGTGGATTTACCTCCGAGTCTATCTCAGGTACATAATGTTTTCCATATTTCAATGTTGAGGAAGTATATGCCAGATCCATCTCATGTTTTGAGTCCAGAGTTAGTTCAGTTGGAAGAGAATCTATCTTATGGGGAACAAATGGTTTATATTTTTGATCACAGGGAGAAAGTGTTGCGGAATAAGGTGATTCATCAAGTAATGGTTTTGTGGAAGAACCACATGATTGAAGAGGCAACATGGGAATCTGAAAATGCAATGAGGGATAAATACCCCCACTTATTCGATAAGTAAATAAATTGCGGGGACACAATTTTCTAAAGGGGGGAAGTATGTAAAATCCCAAGTATGTAATAAATAATATATATAGTTATCTATGTCTATTTATGAATTAGATAGTGTTTTAGGGGCTTAAAATGAGAATAAATCCAACCTTAAGCATGAAATACTCTATTATTTTTAAAGGATTGTTTTACCGCCTTTTGATGGAGAACCATTTTTAAATCAATATTTTGACAATTTTATAAGCTATATTTGTCAAAATAAACTTATTCTTTATTATTGGACATTTAAATTTACTTTGGATAAATTTATGGTATTTTTCTGATAATGTTCATTTTTTTAATGAATAGTGAAAAGTGTTGTATTTTCATTCAAAAAATCTTTTTAATATAATTTATTTATATAGTTAGATTATCTTTTTAATTGGTTTTAAAGTGAAATTAGAATATAGTTTTACCATTTAATCCAATGGTGGTCATTGAAATTAATATCACATTCAGATTGGACATAAACGACTGTCAATCTTTTGATAGGTATTGTTTCTTAAAAACATGCTATTTGATTTGATAGTGGGATTTAATTATAAAATTAATTAATGAAACTTCTATGTTATGAATTTAGTAAAATCGGAATCATTTTTGTATTCTTAATATCAAATATAGCTTAGGGTAATTGTTTTTTATTTTTATGAAAAACATTAATTTTTGATGAATAGTGAAACCACAAAGTGGTAGTTAGAAAAACCGATTTTTCATTTAAATGGAACTTTACCACTTCTATGATTTGAATTTCAAAAATAAAATATTAATGATTTTCAATATTAAGTAAAATGTGGTTCAATGGGATGAAAATAATTTTTGTTGAAAAGTAACTTTTAAGTTTTATTAATCACGATTAAAGGTAATTAGTGTTATTTAAGGTAAAAATGATATTATAATAAAATGAAAATATCTTGAAACTTGTCCTAACCCTATTGGAAGAGTCATGGGCAACCAATACAACACATGGTTTGATTTTTTGGGACCCCATGGAGCCACTTGGGTAATATAATGACATTAATGCCTTTTATTTAAACTAAAAGTAAAAATGACACAAACATGTATTGTTTTACTAAAACAATTTTTACATGGGGTTATGCAAGTCATATATTTTACTATAAATATTAATTGGAAAGATAAAAATATTTCATACATCATAGTATTTGTTTTATAATTTTTATACCTTAAATAAATTAAATTATTTATGACATCATGATGATGTAGGGATTACGTCATTATTTAACGATTTAAATAAAATGAAAAGATAATGCAAAATATAAGACCTACACATGTAAAAAACCTATTGGATGGGTGGATTTTGAACTCTTATCACCTTATCCTATAAATACATCAATGTGGGACCTTTAAAATCCGAAACACATTTGAAAATAATGTAACATTTTATACCTTTTCAAGAGTGCCCCTCCTCTCCTCTTATAAAAGGCCCCCACCTCTACCTCCTTAGCCAAACCTCTCAGGTATTTGGATCGGCCAAGCTCTGACCATTTTGTCTCTCCACATCCCTCTCCTAATCCTAGAAGCCTTACCTTAGGCAGGAAGCTCTTCAGGAAACCCTTCTGGTTCAAACCAAAGTGAGTTACCCGATTTTAAGGTAATATCTTCACTTGTGTTCTATTGTTTTATTTTTCCTCTCCAACCCCCTTAACTCTTTTTATTCATTTATTTTGTAAAAAATCTAGTATCTTCAATATACTATGATTTTTTTATAAGTAGTATTCTAGCTACACTTACACACACCTACATCTAATGGTTAAAGAACATACTGTTTATGTGGATGGTGAATTTCTGCCTCATGAAATGATGATTGTTCAATATTCTTTTAACACCTTCAAAGGTGGACATTAATATGTCACTATATTTATATATGATCTATAATATTTTTATGTTTTCCTTAAGCATCTGTATTTTTCATTTATGACATACCTTTATGGTTTCCATTATGGGTAAACGCGATATCTTCATTTTAGGAAGTGCGGACTACCGCCCCCTCAATGTGATTTGATTCGTTAATACCATATGTGGTACTTATAAAAGATATATTTAATGATATTATATATGATACCATAATGAAATTATAATACTATTATCTATAATTATGTTTTAATTCCATTAAATATGAAATAGGAATGGAAGTAATGTTCATGCGTACGTACGGCTTACCGTCTCCATGAACGGTGCATTTCATTTCTTACCTCTAAATGTTATGTAATATTATAAATGAATGTATATAATGGATATATATGATATATATGATATATATGTTATCTAAATAATGAAGATAATTATGGATATAATGGATATTTTACCCCATGAACAAACTTGTAATTATAAAGAGTTCATTTTTGACTCACGTAGCAATTATCGACAAAATGACCATTGTTAACTTAAATAATTACATTATGTTCATAACATGGTAATAAGTGATATAAAAGGAATAATGAACTTGAAAAAGGTTCTTAAGCATGTAGAAATTTACTCATGTTTATTATTCAGGAGGTTAAATAACGATCGAGTCATGTTGGACCTGAGGTATGGGACTTCATCTCAATCTCATTTCATTGAGGCATATTTTGTTTTATACAAAACTTTCTCTTATACGATGTATAAAACCCCTTTGACATTTACATTTATTCAAAATGAATATTTTTATACGAAGTGTTTACTAAACGACAAAAGGGAATTTTTTTTGTCGTACATATGCGGCGACAATGAATTCTCCGCCGCTGTGACCATTATTTGAGTTTCGACTTCCCCTACAAGCCATAACTTTTTTTAATGAAAAATAAATACCATGTTTTAATTTTATTTTATTTTGGTATTGAAAAATTATTTTGATAATGTTTTTATTATATCAATGTGTTTTTGATATCTTGTGATTGAAATGTGGAAATGTTATGTTTCCATTATGCATGTTTTATGTGATATGATTATGTTATGGTTCTTGGGAATTGTTTATGAAGATAGGTGGTTCCGTGATAAACTAAGGGCGAGTGAGCCTGATATATCTCTCCAATGCATTGGTTAATTCGAAGGAGTTAAACGTTATGTTTTCTCCGAAGAGATTTTGGAAATATACTGTGATGGGTATTCCAAACGTAACCAAGAGGGTTACTCCCTACGTAAGAATGTTATGAATTCCTCAAGTTACCTTTATGTCTTATGATTTATATAATTTATTCATGATTTGATGAGTTATGTTAAAGTGCTTATGTTTTAAGGGTAATGTATTCTTTCATTCTTATGTATATATATATACTGAAGTTTTCTTTTCAATATTTTTATATCACTTACTATGATTTTTATGCTCATCCCAAGTTTTTGAAATGTTTATTCACAGGTCAAGGGAAAGGTACATGATATGATGATAGTGTCAAGAAAGTGTCACGAAATAATCCATGTTTTATTTTAAATATGTTTCCGTTGATGTGAAAAATGAATACTATCTTTTATGTAACCACTTTGTTTAAATGTCGAATGTAATGCATGTTTTATAATATAATTATCTAAAACTCTAAACCTGAAAATATCCTCAATGTGTAATATTTTAATAATTCAAGATTATGTAAGGTTTAAGGCTGGGGCCTTATATCCTTAGTTTTGATCGTGTTGTAGGAAAAAGGGAAGCGATACTTGTAATTAAGGATTGGTGGTGGTATTCATCTAATACTTCTTATCACACTTTTAATTAGTGAGGATCAGGTCCCCAATATTGACTATAATGACACAAGCTTGGTGTACATGGACATTACATTTCATTTGTTGAATACATAATACCTGACACAAAATAACACCCAAGACCATATTAGTCTAGTTCCTTTAGAAACATAGAACATAATATTCTAACATTGTGAACGATATACAAAATCTCCCATAAATATCTTCCCCTTTTTTTCCTACCATAAACCTTTCTTTGTATCCTGGTGAAAATAAAACATAAAAAAGTTAAGCTCAAATGATCAGTAAGGGTAAACATGGATAAAATAAAACAAGACATAAATATAAGAATTTTAAAACAAGAACATAATGTTTAAATATCAAATTCATGAGTCATAATATAAATATTTGTAGGTCATAAGGCATATATCATAAAGGAATAATAATCATGAAAAAATACCATTGGAAGAAAACATAGAATTTTGTAGAAATAGTTAGCACATAATATTTTTTACATAGTAGCCAATGCATTGATTCTAATACCATAATAGGGGACAAATTATTTTACTGAATCCAGTTTACATTCTACTCTAGCTATGTATTACTGAACCAGATTTACTAGCCATTCAAGTCCGATATAACTGAACCATATTTAATTTATGTTTTTTCTTGTCTCTCTCATTAGATATAAATATTTACCCAAAACATTAGAGTGAGAAATTGGTCCCACCAATATAATAATTTATTCATTTTTACTTTTTCCACAAAAACATAAATCATTCATCATAGCATAACCCACGAAATAAAATGGGATTTGATTAACATAATTCCATCTTAACATAATCCATATAAAATACCATTCCACCATTAACATAATAAAATCATAGTAATAATATGGATATAAACGTAACCCTATTTAAATAGAATCATATTTTATGTAAAATAATTTTTATTAACCACTAGAACATAGTTCTTGAAGAAAATACTCTTTCTTCTTCAAATTTTTTTTCTTTTCTCAAAATGCGGACCATTTTAAAATAAAATAATGTAGTTTAAAATAAAAATTAGATAGTTTATAGAAAGCATAATGGAAATAAGACATAATGAAACCGTAAAAATACTTTAATTTCGTGTTTGTTAAAAAAGTATCCTCATATTTCTTTCAGAAAAGTCAAAAAGTACCTAGTATGGTAAATAAAAGAAATATCCCTACCATACAATGTAGTAAAAGTCAAAAATGGGAAAAATGAAATTAATGATACATAGAATAATAGTACATATTTTATGAAAACATTAAAATAATACATATAAATGGATGATAAATATAACCCAAGTAAATACTTATGTATAAACAATCTCAGATAAAAATGAGATTGCATAATTATCCCTTACATTAGGTCTGATAGGATTCGAATGTATCCAACCCTTTTTTTCTCTGCCATGCCTCCTCTAAATCTCCAGTTAGAGCACTATATTTGGTCTTTAAATAAGTACATGACCTCAATATTATTTCTAGGGAAGTTGAGAAGGGAAATGGTTCAGGTATGGTTGATATTGAAGGCCCAAAATGATGTAAAGAGTTGATGGAGGAAGTGTAATTTTAAAATTGAGGTTAGGGGCTCTTTTGGAAACCTCAAAAATATTAATTTATAATAATTTTTAAATAAATAAAGGTACATAAAAATGATATATATTCGAAAAAATGATATTATAAGATTGAAATCTCATCAACCAAAAAAAAATTACAAGTTCTGATGGAAATTTAAAAATTATGATTTTAATTGAAATTCAGTTACTCTCACTAGTGCAGAAATCGTTTTTTACGTCACCATTTTTTATGTCGGTTATATATAACCGACGTAACAATGCGGCGAGTAGATTTTTCACGTCAGTTATTTTAATAACCGACGTTACAAATCGCGCCTGTTGGGTTTTTACGTCGGTTATTTGATAACCGACGTAACAAATCAATGCGCGGGGGTTTTTTTACGTCGGTTATCAAATAACCGAGGTAAAAAAACCAGAGCGCGGAGTTTTTTACGTCGGTTATCAAATAACCGACGTAAAAAACCCCCGGGTGCTGTGGTTTTTTACGTCCGTTATTGGATAACCGACGTAAAAAACCAAAGAACCAGGGGGTTTATAACGTCGGTTATAAAATAACCGACGTAAAAAAGCATAAAAATAATTTATAAGGTCGGTTATTATATAACCGACGTTATAAAGCATTTAAAAAAATTAAAGTCCGCATTCTGTCATTTACGATTTTTTCGATTGACAGTCGCCGGCTTGTCTCTCTCTCGCGCGGTAAACTCTAATCGGCTCGTCGATCACCTGCATTACACTCATTTTGGCTTCATTGTTTATCTTCTTCACTGCTCTCGGATCTATCATCTCAACTCGTGACATTCAAGTAAGCCTTCCACGAATTTATTTCGTTCGTTTTTGTTTTGATTCTTGATGTGCTTTTCATTCGTTTTTGAATCTCGTGGAATTTTTTTTATTGCAAATGGTTATTATGTTCATTCAACTCACAACATTCAACTCGCAAATGATTATTAAAACATTGTGGATTAGCTTCATCAAAATCTGAAAAATAATGGGTGGTACTGTAACGTTCCATTATTCCAGGAACCTTATTATTTTCATTACCTAAGTTATAAAAATTAGTATTATGTAGGATGATTCAAAAATTTAATCTGTGAGATGAGTTGATTTATGTGTGAAACCCAGGCCAAACTCATATGTATTTTTTTATTGGTATTACATATATATAGTTAGACATATACATTTTTTTACATTACTATGATATTAACATTACTTTTTCTAAAGAAATATTAATGTCCTTAGATTATATATCGGATCAAAAGGATATAGTAATTCTAACATATAATCAGAATGATCAGATAATATGACAATATTATTAAACATAAAACAAATGGTCTATATTCAAATTTTTAACATGACACTTACGATGTATAGCTATTTGGTGTTGGGTACTTATGAAAACTACTACTACTTTCCAGATTTGTTTTTTTATTTTAAATTGTTTTTCATTCAAATTATGATTTTTTTCATATAAACATGTTTTGTCTTATCTTAAAAATATATATTTTTTGTTGATATTTGTTATAGGTAATAATGAGTCGAAGTTGGATTATGGCACATCGAATGAGCAATGAATTTGAGGAAGGTGTTGATTCCTTTTTGGAATTTGCAAAACGAAATGTTCCAAGTAGTGACATTTTTTTCAGTCCATGCCTGAAATGTTTGAATATGAAGAAGTTGAAAAGTAGAGAGATAAAAGATCATCTGATATGTCATGGTTTTAATCCGAGTTACAGCCCTTGGATTTGGCATGGTGAAACTGGACGGAATGTCACTGATGATGATGATTCGCAAGATGGTAACTCTGATGGAATTGAAGAAATGATTCGCGATATTGTAGCAGAACAAATTGAGATAGAACCGACAGTTGCACGTCTATATGGTGATGCTGAAAAACCATTATATCCCAGTTGTACAGATTTTACGGTTCTGTCAGCGGTGTCAAGATTGATTAACCTAAAGGCGAAGCATGGATGGAGTGACAGAAGTTTTACAGAGCTGCTACAATTGATGAAAGACATTCTTCCAAAAGATAACGATCTTCCAGATTCACATTACAAAGCCAAGAAAATATTATGCCCGATGGGATTGGGATACAAGAAAATACATGCCTGTCCGAATGACTGCATTATATATAGGAAGGAATATGAATTTATGTTAGAGAGTCCAAAATGTGGGACATCACGGTATAAGGTGAAAGACAAATCACAGGGTGATGTAGATATTACAAAGCTCCCTTCAAAGGTATTTTCGTATCTTCCTATAATTAATCGTTTCAAACATTTATTTGCTAATTCACATGATGCAAAAAGGTTAAGATGGCATGCTGAAGAGCGGTATGTGATGGAAAAATACGTCATCCAGCTGATTGTCCACAATGGAAGAAAATTGATGCGCAGTATTCTACATTTGGAAATGAAATAAGAAATCTCAGACTAGGGTTGTGCACAGATGGAATGAATCCATACCGAACACTCAGTAGCACACATAGTTCATGGCCTGTTTTATTGGTAATTTACAACCTCTCTCCTGAAGTTTGTATGAAGCGCAAATATGTCATTTTGAGTACAATGATCTCTGGTCCAAAGCAACCCGGTAATGATATTGATGTTTACTTGTCACCGTTAATTGATGATTTGAAACTGTTATGGGCTGATGGTATTAGGGTGTATGATTCTTATAAAATGGAATATTTTCAACTGCATGCAGTGCTTCTGTTCACTATAAATGACTTCCCAGCGTATGGAAATTTGTCTGCATACAGTGTTAAAGGGCATAAAGCATGTCCAATTTGCGAACAACAGACGTCATATTGTCAATTGCATCATGGGAGGAAAACAGTGTACATGGGTCATCGAAAGTTTTTGCCTATGGAACACCCTTATAGAAGACTAAAAAAGGCATTTAATGGCTCACAAGAATTTGATACTACTCCAAAACCATTATCCCATGATCTGTATTTTGAGAGGGTGAAAAACCTTGACGTGACATTGGGAAAGACACAAAAATTTGGTAATGATAGACATATTTGGAAGAAAAGGTCAATATTTTTTGAGCTACCATATTGGAGGTATCATGAAGTCAAACATAATATTTATGTCATGCACGTGGAGAAGAATATCTGTGATTCTTTGATTGGAACATTGTTAGATATTAAAGGAAAGACTAAAGATGGGTTGAATGCAAGATTAGACTTACTATCAATGAGAATACGTTTGGAGTTAGCTCCCACTCCTAAAGGAAGACGAACATTTCTTCCCCCGGCTTGTCATACATTATCGAAGAGGGAGAAAATTAGCTTCTGTCAGTGTCTTCATGATACCAAAGTGCCTCAAGGTTATTCTTCTAATGTAAAAAATTTTGTCTCAATGAAGGACTTGAAGTTGATAGGTATGAAATCACATGATTGTCACGTCAGGATGCAACAAATTCTACCAGTTGCATTGCATGGAATATTTCCCATTCGTGTCAGAAATACTATAATGAAGTTGTGTTATTTTTTCAATTCAATTTGTAACAAGGCGATTGATGTGAATGCTTTGAAAATTTTGGAAAAGGATGCAATTTTAATACTTTGTCAATTGGAAATGTATTTTCCTCCAACTTTTTTTGATATAATGGTGCATTTAATGATTCATCTGGTTCGAGAAATAATGCTTTGTCGACCTGTATATCTTCGTTGGATGTATCCTTTTGAAAGGTATATGAAAATATTAAAGGGGTATGTTAAAAATCTATATCAACCTGAAGCCTCCATTATTGAAAAGTATATTTCTGAGGAGGTAGCAGTGTTTTGTATGGGCTACTTGGCTGCGGCGCAACACATAGGTTTGCCTCCATCTCGCCATGAACGAGTTAATAATGAGGGAAAGGGGATTCGTGGCTTGAAATTCAAATCATTGTCAGCTGAACAGATGAAGAAGTTAGAATCATACATCTTGAAGAACATAGCTGATGCTCAACCATATATCACATTGCACATTAATGAGTTGAAACAATGTCATCCAAAGAAGAAAGAAATGTGGATTTTGAATGAGCACAACAAAACATTTTTGTCATGGATTAAAAAGACTTTGCTTGGTAGATCAGATGTATCAGAGACATTAAAATAGATAGTGGGTGGTCCATGTTTAAATGTGATAACGTGGTCTAGTTATGACATTAATGGTTATACATTTCATACAAATGCTCAGGACAACAGAAGTGCGGTTCAGAATAGTGGTGTATTAGTGTTTGCAGAAGCAATGCATTTTTCGAGTGCTAAGGACAAAAACCCAATTTCTGCATCAAATACATATTATGGAGTGATTGAAGACATATGGGAGGATGATTACTTTAAAATTAAAGTTCCCGTTTTTAACTGTAAATGGTTTAATGGTAACAACAGTGTCAGACACGATGAATTTGGAATGACACTTGTTAATCTGAATAGATTGGAAGACACAGCTGATTATTTTATAATGGCAACACAGGCAAAACAAATTTTTTATGTAGTAGATCAATCAGATATGCAGTGGGTTGTTGTTTTACAAGGAAAAAAACAATATGTTGGTGAGGATGAACTTGATGAATATGCTGATTTATGTGAGATCCCTACTTCAATGGAAATATTAACCGAACATAATGACGATCATGTTGAAGACATAGTTTGTTCCATAAAGAACGATCACGACGAAGGAATTTGGGAAAACAATCCATCTGTACATTCCTAAAATTACAGGTAACATATGTTTATTTCTTTTTTACATTTATTTTTTCCATAAATGTTAGATATTGTAAGTTTTTTATTTATTAAAACATGTTTTAAAATAAAATAATTATATGTTATTGTTTGTTTTAAGTTTGTTTAGTTTAATTTATCATGTTTATTGTTGTACCCCTCTCTCTTGGATTTTAATGATCACAATCACTCTCATCATGTTCCAACTTGTTTTCAAGTGTTTTGATGCTAGGAAAAAGGTTGCCCAGGAGTTGGCCCAAGAAGGATGATATTGACTCT
This sequence comes from Viscum album, assembly GCA_963277665.1. Taxonomy (NCBI): domain Eukaryota; kingdom Viridiplantae; phylum Streptophyta; class Magnoliopsida; order Santalales; family Viscaceae; genus Viscum; species Viscum album. The sequence continues at coordinate 982,607,496 of OY728123.1, forward strand.
CTGAGTCTACCAGCCAACCGGTGGACTCCCACCGGCCAGCCGGTGGTCTCTAGCAGAAGCATTGCTTTCTTCCAGAGCCACCGGTCAGCCGGTGTTAGCGCACTGGCCAACCGGTTCTTGCCCACCGGCCAGCCGGAGGGCAAGGCAGTAGGCTTGCCCACTGCCTGGTGACACCGGCTAACCGGTGGATGACCACCGGCCAGCCGGTGGTCTCTGGCAGAAGCATTGCTTTCTGCCAGAGCCACCGTCAGCCGGTGTTAGCGCACCGGCCAGCCGGTATGGGCACCGGCCAACTGGTTCTTGCCCACCAGCCAGCCGGAGGACCCAGGCCGTAGGCTTGCCCACTGCCTGGTGACACCGGCCAACCGGTGGATGACCACCAGTCAGCCGGGGGAACCCAGACAGAAGGAAATACTCTACGACCCAACAGTTTATAACCATTACATGAATTTTAAAATGATTATTTTTGTTCACTGACAATTACTTTACCATGTTTACAATGTTTACCAGGTTTACCATTTTTTCCATTTTTTACCATCTTGACCATCTTGACCATCTTGACCATCTTTTCCATCTTTACCATTGTTTAACATGCTTACCATATTACCAATGTTTACTATTATGTAACCTAGTACACTTTTCTATTTTCTGATTACATTAGTATTAAAATATTTTATTTTGTATATTTGTGAACTGACGTTTGTTTTTTTGATTTGAAGGATAATGACAGATCATTCAGATGATCAACCACATGATTCTGGAGAGGAGCATATTGTTGGCCATACCTCTGGGGATGAACATTCACATGCTCCTATTACGAAAAAGAGTTCAAAGGTTGGTAAACGTGGTTGCACACGTTTACCAAAATTATCACTTGCCCGTACGCAGGATCAGAGGATAGTAGTTGAGTTTGATGATGATGATATTCCTAGAGGTCCGAATGCCAAAGATTTTAAGAGTTTTGTTGCAACTCAATCTAAGACCAAAGTAAGCATTCTGTATGATGATTGGAGAGGTGTGGATAAAGCGGTTATCTCTCAGTTGTGGGAGATGATTTTGGTAAGATCTTTTGTCATTGTTTGACCATTATTTTAATGTTTCTGGTATATATAATATGTTTAACCTCTTCTTTATCAGATGACATTTGATATTCCTGACACTAGATGAGTCAGGAAGAAATGCTTATCGTTGGCTGCCAGGAGATGGAGGGATTTCAAATCAACCCTCACATCTGATTTCATTTACGGTCATAGGAGTCATGACAATCCATGTCGTATATATCCTTTTATAGATGAAGACACATGGTGACAGTTTTTTGAAAGTAGAAAAAAAGAGTCATTTCTGGTAAGGGCAATGTAAACTTTTATATACTTTCTTATATAAATGATTTTATTAATGTTTTGTTAATTATTTCTTATTCTTAAATTATAGAAAACAAGGAAAGCTCATCAGGAGATCCAATCTAAAAATATATACCCTCATAGTTTATCTCGGGGAGGGTATACATTATTGGAAGAAAAAATGATAGCGGAAAAATTTCAACAACTAAGAGCTGAGTCTTCAAGCTCTGGAGAGGTGGCCCCTCCATCCCCTCCATCTAGACATGAAAAATGGAAGAGAGCTCGGAAGGGAAAAAAGGGCAATATCTTTCGGAAGAATCGAGAATCGTAGCTGAGAGGATTGTAAGATATCTATTTAATTTATTTAAGTTAACTTTTTTCTTCATATAAGTTTCAATCATTACAGAAATGTTCAATTAATTAATACAGGACTCTCTTGAGGAGAAAAGTTCAGAGGGGACATTTACAACTACTGGGAGGGAAGATATTTTATTTACAGCATTGGGAAGGCCCGAACATCCTGGTCGTGTAAGAGGATATCTGACAGGTGTATCGGTAAGAAAAGTGTTTCCACGTTCTTCAAATTCTAACATTGAGGGGGTTTATAAAAAAAATAGAATCCTTGGAGGATGAAGTTCAAAATATTAATGCGACGATGGAAGACAAGATTAGAGATTCGGTGCAGTCTATGTTTGCAGAAATGCAAAGACAATTTCAGACTGCAGCTCCCACTCCTCCACCTCCCCCTGCAGACCCCATTATTTATCCTCCACCTCCGCCAGTAGCTCCCACTCCCCCACCTCAGCCTACGGACCCCATTTTTTATCCTACGCCTTCGCCGCAGCTTCCTACATATTGCGAGTTGTATGTTGATGATTCTCAACATCATATTATAGCATACAGGTTGGTATATTGTATAGGAGATACAGTTCATCATCAACAATTAGAGGTAGAGAATCAGAGGGTCACTGTACAGAATATTATAGATAGATCATCTAGGGTACCAATACCTACAGATGAGGTGGCGATAGTTGGACAGAGTATCGGCCATTTTTTAGTTTGGCCATCCAGACTTCTTCGACTCATTACCATAGAGGTATGAATGTTATATCTTTTATTTTATTTTTTTATTAAAGTTGTTTTATCATTTGAAAACTACTATAATTCTCAATTTTTTTTTCACAAGAATACTTCAAAGGTAAAGAAATACTGTATAGACAACAACAAAGACAACAGGCTATGACATCATATACAGATTCCAGTGGTCTTGACAGATTGTCAAGATATTCACATTTTTTGTTGGGTTTTTATGAGTTTCCAATGGAATCTCATGTTTGTGGATGTGAAATAACTGTGGGGATTACAAAATCTGATATCATGGAGCTTTTTACTGGAGATAAGTTGGGCATCAACGTGGTGCAAATTTTTTCCATGTAAGTCTTAACACCTTTTCCCTGCGTTATATTTATTAAAAATGTATACTTATATATGTTTTGTATTAGGTATCTTTATAAAATTTGTGAGAGGAATGAACTGACAGAAGTATATGGATTCATGGACCCGCAATTGATTTCCCCTGAAGCATGTGCATTGACTGAGGAACAAAGAATGGTTTATCTTGCTGAAAGATTTGAAAAGAATATAATCCAACAATGTTGGATGATGCCTTTTTGTGGGAGGTATGAAACACATTTCTCTCGAATAGTTAATTATCTTTTGACATAAAAAACCACTAACATTAAATTTCCTTTTATCAGTAATCATTGGATGTTAGGGATTTTTTGCCCAAGGGAGAAAGCTCTTTATTGGATATGCTCTGTTCATGGTGATGTGCGGGCAAGTTTTAAGAATATATTGGAAAAGTAAGTTTCAATTTCTCAATAGTTATATATATTATAATAAATTTTAAATTTACCCCATTCGTATTATTTTTCTAATAGTGCATGGGCCTACTTTCGAAAAAACACAAAGAAAAGAAATTCAAAGATCAAATATGTAAAGGCGAAGGTAAATTTCCATTTATAATTTGTACTTTTTGATTTATTACATAAATATAATATACTGAATTTACACTCATTCAAAACATAATTGTCATGAACAACAAGGCCTCATCGAATGCGGATATTATATGTTAAGATTTATGTATGAAATAATAACAACTAGGACAGTTGTGAATTTTGACCTGGTACGATTTCCTCTTAAACTTTGCCATCATATTTCAATTTGATTTATTCATTATACACGTGAACTATATTCTTTTTCATTTGTAGCTTTTTGATGACCCTCAACCCTATACTGCTGAAGAAATCAAACACGTACAAGTGGAGTGGTCAAATTATTTTATAGGTTTGATTGAATTTTAGTTGTTTGTAATGTAAAATGTAATTTTGAATATTGTCGTTTTAATTGTCTCTTTGGTAGTTGTTTAGGTTTGATTTAGTTTTTTTTTTGAAGTTGACAGTGTAAGTTTTGAATGTTATATAAGTGAATGTTTAATTTTTCTATACTTCTTATTTTGGTCTACTTTTGATGGTTCTTCTGGTATGGATTTGGGTCTGTGGGGGAGGGGTGGCAGGGATGTCCAGGGGTGTGGGAAGCCGGTCCAGGGGTGTGGGAGTTCTGTCCAAGGGTGGGGGGGTTGTCCAGGGGTGTGGTGGGGGATGTCAAGTGGGGTGAGGGGGTGAGGAGGTGCTGTTCAGGCGGGTGGGGGTTGTCGAGGGGTGTTTGGGGGTGTCCGGGGGTTGGGGGGCAGTCCAGGAGTGTGGTGGGGGCTCCAATGGGGTGGGGGAGGGTTGCCCAAGGGGTATACATGAGGGTGGGAGCTCCAATGGGGTGGGGGAGGGCTGTCCTGGGGGTATACATGAGGGTAAGGGCTCCAACGGGGTGGGGGAGGGCTGTCCATGGGGTATAAATGAGGGTGGATTCTGTCTAGTGGGTAAGTTTTATATGTTATCTATTTACAAGCTTATTTATGATGTACTTCTGTTTTTGTGGTATGATTTCTTGATTTATTTTCTGGTTGATTCTGGTGGAGAGAAGATCACTGCATTCTGTTTAAAAAAAAATTGGGTTTATCACGTCGGTTATTTAATAATCGACATGATAAAATGCCTGGAAAATAGTTTATCACGTCGGTTATTTCATAACCGATGTCATAAAAGGCCTATAAACTAGTTTATCACGTCGGTTATTTAATAACCGACGTGATAAAAGGCCTGGAGAATGGTTTATCACATCGGTTATTTAATAACCGATGTGATAAAGGGCCTAGAGAATGGTTTAGCACGTCGGTTTTTGAATAACGGACATGCTAAACGGCCTGGACAAGGGTTTATCACGTCGGTTATTGACTAACCAAAGTGATAAACCCCCTCCCACCGGTTTATCACGTCGGTTAGTCAATAACCGACGTGATAAACCCCCCTCTCCCAGTTTTTCACGTCGGTTTTATATGAACCGACGTGATAAACCACGCTCAGCCCGGTTTATCACGTCGGTTCTTATAGAACCGACGTGATAAACCACCCTCACCCCAGTTTATAACGTCGGTTCTTCGATAACCGACGTGATAAACATCGGGATTTTATGTTTTTTGATGTCGGTTTTTAAATAACCGACGTCAAAAACCTTATTTATAATGTCCCACGTATTAACGTCGGCTAGAAACCGACGTAAAAAATTAAAAATAACCGACGTAAAAAACGTTTTCTCCACTACTGTCTATTTAATTTTAATTAAGATAAAAAATGTTTCAATATTAAAACGGTGAAATATTAACTTATTTAAATTAAGTTACATCGTAAATTAATAATTTATAACATTTTAGACCATATTATAAAAAATCTATATTTTTTTGAAGAAAAAAATTATGATTTTTAAATAATTTTATAAAACATTGTTTTAAAATTATCAATTGTGTCAATTTTGACACTATTCGTTTCATGGATATTTTTAAATATCAATATATGACGTTATAATTGAACTATATATATTATTATATCCCAAATGGGTCAACATCATATATAAAATTCAGTGGAATATTTTATTATCACAAATTATATTGATTTTAATATTTTTAATAAAATTTATTTGATATCTCCATTATTAAAATAAAACCAACAACAATATTCTGTATTTAGAAAATATAATTTTTTTTTGAAAAAACTATTGAAATAAAATACTATGATGAACATATATTTTCAAAATTTCATAAGAAGATATGTAGTCTAATTTATCTTTGGGAAAAAACAAACTGTATAAATTATATAATTAATAAAGTATGAATGTGACAACTTTAACATCACAAATATAAAATAAAATAAATGTCATAATATATTTTATAATTATGAAAATGGTTACATTCTTGGTATGTGGATGCTTATTATCGATATATACTTGACCAATATTATTTGGTATTGTGTTTAATCATTTTTAAGGTTATTAGTATTTTATTAATAATTGGTATATGTATTTTTCATCAATTAATTAATTTTAACATCATCAATGTAACTGATTTTAATTTAATTTTAATTTACCTAAGAATTAAAATTAATTACCATGATATAGGTAATTATTTTATATTTATATTTACTTTTTTTTTTGAAGATATCACCAATTATCTATATAAAATAAAATTATTATATTTTTAAGAAATGTGAGTTTGGCATTTTTTCACTTTCATTAGTTTTATTAATAACAAGGTTATTTTTATTGTCATCTAGCCCTTAAATTACTATGTTTAGAACGTAATATTTCAATAGATGAATTTTATTCATCCTAAAAGATTTTGGTAGGTTTTGGTATCATTTTATTCTCCTTATCATAATATTTGTTACAATAATTTACTCGATTTTCCTTAAATCGTGTTAAACCAAACTTACTATAGTTACTATTAATATTATCCAATAAAATAAGTGTAATATATTAACATAATTTGGACCCACCGATTCGAAATATGGAATCAATTTTTAATAATTCATAACACAGAATTGGTATAAATTTATTTAAAACTAATTCTTGTTGTTGAAACCAAAAAGCTAGGATTTAAGAAGTAAAACTTATCAAAAGATTATCATCTGTTTATGTCCAATTTAGTTGTGAAATTAATTAAAATGACCAAAATTGAATTAAATTATAAAAATATAATCCAATTACACTTTAAAAAAAATTAAAATGATAACTTAAATATATAAAATTTTTTGATGAAAACAGAGTTTTGAATAAAAATGTAGTACTTTTCAGTAATCATTAAAATATTAATTTTACCAGAAAAATATCAAAAATACAAAAAAAGTAAATTTTTATGTTCCAATTATAAATAATAAGTTTATTTTTTAAAATAGAATATATAAAATTGTTAAATAATGAAATTTAAAATTGGTGTGCCATCAATTGGCAGAAAAACTACATTTCTTGAAAAAAACTACTTTTATCCAAAAATTCGATATTGTCCTTATAAATTGACTTGAAAATAAATAATATTAATTTCAATGTTATCTAAAATTCAAAATTTGGTTAATTCTATTCATAAAATCTAGTTTCTATCCCATTAAATAATAATATTTTAATAATATATTGTTGTTTATTGAAACTTGGTATTGCTTATGATTCTTGATATCGAAGAAGGTCACTCTTGAGTGTAACGCATTCCACGAATAGTGTTGAATATACAGGAATCTAATATGGTGTTGTGTATAGTGAAAGTTATTATTGGGGTAACATAAAACACAATACATCAAATAAATTAAAAAGAATCTATCTTATCAAATATTGAGGTGTCACATTCTACCCCCTTTAAATGATTATCACCCACAAAATTTTTTGGGTTCATAAATGGAATACTACTTGAAATTTTCTTTCATCTAATCCAACATCATAAAAAGGAATACTAAAAGTTCATTTAAAAAAAGGAACTTTAGAAACATTACAGTTACCCCAATGAACTCATCATTGGGTTTCCACATAGTTGAACATAGGTGGGAGGTGAAAACATGGATATGGAAGAGAAATCTAACCTTCACATTCTGATGAATAGTGATAGAGAATAATGTTTGGAGAAAGTTAACTACCAGAAATCCATAAATCTATGATTATTTGAGGGACCATTTGATTCATCATAAAAGAATGCACTAGGATAATTTTTTTGGTTTCAAGATCCTTTTCTTAAAGTTGATGAATTTTTACATGAGAAGAAATACATACATGATTTCAGTACAATCTCACCATTTATCATTTGCTGAACAATTTCCACTTCATCTCTTTTTTAATGAAATAAATCTATAGTTTTCATTATTGATGTGTTTGAAGATCATGTGATTGAATGATAGGTCATTCAATCTATCTCAACAAAAAGGTTATAACCGGTTATCAAATATGTATAAGTCCACCAATAGTGAGATAAAACATCAATCTAACAAACATCAATTGGAATACAACATATATTATCCATTAATGCATTATATTACAATCCTTCCAGAACTAAAAATATAAAACTTTCCAAATAGGAGAAATAAATCGACTTAACATTTGTCTCTCATTTCTCATTGGTATTTCTTGGTTGTCACATTCCAAACATGTGGAACTCATTTGTGTATTCTCTTGAAATATGTTAATTACATTAATTACCATAGAACCATAGTGAAAACATACATTTTGTCAAAATTGACTCGCACCACACACAAGAAATTCAAGAAAATTATATATAATAAATCCTTGATATCACTTTGTCCTTATATCTGCAATGAGCTCATTAATACTATCAAGCATATCACTATCAACTTATATCTCCATTATATGCATATCATGCACTTTCTAAATAATATTTCAATATCTTTTTTTTACTGGTACCATATAATTATGGAAAACGATAATGGACATATACATATATATTTTAATATTCCATAATACTATAAAACTGATCATAGAACAGTATATTGGAATCCCATTACATAAACATATAATCATTCTGGCACTTCATTGCCATACTGAACATAACCAATAGTGATCGCATGTGATTTGCCTCTATCTTTGGCCTTAATAGGTTGTTAACATCGATCATCATTAAACCTTGGATTAGGTAATTGGTTAGAATAATTCCCCATTTCCTTTCCCTAGTATCGTTGGGTGGTGCATTCTCTATATTCTTTTCTCTGTTCACATCATTAGAAACCTTTTTTCCATTACTATAGCACTCAAATGATCTATGACATTCTCTTCCACTCTTAATTTATTTTCTGGTCTCTTTAAGAAAATATCCACCATGCTACTTTCTACACCTTTATCATACAGAAACATTCATCTTATTTTCACTATTGGTTTAAGATTTTTCTTTCAACACCATCATTTGTTTCTTGTCAAAACCATGAGATTGATATTTAAAACCAAATTAATATTCTACCTTGATCATGAAAGGAAATATATATTCATAACTACTAAAGTCTCTTATATCTAATTACCTTTAAATTTGTGGTTCTATGCCTCTGAATAATCAGTCAACTATACATTCAAGTAAGATGTTAATGTTAGAAGCCTACATTGCAAGTCTTGTAAATGTTTCATTCTATGTACCAACAAATTCATAATATTTTTTCATAATATCAAGTAACATCATTTCCATCATTTTCTATGAACACTTATTCTGTACCTTTAAAAAAATAACATATTGTAATTATCTCATTCCATGGATTCAATTTTATCTTGATTCCTTGTATTCTTAATTAGAGTCCACAATTGGTCTTCTTCACCTTCTAAATGTAAATTGCCAAAATTATTTTTCCATGTTCCAAAAAACAAAGGATGGAATATATCTTTTCAATGGTACATGTCCATTATTTTTTTAAAAAAGTGGATCAAATGAATCACTAAAAGAAGGGGGACATTGTCTCCTGAAGAACTCAACAGAATGTTGTTCCCTTTTCTTCTGATTTGGATGTTAAAAATGATTCATTGCTTGTGTAATTATATCAATACAATTTTGCATTCCATCTCCCATAACATTTGGTTGTTCAGGAGGATAATGATTGCATTTCCTAGATCAATGATCATTTACACGGTTCCTTTGGGTTCCATCCATTTTCTAAAACCCAAAAAGAATAGTGTGAGAGGAAAAAATAGTATTAGGAAAATAACTTAATCAAGGGGGAGTACTTTCAATCTCTAACATCTTAGATTTAATCCATGGTTATTCAAGATCATTACCATAATTATAGAACTGTAACTTATAGTTATACATACCCTTAGGAACATCCCTATACATACCTTAGAAATATCTCTAGGGGTCTGACTGATGGTTTCGCATCCATGTATCCAAAGGTTTACTAAACCTTCAATATGATAAAAAACTATAACGACCCTGGCTTGATGTACAAGGACATTGTAACACCCGAGACTTTTATGTTATATAAATCATCAAAGGAATATTTTTCTACACAACACTTTCTTGGCTTGCTTTATATGAAATCGTGACCTTCCTCGATAGTTTGCGTCGTACGCAATACCGAGTTTCACTAAACAACGATATGCTATTAAAATATTATTAAAACTAGCCGTTATGAATTGTAATAACCACTTTTTGAAATTTTATAAATTTTATTTTTCAAAATGGACTTCATTTTTGGATTCGGAATATCGAAATTAGCCTAGGGTGAAATTTTGGTATTTTTCTGAAAACTTTCAATTTTTAATGAATAGTGAAACCACTAAGTGGTTGTTAAAAAACTGAATTTTTCATAAAACTTAATTTTACCGCTTCTGTGAGTGGAATTTCGAAAATCCGAGAGACAAGTTTAATATCACGGACTAAAATGTGGTTCAATGAGATGAAAATATTTTTTTGTGAATAGTAACTTTTTACTTTTTTTTACCACGGTTAAAAGTAAATAGGGTAATTAAGGGTAAAGATGATATTATTATTACCCTAAAACATGTCCTAATTCTATTGGATAAGTTCAATTCGAGGAAAAGCAAACATAGGAATAAAATATGACCATTTCGGCCCACTTGGATTAGATTAGGACATTTATTATTAATTTATTTAAAGAAGGGTTAAAATAGATAAAATCAAAGTTTAATAAGTAAATAATTTATAATATGGAGTTATACATAAGATAAATTCGACCATAAATATTCATTAGAAAGATAAAGAGATTTCCTATATAATTGTATTTTATTTGTAATTTTAAGACTTTAAATATATTATTTTATTTATGACACAAAGATGATGCAGTAATTATCTTATTAATGAAATATTGACATAATTAATGTTATAAACACCCAAATAAATGTAATTTGAGACTTTTTATGAATTAAACTAATTTTATAGGATAATGTGACATGTTATTATTGATTTAATTAACTTGGTTTGAACTAATAACTCTGTTATGATTTTCACAAAAATCAATTACTAAATATTGTCAAAATTGAAATAAAATAGTTTTTAAAACAAATATTATATTAGTAATTGTTATTTTATTCCTAAAAATCTAAGTATCGAACAAATGACTTAGATAAGGTTATATATATTAATAATAAACAACTTGGGCTTCGTTTGGCTGCTTATAGTAAGTTTATTAACCTTATATTATAAGAACACAAGAAGACACGGTAAAAGTAAACTTATTTAACTTAATGTTAAATCTAAATGATAAGGTTAAAATAGGAACCTAAACTTGTCTAAATTCTATTGGATGATAGTATTTCGACCCATCCCCACCTTATCTTCGAAATATATCAATTTGGAGCTATTTAAAACCGAAATTGACTTTATAATAAAATAATATTTTTAGTTTTCCCAAAGGTGCCCCTCTCCTCCCTTATAAAAGTGAACCTCCTTCCCCTCTTCCTCACACTACTTTGAGCCTTCAAGCTCAGCCAACCCCTACCAATTCCTCCTCTCCACTTCTCTAGAGACATCCTAGTGTTCTTGGTCTTCTTCAAAGACCAATTTTAGTGCCCTAAAATGAGGTCTCAAAGAAGCACATCAAAGAAGAGGAGGTTCGGACACTTACGAAGCAAAACAGACCTAAGGTAAGGGAAATATCACAATCTCATTTTTATCCGAGATTGTTTATACTTTGGTATTTACTGGGGTGTATTTTATCATCCACATCCATGATTCCTCAATATGTAAAATTATTTCCATCCACCTACAATTGTTTAAATCCATTTTTACCCTTTGGTGAGTTTATAGTAAAAGATATGAAAGGAATCTTTTGTCGTTTTTCGTACGAGGTACTTTTTGACTTTTCCGACAAAAGTACGAGAAGAATGTTTTTTTAACTTATACGACATGAATGGATTTTTAAAAAATTATTTCCAAGAAGCTTCCTTTACAAGTTTTCAAGTTTATTTTTAATGAAATTCTTTTAAAATTGTATGACATGTTAAGAAAGGAAAATGTTTTTGAAGTAGAAAGGATATTTTCCTCAAGAATAGAGTTCAAGTGTTTTATCAAAATTATTTTCCATCTAACATAATATAGGGTTCTGTTTATATCCCTATTATTACATTGATATGATTATATTGTGATGGATATATTTTTATGAATTCATTTATCTAATTTGAATTGTTTTATGATGTCATGATGTTTAAGATTCCCATTTTTATTACATGGGTTATGATATGATGTATGGTTTATGATTTTGTGGCACACATAAGAATGGTATCATTATTATATGGGTGGGACCAATATCTCCCTCCAATGCATTGGGTAAATATTTTATATCTCATGAGATAGACATGGCTGGAAAGGTAGGTTATACTGGTTCAGTGAAACAGCACTGAAACAAGGGTGACTCGGTTCAGAAATGGACTTTGTCCACTAATATAGTCTTGGCAATGAGTCTTGACTAATAAGATATGATTCTCTATGATTATGTGTGTATGCCACAAAGTTTCATGTTTTAAGTTATGATTATTGTGATTACATTTCACTACCATGATTTATCACATGTTATGAAATTATGATCTCTTTTGTAGGATAAGATTTCCAAAAGTTATGTGCTTATGTATATGATGTGATTGATATTTCTTTTGTTTACCCTTAGTGAGCATTTGAGCTCACCCTTTTGTATGTTTTCTTTCCCCAGGTCAGGAATAAGGTTATTAAGTAAGATATGCCAAAAGGGACTATAGATATGATGAAATAAATGGGAGACAGTGTAGACGCTTTATGAACCAGTTGTTTATGTTTCCCAGTTTCTAAAGAAACTATACCTATACGGTCCTTTCGTGGATTTTTTATATGTTGTAATAAGTATGATTCAATTTTGAAGTATTAACAATGTATATAAAGTATGGGTCATTATAGTTGGTATCATAGGAAAGGTATAGTCAACCTTTGGAAACTAGGATGCGAAAGCCTTAGTAAGAACCCTAAGGATAAGTCTAAGCATAGAACACAATATTAGTGTTTTAGAAATGGCCATGAATAACCTAGTATTAGACCTTAAGTGTGAAATTTTTTCTTTATTATGTGGTTTTCCTATTATAATTAGTGTTGCTCACACTATTCTTCTTGGTTTTAGTCAATGGCTGGAACCCGAAGGAACCGTGTTAATGCGGAATGCGACGGGCAATGCAATGATTGTCCCCCTGAGAAACCAAATGTTATGGGAGCTGGAATGAAAAATCTTATAGCCATGCTCACACAACTTTCTCTAGCTATGAATCATGCAGGACTTCCAAAGGAGAAAAGGAAGGAGAAACATTCTGTTGAATCCTTCATGAGGCAGCATCCACCTTCTTTCAGCGGGTCTACTGATCCATTAGTTGCTAAACAATGGATTAGTACTACTGAAAATATATTTTTAGTTCTTAAATGTTCTGAACATGATAAAGTCATCCTAGCAGTGTATCGTTTGGAAGGAGATGCTGATCAATGGTGGAATCTTATTAAGAATACGAGGCAAAGGGATGAAATTGAGTCCATGGAATGGAACGAGTTCATGAACTTATTTTTCTATAAGTACATCCCTCGTATTCTCTGAACAAATATGGAGAAAGGGTTTCTTGAACTGAAGCTAAAGGATGATGAATCTGTTGGTACCTATGAAGCAAATTTTACAAGACTTGCAAGGTACGCTTATGGTATTATTATCCAACCTGAGAGTAAGATGGATCGATTCTTCAGTGGCTTAAAACCAAGTCTTCGAAGGGCTTTAGCCATAAGGGACATCAATAGCTACGAAGAAATCGTTCGATGTGCTCTCAAAGTCAAGATAGAGATTGGAGTAACCCATCAGTCATATGGGTTTGATAAGAAGAGGAAAATGGAATTCATAGGAAAATCTAAAAATCACACTGAAAAGATGATGAGCTTTCCCTTATGCTCAAAGTGTGGAAAGAAATATGGAGAGAGTTATCTTAAAGGGACAAGTAAATGTTTCAAATGTGGAAAGGAAGGTCATCGAGCATTTGAATGCCGTGATGATGGGAAGAAGATGTCTAATGATGCAAACAAAAGAAGGGATACACAGAATGAACCTACTACACTTCAATGTTTCAAGTGCAAGGAGATGGGACATTATGCCAATAAATGCCCTTATCCAAGGGTTGATGATGATGGTCGACTTCAACAAACTCTTAAGGCTAAAGACAAAGGAAAGTCACATACAATTTCTATCAGCGATGTGGAGTACGATAACGATGTGGTGAAAGGTACACTTACCATCCACTCTAAAGTAGCAAATGTTTTATTTGATTCTGGATCCACCCACTCTTTTATATCTGGATAATTTTCTAAGGTTATCACCGTATTACCTCAACAATTAGATGTTGAGTTAGCTGTGACAACACCTAATGGCACAACAGTCGCATCAAAAGTTTATAATTCTTCTCCAATTGAAGTTTGTGGGAAAGTGCTTCCTACAAATCTTGTGATCCTTCCTATAGTGGAATTTGATGTGATTCTTGGCATGGATTTGATTTCTCTACATGGATCTCATATCAATTTCCAAATAAGGGATGTCACATTTCATATTCCAGATCAATCTATGATCGTCTATCGATGCAAGGATGAACATAACCTTCCAGTGGAAATTTCTTCCATCTTATGGGTCTTGATTCCACTAAATGAAGGTTATTTATCTCAAATGGTTGGTGATAAACTCATGATTAATAATATGCCCATTATACGGGAGTTTGATGATGTCTTTCCGGAGGAATTACTAGGACTTCCACCAAATCGTGAAGTTGAGTTCTCAATAGAACTCGTACCGGGTGCTTTGCCTATTTCAATGACACCTTATAGAATGGCCCCAATTGAGTTGCAGGAATTGAAGAAGCAACTCCAAGAGAATCTTGATAAGGGATTCATACGCCCTAGTGCATCACCTTGGGGAGCACCTGTTCTATTTTTTAAGAAGAAAGATGGATCAATGAGACTCTGCATTGATTATTGAGAACTTTACAAGATCAATATCAAGAACAAATATCCTCTCCCACACATTGATGACTTATTTGACCAACTACGAGGAGCTCAATACTTTTCCAATATTGATCTTCGTTCAGGGTATCATCAATTAAGGGTCAAAAGGGTGGATATACCAAAGACGACTTTTCGTACAAGGTATGGACACTATGAATTTATAGTGATGCCATTTGGTCTTACTAATGCCCCTGCTATCTTCATGGATCTGATGAATAGAGTCTTTAGAGACTATCTTGATCAATTTGTGGTAGTCCTTATAGAAGATATTCTTGTCTATTCAAAGAGCAAGGAAGAACATGAGATCACTTGAGAATTATATTGAAGACCCTGAGAAAGGATAATCTTTATGCCAAATTTACCAAGTGTGAATTTTGGCTTCAAAAAGTTGCATTTTTTGGTCACATAATCTCAAAAGAGGGGATATCTGTGGATCCAGCAAAAACATAGGTTATCGAAAGATGGTCGAGACGAAGAACAGTAACTAAGATCCGAAGTTTTCTTGGTTTGGCTGGATATTATCAACGTTTTGTGAATGGTTTTTCATGATTATATAATCCACTCACCAAGTTGACTCGGAAAGGAGTTAAGTTTGTCTATACGGAGGAATGTGAAGAGAAGTTCAAGGAGTTTAAAAGAAGGTTATCCAGTGCACCTATGCTCACACTTCCTTGTAGTGGAGAAAGGTTTTTGATCTATAGTGATGCATCCAAGAAGGGATTGGGGTGTGTTCTTATGCAAAATGATATGGTGATAGCTTATTCCTCACGACAGTTGAAAATCCATGAGCAAAATTACCCAACACATGATTTGGAGTTAGATGCGGTAATCTTTGCATTAAAGATTTGAAGGCATTATCTTTATGGAGAAAGGTGTGACATTTATACTGATCATAAAAGTTTAATGTATATTTTCACACAAAAGGAGCTGAATATGCGTCAAATAAGATGGTTGGAGCTGATTAAGGGTTACGACTGCTCAATCCATTACCACCCTGGGAAAGCAAACAAGGTGGCAGATGCATTAAGTCGACAAGACCATGCTCGTTTATCCATGATGAGGATCACAAAAGATCCAATATTTATGGATTTACAAAGGATGGATCTTGGAATTATAATGGAAGGGGAAAAATCTTATCTTTCTCAAATGAATATTCAACCATCTATACATGTGAAGATAAAAGAGGCACAGAAAGAAGATGTCGAGTTACAAAAGAAGGTGAGAAATGTTCCTGAATTCAACCTTGATTGTGATGGGATAATAAAGTTCAAGAATCGGGTTTGTGTTCCTCCCATCCCTGAATTAAAGAAGTATCTACTGGATGAGGCTCATAGTTCTTCATTCTCTATTCATCCTGGAAGCACGAAGATGTATAGGGACCTGAAAGAGTACTTCTGGTGGGATGGCATGAAAAGAGATGTTGCTGAATTTGTCTCTCGATTCTTGGTTTTTCAATAAGTTAAAGCTGAGAGACAGAAGTCTAAGGGGATGTTACAACCATTACCCATACCCGAATGGATATGGTAAAACATCACTATGGACTTTTTCACAGGACTTCCTAAAACATCCAAAGGCAATAATGCTATCTGGGTCATAGTTGATCATCTTACAAAGTCTGCAAACTTCATTGCTATTAGAGAGGATTTCTATCTGGATCAGCTTGCCAGGATATATGTAAAGGAAGTGGTAAGATTTCATGGAGTACCACTTTCTATTATATCCGATCGGGATCCGAGATTTACCTCGAAGTTCTGGCGAAGTCTTCAGCATACTCTGGATACATAGTTGAGTTTCAGCACTGCTTATCATCCTCAGACAGATGGTCAGTCTGAGAGAACAATTCAAACCCTAGAAGATATGTTGAGAGCTTTCTCTATGGATTTCAATGGTGGTTTGGATCAACACCTACCTTTGGTGGAATTTTCTTATAATAATAGCTTTCACTCCAATATTCATATGGCTCCTTATGAAGCTCTCTATGGAAAGAAATGCAGGACTCCAACATGCTGGGATGAAGTTGGGGAAAGAAAGCTATTAGGACCTACTCTCATTGATGAAATGGCAGAAAAGGTCAGATCTATTCAACAACACATAAGAGCAGCTCAGAGTCGATAGAAAAGTTATGAAGACAACCAAAGAAAAGACCTAGAGTTTGAAGTGGGTGATAAAGTGTTCTTACGAATATCTCCCTGGAAGAGGGTTATGAGATTTGGAAAGAAGGGGAAGTTGAGCCCTAGATATATCGGTCCTTTCGAAATACTAGATCGTGTTGGGAAGGTAGCTTACCGATTGGCGCTTCAACCGAATCTCTCTCAAGTTCACGATGTGTTCCATGTATCTCTCCTGAGAAAGTACATACCTGATCCTTCACATGTACTCAGCTCAGAAGTTGTACCACTGGAGCAAGATCTTTCTTATGAAGAACAACCGATAGAGATTCTAGATCGTAGAGAAAAAGTCCTACGAAACAAGACCACTAGATTGGTGAAATTTTTATCATTAATTTTTTTAGTTAAACATATGGATAATTAGATGAAGAATAATAAATATTTTTAGACTGTGTTAAATGTTTTCATATTAAATAATACCCTATGTAATACACTGTTTTGGAGTAAGGATATTATAATGTTGCGTGGGTGTAACACAAAATGGTTCACTTTTTTACCGTATGTTTTAAACCAAATATAATATTTTTTGAGTATACACCTATATAATTATTTTATTACACATGTTATTTAAAAATTATTTTTTTCCACAAAATGATTGAATACAATATATTTTTTATTTAATAATATTAATAATGAAATAAAATTTTATGCACACACACATATATCAGAATGAATAAATTAATATACATATGATTAAATTATGGTTATTTTAGATCATATTGTTAGGTTATTTAATCTATTATTTATCTTTTTTTATATATCTCAATTTAATCACATGTATTTAAATTTTTCATTGACATATTTCATTCATTTTTGAAAAATGATTATTTTGAATTAATATTTTATCAATAAATTATTAAATGATTATTTTTGATATTTTTTTATGATTTCAATTTATATATTTATTTATATTTTCATCATTTAATATATTCTAATATATTTTCCATTATTCTATGATATTTGGTAAATAATCGATTGTAATTGGAACATTTTATAGATAGCCACTGTTGAATAAGAAAAAAAGTAATTTTTTTTTGGAATTTTATAAATTAAATATTCAAAAGAGTGAAGTGAATTTATTTCCATGAATTACGTTTTTCAAAATTATAATGATAAATTTTAGGAAAAAAATGATCATCTGTATTAATATGGTTTTAACAAAAATTATAGACAATCAATCTTGTATGGTTAATTAATAAAAAAATCAATATCGAATGTTCATGAAAATATTCAACATGATATTGTGTATCATATTGAATAATTTATTCACGATATAGTCATTAAAAATTGAAAATACAATAATATTTGGATGATTATCTAGTGATTCTGATAAACTACTAGAATCAGGTTTCACTAAATTTAGAGTGTTACCAGGGATTATGATATTATTTATCTTAAATGAAATAAATTGGTGGACTAATAAAATTTTCTCTGAATTTCTGGATCTTTTAATCAAGACACCGTCATAATGAAACCACCTAAACAATAACAATTATGATGTAAAGAGAATAGTATTCTTAATGGGAATGGGAAATAAAAAGATACATGAATTTTCCAATGATTGTATTTCGTATAGGAAATAATTTGTTTCTTAAAAAAAATTCATAAATTTCATGCACAAAAATATTATATGGACGAAAAATTAAAAAATTAATCATTCTAATGTTCTTCCACCAAATTTTTAGCTAACAAAATTTAGTATTTTTAATAGTTCCTCATCTAATGTTATTATTTTCATATTAAAATAAAACAAAAAGTTTAATCGGGAACACATATGATAGAATATTGAATAGAAATTAATGTCACCCTAGATATTCACAATTGTGCAACATATTTTATAAATAATTACTTATTTTGGATGTAAAGAAAGAAGTCACATAGTGATACTATGGATAGATTGAGTAAATCCACAAGAGAGCCTTATTACAAAACTGATTCCATGACAAGTTATTTAACAACTTATCGGTATATATATGTCTGAATAAAAATATGTTATTATGTTCCTAATGATTTATGGACCATATAATATAGGAAATTATATTATTGTGTCATTCAATATTGATTGATGATTTTAATTGTAAATGGGAAACAGATGTTTCAATTTCTAATGCATATATGAGAGAAAATATTATTTTCAATTCTATGATAATTATCACTATATGTGACTTTCCAATATCTGTAAAATTATCCAGATACAGTGTTAAAGTACATAAATAATTTTCAGTTTATGAAGAAGAAGTTTTATAATACGAATTAAAAATTAGAAGAAATAAAGCATACATGGGTGATAAATTTTGTTATGAATAGATCATGATTAAAATAAATTGAAAATAATAATTTAATGGTTTATATAAATATAATACCCCCCAAAATCATTTTTATCTCAATGAAATTATGAAAAGGAGAAAAATAATAGTTTCATATTTGAAAAGAAAATTATTTTTTATTATAAAAAACTATCTCAAAAAATTATATCTTATTCAAACTACCTTATTAAGGTTTTATAGAGATAAAAAATAACATTGAAATTTTGCATGGTGAGGATAAAATACTTGTTATTTTTATTATCTTTTCATTACACAAAATAGGAAAGATAAAATATAGATTTCATGCAATATTATACTTTATACCTATTAGAATATGTTTGGAGTTAGCTCCAACTATGAAGGGAAACTAAGAATATTTACCTCCATATTTTCATACAATAAGTATGATTGAGAAGATGAAATTTTTTCAATGTTGGTGTGCTATTAAAGAACGTATTTGATACTATTAAAATGGAAATAATTCTATTTTATTGATGATTTTAAATTAATATGTAAGAAATCCCATGATAGTCATGTATGTGTCCACCCTCATACTTTGTCAACAACAAAAAAATTTCCCCATAAATGTTTTTGATATAATGGGTCATCTAGGGATTCATTTGGTGTAAATGATAAGAATATGATGGACTATTTATTTACATTGGATATATGGTTTTAATATATATATATATATATATATATATTAATACTAAAGGGATTTTCTAAAAATCATCCTCTACTAGAGCGCTCTATTGTCAAGAATACATATCAGAAGTGGTGATTTTGTTCTATAAAAATTATTTGTATGATTTCAAGAACATTTATCTACATATATATCATCATTATAAAGTTGATAGTGAAGGTAGATAGATTCATGTATTGAGGGAAAATTGTATTCCACATTATGAAGTGATGCAGAAAAATTTATAAATTATAAATTATTTTTGGACTTAAGGTATGATATCTGAAAACAAATTAAATGTTGTTCTATATTAAGTATAATATTGAATTTTTTCATGGTTCAAATATATATTCAACACAAATTTATCTACATCATAATTATTGTAATTGTTGGCAGGGAGACTATCTCTTATTGTGATCACATGGTCTGATTTTTATATTAATTATTATAAAAATAAATTAATATATCAAGATGAAAACTGTTTCTTTCAAAATGGTGGGGAAATGGTAATCACTGAAGAATTAATTTTTTTAGTGAAAAAAATAAATACCCATTATTTGATTCAAGGACATACTTTTTATTTTTTGGAGGATATGTTGAAAATTTATTATTCAAAATTTCAAGTAAAAATATTTAAGTATAATTGGGTTGGTAGTAACAGTAGTGTAAAAAATTATTATCATGTAGTATGAAATTATCATGTTGAAGGGATATTATAATTCATTGTGTTACCCCCACAATAATTCAGGTATTATTTATATTTTATTTATTTTTTTAATATTTTCAATGGAAAAAATTATAATTTTGAAAAAATTGGGATATTTAAAACTATATATGCTGAATATTTATATGATTTCGTGTTAAATTTTATATTCATCATTTTTTGTTAAATTTTTTTCATCGAAACTCAGAACATATATATTTATGTTTTGTTTTAATTTACACATATATAAAATATTTTTTTAATAATTGTATTCAGATTTATAAATATTGATTATTTATATCATATTTGAATTAAGGTTTATAATTTTTAGTTCTTGTTACCTATATTTTTGTTTTGAATAATGACATTATTTAATTTTCTTTTGAAACATCTTCATATATGACATTGTTTTGTTTTCTTAAATATTATATATTCATTATTTTTATTTATTTACATTTATATTAATATGATTATACATAAAATTCCACTACATTAAAATATTTAATGGATAGAAATAAATGTATTGTATCATTTTTCAAGGAATATGTATGTTTTATAATAATATTAAATATTAAAAAATAATTTTATTTAATGAAAGGGATCTTTTAATTTTTCAAACATTATTTACAGGACTGATAGTGTGCCTCATATGGTTGAGTGTTCTTCTTCTTCTCTAGAGAGTACAATTCCTATAGTTTGTACACATGCGTTTTTAAACATACTTAAATTATCACTTCCTTATGGATAATATAAAATATAAATTAATTTTAATGATTATAATAACCAAACTCATCAAAAGGAAATTTAGATTAGGAGTTATATTAGCATATTGATTAGTTACAGTATTTATATTTTATATCCTGATTAGAAATATGTCAACAAGGAAGAAGTAGAGCAGTTTTGGGAGTCCATAACCATAAAATATTTCTATTGATTAATTATTATATTATTCTTAGAATATTATATATATTTATATGATTAATTTTTAAGGATTTAAATTGTATCAGACATTTTACTTTTAATAAGGAAAATAAATTTAGAAAAGGTGTTTATATTTATCAATGATTCAATAGAGATATTTGTAAAAAAATTAATAAGAAAATAAGTTTTGGGAAAATTAAAAACTGAAAACATGTGGCTCATGTATTCATATTTTGATGTAGAAACACGAACTAAATTTTTAACCAACAATAAAGATGAAACATTAGAGTATTATAGTTATAGTATTTTTGAAAATTCATTATCTATTGTATGATTATTTATTCACATAACTCATTTGGTAATATGAATATAGTAGGTCTCACCAAGTGATCTACTTGAAGAATGTATACCCTCATTCATTATCATGTAGATAGTATCATTTACTAGTATAGAAAATGATTATAGAAAAGTATGATTCATTAAGGGGTAAATTTAGAAGCGATTTAAAATAGGTATAGTCTTGTCCACCATACCCCCATCACAATCAAAAATAGAAAACAAGGAAAATAAAGGAAATAAAAATTAATTACAAATCTATATAAAGAAGTAGCTGGTAGAATTATAAGAAATTAATTTTTATTTTTATTTAATGATTGTATTTTTAAATTAATAGAACTAATATCAAATTTTAATATATAATTTGAGGATGAGATTCATTATTGAGAGACACATATCGAATTTTAACCCTAAGGCTTTGAGGGACAATCTTACTACTGCCTTAGGAATTCAAGAACACCTAAGTAATGTAAGAGGATATGACAGGGGTGTCGGTATTACGATTTTTTGTGGTTATTGATGTTAGAAATCATGGTATATGGACATGAATTATCTAAATACTTATATAGAAGACCTAAAACATTCAATGGGTGTTAAAATTAAATTATTTGTGTATAAAATGTTCTAATAATTGATGAGACAATTAGGTCATAATTAGTTTTCCTAATTAGATCCTCCACATATTCATTTAGACCTGACCTTATATAGTGAGTTATATGATGAAGATCCCTATGTGAATATTTTCATGTTCATAGTTCTATATATTTCTTGGGACTCATTACATCCCAATCCTATTATGTTAGATTATTTAAGAGTATTGATAAATGATATTATCGATCCAAATGATCTTATTATATTTCTTATAAAGGCGGTTACTATAGTAGGAGATTATAAGGGTCATTTTTAAATTATCCGACTAGCCTTCCTCTCACCCGATACATGATGTATGTGGTGTTTTTTAAATATAATTTTAATTTTATTGAAAATTACATATAATTTTCTCTTATATTTAATTAATATAATTGTATTTAAAATCAAATGAACTAACAAAAATAGAGGTTTGTAAACCATCATCCTTAGATACATTTCATATATTTGATGGGCTAATAACATTACCACAAATTTCATCTTTCTTGGATAATTGTTATGAGTTTCATATGTTGTTTAATATTTTTGGATGAGACTATTCATTTATAATATTAAAAAAACATCATAGATCACATTATTTTTTTTAGCTCAACATAACTACATTATAGTAGTTTTATATTATAGTAAATTTTTTATTTCTATTTTTTAATTAAATATGTATTCCTTCAAGTGACATAACATACTAACTGTTCAATTAGGTATATACACATGATTTATATTCAAAATGAGACCATTTTCATTTATGGTTTGAAGGATATAGGATACATTTAAATTACTGTGAAATATATGAATGAAGATTTTAGAGTTACATATATTTGTGACAAATTAGTACATATGGATATTGGGTGTTGGTTTTTTCCATTACATGAGGGATAAATTAAATATTATAATTTTGAATTAATATTCATTATATTGTAATTAAAATTGATTTTTTTATTGAAGAGGTCATTGAATGGTTAGTGTACACTTCCTACATGAATTCACATTATATTGGATTTTATTTTTATTTGTTAGATATCATATATATTTTAAAAAATTGTTAAAACACTATGTTTTATTATTTTTTATAAGTTATTTAATCTTATATATTCTTTTTATACATTTTTGTTTGTTGATATAATAAAATAAATGTATTGGGGAATGTTTCACATTGATCACTTATCAATAAAAGATACAAATAAAATTAAATATATGAACGTATGGTATCTAAATTTTATATTAGATAATATTTTTTTTCTTTTGTATATATATTGGTTTTTTTTCAAGTAAATATTTCATTACCACAATTTGATCATAAAAAAGGAAATGGTTAATGTGGCTATTTTTTTAAAAAATTTCATGATTGAGATCATCCCTAGACTGTAAAATAATTAATTTAAAATGATAATTTAAATTAAATATGATTGGTTTTATATGAAAATAATATAAATTCTTAATATTATAATTCTTTTTATTTTATATTTACAATGATGTCATGTAGTATAGGGATGAAGACCTTATCCACCTTCATTTTTTTGAAAAATAATTGTTAGGTATGGTTAATTTCTAAATTTCTTATCATGGATTACTCTTTTAAATAAACTATAAAAACTATGTATTTTGATCATTATTTCATGGTTTCTGTTAGTTTTCCCCTTTTTTTACTGGGAAAACATTAAAAAATTTATTTTAAAATTTATTGTATTACAATTTTCAATTGATATATATAACATTACACATGTGTTAATTTATATCCTGGGTTATAATATTTTTGATTGGTCATTGGATTCCAGTTTTTCCAAAAAAAACATTTCTAAAGACGCTTATAAAAGAAGTTTTTACCATAAATTATCATTAAAAGTAACTATCTACATTGGTATTGGAAAAAATATAACTTATAATGGTGTATAATTCTTTAAAAATTTGTTATTTCAATATTTGTTTACAATCAACTGACATCCAAATTTGAAATTAGGAAATAACTATGTAGATTTCACCATAAGTTTTTTTTCTCAAACTGACATAGAAATCCAAAATTTAGAAAATATTAAGTATCTTTCAATTTCAGAAATATTATGAAACTATAATTGAAATTCATACTCAACATTGGTTTTTTTAGGAAATAGAAGTTGTAATATTGCATAAATTGTCATTTTATTTGTTGTTTGGACATAAATGTTTTTAAAAGCATCAAAATTATGATTTCAAATGTCACATGAATCATCATAGATTATAAAAAACAATGAAATTTTAAAAATATGATATAAATATATGCATTACCAATAGTGAGATCACCATAATAGATCACATATGGTTGTTTTACACCAATAAAATCTTCAGTATTCATTCCCAAACAAAACATGAAAAAACATCATTTCCAAAACATACAAACAAAATAAAACTCACTAATAAAATAGATTTTTCATTCATATAGAATAATGTAAAAATTATAATAATGAAATTTTATAAAATAGAAAATAATGCTAGATTCTGTACCTAAACACAAAATGGATTCAGGATCATCACTCATAGAGGCTACCACCTGATATAAATTAAAAAATATGATATCTTTAAAAAGGGAAATTGTAAGATCCCAATCAAGGAGTCCTAATGTACAATGAAATATCTAATATTCAAGATCAAAGGTGAGGAATCGGTCTAAATACATAAGGGATAATATAATCGTATTAGGGAATATCATAGTCCATATTCTCATTGGAACATGGTACCTAATATTACAAAACAAATTCCAAGCACTAAATGGATCAAAAATAATAACTAACCAACATTGTGATCATCCATGTAGTAGAAAATAGAATTACACTGATAGACTACACAACCCCAAACACTAAACTCAAAACTGATTAAAACCTACAACTTGTAATCCTAATTGACGTGCGGGAACACACTTGAGCTAACACAAGCTCATATATTATGAAAATAGAAACCACTATATACCTAATACCTTACCAACACACCATACTACTAAACATATTTGAAAAATAGGATAACCTCACACATAACCCTATCATTCCATGAATCCTGATACACACATATTAGGAACAAACTGAATGTTCTTATAAAGTTTATGGAGGAAAATAAAATAAGGAAAAGATCAAGGAAACAAAATTAAAAAACTAGATTACAAAATTATAGCCAATCAGAGGACAATACCAAAATAAATTAAACAAAAAATAATGATGTAATAGAGAAAATACAATTGACAAATATTTTGAAAAATATACAAAATATTCCCAATTTTAGTTATTCAAAATTAATCCCAATTATCCCCCCAGACCACTTTTTTTTGGAATTCACTAAAGGAAGAAATCTGTATTAGACCATGAGAATCCACTTGGTTATTTGGTTCATAAAATATGAAAATGAACAAATATATTTATTTTTATTTACAAAATAAAATGTAATAAATATAAATCATGTTGTCAAGGAATCATTTAAAACCACTAAAAATATTCAAATGTAGATCAAAGTGAATTGAGTCACATATACTGGGTCAATTATAATTCAAGACTAGGATAATTTTTATTGCAGACTCAAAATAATTTGAAAAAATTCAATGTTCATATGTTTTCATTTCGGAACATGTACACATGTTCTAGTATATAATGAACCTAAACTAAGAATGGAAGAACCAATAATGGAGCAATGTTGTGATAAAAATAAAAAAAAATATTTAGAAGAGACTATATTTAATCATACAATCAGAAAAAGATATGAAATAAAATTTAAGAAGTGTCAAAATGGAAAATTTCATATAGTTCGAAGAAAAACTACATATGATAGCATTAAAAGGGACACATAGTATTTTCATGCTTCATCTAATTGGTATACATGTATGGAGTTGAACCATTGTGGTTTTATCTATGAAGAGTTGTACAATAAGTATATGTGGCACAACCTATACAATAATAAATATAAAGAGGATCTGATTAAGAAACAAGAAGTAATCAATAGACCTCTAAACCAATCAATAATATAATAACTTATGTTGGATTAATACCCCTAACTAGGTCTTACCCAAAAACATAGTTTATGAAATAAGTTCTAGGATGCAACAATAAATTTTGATGAGAAATTTTCAAAGATCGATGTAATAATTGAAACTGATATCCAAGTTTTCCTCCCCTATCCACATTTCCCTCTCTCTATGTTTTCATTCCATAATCCAAACCATGAGATAATAGAATCTCTAGTATCTGATGAAGAAATACATCATGCAAATATTTCACTTCTCTACTATGGAGCTAATAACACGAGGCCATCATCAATATTCTATAAAAATACTCTATTTCTCTCTCTTTTAGTGTATTAGAGGATCATAGATCTCCTCAAGGTTAATTCCATAATTATACTCCAATATAGAAGAATAAGTGAAGATATATACCCTCAGGAATTGAGGGTTGCTGAATTGATATAATAGAATAATGAGGGCTGAAAGGATGGTAATAAAACAATAACAAACACTTGACCAAAGGTAATATAAAAGACATTTTAATGGTCATTAATGTTTCCAAATATATATATCATGTCAGGTTATGAATTGTTGAGTAAGGAAACATGCCACTATTTAAGAGTCCTTTACCCACTACGTAAGGAAAAATAACGAGTTGCATAACAGTAGTGCCCATTACATAGTGGTCACACCCATGTTATGAAAGGGTCAATACAACTATTGTAATGGTTTGATAAACTTAGGTAGGGGTACATAATACATTTTTATGGTCATATTAGGTTGAACCCCCACTATATTATAAGATCTAGATCCCACAAAAGGGTCAACAAACACTTTCTTAATCGTCACACCCATTACCTAACTCTGAAATCCCACTACATAAGGTTACAACGTAAGGGAAAATAAAGAAACACCAGCCCATATAAGGGCACTCCGGGACTTATTAAGGGTTAAAATAAACTTCAATAGTGATACAAAATGGTACAAAATACTTCAAAAAAGGGTAAATGAATGGACAAGGAGACTCACATATGATAAAAACAAAGGCTACGTGAGGGTCAATAATAGTGAAAATGACAGGGTGAGTCAAATTAAATAATGAAATAGTCCTTAAAAAATCATCATATATTATTAAATATTAAAACAGGAAATTATAATCATTTATTAAGGGAAAATAAAATTCAAAATAAATCTTGTAATTCAACGAATTAAATTTGGGATATAATGAAGCATAAATAAAAGGAGAAACCAAATGAACAAATCACCAAATTTCAAATTAAATGTAGAAGAACATTTCATATAAAACCTCCTCAAACCATTATTATAACTAATATAGATTTTATTTTTTATAAAATTTCTAAAAAAATTAGATGTAAGTGAATTCAACACCAGGTCCTCTTACCCGTCACCTTATCTGGTTCACTGATATATCTGAGGTCTCCTCCATCATCTCTAGTGGGGGTTCACACTAGTCCAAATAGAGAATACCCATAATTATAACACTAAAATATCTCACTTAATACCATCAGAAATATTTTTTCACAGGACACTCCCATATTGGGATTCAATCACGGTGCCTCTTTTGGAGTCTTTTTTAGAGGCTTCCATTATCATCAATATCATATAGGAAGATTTATGGTAGAATTGTCTTCCATGAATGGTATCCTAACAAGAACTATCTTGGATACCATAGTACCCTGAAACATGGACTGGAACTAACATATATTGAATAGAAATCCTGGTCCCCATAGGTTAACAACTATTACCTAGTATCATATAATATCATAGAGGGAACAAATTTTCCATAGAAACTATTGAAGAAATAAATACATATTAGTTTTCAAATACTTCAAAGGGATAAATTATTAGAAAACAAATAGGTATATAAAAAACCCAAAACCATAACAACACTAATGTACACATTTCATGAAAAAAAACAACCCTTGATTAACAACACTCCAACACTAAAGGATCAATAACATAAACATCCTCCAAAAGGTGCTTTCTCTTTTCATGAAGCTTGAATAAAAAAAACTGTAAACCCATAAAGGAAAAGTTTCTTTGTGAGATAAAAATAAATATATTTTCTAACCTTCTGTTTCATAAAATGATTCCATAATAATAAATCAAATATTTCATTCAATTTGAAATTAAAAAATGCATGTATGTAGTGTTTCATATCTAAATAATAAAATGTGCATATTTAAGAATTATAAGAAAACATTTTAAACAAGGATTAAATAAACACATTATATAAAAAAGTTTATATAAATCAATGGGCACGAATAAAAGCATTTCACAATTAGTGGAACTTATAATGAAAATAGTCACAACAAGTTCCATGGATATCTACCATACTATATGATTGTTTCTAGTTATAGTATCCTCGCACTCGCATATCAACAATCATAGAAATATGTGTACACACATCCCTCAAGATTAGGATGAATAATAATCATCATCATTATTAAAACATGGATAATATATTTATAACTATAATTTTATTTAGTGTTTTTATAGTCAATACTTTGGTAGGTAATTATGT
This sequence comes from Viscum album, assembly GCA_963277665.1. Classification (NCBI taxonomy): domain Eukaryota; kingdom Viridiplantae; phylum Streptophyta; class Magnoliopsida; order Santalales; family Viscaceae; genus Viscum; species Viscum album. The sequence continues at coordinate 982,636,520 of OY728123.1, forward strand.
TCTATGCATGTTTTTCCTAAAAAACCCACATACTTATCATAATTACTTGTTATCAATCAATAAATTGAAAAAAAATAAAATAAATTCATTTAATATCCACAATAATCATTCACAATTCAATTTCCCAATTTCCCTCCTCAAATTCAAATTCAATTCCAAAAAAACATGGGTTTGTCATAATTTATGAAATTTCCCTAAACACAATCTTAGGGGTTCATTAATTCAATTTAAGTCATTTTTTGAAAATCAATTATCAATTAAATTCACAAACATCATCAATTACAAATTATAACCCAAATTCTAATTCAATTAGAATTCAGGGTTTTCCAAAAATTCCATGAAAAATCAATTCCAATTCCAATTACCATATAATTGGATTTTCATAAATCAATCTAAATTTATTTAAATGAAATAAATAATTTTTTTAATTATATGGTGCAATCAGAAATGATACCACCAAACCTTATTCATGGTTTCAAAAATCAACACCCTCATTGGGATTTTACAATTACGAACTATGAAAATGGAGATCAATAAAACCATCCTAGATTTAAGATCCATGTCAATGGATTTTAATTCCATCAAACATAGGATGATCTAACAACCTCTCCAGAGGAGAAAAAATAAAGAGAAGCAAAGAAATAATGGGGGGAGATACTCTTACCCGATATGGATTGAATGTGATTATTCACACCCTGATCAATGTAGAAAATCGTTTGGGGGAGAAAAATAGTTTTCCTGATATCCTACAAGATATAGTAATTCATTTTTGGTCATTTTCTGGTTGATCATGGGACTAAAAAGTAGTGTATGAATTTTTAAAATCAAATTAGGAGAAAAAACACTTTTTTCATGGTTTGTGGGGCAGGGAGACATGGTTAGAAAAACAATGCACGGTAACTATGAACCCCTCTAATGGGGTGTATAGTTTCTAGAAAATGTGGACAAGTTTTGTCAAACAATTAAAAAACATAGAAAACCCTAATTTCCAGGGATGAACAGTGTTAACTAGGTGTGCCCAGCATTTGGGAAAACCATTCGCTCGCCGTGAAAATCCCATAAACATAAAAATATTAAAATTTTCTCCTAAGGAAAACCATGAAAATCCCAAAAATTATTTTTTCAAAAATGAGGTTCAAGGATTACCTAAAAACTAGTAATAGGTTGTTACAACATCCATACTATTGAAGAATTCTCCCCCAGAAATTTTTTCTATAATGTTCCATAATAAAAATATGATTCTACTACTCTCTCAGAAGTACATCCCACTCCCATTTCTCGTTTTTATATGAACCATTCTCTAATAGAACATATACCAATGGTATCAACCTCCCATGAAGAAAATTTATATCAAGATCAACTATCCGAACTAGATTATCATTCATAGATAAAACAGTCTCAACAACAGAATCACTCCATCTCAAAACATTAGATGGATTATAAAGATACATTCACAGTTGTAGGATGTGGAAGACATTATGTATCGACATCAACTATCTTGGAATTTGTAAATGGGAATATAATTTTCCATCCCTCTCAAACAACTCAAAAGGTCTGGAAAAAAAGGATTAATATTCCCTTGTCACCCTACCAATCGCTGCCCTAAACAAGGTGATATTTTCAAGAACATCTAGTTAGAATGTGATAAATACAATGTTATATGATGATGACCCACATAATATTTACATCATATTTTTACCATCAAATTTTTTCAATAAATCAACTAAAACATTACTGATGTATCCTGAACCAAGATCATTCTATCTCTGGAACATTCATTGATATCAATCCAACCCAATTAAAATTTGAAAGGTTGGTTCTACAAGGACTCAAAAGGATCCATTATGATTATGTACAGGTAATAATTCATATCAGAGAACTCAACCAGTATAAAATGATAATTTCAAGACGCACTAAAATTGAGGACTTAAGCATGAAGAATATCCTTAAGAATATTTAAATCCCCCTCCATATATATATCCTTCTGTCGAAGGTATATCTTTGTCAAACAATCTAAAATCCCAACACCTCTTAGATGTCTCTCCAAAAGAAATAATAAAAAGGGGAATCAATTTCAAAGACTATAGAATATGTAGCTTCTTGTAAACAAAAAATATATCTCACATAGATATTTCCTATCTCCTCAACACTGGTGTATCATAAATTCTTATATGTTGACACAATTTTATCAGCCTATCAATCAAAACTCATAACACATTCTTCTTTCTCATAGTATGTGGAAACCCAACCAAAATTTCCATTGAGATATCATCCCACAAACATGTCATCAACGGATGTGTGTATAGAAAACTGAAATGTCTATGGTTCTTATCATTGACTGGTTAACATGAATAAAAATGAAAGATAAAAACAACAAGGTCTTGTCTCATATATAGATAGTAGAATAGACACTTCATATGAAAAAACTTATTTTTTTTATTTATTAAACTTCCCACAATGAATTATTATAATACCCTATAACTGATTTACCCATAGATAACATTTCAAAAAACTGATTCTAAAGGAATATAACACCCACTATGGAGAAAACCCACTTAGAAATAGTCTACCCTCCATAAATATAGTTTCTAATTCCATAAAATTTATAATCAGGATTTGGTTTTAGAATAATCATATTGAGAATAGTATAAGATAATCGAACACCATCCAAGATGCCATCATCCCATGTTTTCTAAACACATATATGTAAATGTGCAAAAACATACATCAATTTCCACTCTTCTAATGATTATTTCATGTCACATGTCAAATGTTTACATCTAAAGGTACTGGTTGTGATATTACCTTACCCCATAGTATAGGTGATCTTCAAATCAAAAGACTATAGGTACTTCACCCAACGCCTCAAAAAGATATTCAAATTATTTTCTAGAAGATTCAATGCATGTTCTTGTGGTCAAAATACATGATAAACCTTTCTCAAAAGAAAATTCATGCACCTCTTGATAATATGCATCATGAATATTAGTTAATGGTATTGTATCAGATAATTCATCTCATGTTTCATATTCTACTGAGATCCATAGGAAATGAAAAAAACACCTCACATTAGAAAACATCCCAAAATCAAACCTAATGAATTACAGAAGACCATATAGTATTGATCAACATCATGAAGTGTATTCACCAGTTCATAATTAAAAATATGTTTCAGATCAAAAAAAGAATAGTGATATTTACTATCACAATAAAACATTACCCCCCCCCCACTCAAGTGAGTGTGTTCATTAGTGAATCCATATTTGAAAAATCCTTTTCAAGCAGGTCATAATATCCATCTAAACCCCATAAACTATGAATCTCAAAAAGATTACACAGTTTCTCTCTTGTCGCAAAAACGTTCAGCTTCTATGGATCAATTGATACAATGTGATATGAAAAAATGTATCAAAAAACATCACATACCAAATCCAGAAAGCACAATTTGATGTCATGGAATGAAGTTAGTGATCTCTAAAAAATTAAAGAACTCCTCTCAGATGATGCACATGATCCTCCTCAGGCTAGAAATAAAGTTAGATATCATCCACAAAGATCACCAAGAATGTATCTTGATATCATGGTAGATCCTATTCATAAAATCCATAGACACTTCATGATAATTGGATATACCAAATAAAAAAAAGAAACTCATACTTTTCCTACATTCTCTATAAGGTTGTTTACTTAATGTCAGATTATTTCATTAGCAATAAGTGATAAATAAATCAACTTCCAATCATCAAGAACCAGTATAAACTATTAATATAGTCAAATAGGTATCAATACCTAACAACCGATACATGTTATTTACAATAACTTGATTTACTTTATGATAATATATACATATGCTAAGTGTTTTAACATTTTTTAAGCAAAGATAACATACACATCCTAAGGTGACACACACTGGCATATAAATCCATTTCTCTAATAGATCATCTAACTATGTATTCAACTCTTTCATATTATGTGGTTACATACTATTAAGAAATTATAGATTATGCTTTAGTAGATCGAGCTCGATATGCTTCTCTAGTAATGATTACAGGCTTCTACCTCATCCAGTGAAGACCTGTGATGAATGGGATAACCATTTATGGTGTAAATATCTTCCCACAAAAATGAAATTCCTTTTCTTGTAGGGTGAGAAACCAAGTTATCTGAATGGATGATAACATTAAAAAGTTGGGAATTTCCATGTCCTCCCATTTATTTTGTAGCGAACATCCTCAAATGGGATCATATATCTATATTTTCATTCATAGTGACTATGTGGCCTCACTCTGGGTGTCCGTGAGTTAGTAGGGATGTCATGATAATGGATCCATTCAGACCATGATCATGGAATTGTTTCAAGGATTGGATCAGGGAGGGATGGCTGCTAAGATCTTCAACATGTTTTTTACTTCCACATGTTGTACTATATAGGAATCAAGGAACCTCACCATGAAGGGTAATCTCCAAAACACTCCATTACTAAAGGTTAAAATGAAGGATCTGGTCTACAATCAGGGGGGATTGATCAAAGGGGGTCAGAATTTGAAATTGTTGTGTAACCTATTCATCTAACTTGTGGGTGTAATGCACTCTTTTGTTAAGTGGATTAGATGGATTCCACAATCTAACTGCAAATAAAAACTCAACATTGAATGATCATAAATGAGTAGGAAATTGAGGGGGTGGTATACCTATGGATGTTCATGGTTTGGTGTTGGTTTCCATCAGTTATTTTTGAATCCCAGATAATTCCATGAGCATCAAGGTAAGAGCACTACATTCTGGTATCATATTGTGTGAAATGCTTGATCTTTAGATTAGTGAGCTGGGGTCTCATTCGGAGGTTCTAGTGTGCATACTTCAAGGGAAGCTTGAATCCATGTGGGATATAACTTACCATATTTGAGGGTATTCTCTGAAGATCAATCAAGTGAAAATCATTCATCAAACTTGGAGGGAAGATAATTTTGTAGTGGATAGCCTTTCTCGAGTGGGTAGTGTTGAGGATCCCTTTATCACCATTTGTTGTGTGGAATATCTTCTAAAATAATGTAAGATCATTGTCATGGGGATGACCTGGGGATTCACCCCTTAATACCTCCATAGTTTCTAGGTTATATCTCATATTTTATTTGACCATCCTTTACCTTTATAAAAAACAACTTTCAATCAGTCATATCGGCAAAAACCCATGAAGTTGAAAGAGAAAACATCAAGACTCTTGAAGAAAACTAGGCAGTTATTATCTCCCAAATATTATAAAAATAGACAAAAGGTAAAAACTAATATTACTTTCCCCAACTCTATTGAATAATTTCAAGCATAACTCATCCTCAGGATCCACTATACCTGACAGATTCAACACACCCCCTGATGTGCGACACATGATACTAAGGGAAGATAATGATCAATTCAAGAATAAGTATCAATGACTCATTCCATATAGAATATGAAATCAAGAGTATTCATGTCACAAACTAGAAACTCCCATCTAAGATAAAACTGCGATAAAGAGAAGACAAAATAAGATTAATTGAGATTTTAATCTCTCTTCATTAAATTGTGTATAGTAATATCAATAAAATAATATTAATGATTCATATTAAGAGATAGAAGGTTCACAATATGTTTCAGTAATAATGAATGAGATGCACCTATATAAAATAATTTAGTCACAAATGATGAAGTAATAGTGATTCTTCATCTCATAGTTTCTAGACCTGTATCAGCTTCCATTTGAAACTCTACATCTTCATTAAGAGGATTCAATACAAATTATTGTTGCTAGAATCAATTATAGTTTATATAATCTGATTAGATCATAACTGTTGTTAGTAAATAGGATCTTGTTCTAATATATATGGAATATAAGATATTGTTAAACTTATTCAAGTGTCATGAACGTTAATAGGAACTGCAGATCTTCGATTACTCATTGCATAACCATTTTGATTACTAGGCTTTCCATAGTGGAAACATGTCAAAAGGCATCTTACAAGAACTATAGGATGTCTAGAAGATCCTTTTTATCTTAAACCACAATGATATTCATCATTGTTTATTTAACCATTAATATAACTCACATAACATCCATTGGGGGAAAAAAGAAACTCACAGCAGCCCTAATACTGCGTCCAAATCAACATCAACCATACAAGAACTATCCAGAAAATCATCATATGAATATATCATCATCATAAAAACTTGATAATGAATATCATATTGAAGTTCCATATCTAATCATGGATTTGGAATATTGTCATTTGATAAAATCTAATAGTCAAACTCAATAGGTTCATGGAGTCGATTTTCATACTCCATCATAGTCTTATTAACAAAAACAGGTTTCCGAAACTCTATATCCTTAGGATACACCAGAGAATCTGGATAGGATGATTCACTAAAAATAACAATAAATTTCTTCCATTCAAATCAGTTGTTCTTATTATCCAGCACCATCATGTCCCACCATCTTATTTTAGGTCATTATATCTTGTTGCACTCACATTTAACCTCGCGCACTTCAAAAATATCCAAGAACTAAAACAAAATATCAATCATTCTGAACCAATCCATAACCTCTTGAATATAATTTATGCCTTGGAATGCTAGTTGATTATGGAAATGGAAATAATGAGCATGATTTTGAGAATTACCTCTATAAGGTTATACATCTAGATCATGAATGGTAATGGGTGTAGATCTATATCCTATATCTTGGACATAAAATACTATAATCTCCATGATATTTTTGGTCCATTATAGGACTTTATCTTTGTGGTTAATCCAAAGCTTCTTCCTTGATCTGATTCACGCATATTTTCAGAGGCATGATGTTGTACCACATCTACAAAAAAAATTTAAAGAGAACATATTTTTACATAGATCAACACTCAAACTAGAGTATTAGTGAAATTAATCCCTTCATATTAGATAATAATGTTTGTATTTAACCTCTCTAAACCCAAATAAGGAAAAAACATGAACTATATAAATTTATTCCTCAATACAGCTTTAGCAAAAAACCCATTGTGACATAAGGCTCATTATGATGGTAAATGGTTTGACAGTCACATGAAACAACATCTTATGGCCTGAAGAGACATTCTAAACAACATAATGACATCATGAATATATGTATAACCTCTCTTTGATACTACATTTTCATGAATTATCCTAGATTCCATAGTAACTTGATACCCAATACTACACTAACATAGACCAAAGGGTGTTCCCAATCCCCAATAGTTGGTGACTAGTATCTGGCGTCATACATGATCAGAGAGAGAAACAATTTTCCACAAAAATAACGAAATATGAAGATACAAGTTAGTATTCTCAAGCTCTATTGAGAGAATGTACCAAACCCCAAATAGTTTTATAAAAAATCCAAAACCAAAACATCATTAAATTACTCATAGTTTAACAGGACAAAGATACCAAGAGTCACAACTCTTTAATCCCAAAGGATCTAGAACATCCACCTCCTCTAAGAGGAACATTCCCTTTTCTCTGACCAGGTGGAAGAAACACTATAAAAGACCTAAGGTAAAGGTGGGGTGTGACATAGGAATCTAAGTAGAATATCCATATTAGTTCTATCGAAATATTAAACAAAATTAAACCAAATAATTCCTTAAATTTATAATTCAAATATGCGTGGTGGTACGATTGATATTGTAAATAAAGCATACAATTATTTTAAATTGATGGAAATAATTTGAAATATAGCATATATAATATTTTTATATAAAATTATAGATATAAATAAATTGGTCTGAATAATATTTTTCACAGTTAATGGAATTTATAATATAAAGAGGCACAATAATATTCATGGTCATCTTCAATGTGGAATTCTAGTTTCTAGTTATAGGATCCTCACACTCTCATACAAGTGATCAATCAAATATATGTACACTCATTTCTTAGGGTCAAGATAAAATGGATACATAAATATCCCACCAGGGATAAGATATTCCTAATAATTTTTTTTAGATTTTTTATCATCAATCCATTTCCAGGGAATTCCCATCCTATTGTGATTCTCCCAAATAACACACTAACTAACTAGGCTCACTTATTCCAAATAAATTTGTAGAAAAAGGGAAATTCATTTCTTTTAAAATACATAATAAAAATTCATAATTACATTACCTGTTTTCCTTTTCAAATTCCAATTTACTTTCAAAACAAAAACAAGGGTATTTTAAAATTTCATTCATATTGCACCCAAATATAATCCTAGGATTTCATAAATTCAATTTAATATATTTTTCTAAAATAAACTCTCAAATAAATTCACCAATTCCATCCATTTTAAATTCTTCCCTTAATTTCAATTCCACGGGAATTGGAGGTTTTCCAAAAATTCCATGCCAAATAAATTTCAATTCCAATTGAGATCGAATTGAATTTCAATTAATTAATTAAAAATAATTTAAAAAAATAATAAAAATTAAGGCTTGATTATATGGTTCAATCTAAAATGGAACTACCTATTTTTATTCATGTTATTAAAACTCAACACCCACATCAAGATTTTCTAATGATTACAATATCCATTGAGATCAAGAAATATATTGTTGATTAAAAATCACTATCAATTTTTTTGGAGGCATCAAACATGTTATTATCTAAAATATTATATGGAGGAAATAAAGAGAGAACATGAGATAAGGAATGGGGGAGAAACATTTACCATAGGGGATCAAATGAGATCCTAAAAGATATGATCTTCTTGGGAAGGGATTTTTAGGAGCCAAAATGGTTTTTTAGAGCCTCAAAGACCTAGTAATTCATTAAAGGTTGAGTAAGGTCGAGTATGGGATAATACCGGGGTTCATGAAATCTTGAAATTAAATTAGAATAAAACAATTGTCCAACAGATAAGTTGATAAACACTACAGGGTTAGAAAAACTATTTTCCTGAACCATGAATCCCTCAAATGGGTGAAATGTTTCTAATAAGTGTTAATATATTTTAATAATACTTCTTCATATTATTTAAAATCCAGCTATCTTGGGTTACATGTTTTTCAATGGGTGGGTGACTAGTTTTTAAAAACATTGTGCCAACTATTATCATCCAAAAAACATCTAGTAATTTTAATAATTCCACTAGAATGAACCTGAGAAAACCCTCAAAAAATGAATGATAAAAAAGGATGGACTTTGAGTAACTAAAAACTAGTAACATGGTATCAGATAACCAAATTAGACCACCATTTAATGTTTAATGAAGTTGGTGGTAGGATTATTTTCTTTGGGCAGATGGAAAATCAAAAAAAGAGTTATTCTTCTTTATTTAAAACAGGAGGATATACCATTGAAATAAAAAATAAAAAACCTTATGTTACCCTATTACCCACATATGTTTTATTCAGAAAAGATTAATGAAACAAACCCTCGACACACCCTTATACCATGGACATAGAAACACATACAAATAATGTAAATTCTTATGTTCTTCAATTTTTATATTCTATTTTGTGAGTATTTCATCACCTCAAACATCTAATTCCCAAAAAATTGTGAATAAAGGACTTTGATTTAAATAAATTTATGATGTATAAGGGGTTTTTGATGAATGAAAATTTTATGATGGCAATAAATTATTTTTTAGTCATATTCAAGAAGTAATCATTAATATGATTCTAATGGCCCAAACAGAATAAAATGAAGTTGAAACAATATTTGTTGAGGATGAAATTTTTTTCAACTCCATGGTTCTACAATACTTCATTTTCTACATAAGGAAATGTTGTTCAAATTGGAAAAAACATTTCATTGTATTTTCTTGTGAATATTTTGGCGTACTATGTCAATTCCTCATCCTCGGTCGATCTAGATGGTTGAAACTAATTTGGAAATAACATGGAAAATTATTGTCTATTTTTAGTCATCATGGAGTTTTTTCTATAAATTATGACAATGATTGACATTTTGGTACTATAAGGTTTCTTGATATTCTTGATAAAATTATGGAATAAAAAAATTAACATGACTAAACACACCATAGTTGATTATATTTTTTGGAAACCTAAAATGGATGTTCTTTTTATATTAATGATATATAAATTCCAAGAGAAGATGATTATAATCCAATTTCAGAGCTATTATAAAATCAATAGATGATGGTTATTCTGAATATAATATTTCAATAAGTATAGTGCCATTTTATGTGCAGTGGGTCATTCTCAATAGGAAGTGCACCTTTCCAATCAGGAAGAGGATCTACTAGTGCATCTTCTTAAATATTCGAATGAATATGACACTTCAGTTCTATAGGGAAAATTTAAAGAAAATATGCAGGCTTAACCACACAAAATTGAGTAATACTGATATGTCGACTTACCAAATTGATATAAAAGGATGGGAACAGTGTTTCAGAGCACATTAAGAAGTACTGATTTATTTTTGACCTATTAAATTCCATGAATATGATGGTTAATGATGAGTTTCAAGAATTGATGATGTTGAGTTATTTATTTTATAAATGGGAAAAAAATTTAATATTGTAAATAAGTTCAACTTTATATATAACTCTTACCATGATAATGGTTAAATATATAATATTTAATGAAAAATCTAGAAGGAAGAAGCAAAAATAGCAGAGCAATTATTAGAGAAATACAACCCATGGACTAATGTAGGTATATAAATATGTGAGTAAAATTATGATTGATACATGACCTGATGTAACAACACTATGCGAAGCCTGGAAACCTCATATAAAATTGTAGTAAGGTGAAGGAAATTAAAATTATTTAATAAGGAGAAAATCAAAATAATGATGTTGTAGTTCTGAATAAAGAGAATGCGATAGTTTAGGAAGATGGTCTATCCAATATTTCATGGTAAGAATCGACATGGGGGATTGATTCGAGCTACTCATACCATGAAACTACTTAAAGAGAGTTATTCTCATTAAACAATTCTGAACATTTCATTCATGTAAATATGAGGAATTAAGGTATATCTAAAATCACATGTATTCATAATATTTTTCTGAAGATTGATATTTGACGCAGGTTACCATTGAAGGATGTGAAGTATGTTCCTAATTTTTTCCTCAATATGACATCCAATATAATTTTAAACAATGATGAATATTTCCATTTCATTCAATATAGGAAATGGAATCATACCAAATAGAGAATTAAAATTGTTAAGGGGAAGAAAGATACATCTCTTTAAATCATAGATGTTAGACCATATGGAGAAGGTGTCAATATAGCCATAAAATGGGTTTTTATGGAAGTTTTGAAAAAATGAATTTATCACATGAGTGATAGAGGAAATAGAATACTATCTAGAAAGGATATCAAACCATGAATAAAATCTAAACCTTTAAGTAATTTTGTGTATTACATCATGAAATGAAATATAGAATAACATTTCTTTTTTATAAACCATTTAAAATATAAATTTTTTTTATTTGATTGAAGCTAACAACTTAATGATGAGAACTAAGTTGACTGGAAGTGATATTTATTTTCATACCTTAAGGGAAGATCATTCTAGTAAAGTGTAGGCCAATTATTTGAAAAACAAATATGAAGTGAATAATTCTTTCAAGAAATTTCAGGGAATGGTTGAAAGATAAACATTGAACTAGTTAATGATTTTGTGAATAGAAAATGAATGAGATTATAATGATAATTTTAGGTGTACTAGTGTATTTTATAAATCAAGATAGAAAATTAGTGTCGATGATTCCTCCACATAATAGAATTACCTAGAGTTTGAACAGAAAAATGTCTGAGAGACAAGTGTATGCCCTCAAATACAATGATACCAAACACCTTGGGGAGGGGGGAAAATGATTTTTGTAGTTGATCTTATCAACCTTTATACATATGTTTCCTTAAAATACAACATTCTAAAAAGGTATTGGTTACATAAAAATGCATCATACAAATCGAATTTGTATTTGGTTGTATGGAATTTTTACACATACAAAATGTTTGTCAAGTAAAGATTGATGGATTACAACGAAATGTATGTTTACGCTCATGTAGAGTTTGGATATAGACTCTAGGATCCTTTCAATGGGAGGATCATCAGAAGTAGATATGTGGTGTTTCTCTAGGATCAGAACATTGATGATTTTGAGAATCCAGAAGATTATAAGAATTTGTGGTCTGAGGTCTAGTCAATATGATATTGTTACTACAACCATAACTTCTAATAATAATTATAAATATTTTAGATTCTAATGATACTTCACTACTAGGATCTAGGACTCCATACACAATTATCTCCCCATCATAATATATTATAGAATATATTATTCCTGATTTTTCAATGAGAAAATACACTAGAGAACCAAAACTAAGCTATATGTACTCACCACAAGAGTATTTAAGGAATAATGATACAAGAGATTGATATAGTTATGATGAATTGATCGGGTTTATGAAAAATAAGGGAAGGAAAATCCCTTGCAAGAGGAATTCTATCCTTATACATGAATATTTTAATTAATATAGTGTATTTACCATATGGAATAAAGGAACTCGAGAATAAGTGTTTGTAAAGAATGAAATTATATTATGGAATCTCAGAGTATCACTATTGAGATAAAATAGCTGTGAATGGATTAAATAAAATGAAAGGAATTTAATTCAATGAATTTTTTTCCATTATGGTACACATAAAATCTATTAATGTTTTTTGATTTATGGATAGTCTATAACTGAAGGTTAAATGATGTGATATAAAGACTAAATTATTACATGATTATCTTGATGATAATATATAAATCTATAATATTATACTATTTAATGTTAAATGTAAATAAAATCTAGTATGTAAATATAGGAAAGGATATATGGTTCACCACTAGAAGTGGGGAAATAGTATTGGTAATTTGACTCATCTGTGGAGGAAAATGTAAATTGGAGGATTATTGTTGATCAATTTTTTTCATAAAATATTTTATTAAAAGTTATTTCATTATTTTATAGATTTATCTTAATGATATGTTTCATATTAGTAGATATATCACCAACATTGAAAGGCTGAAGAATCAGTTGAACAAGTTTTTTACAATGAAGGACTTTGGATATTAAACTGGTATTCATTGAATAGAAATTTCACATTATATGAGAAATAAATACATTTCACTATCTAAAGAATAATAAATTGAGAATATTAGTGAAAATCTCAACATAAACTAGGAGAAACTAGTTAATACTCCATATGAAATTTATTTCAAGCATGATGAGATTCTTATTCCTTTAAATGGTGGAGATAATGATGAGCTAGGAAAATTTACATACCATCCATATGTAAAAACTATTATATATTATATATTATGTAGCTGATTAGACATTGATCTTGTTGTTGGGTTTAGGATCATATTATTATAACATATAGGAAAGGATCTTTGTAAATTGGTTAAATGGGTATTGAGGTATCTAAAAGGTATATCCTATTTTTTATTTTTTGGAAATAGTAAACATGTTTTAGAAGAATTAAAATATACTGATAGGGCTGAAGATATTTTCATGATGCAATACATAGTTGTGTACCTCATACAATTTGCAGGGGGCATTGTTTTATGAAAATAGTGATTTTAAAAGTGTTTCTCTCTATTTACCGCATATATAGATGACCACACATTCAATGAATACTATGAGGATATTTTGTAGAGATGTTTTTATATGGTATGGGATAGAGTTAGGAGAATCACATTCATTGTTTTGATAGTTAGAGAACTATTATTCTCCACAAGAACCCATAATTTCATTTCATGTCCAAAAACATCAAATTTTATATCATCAGATCCATAATCTGTTGGGAGTATTATTTTTGAATGCTAAGAATAACAAAACCAATTATAATGGTGTAGAAATGATGAAAAATTTTCTACCAAAATAGAATTTACTAGCCTTCTAGGAGAATCTATACAATAGAAGTTGCTTTCCAATGTTTTAGAAAAATCACTTAACAATGAAAACAAATTTCCCTTGTTCTGAGATCCATTAAAAGAGGATAAATTTAATTATCACTAGAAACAATGATAAATTACCATTTTGTCAACACTAAAAAATTGATGATAAAGTGGGCCTTTTATAGTTAGTGAAAAAAGAGATGTTAAAACTGAAAAAATAAAAAATAATCATGATTTTGGATGTGAGACTACCACATCACCCCATTACTAGCACATGATTCTCCTAATTATACTATGTCCCCTACTATTTTTTTAGTTCTAGAGGACCCCACACACTTTTATCATCCCTAGAGATCCTTTTTTCACACCCTCATGTGCCAATCCATCACAAGGTTTCGAACATAAGACCTCCCCCTCATGAATCTGTTCCTTTTACACTATTCTATATTTTTTTCTTCTCTCTATTTTGATATTACTATTTATTAATATATATTTAATAACCTTTTTTATATACCTATATATATATAATTATTTTTAAATATATTTATAAAATATGTTTTGTGCATATGTTTCTGTGCTTATAAATACGTATACGTGTGTGTGTGTACCAATAATTATAAATAATTATGTTTATTTACAACTTTTATATAATATAAATTAATATACATATATTAGAATTTATAGACCAAAATATGTATTTCAACTAATATAAACACAGTCAAATATATTTATATATATAAACATTATATATAAATTGAAAAGTTATATAAATATGCATACATTATTATTTTAAATAAAATTGATGTTATATTTTATTTAGTTTTGATTTATATACTTGGGAACATATTTTATACATAAATATGTTTACATATTTATTTATTTTCTTATATTATTAGTTATAAATATCTAAAAATATGTATATATGTGCATATATTGAATTATAAAAAAATAATAGAACTTGAAAAAATTTAAATTTTCAACATCATAATATCAATAGGTGTTAAATCCCTGGGAAAAAATTGAGTATCCACCACAAAGCATATGAAGTCTCCCATAAATAGGGATTAGATCCCATGCAATGTTAAAAATTCATGTGTATCCTGATGAAAAACTTATTATTAGATGCCTTCTAGAACTTTTTTGACCCGAAAAACTGATTATCAGAGTTCCTTTGTTAACAGTGACACAACTCTTTTCACAAGATTCTATTTGATATGTGGTATAGCTTGAAGGGACACCAACATTCAGTGTTAGGACATTTTGAAATTCATGTCATGTTTTCCACTTATTTTAGATCATTAATTAATTAATTTAAAATTTTTTTCCACATATTATAATTACATGACCATTACAAAATAATAGTTAAAAAACTAATAAAGTAATTTTTTATTTTTTTTATAACCAATTTCGCACTAAATATCTTATATATTAACTATGATTACATATTTCATATTATACAAATAATATTTTATCAAATAAATAATATTTATATAAATATAAATAGTTATACATATTTATATATTAATATAAAAAATTTCAGGTTATATAACATTTTAAATAAATATAACATTGATTAGTGATAAAATAATCATTTTTTCAATGATAAACAATATAAATTTTTAGTGATATGAAATGAATTGATAAGATGACCTTTATCAGTGCAATAAAATGATGATAAAGGCAACACTTTTATGATATCAAGAAAATTATAGATAAATTTTTACTTATATAAGTGCTTTTTTTGCACTGGAAAAAGTAAACCCTTTCTCCTTGCTTGTTTTAGCATTGATTAATGGTATAACTAGATAAACCAAAATATATTGTAGTGATTCCATGTCAATATTATACATTAAATTTTTCATGATGAGCTTTACAGGGGCCACTTCCCTTTTGGATGTCGATTAGATCCATTCCTGGTAGATTATCTAGATGATTATTTACCCAAAATACTTCTGAAAGTACCATATTCCATAAAATTAGACCAAACTAGTCAATTATTGAGTGTTGAACGCATGTCACAGCGGGATTACATTATTTGGAATATGAACAATGGAATGAAGGATCTATGTATGTTTCTTTAAATAAAGGATAAAATTTTAAATAAAAAACCTATATTATGAAAATAGATTATCTAACATTTTATCTAGAGAAAAATTATAAAACCAAACCCCCTTATCCCTTAGACATAGTAATACTGCTGAACCACATTATTCCATTTTCTCTTATAATTTATAGTTGTTTGGTCATAAAAATTTCCACTACCCCTAGTGATTCCACATCATTCATTAAACTCAATGGATTCCACCAACTATCTTTGGGAATACCTACAGCTGAAGCCCAACATTCTTTAGAGGATCTATCTTCGGTATCCATTGAAAAACAAAGATAATAAGGTGTGTCGTTATCTACAATCACCAATAGCTCCTCTTTTTTCAGATGAAACCAACATTACTGAACTATCACCAGGTACCATTCCATAAGTCCTCGATTGTGGACCACCATTCATGTCCAGACACCAGCACATACTAAAACCAGGTCCCAGTTTCCTTCCACTTGGGAAAAATATCCTCCTAAATGGAAAAAAATATTATACAAATCCATAAACTAGTAATTAATTTCCTAATATAGGGATTTTGATTCAGTTTCTAGGAGTAGAAGGATGGGTTTTGGCATATTCAGGGCCTTCAATGAAAATTTTTCAAAAATTATTTGTCTTAGACATTTTAATTGTTTTTTTAAATTCTCATAAAAGGAACTCACCAATAATGTAACATCCTTAATATAATATTAAGGATGGAGATTTCTATAAAACTACCCACCCATAAAAAATTTATTTTCTAAAAAATTAAATTTATTTTCATTGTTTTATTATATATATATATATATATATTTAAATTGTATTTTACTATTTTTATATTCATTATTTATATTTGAAAATTATTGCAAAATTACATAACAAAATTACACCATAGATAACCATTTATAAGGTAGTAAACCTTGAAAAAACATCCAAACTCTGATGTGGGATTCATACGCCACATTTCTACCAAATAATTATTACTGAATTATTTATAAAAAAGTTTATGATAGAAAGTAATTACTGATATCATATTTAGAAAACAATTAATATTTAATATTCTAATAAATACGAAGTAATTAATATTATGTAATATAGACATAGTAATGAATAGTTATAATTGAATTAATATCGAAATAATTATAGCCAATAATAATAATAATAAATCTATATGTTATAATAAATATTTTTATTAAAAATGGAAACATTATTTATTAATAACTTATAGTAGTTATAAATAGTATAAGAGGGGGAAATGAAATTACTGAATGATTTTTAATACTTAATATAAAATATATATATTTTATAAAATAATTAATTTCATATTTTAATATAATTTTTAATATTTATTCATTTCATAATCATTAATTATTAGTAATAAATAATTATTTTATCATGAAATGTTTTTTTATTAGATATATGAAAAAATAGTATTTCTATTCTGTTTATAAGAGTATTAAAAACTATAATTATTTAATAAAATAATTTAAATACAAATATAAAAATAATATTTTTATTTAATAATGTTGTAAATATTTTCTTTTTATTTTCATGTAAATTACAATTATAATATAATTTATTAAAAACAATGTGCATCAAGAAATTTGAACATGAATAATAAATATATGATAAAAATTTCATGTGTAATATCCCAACATTTTTTGGAGGTGTATCGAGATCACTTAATGATTTTCTTTTTCCTTGTTTTCAGTATATCATGTTTGTTCATTATCATGGGTGTGTTTGGATGAAATTTAGTTGTTCTTTGTGGTGTTTTGTGTAGTGCATTGTTGGAGCATAGCTTTCCCAAATGGTGTTCCCTATCCCAGCAAACCGTGTAACCCCAAACATCAAGGAATTACACGGTTAACACACAATTTTTCAAATAGTGCACCCACTTAGTGGTAATCATTCATCCCCTCATTAGAGGTAGAGGGTTGTAGTACAAAAATTGAAAAATCATGCAACATTTCTTATAAGACAATGGGTGTAATTTTAATAATTCTAAAAAAAACTTTTAAAATCCTCGAACACCTTGGACTTCACCCAAATTCCACTCAACTCATCCATAACTCATTCCTCTATTTTTAGAGGCTTATGGACAAATTCCTAGGGTTCTTGAACCCCATTCTTGGTAAAGAAATGGTTGTATTGATATATCGACACCTATTTGGGTATATGGATTCTTCCAAATTATCTTTCACTCTCACAACTATCATTTCAGATAAAAGGGTGTGAATTTCCACCATTGGTGGTGGGTTTAAGTCTATTATTGATGGACCAAGATTTTTTTAACATGTATATATTTTTGGATCTAGATCATGTTGATTTTCATAATCTTGGTTGTTCTACTTCAATTAAGGATTTTCATTGGAAATTTTTGGTGATCGTATTTGAGGAAAGTGAACAAAATTCAGTTCCCAGATTATTGAATTCCAATTACATGTATGTATAGTGGAATCCGAGTTTTAACCTTTATAAATTGAATCTAAAATTTATTCAATTAAATGATTACTTAATTTATGTTATTATGTAATTGATTAATTTATTTTCCATATTAATAACAAATGAGTATAACTTGGGAAAATTGAATATTGTTATTAGGATTATACAATTGGTAGAATTAGTTTATTTAATTGGTTAATTAAATAATGGAACTTTGTGATTATCAAATTTAATAGAAAGTGGGATCATGTTATTGGTAAATTAATGTGGTCATGAATTAATTAAAAAGGGGAATTAGGAATTGGTTAACCTACCCTTAATTTTTTATATGATTTTATATTTAAAAATGGTTTAATGGTGAATTTATTAGATTATTCAATGTTCTTAATGTATTGAACCTTGATTTGTTTTCATAGTTGAAATGGTGTATCAGGATATGAAATTTGATAAGAGGTTTAATATTTATTATCCGTGGTTCATGTTATATAAGTTATATATGTGGGATATGTGATATATGAGTGGGTGATAGAGACTGAGGATCCAAATACCAATATGTGATCTACGAGTTTGGGATATAGACAAAGGCTCCAAATACCCATATATGACATTAGTATTGGGAAAGGGGATGAGAATCCAAATACCAATAAGTGATATAATGTTTGGACTAGAACATATGAAGTAAATACCCATGTGACATTGAGGTAAGGGGAAGGAAAAGAGAATCCAAATACCCATGGGGTGTTAGACACAACATTCTACAACCATGAGATTAGAATTAGACTATGGTTCCAACTGAATGTGATATAAAATGGATAATGAAAGCCCATGTGTTATAATGAATTGTTATATCCTAATGTGATATGATTTAGACTCCATCTCATACCAAAGTAGGTATTGAGGGTACGGATATCTGGGGGACACCGATGGATTATGTGGTTAAATAAAGAATAATTTATTATATAAGTTGTATACCTCATTGATTTTACATTATTCTTTATAAAACGTTATACAATTTAATTCAATGTATATTGTTTTATATGTTTTTGGTTGTGGACTACTAAATTTTACTCCCCCTCCTCTCGGTCTACTCGATCGACACTGGAATATACCTCATGTTTATAGAACCTGATAATGGAAAGATCCCTTTGATAGTGGCTGAGATGGGACGTTTCTTGGATAAGGAAACAAGACATGGTTCCATGATCCACTTGGGATTTTTCAATGTCATTATTTTTTATTTTAAGTATTGACACTTGAAAATTATTTTAGTATGCCATGTCTACAATTTTGGTTTGGATATTGTGTTCTTGTTTTAGTTCACCATGTAATATTTTTTGGGTTTGGTTATGGATTGTTTTTTATTTTCTAATTCACTTTGGTATATTTATTTCCCTCACTAGGCTACTATCTATATATAGTGTAGTATCTCCATGATCAATTAAATCCCTTGATGTTACATGGTATCCTCTCTTATATGAATATGGGTGTTTGATTTCATGTAACCAACAAGATCAAGGCACCGGTGTTTGGTACCATGGTTGGCACATTACGTTTTGGTACCAAAACAATATTCCTTTTTTATTATATATTACTTTTTGGGAAATATATAAAGGATAATAGGGTGAGGTGGGCCTTGGTTAAGAGCTTGTGAATGGGAGTAGCTAACCCATGTATGAGTGTAAAACTAAAGTACCCATCATCAAAATATTTTTATTGATGTGTGTTGTTATATTTGGATACTATTTCACCATATGTTAGGTATGTTTTGTGTTATGTGACTATATCTTCTATGGTTCAATGATATTTGACTCATAAACCAAAATGGAATAAGATTTGAGTATAAATAAATCATTCAAGGCACTCAGGGTTTACTGTGACATGAATTATTTTTAGTCATGCATGGAAAAAACTAGCTTTGGAATGTTTTTGAAATTGAAATGTGTTTTGTTTCTTATAAAATTGAACTGAAAATTGTTCTAGATCTGGAATTAAAAACTTTTAAATGACGGAAAAATTTGAAAATGGGTGTCTGATGAAAAATAGAATAATGATAATGTGTTATACCTTTTTTAACCATGGGCTATATTTAGGATGGTTAATGTTAGTGATAGCGTCATAGTTTTGACATTGTGGAAGTTTTTGGAGGAATGAATTTTTATGAATTATTGTGGATCCCTCATATGTGAATGTATTAATGTTTTTTATGTGTCCTGAGATGTGTGTTTTCATTATAGATATATACCTCCATGATAAATTTCACTAGTAGAATATCCGGAGGATATAGATAGAAATATTCCTTCAGTAGTGGACCCTGAGGAACTAGTTCTCGATGAAGGATCCGAAGAGAAATTTTGTGAGAGCATTTCATGATTTGAGGAGTTTAAAAAAAGTGAACCATAGTATGTTGTGAATAGTGTGTATATCCAAAAATATTAATTTCAAATGAATCAAACCATTAAATTCCCTCGAGAGGGTAGGTATAAGGTAGGTGAGTTCTAGATTGAGTCTATCTGGAAAATACTTTACCATTTAGAGACCCCTGTTGACAAGATGACCAAGTTGGATCCTTATTTGTTTCAAGGATCAGTGATGTGCTTGTGGGGTGTTTAAGTCTGAATAAGAAATAATATTGTGGTAATGGAATAATTTTTTATTGAATTTTATATAGAACATTTATCTAGACATAATTAGATAGGTGAGGGAAGCTATGTTCATGTAGTTGGATCATGGGGTTATGTTTGTGGTTGACTGAGTTAGTGACATTTTTGACATTAAACATATTTCTATAGTACTGTTTGGGGATGGGGTTGTAAAGGAAAGGATATTATAGGATGGTATTAATTGTGTGGTTAAGTCCCATGTTATCATATTTGATCTATAAATGATTTTAGATGTGGTGGATTAGGCTCTCATATTTTAGGTGAACATGAACAAAGAATCTAGTAGAAGATATGTGGATTCTGTTGGATGAACATGAGGTATGTACTTTGGGGTTAGGATTCATCATTATGATAATGAATACTCTAGCCATAGATAGAATAGTCTCCATGGGAATGATTAATTTACAAGGTTCTTATCAGTGTTATTTAATGGTAGTGTAGTAGGTAATGTCATATTCGTAGGAATTGTACCAGATAATTGGTAGAGTGATATCTTGAAAAATGATATGACATCTACAATGATTTTTTAGGAACCCATGAAAAACTGGTAATGATAGGAATGTTAGGTAGAATAATGGTATGGTAAGGGGATATTATACAGTGTATCATTCTAGTAGCTATAGTTCTACTAGATGGAGATGTAGAGGCAGTGGACATGACGCTTCTGGGAAACAACCATTATATCATCAGAGTGGTGCATACCAGAGGACTCAGGGTGTAACATTGAGAATAGGGGAATGTAAGATGCATGTGATTCAACCTACAATTGTTGATATCGAGGATGGACTGTTGACCATTAGAGGTATTACTCTTTTAGATTCTTCTCTTTCTAGATCATTATTTCATTTTTGGTTCCAATCAATATTTTATATATACCAAATATAGGAATTGTTTTATCTTGGTAGTGTAGTATTGATGTGGTTTGATGATGGTAGATACACCTTTGGGAGAATTATTGAGATAAACCTGTTTTTGAAAATGGTGTTCTCTCTAGGATGGGTAGTATTTTTTCCATTGGGATATGTATATTCATTATATTTCAGGCTTTGACCTAATTATGAGTATGGACTAGTTTGTACCAAACCACTCCCAAAATGCATTTTAACCTAGGATATTGAACATTTTATCTATTTTTGTGGAAAAATATGTTTACTATGGACTATGGTAAATCCAATATGGTCATTCAAATCCAATTCATTAAAAACTAGGGCTGATCACGAACCTGGTTTTAAATATTTTTCTAGCTAATGGGGGTGAAAAGAATGATGTCTTTCCAGCTATGGAGGAATGGTTCTAGGATGTGTTTCATGTTGACTTCTTGGGGCTTCCACAAAATAGAGATGTTGAGGTTAAATTTGAGCTCATTCATGTAGTTTACCATGATTTTATTCCACTATATAGAATGACACCAACATAGTATCAAAATTTTAAAACAGAAATGGAAGTGTTTTTGGATTTGGGGTTTATCCATCTGAGTATGTCACCTTCGGGTTATCCATGTTTTTTTCTAGGATGTCTGATTGAACATTCCCATTATGTGTTTATTACCTTAATATGATCATGATTAAAGTGAGGAATGGGAATCCTCTTCTATTCATTGATGGTATATTTATCAGTTGATAGGATATTGTGTTTTATAAAATATTAACCTGAGATTAGGGTATATTGAGTAGATAGTTTGACCTTTTTATATATTGGGGATAGATTTCAAAAGAAATAATGGAATTCATTACTTTTTTTTAGTGTCATTAGATTTGATGAATTCACTAGATGGTATTATGTATTTTAGGAAAATAATATTCTACCAGTACATGAATAATTTTTTGGATGTGTTTTTGTATTACATATTTGTGTTCTCTAAGACTCATGACGAACATACTCAACCAGATGAGATCATCCTGAGTACATTGAGGGATAATCCACTATACTCCAAGAAATATATTTTTTAGTTTTGGATTGATCAGGTACACTTCTTGTACCAAATCATCACACAGAAAGACATGTTAGAGGACCCAAATAAATTGCAGGCAACCGTTTCTTGGGAACACACCAAAAATGTTTTAATCTATGTAGTTTTCTAGGGTAATTAGGTTTTTAACAGAGGTTCATCGATGAATTTTACTTTTTAAAACCACATATTTTTTTCCTAAACAATATGGATATAATGTTTGAATGGTCTAGAGAATGTAATAATGGTTTCTAGGTGTTTATGAAGCGCCTGAAAATGGCACCAATATTGGTCATAATCAATCAAGGTGATGAGTATAAAGTGTTTTTTTTGATTTTAGGGTTAGTCTTGGAGTGGTATTGATGAAGGAAGATTGATTTATTGCCAATGGGTCTTAGTAGTAGACACCAAATGGAAGAAACCACCCTATTAATGACCTAGAATTAGCTAAAATGGTTTATGATTTGATGTGCTGGAGGCATTATCTTTTTAGAGAGAATTGTAATGTGTATATGAATCACAATAGATTAAAGAATATCTATTAAAGAATGATAATAGAATCCCCATATAAAATAATGGGGTGAGTATTTTCAGTCATTCGACATTGATCTACCATACATGCCTAGTGAGGGAAACAGTGTTACTCATGCATTATGTAGGAAAATATTGACTTAGTCAGTCTAAGATCCAATGTTGTGTGAAAATAATGACTTTGCTGGCTGTGATGTGTGATCTGGTTCCCAAGGATCGGGATAATATGACTATCATATCAGTTTTAGTAGAGTATACACTTTTAAGCTATATTAGGGGGATGTATTATTGGGATCCAAAATATTTTTCATTTAGATAGATCCTTATAGGTGGGGAGTCACCTTCAAATTGAACCATTTATAGGGATGGCATAATCAATGTCATGAATATATTTGTTCTTCCTATAAGAATGTGGGTGGGGGTGATGTGTGAATTTCATTCCATTATGTGGGATGTTCACCAAGGTGTGAACAAAATGTACCATGACCTATGATGAAGGTTTTGGTGGCCACTCATGAAAAAAGAGATAGTAGGGTTTGTTACATGATTTTACACCATTGAACTAGTTGAGGCTATAAATAATGTTCAGGGTGGTTTACTAAAATCATCTCCCATTTATGAATGGATGTGGGATGAAACTACCATGGATTTTATGGTGGGCATCCTGAGGATACCATGGAATAATGGTTCTGTTTTGGTGATTTTGGATCAACTAAAGGAAGTATAACATCCCTTGCCACTATGGGATACTTTCATAGTGGACGTACTGGGAGACTTGTATGTTCAAGAGATATTTTATCTCCATATGGTTCCACATGTTATTGTTTGAAAACATGACCGTATCCTTATATAGTTCTTTTGTAACGAATTTTCAGAATTCATAAGGTATAAAGGTTTTACTAGGTTTGGTTTTCCACCCACAGAGATATGGGAAGTTGTTGTAAACTATATATGTTCTGGGGGATATTCATTGAGAATGTGTTATTGAAAGTGGTGGGTCTTGTTAGAATCATATAAAGCTCATTGATTTCAAATATAACAATAGCTATCGAGACACTATTCATATAAAAACATATGAGGAACTTTATGGTGGTCAATGCAGCTCACCTCTATGTTTTTTAGAGAAAGGTGAGTCATAGTTATTAGGACCATGTCTCATGTGGGAGATATCAGAGTAGGTTTAACTGATTTATAAATGTATTCTTATGGATCAGTTTATATTGAATTCATGTGTTGATAGACATTGATGAGACATGGAGTTTATAGTAGGTGATCGTTTTTTTCCTTATGGTGTCTTATAGGTACTGTCATTATAGGATTCTCAAATTGTGAAATTTGGAAACCTTGTTTATGGGACCATTTTGGTATTGGGAACGAATCATTATTGTAGCTTACTGAATGGATTTTACACATAGGTATAGTCCGATTCCTGATGTTTTTCATTTGTCACATCTTCATTGGTATCACACTAATAAATCTCATGTGATAAATGGGGATAATGTTGGGCTTCAGACCAATGCGACCTTTGAGGATCATATGATATGTAAATTGGATCATAGTGAGAAAGTGAGGTAGGAAAATATTTTGCTAATAGTTTGTGTATTATGGAAACATGGCTGTGTTCTTGAGGAAACATTGGAAATAGTTAAATATATGTGGGCTCAGTGGCCCGATATTTTTAACTATACTCCTAGAGATGCATGGGAATAATGATCGAGGATGAGATTTTAATTGGTGAGGAGATTGTAAGATCTCATCGTTTTTTAGAGATCACTGGAGCTTGTTTATCAGTGTTCCTCTGACATGTTTCAGGTATGTCACGGTTTTATATTATTTTGGATGCTTTTAAGTTGAATATGTGTATTTTTTGGACGGGTTTTGGGTAGTGCATTATTGACACAAATTTTTTCCAAACCAAGAACCCTACAATAGAAAATAGGGAAACCCCATATAAAAATGTATTTTATAGTTGGTGTATGATTTTTTAAACCCTGCACTCTCAAAGTAATAACCATACACCCCCACAGGATAGAGGCATGATTTTGAAAACTATGCACACTTCTTAGAAACTGTTCCCCCATGGTTAATTATTAGAAAAATTTGTATTAAAATATTTTAACCCCGTGAACATCAACCAAAGTCGACCCAACATGACCCTAACTCATTCCTCTCATATTAGAGGATTCCTGATGTATTCATGAGGACATCAAACATAGTTATTGATATATTAATGGCTATATTGATATATCTTCTCTATTAAAGTTATGTGGTTTATTACCAGTTAGTTTTCCCTATATATTATATATAGTTATGGTTAAAAAGGGGGTGTTTTTCTCATTTTTGGTGCTTTTAGATCTTAGTTTAATGTGCATTGATTATTTTGATCTTGGATCTAGATTTTGGATCTAGATCTCATTCATCATCACGATATTGGTTATTCTTCATCAACTGGGGATTTGAATTGGTGAGTTTTTATCAACGGTTTTGAGGTAGGTGGACTAAATTCATTTCCCATTGTACTAATTTCCTATTAAATATATGTATTGTGGAATTTCAAACGGTGTGTCCGGAAATTGAATATTTAATTGAATAAAATAAATGTTTAATTAAAATATGGAATTATGGAATTTAATAATTGAGTTTCCATTGGAATATAAGATGATTTTAACATGGGAAATTAAATTTTGTAATTTTCATTATGAAATTTGGAAAATTGAATTAACTAATCGGTTAATTAATTAATGGACTTTTATGAATATGGAATTGAAGGGAAATTAATATTGTCTTATTGGTTAATTAATTTTATTAGGAATTAATTGTCATTGGGAATTATTATATGGCTGAATTGAACTTAATGGTTTAATGGGTTATATTATTTGAATATTGAAAATTGGTTTAATGGTGAATTTTCTATATTAGTCCGTAGGATTAATAAATTTAACAATGATTTTTTTTATAGTTCATCTGGTATTTCTTTATGTGAAATTTAAAAGGACGGTTAATGTTTCTTAACCTTTATTGATGCAATATATGTGTTATATGTGTGATATATAACTGTGGGACATGTAATGAGCCTCCAAATTACTTTATGTAATATACTATTTTGGGATAGGGACGGAGGCTCCAAATACCCATATGTGATACAATGTGGGGGATAGTTGTGAGGCCCAAAATTCCCACTTGACTTTGATTTTTGGGACAGAGATAAAGGTTCCAAATACCCATGGGGTGTTAGACACAATGTTCAGTGCCCATGATATTGAAATTGGATTATGGTACAAAATCACTTGGATGTGAATGGTATGAAATGAATAATTAAATCCCTTGTGACTTCGCAATTTGGTATGGTTCAGACTCCATCATGGGATAAAGAATGTTTTTAGGGTTCGAGTTTCTGAGGTAACCTTTGGATTTTTGTTGTTAAATATAGAATATTTAAATTTTTAAATTGTATAACTTATTTATTTCAATTTATTATTTTTTCTACTGCATAAATTGTTATATAATGGAAGTTGTTTTAGATGCCACTGGTGGTGGCCTACTTACTTGTACAAACGCCCTACTCAGGTAGCAATATCGGTATTCGAATAGACTTCATGTTATAAAGATAAGGCATGTGTAAAATACTTGTGTTAGATGATTAATTTAGGATAGATCATGGATGAGGGAACTATACATGGTATCAGGACCCACCTAGGAGTTTTTAGTGTCTTTATTTTGGGAATTTCATTTTGATGCAGGACACTTATTACGAAATGACATATCTACTAGTTTTTTTGGATATTGTTTTTTTGTTTTGTTTTGACATGTAATATTGGCCTTTTATAATTTTGTAGTTTTTTTAATATTTCAATTAACTATTTCTTATTTATTTTCACTATTGTTTTACTTAACAAAGATGGTATAGTCTCCCCATGACCGATATAACACCCATACAACTAGTTGACATCCATTGGTGTTTGAGGAGGTGCATATGTGGTCACATAACCGACCAGCTTAGGGAACCAGTTTGTGTCACCTGTTTCATTCTGTTACATCATGTTAATAATAAATTAATGATATTTATGTTTTTATAAAAAACACCAAATAAAAAATTCTTTGAAATAAAATCATTATAATAATTTCATTATAATAAATTAATGAAATTATTAACAAATTTATGGTACTTTCCTTCTATTAATGTGATGATGAAAATAATAACAATGTTATTATTTATAAATAATAATAATATAATTGTTAACATTGATATAAATAATTATGTTATTATTAATTATTGTTAATTAGTAATAATTGTGTTCATATTTTTATTATTCATAATATCAATATTAATAATTATAACAAAAAGTTATAGTAAACATTGATTATTAATTATTAATTTAATATTAATAATTAGGATATTATAAATATTAATAATATAAAGAATAATAATTATTATCATTATCATTAAAAATTAGAAAATGAAAATTATTTTCGATAAATTAATTTTTATTATTATTATTATTATGTTAAATATTATTACTCATACTTAATTTTTCTAATTTATTAATTTTTAGAAATAATTTTTGGTTTAAATTATTTAATATTTCTTAAGTGAATGTCTTAAATTTCATTTACAATATAATTATAGTTTATATTTTATCCATTTAAAGATACCCAATTCTTTTATTATTTAAATTTCATGTTTTCAAACAATATAGTTTTAAATCATCTATATAATATTTTGTTAACTATTTTAATGTAAATAATTTTATTTTTAATTATTTCTTATGTGTTTAGCATTTGTTTTACATTTCATCATGACAGTATATA
Organism: Viscum album; assembly: GCA_963277665.1. Lineage (NCBI taxonomy): Eukaryota > Viridiplantae > Streptophyta > Magnoliopsida > Santalales > Viscaceae > Viscum > Viscum album. Next base: position 982,664,890 of record OY728123.1, read on the forward strand.
CATTTTATTTATTATAGGCTTTCAAAGTCACTCACTTGAAACACAAAAGACTTAATATGTTTCAATTATCTAACATTGGAGGACTATAAAATATAAAATATATGTATTATTTAATTACTACGTAAAACATAGACTAAATATATAATAAATAATAGAAAATAAAAAAACATTTCCTAAATATAATGACCTTAAATTAATTTACATGCTACAACCATTACTGATTAAAAAATGTACGGTTTAAAAACTTATGTGCATAAAATATATTTTAATTAAATCTAAATGAAAAATAATTGTTGATTTTAAAAATTAAAAATAATTAATAATTAAATGAATTCGAAAAACCAATAAAAATATTAATGTACTAAAAAAATATGATGAGATTTTTTTTGAAATGTACAGATGATATGTTTTGAAATAATTTTTTCATGATTGAAATTAATTATCAAATTATTTTTTTTATTATTTTTTAAGTTAATGATTTATTTTACATTTTTATTAATGATGATAAAATTCATTTAGATTGTATTTATAAATTTTAATTTATAGGATAACAAATCTACATTGATGAAAAAAATTAACATTTTATGTAGGTGATTTTGAAGGCAGATAGATTAAAAACATTAAATATGATATAAATGAAATTTTACTCATTGGATATACGTATAAAAATAATTAGAAATTTAAAAACTATTATTAATTTAATAGATAAAAGATAAATTTCAATTCCAATAATGTTATTAATAAAAAAATAACATTTTAGACTCAAAGTTTTATGTGCATTATAAATTGTAAGAATAATATCTAAATGAAATTTAAAACATTCATTATAAAAAGAATAATTAATTCAAAATAAATTAAATTTTAGAATAAAAATCCAAAAAAAGCATATCCAGAAAAATAAAGTTTTTAGAAAAATGTTGCGTGTAATAAATCTTACATGTATAAATCATTTGTTTTAAAACAAAAAAAATTGTGCCATTTAATGGGTTTTAAATTTTTTTATTTTTTTATTTTTTTTATTTTCATTTATGTTTTATAATGTTAGTCAATCAGTCATAGTTTATTTATATTGAATTGATACTTTATATTTTATAGGAATTTAAATTCACCTTCTAGAAACATTATTATATTTCAAGTAGGTTACTTTTAAGGATTATAGATTAAAAATAATTAATAAAATCTAATTGAATATTTTTAGGCTGACGAAACATATAAAATATAATTGAAAATTAAACTTATTTTACAAAATCAACAAATAAAAAAATAACATTACATGAGAGAAAAACTATAGATTAAAAAAACATTTACATTCAAAACAACAAATTCCCATAAAATTTACAATAAAAAAAATCTATATGAATTTAAATTCAGTGATTGTAAAAATATAAATTAATTGAAAATAAAAGGTACTATAAAAAATTATAAATATTATAATTTAATTGAAAAAATGTATTTATCTAAAAAGAAATTACATGAAATAATGTCGTGTTTGGAAAAATAATATTCAGTTTCATTGAAATTATTTTTCATTAATTTTATTTTGATTTTTTTGTATTTAATTTAATTTTATTTCATTGGTCATTGTGTAAAATCTCATTTAGATTAAACTTATAGTTTATAATTTATAGGAATTAAATGTTACGTACATGATATATTATTATATTTCATGTATCGGATTTGGAAGGCATATAAAATAAAAAAATACAATCAAATTTAAATTTTACACACTGATAATCATATAAAAAACGTTTAAAACTACCAAAATTTCATAATTATGATAATTTTTTTTTGTGTGAATCAATCTTTATTGGTTAAAATCACAACTTTTAATCTTTAAAAAATTTATGTGAATAATTAATATTAATTATTATATTAATAATTAAATTATAAATATATAATATTAATTATTTTATTATTATTCAATACATTGAATAAAAATATTAAAAAAAATTCATTTTATTAATATATATTATCAATAATTAAAATAATAATATTGAGTAATGATATACATAATAAAATTTTTAATCTAACAAATAATTTATTTAATAATACAATTTCAAATAAATATAAATTAAATTAGTAGTATGAAAAATATAATTAATAATAATAATAATATTCTTATTGGTTATTAAAATAATTTGACACAATATGAATAATATTTGATACTATGATATACGTAATAACTTTCATTATCATGGTTAATATTCATAAATATAATAAAAATAATCATTGATGTGAGAATAAAATATTTCTTAATAATATTTCATAAAAATTTACTTTAAAATAATCACTAATTATTTTGAAATCTCAAAGTAATAATATTATTAAATAAATTTCATATATTTTGTATTTTAGAATTTTCAACATTTTTAATTTGACCTCCCGGATCACTTTTATGTATTAGATATTATTAATAATTATAATTTTATTAATAACAACAATTATTAATTCATTTAATTGTATTTTTTTAAATCCAATTTAGCTTTTAGTGGGAAACACATATTCAAAAAACCCTATATTCTTCCAAATAACATATAGAATGATATAATATTCCTAAAAACCAAATATTCATCCAAATGACTTATATAATGTTATAAAAGTCACTAATTAACCAATTTAGGTTCTCTTTTCACTTTATTGTATGTTTATTAACCATGTAATATAAAAATACAAGTAGACATTGTAAAAGATAAACTATTTAACTAAGAATTATATTTAAATGATAAGGTTAATATGGTGACCTAAACTTGTCAAAATAATATTTGATGACAATATTTTGACTCATCCCTACCTTACCCTCTGAAATAAATCCTTTTTGAACCATTATAAACCGAAAATGATTTTATAATAAAATATTATTTCAGGATTTTCCTAAAGTGACCCTCTCCTCTCTTATAAAAGGGTACATCTCCTTCTATAGATTTCACACCTATAATGGTATTTGGATAGGAAAAAACCTGATAAAATATCCTCCAAAATATCCTAAATTTATCATAGAGGCCTTAAATTTATCAAAAAGTCAACCTAAGGAGCCCTTTTGATCAAATCAAAAGGAAGCACCCGAAGAAGAGGTAATAATTATATCACATCTTTCGAAGTTCTTTTTTTCTTCCAATTCCTTTTCATTTTTATTTCCATACAAAAATAATAACTCCAGTACCTTATACATACAGTGACGTTATTATAAATATGGTACAATAATAATAATTATTCAATCCATCCTATGAATTACAATGTCACCATACGCGCGTACCTACGGCTTACCGTCTCCACGTCATGGGGTAGTTTGTTCTTCAACACTTAATTATTATGATGGGTATAATAATGATGTATAATTGATTTAATAAAAAATATATCTTGTTAATGATTCTGTATATGTAATATAAAAGCTAATTACATACAACTTAACCATCAATATATTGATATTGTATCTCGTGCGTATGTACGGATTATAGTCTCCACGAACTTGAAGAGATTCAATCCCCATTAAAACCATTCATGATTAATTTTAATTTTATTATTAAAAATATTTTATAAATACTTAATATAATTCTGGATATGAATTAAATAAATCATATCCAAAAAAACATGACTTACGTGGCAAACCATATAATGGAAAATAAATTAGTTGACACCTGAAACAATGATACTACTGAAATATTATTAACAAATAGATATTAAAAGATCATATATGATATCATATTTATGTATGTGGTTCTTTTATAATATAATGACTATTATTTAAATATTACACATGAATTTAATGTACCCTTGACTAAGGGAAAGTTCAAGGTAAGGGGTTTTCATCTCAATTCTTATATCCATGAGATTCATGATGTATTGCCACTATTTATTTATGTGTGGTGTATGTACTCCACATTATTGTATTATTAGTGTATTATAATTTAATTTATGGGTATTTACATCTTCATTTTAGGATCCTTCTTTCATGGGATGTATGTTTTGTATGTTACTAAATCAGTAAGGGAATTTATAATTTTGATTTCCACTCTTTTGGTTTTACATAAACATAATTGATTATTTTACTCCAAGATTATGTGTGAAATATCTATTTATTTGTTTATGTAGTAATTTACACCCCCCTTTGTGTGGATATAATTTTTATACACATAATCACTCCATTTATAAATTATCAAGTCATCAATATGAACATGATAAGAGTAAACTTAACTCAATTTCCATCCATTGAGTTAAACATCCAAGTCATTGGTGTTGTTATTACTAGAATATGTGTGAATATCCTCTGATTGATTTACACTGAATATCCAATCATATTGAGTGTATTTATATTTTTCACAGATAATTATGTCATTAATATATCCATAACCTAAGGATACGATCATTATAAGGTATTTCATCTCAATTTAAATTCCATTGAGAATTCTTTGTTGTTATAAGCCAATTCACTTTTATATGGTGTACATACTATATATTGACATAGTATATCATGAATCCATTTATTCTCATGATATTATAAAGTTTTTATTACCATAATTATTTGTATTAATGTGTCTCTCATTTGGTTATGAACTATAACTAAAATATCATTTAAATGTTTTGAAGATCTTTTCTTCTTAATATTTATCATTAATGTCCATGTTCTAAAAATTTTGTTAATAATTTATTTATATGGACATGAATGTTTGAAAATTAAATTTAAATTTGAAATATTCAAAGTGGTATGGGAATCAATGATTTAAAATATATTTTTTACAACTTCTTGAAAAATAGTGAATCATGTAAATGTTTTCATGAAATGAGGGGATATTTCACTAAAATAGTTTTACTGATTATTTTCATCATTTTTAATAACATTCATTATCTTGGATTGATGATGATTTATAATAATAAAATATTACATATTTCATTGAATTATTTATGTTTGACTGTGGATGTGATATTTTTATACCATTCATGGTTTGTGGTAAAAATATTGAAATTTAATTTTCTAGTTTTAATATGAATGTTTAGATTATGTTTCTACCTTTTCATATGAGGAATGTATTGGACTTAGTAAGTGATGGGTGGAGCCTCCTATAGCCCCTCGATGCATCGGTAGGTCTCATAACACAAACTAGTGTCTTGGCATAGGGCCTTGACAAAATCATTAGTTGTAGTCTTATCACAAGGCATTGACTATGTGGTTATAATGTTCAACATTATGCATTCCATCATTATGAAATTAGTAATAGATATGAAAAGTGACTATTCAACTAGTAGAATATCCATATGAATAATTAAATAGAATTATTTGATATATAGTTTCCATATTATGTATATTTTTATGTTTAAAATGAATGTGTTTTTGTCCTATACATTTCCTTTAATAATTATTCTTATTTATAAATGTTTCTGCTATATTTTTATCCATACATAGCATCTGAGATCACCCATTCCTATGTTTTATTTTTCAAAGGATGCAAAGAAGAATATTATAACTGACTTGTTGGGAAAAGCTAAGGGATATGATTGTGTTCAAATGGGATCCAATATTCTTGTTTTTTTTCATTTCATAATGTAATGTAAAACTTATGTATAAATATAATACTTGTAAGGCTACTAAATTGATCGATATTTCTCGATTTTATCCCTTGTGATCAAGCCAATGTTATGTAATAATGCCCTGATTCTGGGTAAATGGGGTTGGGGTGTTACATACAATTCAAGGTAACTCAATGTCGAGTGCATTACCAAATATAGAATATATAGAGTATATTTAAAATAGTAAATTTATTTTAATTTATTATATTATTATTTTACCATATGTTCATGGTGGCATGTGTCATGCACACTATCAAATAAAAGGTTCATACGTTAAAATTTAGTTTTGTTACTTTCTCTAGACCTTAAATAAATTATGTCCTAGAAATTAATAATTTATATCATAAATATACGGATCTAAAATAAAAAATTTATGAAAGACCCACATTATAAATAATGTTAATATCACACCATCTTAATAAGAATGAATGGAAAGTATAGTAGTGACAAAAATTTTTCACTTAAAAGGATAACATAGGTGGGAAATAGAAACATTGATATAGATTAAAAATTGTAACAATCATGTTCTGATGGAGTGTTCTAGAGAAGATGATTAATAGAATGTGATGAATCATAAATACATCAATTTTTAATGATCTAAGGTACATTTTATTCATCTGGAACAAAGGTAATACGATAACGGTTTTTGGTTTCATGATCATTTTTCCAATAGATAAGGAATTATTTTACTCCCTAATAATATACACTAATATATGTTTCTAAATGTAAAATATTTTCCATTTATTATTCCTTGAATTTTTTCTACTTCATCTCTTGGAACAAGATGCATTGTACAGTGTTGAAATGCTTTTCCCTTGAAAATATCATCCAATCATCAACTAATACCATTTTATTTATTTTTTAATTTTCCAAAAGATTGTGATTCAACACTTTAGAAATAAGGTCACTGAATTTCCATGATGAAATTATCAATATCCATTACTCAACATAAAGAAACTCTAAATTTTCACATTCTAAACATGTGAATGACATAACTATGTATCCTCTTGAAATATTTATAACAAGTCAAAAAACCAAAAATACTTATTGGAAGCTTGAATTCATCATCATTATTTATGTAAGACACGTGTTATTATATATATTTATTTGATAAAAATATTTGGTAAAATACATAAATAATAGCATAGAACACTTTTCAACAAGTCATTAATAAATTCCATGATAGTATTCAATTTTCCACGTTAATCATTTCTACATATTTATCTCATCATTAGGGAAATATTGATAGTTTTCATTACCTAAATCATGTGTTTTATGAAGAGTTTAACTATGAAATGAATAATCGTTATTGGTAACATTCCATATATGATGTCAAATCCTTAATGAAAAATCATTGTATTATAGTCCTTACATATTTCAAAAAACATATGATGATAACATCATAAACAGAATAATTTTACAGCATATTTATTAGTGGGAAATACAAAAGCACATTAATCATTCCACTTAAGTAGTTTTAATATAAAAAAAGTAGTTTTAATACCATATTCTTGAACCTGATCCCTTAGATTCTTATGAGTTATATTATCTTGATTGTTGGGGAATTCATTTGTGTAGATCCCCATCACTATAAAGTTATATCTTTTAATTGAAACATTTTCCTTATTGTTCGGAAGACCTCCACTTTTTTTGTTTCCCTTAAATACATTGGATATCAACAATTCCTTAAATATTTTATGGCCCATAAAACTATCTCTTAATATGATGTAAATTTATGAGAGACTAGTGACCCTAAAATATTTTTCTCAAGACCCACAAAGATGTTTTCAATATTAAACTCGGTGTTATATATATAATGTGTATCATACCTAGAAAACCTTGTAAAAGTTTCTTCATAATCTGAAACAATGTCTTCTTTATTTTTCTTTATGTTATGAAACTTTCTCTTAATCTCAATTTACAGATCAGTCGAGAGGTATTTATTGAATAATACATCCTTAAAGGCTCCCCAATATATGAGTTCTAATTCTTATTCATCCATATTATTCTAGATCAAGAACTATCAATGATTAGCATCAGCTTGGAGAAAATAAACTGTATGTGTAACCATTCCCTTTTCACTGTATTCCAAGGACATAAATATATTCTCCAGATGCATAATCCATTACTTAGGTAAAATTATATTAGTTTTACCACTAAATTATGGGGAATTCTATCATATAAAGTGATCCATCATATGAGATTCTCTCCATATAATAAGTTTTGTTATTCGGGTAAGGTAATTTTTCATTACATGACTATGATTACCTATTATATCTATAACATCCTCAGTTTTAATACTATCCTCATTGAATTTCTAAGATGGGTAACCTACATATATGAAACATGTATTGAAACCATTCTTTATCCTAGAAACCATTTCAAAATAATAGAACATGCTTTATTAACTCCAAAATTATAATCTGTTTGTATCTCTAAATCTTATATACCACATAAAATATTTTGATGGATTGCAAATCCTTAAATCATAAACGTTTGTTACATTGGGTAAATCATTAATTTCTAATCCTTTAAAATGATATTTAAATGAATTATAAACTATCATATGTGTATCCCCCAGGAGTGTCAAACCAGGTGCTTTGTAAGGCCCCTTTTCATGTTCCAGGTTACCATGAGTCAATACCAAAACATCTTTTCAGAGTTAATACTCCAAGGTACATCTATTCCAGAACCACATACACTTATCCAATCAATAAAATGATTTATTTCTAGGATTACCCACATTTTCAATACCTTAAAAAATTCTACTATGTTCTAATATACTTATCCTCAATGTATATATTATGGTAGTTGTCCCTAATCTATGTTCTTTAAATCTAGTTTTCATGGTTATAGCTAAACTACCCTTCATACCAAGCATAATACCCTGACCTTTGAAGCTGAGAGCCAGAGCATTATTTTGTTATATTTTCATGATTACATGGAACCAAATACAGGATGATAAACTAGTTTAGATTTATTGTAAATATATATTGCATACAAGATACCCATAATAAAATTTTAAAACAAAATAAAAAATGTTACATAACAAACTAGATTAAACTGAATTAATGAACTCTTATTCAATGGTTTCTTCTTCAAAACCAGTGAAAAGAAACATGCAAAATAAGGGATAAAATGATCAGTAATGGCAAGTAACTAATATTAAAAAATTAATCTATAGTAATAAATTATCCTAGAAGGAAAAATAAAAAATAACACATTCCATTCACAATACTAGATACGAAAAATTCCACAGTGAATGGTTAGAAATTATTCACATCCCATTTAATCAATGAACATAAATGTAATATATACATAAATATAGAGATGAAAAAAACAATGGAAGAGTAATAAAAAATATAAATTAATGAAAATTTTAATTATTTCATGTCCTTTATTAGGCACATCCTGAAATATACTGTGAAGATCGATCATCTAGACAATTTAAAACTATCGGTAGAAACATGTTTAATTTGGAAAACATAATCATCTCATGACAACATATCGATGAATCGAGGGGACATATAAATTCTGGGATCAACCCATCATTGGGATTCCAAATAATGTCTCATACAAAATAACCAAAATAATCAATATACAATATTACTTATCAAATACCTGTATTGAATAAATGATACATTTCTGTCATTAATTCCCTAGTTAATCACATAACTGTCAAAGTAAAAACAATATGTGAAATGATTAATGGTTTAGGAAAGAATAATATCAATAATAAATAAATATGGATATTAATTAAATATTACAAAAAAATACTACAAAATGAAGCTCTATTTCTATGATTATCATTATGAACATTGTCGAGAAGAATAATATTTAAACATTCCAAAGTGTCCCATACAACATTGAAACATTTAAATAATAATATCCTAAATGTATGATGTTAGAAAAACATATAATATCATTATAATAAATTGATTCATCATATTACATGAGAAAATTAGTATATACACCAAATAAAATTGAATTGGCATATAATAAAAAATAAGTCTCAATGGAATGTAATTTGAGACAAAATTCCATTACCATGACCTTCCTTTTATTGTGTGGTATTGATCCACATGTATAGTAGATTAAAACTTGTACCTAACTTATATAAGAACCATATTAATATTTATAATATTATATATTAATTTATTATAATATTTTATTACCCGTTGGTAATACTGTTTAATTTATTTCAGTAGTTCTGGTGTTAATTTCCTAGTTTTCTCGATTACATTTAAAAATTTTATTTTTGTTATCATTCATTATATCATGGTTTCATCAAATAAAGAATTTAAAACATTTCTTAATTATCATATACAATCTGAATATATGTATTTATATTATACCTTTATATTATGATACTAGATGTGATGTGCATCGTTCATGGAGATTGTGGGTCATACGTACGCATGAACGCTACATTCTTTTCATTATTGTATTAAAAGAATTAAAACTGAATGATACATATGAATATTATAATTATTTTATAATATATATGTTCTATATGTCACATAGGTTTATTATAACCAACCTTTTTATGTTCCACATATTGCTTAAATGATTCATATCGCTTTGAGGGGGAGGTAGTCCACAGTTCCTCAAGGGAAATTATTGCATTAACATAAGATGGAATGAATGAAGGTGTGTTCCGTGTAAAAAATTATAAAATCATAAAAAGTATAAAAATAATATATATCATATATATAGCATATATAAACATAGTTTCCATTATAATTTCCACCTTGTTAGGTGGTAAGAGATAACTGAACAATCATAGTTTCGTGAGGCAGTATTTCGTTGAACACAGAATTTATGATTGTTACCCATTAGATGGAGGTTTTATTAAGTATATATATAACCATTTTCATAACAATATAATAGGATATTAATTATATTTTTGTCATATAAACATATAATATAGATATTTTAGGGTGTGGATTATGGAAAAGAGACTAGAGAGCTTGAGATAAGACGTTAACTCTTAATCGGGTAACATCATTTGATGTGTTTCAAAAAACTTATTTGGAAGGATTTCCTCAAATAGGTAGGATTAAAGGTCGTGAGTAGGGATTTTGGGAAAATATTTGAAGATCTAATTTGGTATTATAGTAGTGACGAATGGAGAGAGGTGGTAGCATATTATAAGGGAAGAAAAGGACTTACTTGGTATTTTTGGAAAGAGGTACGGCGTACCCACATTTTTAATAAAAAATGTCTTTAAACCCTACCAAAATATATAATGGAAACATAATGACATATTAAAGAACATAGATCGGTGTTTTAAAAGTGTCTAGGTTATTTAGGCTGATAATGTAAAGGATTAGTCTTTTATTAAGCATAAATTTACGTTAATAATTGTAATTAATTTTATTTACATTCTCTAATATTTTTTAATAAAAAACAAATTTGGAATTTTCAGAAATTATAAATTTTGATTATTAAAAATATGTAATCCATTTTAAAAATTCAAATCCAAGAATTTAAATAAATTAAATTTAATTTCATCCCATGGACGAGACAACAATGCATATTTTAATGTTAAAAATGTCCAAAAGATTGTTATGTATTTATAGTCAATTTAAAGGTAAAATTTATTTAAATTAAATTAATATTATTAATTGTTATAAAATTATCTATTTAAGCTTTAAAACAAAATTAAAATAAAATTTATCTTTATACATAAATAAAATGAAAATGGGGTTTTGAACTAAAATTCTATATTTTTAACTGTTCAGTAAAAATGATATGTTTCTGAAAAATATCGACAATTCACTTTAACATAATTTTTCTGTTTGTTTTAAAAATTTGAAGTTTATTTATGAATATTCAATAAATTTATGTTTCAAAATTAAGAATTAATGTTGGTTCAACACGAAAAGGTGGTAAAATTGCCTTTAAAAACATTTGTTTTTAATTGTATTGTTTGGTTTGTTCGTATCTAATGTATGTAAAATCTATTGTATAAAAAATATTACTTTTAATATATGACTGATAAATTAAATTAATATTTCCCAATAATTTTTATTAATTAAATATATAATTGTGGAATAGGTTTGTGAAAATAATAATATTTTCTTTTATATTCAACTTGTTTTCGTATTCATTTCTAAATGATTTTTAACGCATGAATTCATTTTAAATTTTTGTAAAAAATAGATTTTCATTAATTAATTACCCCTTTTCATATATTCTAATTTAAATTAGAGTTTATATTATATTATATTTCATAATATATAATTATTCGGTAAAACTAGGTCTCACGTGTAATGTAAGATTTTGAAGAAAGACACTTTTTCATGTAATGAAAGGTAACATAGTGTCCAATTCAATACAAAATATATAATATAGGAAATATATTTAAAATAGTAAATATACATAATAATGTAAAACGTTATTATATTACATTATGCACTTTCTGTTGTGTTTCATGCTTGTTATCCAATATACGGTTCTTACATTAAAATTTTATGGTGTAACATTCATGATCACCTAATATGTGCTACATATGATCATGATAGAATATGGATAAATAATCCTCAACATTACATAATGAATTTAAATATTTATTTTAAATACATTAGAAGGTTCACTAAAACTCACGATTTGTATGTAATTCTTGTTATTTGTATATCATAAACATGTTTCCAAGGTTAACCACCAAGATATCCTATAATAAGACTAATCAATAAGTCACTATATCATAATGGTTATGGTTACTATCTAGTACTCCTTAAATAATTTACCATGAGATGAATCATTACCTTGTAAATTGTGATGGTGTATAATTATGATTATATATATTATTTCAAAATGGTCTACCATCATTCAATACTTGAGTATAATAATATGCATCAGTGCATAACATGAAGCATTCATAACTCAAGATAAATGATAATGGTTAACACATAGGTAATGATAGTGAGCTCTATGTTTTGGAATCCAAAATTAAGGAATTATATATTGTTAAAGATATTTATTTTTAATAACATTATTATTATAAAATTCATGACATAAAATTCATGTATCAACAATTAATGGATTACAATTTCAACTCGTATACTTTTGATGAGTTTATAAACTATTTAACTATTTCATCTACTAATGGAATGAAATAAAAAGGATACAAGTTAAAATATAACTAATATAAATAAATGATTTCAAAATGGAAGGTATTGAAAGAAAATAATATATCTAAATAGTATTTTGAAAAAAAAGTTTGAATTAGTAGGTTACGATAAATGTATTTGATAAATAAATGATCAATAGAAAATAGTATATACAATATATATCATCACATTATTTTATATGGAAATATTCAAGAGTAATTCTCATTATAACTATTTAGATACCAAATTTTATCTTTTTTTACATCAACTTTTATTTTAAGGGATCTATATATTGTCCAAACAAGTTTATCTGATATAAAATTTTTATATACATAATCCCACTAGTTTTGGATATATAAATTCAATATATACATTTATTCATATATAATTATTATTTAAAAAATTATATTATAAGAGTGATTTTTTTTTAAAATTAAACAAGTCATAAAACATATTTAGGAAGAAAATTATGAAAATTAGAATCAACCCATTATTTTTATTTTTTTTTTAAAAAAGAAATAAACAGGTGACCCTATTAAATATCTCGAAATCATAGATAGAAATATTTGAATGGAATTATAATAAAAATATTAAAATTAATTATTAATATTTAATTTCACTGAAATGATAGGAAGGGTGTGTAATGATAGTTATTGTGAATAAAAGTTTTGAAGTAAAATATATTTATTATATTATTATCATAATAATATTTATTTTTACACTCAAACTTGTAGCGATCCCACTAAATTTATATATTAATATAATGCTAAGGGAAATTTCTTTATGATTGTAATTAAACTACTCGATTCAAGGATATTTAATAATGTCATTAAAAATATTGTATTGTAAACCATATTTCACTACTAATTAATTATTTTAATGAAAAAAATAATATTTCATTATTTACCTTATATAAATAACCTAATTTATAATATAAATTGAATTTTATAAAAAAAAACATCTAATAATAATAAATTCATTTTAAATTTTTATTTTAAGTCAATAACAAATTACATATTAATGTAAAATATATTTTAATATTATAAGAAACTTATATATAAATGTAACCATTGATTATTTATATTTAACCTCATAATACCAAAAATATTACATACACATAAGGTTCATTTTATAGTACTTCCGTGAGTTCATTTTATTAACAAAAATAACTTACTGTTGTCCACCGGTTGAACATATCCTTTTGGTAAACATATATAATTCACACTTTTTAGAGTATGATAATTGTTTGATGAAAGGAAAATACAACGAATAATACCTCCATCCCATGACGAAACTATTTCAAATTATATTACATATTTATAATAATTTATTCATTAATTAATCCCATCTATACATATTTCACAATTCTAATTCCTCACATTATAGACCCTTACACAAGTGGACACCTAGGCTGAAGACCATATCAACAATCGTAGAATGAATTTTATAAACACATTTAAATTTAATTGAACGGTAAGATTACCCTTAAAACATAATATATTCAGAACTACTCATTAAAATTATGTGTCAAAATTAATTTTTTCTTATAGAATTATTTTTCATCAATATAATTTACTTTATATTGTCGGAATTATTTTTTCCCATGACAGTACTTCTCAATTACTTGCTACATACAAGGGACTACCCACTAGGATATTTCCTACTATTACTCATCATGATCAGAATTATGTATTTTAAATTTTTCTATATTTATAATAATTTTAATTTTTTATATTGTTTTATTTTGAATTAATAGAAATTTTTTGAATGTGTAGTGAATTTATAAGGAAATAAGTAATTTATCCATTCTGATGTTCTAGGTTTTGATAAATGAAAAAAAATTATTATAAAATAATTTCCAGTCAAGGGAGAAATTATATAAAATATCCCAATTGTTATAAGTTTGTCTAATTCAATTTACCATCGTACTTTTATTATTAAAATAGATAATAAATGTACATCTATAAAAAACTAGCATAGTTAACTCTATCTGTTAATTTATTCGTTTTTGATAATTTTGCTACATAAATATTTTGTGCAATAACATTGGCATGTGTTCTTTATTAATAAAATTATTATTATTTTTAAAACCTTATTTTTTTACCAATTGTTATCAACACATTGAATGAAATTTACAATTAAATTACTTGTTTTATTAATTAATAACACGACTCAAATATATTTCATGCAATGATACAGATTCCTCAATTCATTTAGAAAATAAAAAAACATTGAACAAAATAATTATTTTCCACTGTATTATCATATTATAACATTTTTTTCAATTTTTTATTTTATTAACTATATTATTATATATATTTTTTTATGAAATAATTTAGCACCCTTAAAAAATATTTATTCCAATTAAATATTGACATATAGAAAAATTTATGTTCCAAACTGTATAAATGAATTACTTTCTAAATTATAAAAAACAATTATGTTATCTCAATCATAATTTAAAAATTTATTTATAAAGAAATGAAATTAATTTTGAATAAAAATGTAATAGAAAAACCTGCGTAAACCAATAACAACCAATAAAATGGCATACAATAAGTCCCAAAGTATATTCTTGATTTCCACATGATTGAGATAAGTACCAGGGATAGTAATGTTGGAAGCCTATGGGAAATGCATTCTTCCTGGGACTACGGACCATGTAATACTTAGGCCTAAGTGACTTGTAAGGGTTCTACCTCACCCCTTGCAAGGTGGATTATCAAAAATCAATAAAAAATGATGGCCTTTGGGATATTGGAGGGTATCATAAAATGAGAAGATGAAAATGATTACACTCCCAATAGATATATGATAAGATAAAAAAGTTTATGGAAAAAAATGACCATAATATATCATATGTTTAAAGGAACAAAAACATAATGGTTGTATCCCAAAACTGGATAATAAGGTCTAAATGAACAACTAAAAGTCCATGAAACATGGAACCCTAAAAATCCTTTGTTCTATCTCTATAGGAAAGTATATCACCATTTTCCAAACCAATCAGAAATAAAACATGATCCATCATAGTCATCATCTACATAACACTCATCCATTTATATCTA
The DNA here is from genome assembly GCA_963277665.1 of Viscum album. Taxonomy (NCBI): domain Eukaryota; kingdom Viridiplantae; phylum Streptophyta; class Magnoliopsida; order Santalales; family Viscaceae; genus Viscum; species Viscum album. Next base: position 982,680,635 of record OY728123.1, read on the forward strand.
TCTTATAAAACCTAGCATATAAAAACCCAAAAGAAAAATTTGTTTGTTTCCACAAAATTTCAGAAAAATAACATTGAATAATAAATAAAATTTTACCCAATTGATCCATTATTTATTATTTTAAAAAATATTTCTAAATAAATTTGAATAAATCATTTTCCATGTAAAAAAATCTTCGTTTTTATTTTTGGTAAAACTGACATTCCATTAAAAATAATTCCATATTTGAATGAAAAGATCGATATCAAATATCTAATAAACAATGAAAAAAAGATAAATAAAAATTTAAGTTTCAATATTTATATCATTATAAAGTATTAAAATAATCTTATTTAAATAACGTGTATATAATTTAATCTCAAAGCACCCAAATAGGGTAATCCATGAAGTGATAATGTACAAAACTAGTCCAGTATGATGTTCAAAGGAAAACTAGCCAACATAGGAGACTCCTAATCATTAAGAGCCATTATCCCTCAGAAAGGATACCCATAGCATTCTTGGAATCAAGGGAACCCCACTAGCGATAGTTAAATCCGATAGGTCTCATCAATGATTTGTGTTCTATTGTGCCCCAAGTCCTTAGAATGCAAATTATTTCATTATTAAATTCAAGGTAAACAAATACATGTTTCATAAATCATTTTATCAATAAAAGGAATTATATTTAATTCCCATATTTTTTAAAAAAAACTTTGTGTAGTCAAACCCTACAACTCCAATGATTGGAAAACCATTTCATTTTTAAAATCATCATTGATGAAATTTGACAATAGAAATATGTGTCTCCAAATAGTATCAATAAAAAATACCTTCTTGAATATAAAAACCATATACCAAAAAATATAAAAATTAAAAATTATATTCAAATCCAAATTGAGCCATCATAAGAAAATATGGTATCCTAGGGATAGACCATAGGATAATGACACATACCTAATACATTATGAACACTATGTTTCCGTCTTGACTGATGATGCAAAAAGATGAGATAAAATCCAAGAGAAACTATATCCAATTGAAATTTCATCAATTCGAAATTTTATGGGAAGATCTATAGATCTAGTCTCATATGAAATCAGAATCATGGAGCAGAATATAGAAAAATTGATTATAAAAGATCTAAAACCTGGTTTACACATAAAAAAGATCCAATATTCAAATAGGAATCCTGATTCACAACCAGGTAGAGGAATGGATCCATGATCATCACCTTGTAAAATATAAACCAGGAAAAATAATTTTAGAGTCAAAGGGTCAGATTAGGTAGATTAGTGTTCAAATTAGTCTGAGATAACATTTTCGTCCCAAACAAAACACATTCCTTAAAGCATTATCAGATAAATACTAGATCACACTAGCTGGTCAATAGTTCATCAATAGGATTGTGATGTCCAACTAGTTATATTGTGGGTAAAATTCGAGTGACACCACCTACATGAACTCCACAATTTTACTAGAGGAATCCAATGAGCTGGCTGGTGGTACATATAGACTTCTTGGTGTTCTTCCCATCAACAATGTCTACCCAGGGCCCCTCAATATCTAGTGTGGGGCCTCTTATTTAAACCAATTAGGCATGAACCTTATACAAACTTGAAGAAGTCCAGAAACTAAAAAACAAAAAAAAATACCCATAATTGATATCATGGATTTGGGTGTGACAATAAAACATTATTCTTATGTAAAATATAACTATTAAAACAAGGTCTCCAAAATAATTATCTCTAATTTCCATAGTTATTAATCAACCCAAAACAAATTTTCAATAATTAAATATTATTTTCTATTATATATATTTAAATTTAGATCATATTTATTTTATTATAATTTATTTTTTTTGTGGATATAAATGACATTAAAAATCATTCATTAACATAATTCAACAATTTTTTATACAATATCTGTTTGATTACTTATTTTTTATATGAAATTATGATTAATTTTTTATTTACCATTCTTTAGATTATAGATCCAATATCATTTCCCTCTTTTAATATTTAAATTAGCTATCCAATTTTATTACCATGATATAGAATATCATGATTATTAAGAAAACCACCATATACACTATAAAACAAAAATTATGTCTATATATAATCAATATGTTATTTAATGAAATTATAATTCCCCTAAAAAATTATTTAAACCCCATTATATATATTATATAAAATGCATAGATTGGTTTTGTTAATCCCAAAACAAGTAAATATAGGCCAATCTAAAGTGGAACCATAGAACATGCCATAATGAACAGATTCTCTATCACATATATTTATTCATGAATTTTATTAGAAACAAATTAATCATGAATTATTATCGAAATATATATAAAATTGTAGCATATAATATTTTTGAAAGTTTATTTAGTTCTGGATAAAATAAAAATAAACTATTTTTATATTAGGTTAATAAATTCATGAAATAAATGAATACTAAGAAAATGTTCGGTAATCATATACCTGAATACAAGCACAATCAGAATGTTTCAATAAATGATTCCTAAAAGGAAAGGACCTGAAATCATTAACATTTGGGTAATCTATATTAGCAGTTGTAATAGGAAGGATAATAATATAATTTTATATGTATAAAATATAATCATATGATATTCTATTATAGACATTTTCATATCTGATACCAATTTCATGAAATTATAATTTATAATTCATTCATGTTATTTTTCATTTTTATATAAGATATGGAACAAAAAATGAATGATATAAGTCTACAGTAAATCTATATCACTATATGTGATATGGTTATACATCTATATGAAATAATTTTACTATTGGGGATGTTATAAATATATCTCTTTGAGAAATATACTTTTATAGAATATATCTCATTGGGAATTGGGGAGATATCATTAAGAGTAATATGTGAATATCGATTTGACTACTACAGCATGTTACTGGAAGTTATATGTATAAAATATGAGATATTACACATTATCATTTCATCTATTACACATAACTTATTGAATGTTAAATTTAACATTACTAGAGTACATTTAAGGGATTTGAAATGTGTTAAAGTAGGTGATTGTTATATAAACAATCATAGTAATTTAATATATAAAAATAAAATATGCGCTATAAGTGTTGTAATGTATGAAATATTTATGAATCATTCATAAAATTACTACATCCTTAATTTTTATAAGGGTTCTTATAAATAGTTATTGGGATAAAGAATAAGTGTAAATGATTTTAGTAAGATTCCTATGTGATTATTAGTTTATTTTTTTCTCATAAATCCCACGATATCATCACTCTTTATCCCTTATCCTAATATATAACTTATCCTGCATTTAGGTGGGATTATTATAAAGAGTTTGAAGATTCATTCAATTGGTCGATAACTATATAGATAAGACTCCATTGTTTAATATTTTGGGGTATTCAATAATTACTAGTTTAAGAATAAACAATAATGGTGTAAAATGTTTGATAATCATTTTAAATTACATTTATTTTAAGCATATAATGAAATTATCATGTTTTGAATGGGGTAATACATTAAGAAAATGTGATTTCCATCATAATTCTATATCAATATCAAATAAAACTCTATTTGGTATTTAATAACATTATATATAAATTTTTGAAATATTAATTTTTTTAAGAATAATGATATCATGGGAAAAGATATGTTGGTATCATTATCCATGATATGTGATTCTTATCCCATGAATAATATCAGTACTCAATTATGACATGAAATTTAAAGACATGGAATATTATTTCCTATGTTATTTCTATACTAGATACTCTTGAGAATGATGATGAAGTTATTAAATATGATATGATACTCAGTGTTACAATTAATGTTTTAGGTTTTCTACATTACAGGTGGGGATATACAATGATATTTATATATTTAATTAATACAAGTCCATCAATATGGAGATATCATTATCTTTAATATAAATGTTTCTATTTATAAAAACTATGATATTGGCGGATCACTGTATTAGTATGATTATCACACAATATCACTATTTCTGGTATATACCATGATAATGTCAATTATATACGATATCCTAGAGTTTACTTCATATGGGTGGTTCTTCTCACATTTTTGACATATAATAATCTTAAACCCCATTACTATATGGTCTCCGCCCCCATCTATCAGTGAACTCTATCATTTTATTATTTGGTGTATTTGATAGTTGGTGAAGGTTCATGTTTTGAATCATATATTATGATAATTGAATGGGTATGATAACTATATCCTATAATATAGTCTTAATCCTAATTAATATCTCCACCACACATTGTTTGTAAGATTTAATGTTAACGCAGTTCACTATGGTTCCCACCATTGACTAAAATTTAAATGTGAATTGTAATCATGAAACTTCTCCAATCAGAGTTAGGAACTATTACCAAAATTATATCTAAATAATTATATGTTCTTCTCAATATATTGATCGTTAGGTTCAAACATTGTTATTAATTTTCAATAAATAATTTATATGAAGTTAATATATATAGACTTATACTCAAACACATCTATTTGGTAATGTTTCTTAATCTATGTTTTTCTATGATTTGTTCACAATGATTCTATTGAAATTCCTTTGATACCACCTATAATTCCCTAACATTAGTATCATACAGTTGGTAGTTAATTTGTTACATTGGGATAATATATAGGGAATAAAATCCTGAAAAGCGTAATAGTTTATTAATCTTATTAAAATAAATACATACTGAAAATTCGCATTACATTTTAAAAAATAAAATATAAAAAGAATTTTATTGGAGAACTACATTATCCCTCTTTGTGTATCTCTATATTTCAATCCCAAAACAATTTCTTGAATCCTAGGAAAAAATAAAACATAAGATATGGGTGAGCTTAGACACTTAGTTAGGTTATGCATGCAATAGAATCTATGAGTGAATAAGGAATTAACAATATGTAAAGTTAAATAATAGAAACACATTCCTTTTAATCAATAACAGGATAATAACATGGAAGAAATAAAATTAGATAAAATAATTACAGATAATAACCACATGAGAATGAATCTAAATCATGGATATAATAATAATCAAAAAATCAAATTAAATATCAATAAATAATCTCATTTTTATATAATCCATAATTTGAGACATCATAAACGAACTATCAAGGCTTCAACCAAGACACTATGCATAAATGGGTAAGTCCTCATCCAATACCCAAACATAGTTTATCACATAAGAGCTACCAAATCATTGAGGGGATATAGTAGACCCATCCCATATTGTACCAATTCATCTTTATTTCTCATATGTAAATATTTAAAAATAAACAACATAATTATCTATATTAAAAAATGAACAAATTTAATGTGAATACACTCCCCGATAAATAAACATGAACATAAAACATATAGAGTAATATTTTTAATGTTATCAAAATAGAACATCTACATTCATACTAATCATAAACCATACAAGGAATGAATTAGTATTCTATCAATACTAAATATCCCGAATTGATCATAACAACATTATACTGTAGATTCCATTAATGAATAAAAATATCATCAAAACATTTTTGAAGAAAATAACCTTTTAAATTTAAAAATAAATTTCCAAAAATAAGTTTAACAAAAAAAATTTGAAAGTAATTTTCTAGGAATATACCCTTTTAAAACCTGAAAAATAAGATTTTAGACATTGTGTGGTCATGATGTTGGGAAATTTCATAAATATCATATACATTAAAGAAAATTTTCCACTCAAATTATTTCTAACATCATAAATGGAATTTTTTAAAAACAAAACATAAGATTGTTTTCATAATATTTTGTAAAAATAGGTAAAATGATCTATAATAAATCATTATGGAATGGTTAATTTGTATTCCAAACCATTATAGTGGAAATGATTTTGGAAGAAGACATATTTCATATTTAAAAGATAAATAAATTCAGATCTTATTACATACAATTTTTCAATCATTTTATGTAACAAATAGTGAAAAGTTACATTCACGTGAATAGATAATTAGGATGAGTGAAGAATATTTTATATTTTATTAAACATATAAATATTAAATAATTACCTAAATGGATACTTAGACAAAAACAATCCTTAATATTAATGAGACTATGAAATAATCTCTTACCACTTTGTTAACTTCTAAATTACAAGCCATACATAGATAATAGCAATAAAATGGATCATTTATTACCTTGAAGATAATGAGGTCCATGATATTATATATCAAAGGGGTAGTATACTTACCCTTTTATGTTATTAAATAACATTATTTTTTATTTAAAGTTATCCAAATTTGGGTGGAATTAATTTCAATGAATTTTCTTAATAATTAATATTTTAAAGAAAAGTCACTGTTGTCAAAAAAAATCATAAAATAATTTAATTTTTTTGTTTTTATGTATTATAATATTTTACCATTTTTGTTTAACACGCTACATTATTTTCCCTATACTATGGTGAATCTTTTTTATACCATGATAAATTTTTATTCCTAAAATTTTAAATATGCTTATTTCTAAATTTGGAACTCCAAATTTCAAATATGGAGTCAATTTTTACAAATTAAAAACATAGAATTTGAGGATTTAAAATTAAAATTAAACCATCAAAACACGATGAAATTTTTTTTTCTGAAAAATTTATTTCTAATCTGAATAATGTACTTATACCAAAATTAGTTATTAATATTGATTTAATGTAATTAATATTATCAAGGGTGTGATGGGGTCTCTTAATTATTAGTAGAATGGATCATACACATTCACTACAAAGTTTTTATAGTAGGTAAAAAATATTTGATATTTTCTATTTTTTGTATCATTCAGGAATCTCCCCATGGGATTGTGTTTTCTTAGGAAAATAATGAAATAGAACTTCCCCCTCTATGCTGGGTTGGTAGGGCCCAAGAATTAGGGTCCATAATACCATTTGATATTATGGAATTTGAAGGATTAATCCATGATGAAATTGATGTGGGGCCCATGGGGACATTAATTTCATGAAACTATGTTTGGTGGGATGGGAAAATAAATGGAGGTCCCTAATTGATTTTTTTCACAACATTAGTGTTATGAAAATGCATATGTTTGTCTAATCTATGGCCTCTATCATAGGGGGGTTTCATTGATGGAATAGGTAGAGTGTCATATAGGTGTGGGGTTTCTTGAAATGAGGATATATTCGACGGGTTTATTTCATACATGAACTATTTTATCCCTTAATAAATATTTCCTGAACTCATATCAAGTATAATTGAATATTTTGAATGATACATATGAGGTATTTGATAGATGATTGTCACCTATATGAGTCATTTGGAATATTTAGTTGAATGCATCAATTAAAGTGATAGTTATGTGAGATTATTGAATGAATATTCCACTTCTAGAGGTACAAACCTAAAAATTAGTTGTGGTGCTCTACATTTAAGAATTTTAGCTCATGAAAGACATTGTATCATGTAGCTCCTCTAGGATCACAAAACAATGTTGGAACCAATAAGTATGAGGGAAATGAAAATATATAACATTGGATCATGTAACATGTGTCACACTAGATTCCAAAATTTTACTTTTTGGGGTTTGGTACAAGAATTCAAGGGACATTAGAATTTTAATTCACATTTCCCACAAAACAATGATATTATTTAATTTCAATGATTTGTGTAAAAAAATCATAAGAGTAATGAAATTACATTCTCTTAATTCAATATGATTTCAAAAGTACATTTCCTCCTATATCGTTCATTGGTGAACTTCTCAATTCCTAATACATACATTTTCACTTAAAAAATTTACCCCGAACCAAAATAGTATCTATTCTAGAAGTAGATTATCAAATTGTATTTAAAATACCAATCTCTTAATATTATCCTTCAATCTCAAGATTATTTTCCCAGGTTCATTGAAATTAAATTCACATTTCACACAAAATGGGGTTGAACCATGCCTATAAATAGGTTAAAGGGCCCAATATGACCTCGGATATTTTCATTAAGTAATGGATACCAATATTTTCATGAATATAAAATATTTTGTGTGCTCTTCCTTGGAATTAACAGAATTATGAGTTATATTAATGAAAAATGATCCATTTATTTTTAATGAACCAAACTCTATCACTCTGTAAATTGAACATTGTCTTAACTATATTAGACAATAAAAAAACAACCCAATATTTTCTGAAGAAGATGAGATTTTCATAAATTAAACTTAAACCATTCATTGAACTAAAGAAAATGTATGAATAGAACATCTTTTCTATCAACACAATCTATTTCTTGAGTGTCTGAGAATGTGTTCAATGGATTATAATAGTTTCCACATGTATTACAGGGAGGTTAGGATCAAACTATGGGATCATTACCACAACGGTGTGATCCCTACCATGGGTTTTGTGTATTATAAGTTCATCCTAACACCCATTTCCCATTGTTAGGTGTATTACAAACTGATGTCGGTGAGGTTGTTGATGGATTTATTATTGGGGATTTTTTAACATCACCCAATATTTCATCCATATTCATTGTTCATTAAGTGGAATGATATCTTCTTCATAAGGCCCTAAAAGAATGTTCTATAGTGTCTGAATAATATTCATTGAGTATAGTATCTTAGATCAGTAGGTTTTTACTAACCTACCCCTAATCCAGGCCAATACGAGGAGTGATCATACACAATGAAGGATGTATGGATACCCTAAATTTGGTTTAAAAAATTCCTATAATAATTCCCCATAGGTTTTCTACTTACCTCTAGGGAAGTAAACATGGGGGTATGAGCACGCTGGTCATGGTATCAGTGTTAAATGCTACAAACTGGATCAACATAGGTGTACCTATACTGATGTGGATGTATTAAAAATTGGGGAAGTCTTGTGGGAGGAAATAACTATGTTCATTTTTCCCTCATACCATTTCTACAGAGATGGTTCACAACACACCACATGGGGTATGAATTCTAAAAATAATAATTTAGTAGAAACTGAATTTAGACCACCAATACTCAATATCATTGAGGAAAAATTGAAAACAATTGATGAAGGAAAGGTAGCACCATATATTATAAAATCTAGAAGAATTTTATTTCTCTATTTTTCTACTCAAACCTATGAAATGAATGTGGAATTTTGGGGAAACACCGAGCATTGTTTTTTTTAAATCATTCTACGGCATGTTTTCGGGAGATTAGATGGATGAAAACAACTACTATGAACCATACACCCCATCCTGGTTTTCCCACCATTTTTGAAATAATCGATTCCTTATACCCAAATTATATATTAGGGTCCACTCTAAGTGGAAACTAATAATTCTATATGAAATCTAGGGTGTCTATAACCAATACTGATTAAGGGATAAGGTTCTTCTTCCACCATCCAATATTTTATATTATATAATTTAAAATTATTCTAATATTTGTGTGGTTTTCTACCCTAAGCAAGTGATATTATGTTTCATGGGATGAATTTATCAATCATAGGATGTCAATGGGTTGTAGAACAAAAGGATTTAAACATTATGTGGAACACTAGAAGCATGTAGAAGAGTGTGAAGAAAGGAAAAAACAAATGCTGGGGGATTCTCAAGGCCAATATATGATCACCTAGGTGAGGATTTTGATTCATATATGCATGGAGGTGATTAGATCCCTAGGTAGAGGTTGTGGGAGAAAGTGAATATATCCAAGGGTTCCATAGCTAGATCAGTTTAGGCTTTAGGGATGTTTTCTCACTACATCATAGATTTGTATGATGATGCAATGTCCCCTTTATATGGGAGGTGATTGGCTGGGTGAATTTTTCATTCAAAATGAACGAACACTACCAGAAGAGAAATAGAAAGAGGTTAGATAGACCAATCCTTAGCCTCACCCAATTAAAAATCACATTTTAATTGAAGGATATGTTCATATATCTCTCTAATCATGAGATTATGTAACAATGGAATTTTGTTGTAAAAAACTACACTGAAAATGTGTATGATATTATTGGATAGAGGACCAGTGAGGAATAGAATATAGAGATGATCCATACATGGAGGTAACCACACATGATATAGATCCAATGAGTGTAGTAGTGAGGCTTCTAGATGTATTACTATTGAGCATTGAAGTTCCCAAGAGAGTGGGAAAATAATACCCATTAATGGATTGATTAAAATCAACATTGATGAGTTAAAATGTTAATTTTTCAGTATAATTACATATCCATTATTTGGGCATTACTAAATCCCGATTTGTATATATAGGAACTTCCAATAAAGGACAAATTGGTATATATAGTTGCTGAGGAGGACTCCTCCCAAGATAATAAGGAAGATTCCTCTGAATCATCCATATAGAAATTAGTGCGGGGAAGAAAAATCAATCATGGGAAAAAACATAATGATCCCTCTAAAATATTAGTAATTTATAGGTGGCCACACCATATCATATTGGAGTTGACTCCATCCACTAGTGAGATGCACTGTGTGGGGTGGATTCTCTATTAAATCCCCTTGTGTCCTAGCAGAAAATCACTATATATTTTCATTTTATTTTATTTTTTCTATGAATATATTTTTTGGAATATATTATGACATGTTTTTTCCTTATGAAAAATGTATGTTCACTAATCCTACAAAGATCTCTTGATAGTCTTTGGGGTTCGGATGAAATAGAATTCCCCCATTTGGTATAACTATTATTCAGTAATTTTAGATTGTGTGGATCAGATGGGGTAGTTTCCACTTAGGGTACCATGTTTAAATGGATAAATAATTATCTCATCACAAAATTAACATAATCTATGTACTCATTTACATGAATTTTCTTTTGCCTTTGCAATGATGCATGTCGAATTTACTCTCACTTCTCTATAATAGCTTATGATGATTCATACCCTATAGTGGAGAATATACTGGTCATGAAAAAAAATTTATCTTGCAACACCTATCGTGGTGGCTAGTGTGACAGTACTATTACATGAAAAACCAATCCCTAGTGATTGTGGAACTGATATTTCCCTAGTGTAGGAGATAATATTTGACGTGTCAATGGATCGAGGGGAGGTCAGTCTGATCTTGGAGGAGAAGATTATCATTCTAAGGAAAGTATCTAAGTAGTTGGTAGTGGATTCACTTATAGAGATATGAATTTAAGAGTTTGTGGTTTCTAGCGAGGTGTATGATTACTTGAGTCCCACAAACATAGGGCTTATCCCATTATAAATGATACTGGAGGAGGACCATACTTTGAGGGTGTTGATGGGGTCCCCCAAATATGATCCCTCTCTAGAATAACATGATGGCCATGATACCAAAATTGAAGAAGTAAATAGGTGAGATGGAAAAGGTAATGTTGGAGAAACTATTAATTCATCATAGATACTCATTGGGATGATTTGGTGGGACAAATGAGATCCTTTAAACATTTTTAATTGAATGTGAAGACTAATAGTATAGATTATTTCAGCCTCTACATATTGTCTAAATGCTTCTTGTCTGAATTTGTGCACATCAAGGGGTGAGGTTTCTATAATTTCTACCATGAGGAAACCTATTATGTCCGTAAATATCTCCACATTTTATAATAGAAGACTTATTTATTTGAGTAATTTTCACAACATAATGAGTTCATTATCGATACTATGGAGGAAACCATCACTAACTAGAGAGAATAGTAGGCAGCGACCAAGGCTAAAGCAAATGAGGTATCATCTATGATAGTGATATATAGAGCCTACTAATTATGGGAGATGATCTAGGTGTAAGAGTGATGAACCTTTGTGGTGTAAGAGATTGATGAACTAGCTAGGGGGTTGTATGTCTATTAGTCATCCTAATATAACCTAGATGATGTAGGACACTATGTTTCTCAAGACTTTCTATATAAGAGTTCTCTTTTCTAATATAAGAGAGGCAAAAATATGTGGGCGAGGGAAGTAATTTATTAAATTCAATAATGATATCAATTTTTTAGATTCACTATGTCTCATAAACTCAATTACATTAACTGAATAACAAACAATAAATCATTAGACCTTATGATTCAATCATAGTGTGATTAATAATTAAAAAATCAGTACATTCTACTATATGATATATTTTAATATAGTTGGATGGGATGAAATTTGAATATTAATTTAATTAGAGTTATATACTCATAATAATATCGTAATTGATATACTGTTATATCATGAGTTTTATTACACCAATAGTTCCCATGATGTAGAAGGGAACACCACTATGGTTACGTGAATTCAACATTAGTAAATGAAATATAGTTAGAGTTAAATTATAACATCAAGAATATTAACCAATCAGTGAGAAAGGTAGAGAGGTTAAAGATGTATTTTTACGACATTTGGGGCCTAAGACCCACTACCATACCCTCGAGGTTCTTTCACCTATGGAATGTGCATCATAATTATCTTACACCTATCTGGTGATGTACATCACTATATGGTAGTCCAATTGGATATTAGATATGGATAATGATTCAAACAAATTGATGAAAATAGTGTTTATGTGGGAAAATAATGACCATTAAGAGTTTCTGTACTCTTGAATATGAACCATCATTAATTTATCACAATGATGAGTAATACCAAATATATATATATGGAAAGTAGCACAGTACAAAAAATATGTATGCCTCTAAAGTTAGAGAAAAGACTTGGGAATCAATCCATGAACCAAAATATATTTCTTGGGGGTAAAATTACTTTTAGATGATGGGTAAAATGGTTTATGTTTTCACAACAAGGACCATGTATTATTCCTTTTAATGTTATGTAGATAGGAACATATGAGTTGAGAAAATTCTAATGGCTAATGGAAAAAACCTGATATTAATGGAAGGAGCTGGGGGTCAAATTCACATGGATATTGTTTCACTAGTACATGGTATAATTCATGAATATTCCTTGTATAAGGAATTTGAGAATCATTATATATCACGTAGAAATTGGAATCAATCCACATGTAGTTCAAAATTGGTCGTGGTAGATGACCACCCATGAAGGTTGTGAATGATTGGACACCAATATGATGCAGGTGAGTCTTTTGAATTAGAACTAATAAACTAAATATTTTTATGTCCTTAAATAGGGATATAATATATAGTTTCATTTCATGTTGTTAGGATGTTGAAAAAATAGTTTAACATTATATTATTAGGATGGGAGGGTGAATCTCAATCATGTTAGTGAGTTAAAAAATTCCAAAACTACAAAACTCATGTGATTCATGATTGGTGTAATAAACGTCAGAAAATATGACAATGATAATGTCACGCTAGAGTACTAGTAAAGTACAAGTGGATATTTTAGATGTTATACAACAACCACTTCATGACCCATGATATTGGGGAGACTAGTCATGTAAGATTCCATGGATATGGTACACCATTCTAACTTACCACAAGGAATGAGAGAGTAAAACCAAGGGTATTAAGAAAAAATTTTACTAGGATAAAGTGGGATATGCAGAATTGTATCATAAAATTAATAATTTAAAATTTTCATGAAAAAAATGATGTGGATGATCCTTGAAAAAATTAAAACATGGATTCCACTACCACATCATCAGGGATACGGAAATCAAATTATGGACTGACCATTGGCCATTTTCAGTATATGAAAACTACATTTTTTCAGTTAGGTATCCTATAGGGAATGTTCTCCATATGGGTGTTATGACTATCTTACATTTTTCTTTCCCGATTGGTATAAAATCCCATTTTTTATAGTATCATTTTATTGGTAATTTTTAACATTTCAGTTTTGCAGTCGGGCTGACATAAATTTTATCCATTGGAATGGAATATCAAAAATTTAATAGATCCATGAACTTGATTTTATTTGGGGTTGTAGTTTTAGGGGATATCATGGAAATTCAAGTAAACACTAGGGGAAGGATGGATAGATAATATACTTATAACATATACATTGTGTTTTAGACATCATGTGAGTCATTAACATGGAATTTAGTGGTTTCTTGGGGGAATAGCCCAATTAATTCATGACATTCAAGCTTGGGATGTTCCTTAAGTAATACATAGTGTGTATCAATTAAATCATAATGAAACTGTTACTTGGAGTATACCAGTTACACATCCTTTATTAAGTGGTCATCCTTTTCAATAAAGAGGAACTAAGGGCTTAACACCTTATTTATTCACACATAGAGGTAGAGGGAACCCAAGGGGTCTCCCAATACCTCCCTTCACCTCTCCTAGTTTTGAAGGGTTATTCTCTATCTGATCTCAGATACGAACTTTTTCTATCTCATTTGAAGGGTATCATTAGGTACATGATACATCATACTTATCTTCACTTTTTATATAACAATATTGAATGCTAAATCCAAGAGATCATTTTTCTTATTTCAAGGGTGTTTCTCTAAAAATATCTTTTCCCTTGTTTCAACAAGAGTTTGAGGACAATACTCAATGGGAGAGTTCCTTCAAGTCTAATGATGGTGGTTCCAATAATTCTTCATAAATTTATAAGTGTTTTGGGGTGGGTACCAAAATACACACATGTTGGATGATTGAGAGAGACCCTAAATAAATTGATGCTTGTATTGTAATTTTTTATTTGAGTACATGGGATGTTATGGGCCATTATCATGGTTTTTTATATAAAATATTTTCTGGGTAGTGTGGATTATGACTAAATGTGATGGTTAGGATTCTTTATTATATTAAATTAATTAAATTTTTATGAATTAAAAGTTTCCATGGGAATGTCAGGGGCATGTCGTAGGTTTTTTAGGTAATGATCATTGTCGGGTCTAAGGAAACATGGTTCGTTAGTTTGGGATTTTCCCAAGGTACATGGGTTGATGTGATCACCTGGCTGGTGTGACGTGGTTCTTTGGGATTGAGGCAATGATGTCATCATTACTAGGGAATGGACCATTGGACATGATATGTTGTTAACCATCATGAGATAGCGACATGACTATAGGGGAACATGGTGCCAAATGATAAGGCTTATGGATTTTTGATGATTTTCGCTCACTGTTGTTGGCCGATTTCTATAGGAGTTATGTTAACATATATAGAAAACATTTGAGGTGGTTTGACCATTCACTAGGAAGAAATGAATTCATAGATATTTCATCTTATGGGATCGTGGTGACCATCAGTTATGTTGGAGGTGCTCACCGTACAACTCCAAAGTGGATGGTGGTAGATCATCATGGGATGGTGTTGAGAACAATGGTTGGGGTTTGTGTCTCACCATTACACATGAGGAAAATAGATTTTTATTATTTGAGGATGGTTATCAATGTGCCTTTGGACCTCGGTTTGTCTATAATATGGTGATTTATTTATTGGTTGATGGATATTATCGTTCCACAGGACATCAAGTTGTTGAGATGAAGTGGAATTTCTATGTATATTTCTGAGGGACCTTGGACATATCGATTTGATGTTCTTGTAGGATTCTAGATACATGATTGATGACATGTGAGGTGTTGGTATTCCTGAGGTATCAATGATATGTATATGGGACATTACCTGGGTCTCTCTAAATATGTTATTATTTAGTGGATGAGTTGGAACGAAAATGTGGTTCCTTTCCACTACGAATATATATTTTCATATTAATACTATATTAAAAATTTATATTTAGGGGTAATGTGTTAATATATATAACAATGTTGGGAGAAGTAAGTATGTGCTTCATTGTGGTTGTTTAGAACAAGGTTGTTCATTGAATGATATTACATATGTGTGTTTTCTTTTTAGTTATAATTTGTATACACTGTATAATAATGTATGTATCACATGTACATATTCATGGTGTCCTACCTAGTTCAATATCAAACCCTAAAAGTCCATTTAGAATGTTTGTAGGAATTATGTATTTCAGATCATGTAAGGGATCTTGCTTGGGGGATTTACCCTAGTGATTATAGTTGTAATGGGTTTTCATGGGATGGATGATAGTAGACCTGGTAGTTCTTCTGCATCAAGATAGGAATTAATTATATAGTATCTATATATTTTCTTATATAGTTATCTATAGTAGAACATATTTTTATATAATTTTTTATGACATGTTTGACAGGTTTTATCATCTAAAAATGGATTTATGCCTTTGGGATTATTAATTACTAATGTTGTTTGATATATGTTTCTGCTGTGTTGATTATCTTTATTTAGAAAATTCACTGTCCTTATTTATCTATTTTATAAATATTTGGTCCATTAATATTAACATCACCTAAGGTTATTATCTCCCCATAATAACTTAATCAGGACCATGTTTCTAGTTATAAGCCTTTTTCATATGGGGAGGTGTGCCTAAGGCCAAGTAGCCAATCGTTTCAGAGACCTGTTGAGTGAAAAAACATGATAGTATGATTTAATGTTAGAAGAGGAGGTTCTTTACCTTTTTGGTCTTTATATTTTGGTAATGGAGGATCAGATCTAAGGATGTAGTCGAAACTGGGAAAAGAGATACTTTTTGTGTGCATGTTACCCTATGCATGGGGAAAGGACCACGTTTCCATTGGTGGAAAATAAAATTTATGTTTTTCAATTTTATTGTTAAGTTATTTCCACCTAGAGTAGTGAAATTTTGGGTTATGTTATTATATTATGTGGTTGGAACCTTGTAATGGTATTAAAATAGTAGACTATAATGATTCATGGTAGGCACAAAAGGTGCCATGATATATTTATGTGCCTCTAAATAATTTTGTAAAACCTAGAATATAATTATAGGGGTTGGGTCTTTAATATGTTAAAAAATAAATTAAATAGAGTCTTCATGTATAGACTATTGGTGTAATTCAACTCTGGTAGATGAGGTATTTGGTTATCAGTGAGACTAATAATTGATATATGGTCCTAAATATATTATAAGTAAGAAGGTATGATAACATGGTTGAGTTGATTAAAGTATCAAAAAAAAAAGAAACTAAATTGTGTTTTATTGCTTAGTCTTTTTGGTGTAGTTTTACACTTTGGCCAAATATTTATGATATCATATATATGTGAGGTATGATTTTCAATTCTGTTATGAGTAGGAAAGAATACATGAGGATGGATTATATGTGATTTCATTCACAGTTTAGGGTCAGTTGTAGGCCATTAAGCTAGATGATAGGTGATACATTACTCTATTATCGGTAGGAATGGGGCTATAAGGCCGTATGTCCAAGGAAATGTGTGTAGTAGGGGAATGTAAAGGTGAAGAGATACACTGCCTATTATAGAATTCCCTATATATGATATATATATATATATGGATTTTATGGTTGTTTTATCATGGTATTTGGTATTTAGTATGATTCCACCTAGACGAATTCTGGTGGAGAGCTAGGAGGGAAGGGATTTTGTGGCCCATGAGCATTCACTAAATGAGGACAATGATGGTTTGGATGGTATGAGCTGCAATAAAAGGCTCTGGTGAAGCCCAGGAAGCCATAATACATTTTTGATTTTGGGCCATGGTCTAATTAGAAGCCTATGTAGAGCTTGGTTCAAGTCATATAGAGCATTGGTAGGAAACTCATGGACTGAGGTCATCAATTAGGTATTTGAATAGAGGGTTACAACCTCATTACCCTCCATTATTTCAGAGTGAGGGTGGAATATAGACAAAAGATAACTGTATAGAGATAGTGCAGACCATCATTGAAATGCATTAGACACCCCCAGGTCATAGGGTAATTCTTGCAATGTATATGCTTAGTGGACTGAAAAAGTATTGATCGGACATACAGGTCTAGGAAAGTAGTCATTAGGGTATCTCTAGGTTGTATTTCAAGGCTATGTTTTTAGATTAATTCTTCCTTGGGATGTTTATAGTTTATAGAGTCCATGATTTCATGAACTTCTAGTAGGGAGACACAACTAATATGGATTATGTGGAAATCCTAACAGATCATTTCTTTTTAGTTCCTTCAATGTTAACAAATGACATATCTCTTGTAAAAAGATTTTAGCAAGGATTTCTTAACACCATTATAGTTCATGTAAACATATTCATTCTATAGTTATTATATGAGGATTTAAATTAGGTACTGCTTACAGAGGTAAACATGAAAGATCAGTCGTATTCAAGTTAAGTGATAACATCAGGTGAGCATTGTAGTGGATCCTTATGTTGCTAGAAGAGCGAAATTGAGGGGTATTGGTAGTAAAATTAGGATTTGGAATTTTTTATACATTAATGAATGGTTCTATAATGGAATGAATCCAGTGCATAGTATATTGGAATATTCAAATTCGCTATGAGTGGACACCAAATGAGTGCACAATATGTGTTTAGAAGGGAAATCATAAGAGGTTCTACTGGAATCCTTCTCAAACAGTTGGGATTCAGGGACTGGGTTAAACTAAGGGATATATGGTAGGTCCATGGTTGGTACATGGTGCTGGTAGCCAAGAATAAGATACACTCTAAGGTCATTGTAGCGAGAGAGATACCCGTTAGCGGGGTCTATGTTTAGTAGATGGTGCTTCTCCACATGGAGGTTATAAATTGGGTAGTCAGGCTTTGGTCTAGATGCATATTGTTGATCTTGTACAGAAAGAGTGTGATAGGGATCAGAAAAGTCCAAAGGTATTTCCTGGGTATGAAAGAGTTTTTAGTTATTTTTTATATGAATGATATGGGTTCATGAGGTGGAATTTTTCAATTTGAACTAGCTAGGAACATGACTATTTGTGGGAATCAGTGTGATGTGTTATATTTTTAAGGTTTGTAGGAAACAAGACTATGGTTGGAATGAATATATATGGTGTGGGGTTAATTATGATAATCTATTTATATGCATGCTTTATAGACAACTAATGAGATGTGAGACTATGTGTGTCATTTATGACACATGTACCAATTAGAATCTAATATGATATAAGATTTTGTGTGTGTTAGGTATTACATGGGAACAAATTGAACAACTGATGAGGTTAAAGAATGATCTTATTTCATGGGAGTAGTTGTATGTCCAATGATGGTCTATTATACCATTAGATAATTGATTTTTAACTTGATAAGTGACATATTAGGTGACTCCAAAAGAGTAGAGTACATCAAGGGGAGTCGAAATGTGTTTGATTGAAGATGTTAGACTGGTGTAATAACATAATATGGGAATTTTTTGAACCATCATTATTTGGTATCTTTTAGGTCATGGAGGATCTATTTTAAGGTTGGGAGACTATATCATCTTTTATTTTTGAATGGGTCATTTTCTAAAAAATATTAAATATTTTATTTTGGTGGTTGGGACCAAAAAATTCTATGCTTCATTACATAATTTCATAATTTTGATAGCTTGAAGACAATTTTTTTAGATTGAGATAAATTTTTAGTGGAAGTTATTTGGGTTTGGGTGAACAACGTAGGAAGGATGGACGAACGGGGTGTGAAAAAAATTCTATGTGGTTTACAAGTCATGTAAATGAATTACACAGCATGTAATGATTTCATAGGTTGCGTCCTGATGGGTTTGTGGTGACTATGCTCTGGATATTTCCTCAAGGAAAACATGATGTTTATATATTTCAAATCGTGAAACTATTATGTGGAGTGTAACAGTAACATTTCATGTAATATATGTTAAATTATTTTAAAAAAGGTGGAAATAGGGACTTGGCCCCTTCTTCATGCACATAGCTAGAGGGTGTCGAGGGGGACTCACAACATATACCTACCCCTATACTAGTTTTATTGGGTTCTTCTCTATCTGATAATGTATCTGAGATCTGTTTATCTCATTGGAAGCATTATGGTATTTCCTTGATTCCAAATGATTCTCCATCTAATTTATATCATTATAAGGAATTATAAATCCACTCAATATATTTTCCACTTTTTGAGGAAAATTTTTCAAACATATGAGTTATCATATTTCCGATCAAGTTAGACACCAATAATCAGTGAACGTGATCCTAATGGTATAAGGTACGTGGAGTTTATATTTCTCCATAATTTTATGAGTGTTTTGGTGTGTGTACCTAAATTAACCCGTGTGTGTTGACTGATATTGACACTAAATAAATATCTTCTTCTCTTATAGTTTTTAATTTAATGATATGATATTTCAATGGGATTTAACAATATTATTTATAAATGGAAAAGGTCTAGTAATAGTATTTTTATCAAATAGGTAGGTTAGGCCAATTGTTTATATAAAATTTATTATATTTTTTATGAACGATGGGGTTCCATGAGAATGATATGACTATAGACTATGGCTTTTTTAGGGAATAAGATCACTGAGACGGAGATACTGTGGTTCATATGGTTGGTTTTGGCCCGATATACATAGGGTGATGATAATCACCATGTTAATCTGACGTGGTTCATCATGAATGAGGTAATGAGGCGGTCAAGATGATGTAATGGGCCAAAAATGAGACGGGGTTGACTAATGGAATTTAGAGACATGGTCACAGGGGAACTACTTATCATATGATGTTTACTAGGGGTTGTGGGTGATTTCTCCTAACCAATGTTAGTGGATGACCCATTGGAGTCGTGTTCACATAGATAGAACACATTTGAGGTGTTTTTGGCCACTTGTGGTGGCTGGAGGCATCCATATATATTTTGGCTAAGTAGATGTTGTTGTCTATGAGTTATGTTGGAGTTTATCACCATATAATACCACAAATGGAAGTGAAGGACCATTGGTTGATGGTTTTTAGAACATTATTTGGGGTATGATGATCACCACTACACTTATGGTTCATGGGATGACATAATTAGAGGATGGGTACCATAATTCCTTGGGATATCATGTTATTAATCTAAAAGTGATTTCTTTATTAGGTTATAGATATCATAATGCATCGTGATGTTGGGATGTTGGTCCAATGATGGAATTATAATAGGATGACTGATAGACCTAGGATTTATTGATTGCATATTCTATTAGGATGCTAGAAACTCAATTTGTGGTAAGCGAGGTGCCAAATGGCATGAGGTGCAGGTGATATATTTATTGGAGGTGACTGAGGGATCATTAATAATGATATTCTTCATTGGATACAAGGGAACTATGTTGTGAGTCCTCACCACTACAAACAGAGATTTTCATACATGTATTTTAAGTTAAACATTTTTTTTGGGTAACACAATTAGTGATATACAGTAATTGGATGAATAATGTAAAATCATCCACGTAGCTATTTAGTATATGGGTAGAAGGTTAATTATTTAACATGTTTGTGTGGTGCCATTATATTTATAATTTGTATACACTTTATAATTATTTATTCAAGACAGGCACATGTTGGTGGTGTCCTACTGAGTTCATACTCACACCCTATATGCTCCTTGATGATGCATATAGACTATATGTAATTGATATTAGGTGAGGGATCTATATCAGTATCTATAACTTAGTTAATAGAGTTTTACTGGTTTTTCATTATATGGATGGTACTTGTAACACATTTAGATTTTTTGAGTTTTTTTCACATTAATTTAACGATTTCGATATTTTTCATTTAACATAACACTGAAAATTGTTTATTTTATAATAAATCTATATATTTGGTTTTCATTATATGAAACACAAAATTAACCATGCACTAAAAACAACATAAATTTTAGCTTTCTCAATATGTAACACTGATATTATCTTTTTTTACACCAAATAATGACTATCCTCAATGGCTTACATAAAAAGCATGACCGAGTTTTACCAGACAATAATATATTATTAAAATATTATTATTTAATATAATAAGATATATCCCAACAATTAAATTAGCAATTTTGAAAATTACTAACTATTTTTTGTAAATATATGAATTAAAAAAATATAAGATGAATTCATAAGTTATCAACTAATTATAAATGAATATCAAAACTGATTGAATAAAAAGGAAAATATTAATACTATTATGGTCACAAACCTATTTTACCATAATAAGTTAATTTAATTAAAATTCATTATTGGTATTAATGTAATATATATGATATATATTCAATCAAATATTTTTGGTTTTCATCTAATATATTGGATACACATAATATAAGAACAAACACAATTCCTTTCATAAACACCAATATTTTTTATAAAAGTACTTTTAATGCCTTTTAATTGTCAACTCATGTTAAATACAATTTTAAGAACTTATATTGATATAATATGTCAAAATAAACATTATATTTTGAATCAAAACATAAAAAAATTAGGTTAATTTTTTTAATTTTTTTATATGGTTTCATTTTTTAATGAATACTTAAAATAAAAAATTTTACTTCAAAAATATTTTTCAGCTAATTAATTTATAAGGATAAAATATATTTTAAATTGGTTTTAAGGTTTAATTAGATACTATTTATATTAATTAATCCATTGTAGTCATTGGGTGAAATGTCACATTGATATCAGATATGAAAACATAGCAGGCATTTGATTATTTTTTACATTAAAAACTCGTAGAGTCGTCCCATCAGTACGATTAATTTTAAATTAATTTTTTCCACTCCTTTGATTGGAATTTAGAAAAATTCATTCCATATTTTTAATTAAAATAAATTATAATTTCTAATTATATAAACATATTTTTTTACCCAAATGATAAGTGAATGTAATTAATATTAATTACATGAGTTAAGGTAAAATTGATCTTAACTAAGAAATAATGCTTATATTTAAGACCCCAAACAACCCATAAACATGTCCAAAAACTTATTATATGGACATTAATCAGACATTAACCTTACATTGTTGTGTTATTTTGGTTTTTATGACTTCTTTAGGAAAAAACGTTGGTAAACCTAACATGTTCTCAAACAATCCATGTGTGTCCCTTCCCTACCCAGTAAAAGGACACCACCTCTTCCTTTTATTTACATCTCTCAAACCACTTATTTTCAGGAAATATATTCCCAATAAACATAACAACATCACTCTAACAAACCTTAAAGCCTCACTATGGGAATAAATTCTTCCAAGATATCATTTTGGCACAAACCAAAAAGAGTTACCTAGTTAAGAGGTAATTCCTTCTTTAAAGCTCATATCTATTATTTTCCATCTCCACCCCCTCCACTCTCTTTATTCCACGATGGTATAACAAAAATAGTATAATAAATATACTAGGTAGTTTTCATGGATTTTTGTAAACCTATACTTACATACACATCCATTATAATTGTAATGAACATATAGTTTATGTGTACAACAAACTTCTTTCATAAAAATGACGATTGTTACATTTTCCATACCACCAATCATGGTGGAAATTATAATTGAAACTATGTTTTTATATATTATATATTATATAAATTATATATTTAATATTATTTATTCCCTTTACAAGACATATCTATTAACATTATATTTTTTGTAAATATAATATTTTAGTTTGAGGGTGTGTGAACTACCGCTCCCTCAAAACGATGTGATTCATTCATGCACTACATGGATTGTATTACGATTGGTTTTAGTTAATATATATAAATATATTATATATATGATATCATAAATATATTTTAATAATTATATATATAAATATATATATATATACTCATATATTTATTTTACTCTATATCATTCAACATGAAAACTAAACGTAAATAGCGTTCATGAATACGTAAGACCTAAAGTCCCCATGAATGGTGTATTCACATTCATACATATATATTCTATGGATTATTATAATTAAAATATAAGTTATTTAAATGATATTTATATCTTGTCTTACATTAGTGACATCATGAAATAATTATAAAGACCAAATATATAATGAATGAAGACACATGAAAATAACAAGCGAATAATTTCCCAGGTGAAACCATAACATAGGATGGTTCACAAGAGGGTAATATAAGGTCATAATAAAAACATATATTCTACTAGATAAAATAACATGTTTATTTGAAATATTTATAAAAAATTCATATCTATTATATAGGTTTTTTTCAGTAGTACGATGAGTGTCAAAATAGAGGGTAAGGGGATTTCATCTCACTTGTTATTTATGTGGGATACATGATTTATTCACCATACATTACTTTTGTATGGGGTGTATAATTACCATTTATGTAATAAAAATTATTATTGTTAATTCTTTGGTATGTAAAAATAAATTCTATTTCATTTATTTCATGGGGTTTAAATTTCAAAAGATACCAATCAGAAAAATAATTTGGTCTCAATTTTCCTTCTTTGAGACTCATGTTTTATTATGTGCCTAAATTCATTTTGTGTTGTAAATAATTCCATGATAAATGATAGATCATGAATCTAAATATTTTCAAGATATTATAATATTAATTTAATTTCCATTTTCATACATGTGGAGTACGATCCCACATTACCTTGTTATAAGAGTTTATTGAAACAATATTAGAAATGTTACTGATTGATAATGTTTATGATTCCTTTATTGAAATATAATTATCCATATCTCAAGAGAACACTTTAACTATATTATAATCTATTTAATCATGATATATTCATGTATTGGTACATCTTCTATACACTTTGTTATATTATATAATTTTTAATGTTTTATTATGAAAGTCAGAAGTTACCCTCCATTCAATTAGAAATATGTGTTCCTTTAAAACAATGTTTTCTAAAAAGGGATACCAGGAGTATTCAACTATTTTCTGATGATAATTAAAATACATTTTAAACCGTTGGTTCTTTTTTCTATTTGTTGAATGGAATACTCCTATCACTCTTTGAATGTTTCGTTTTTTCCTCCTTTTTATCGTGAAAAATGAATGTTTTCTTTACCTATGATGAAATGTACAAATTTATCCTCTATCAATCGTTTGAATCATTTTTTCATGATTAAAGGTTAATTTTTATGAGTGTTTTCAAAAATATATTTTCCATGAAATGGTTTTCCATGTTTTCTCTTTCCTTATTTTATATTTTTCAAGTAACATTGTTTTTGAAATTTTTTGAAGCTTCTTTTATGAGTTTTTAGGTAAAATGATTTTAAGAATAATTTCAAACTTAATTTATATGGTATAAAATAATTTTAAAGAAATGATTATCAAAAAAAATTTCAATATCCTTTTATATGTTTTTAATGAAAAAAAATTTCATAAAGTTTTTAATCTTCTTTATATTTTTTCATGGAATTTGGTTTTCAAAATGTTTCTATAATTATTTTATGTGTTTTCAAGGGAAACGGTTTTGAAAAACATTTTCTTTACATATTTCTATGTATTCAAAGTATTTTCAATGAATTTTTTTCTCAAGGATATATGTTTTGAATAGTTTTTTTCTTCAAATAATAAATTATATCTTATTCTAGAAATGTTTTTAGAATATAATGACATGCTATTTCCTTCTAATACGACATCAATTGATGTTACTCATGTCATTTTTGGAAATAACCCAAAGGTTCCAATACTATTATTTCTAAAATGTTTTATGTTTTTATGTCAATGTTCTTATGAAACCCATTTCTCTTTCACATGTTATATGCTACTGAAACCTGCTTTCTTACACATGTTATTTATATAATTAATTGATTAGGAAAACAATATCTTCTATAGTTTATGATATGATTACATTAATGTAATACCCATTTCATTTCTTGGCTTATGAAATGAATTTTATGTTCTTATAGAACATTTATGTATTATTTAGTTATAAAATGGGTGGGACCTCTATATCCCTTCAATGCATTGGGTAAATATTTACATCTTAAGAGATATACTATTAGGGTCTTGGGAGTAAACAATGACAACAAATATGGATATGGGAGAGAACATTATCTACCATGATTGTATGAAGAGTGAACACATGGTACTATGATGTCCACAGCAGTGAACCATGACTACCATTTTGGTATGGGGAGTGAACCCATACTACAAATATGGTCTTGGAAGCAATATCATTGATACTATGGAAATCCTATTATATGATTTTTTGTTTACCACAATTCCATATTTTATTCCTATGTTATTCTTTCATGGATCGTGTTTATTATTTCCTTATGATTCAAGTCTTATGATTTAATAATAATTATTTTGATTTCTAATATGAAGGGTATGATATGGAAATGTTATGATTTTGTTTCGTACCCTTCTATTTATTCTATGATTACATATTTCTTTTATTTACCCTTTAAAACAATCTGAACACACCCCATTCTTATGTTTCCATTCCTTTAGTTATAAATAAATATTTTAGTTTGAATTATGAAAGGATTAGATTATTATGGGATATATTTAAGATTTTTCACAATGATAAAATATTTTTTTTCAAGGTTTCCTAATACAATAAACTATTATAGTCCCTGAACATGTATTTTTTGTAGTGTACTAAATATTCATCTAATATTGTGTAATATCTATTTATGTTAATCAAGTGTTACTATATTTTTTTTCAAATGAATGGTTTAGTTAACATTTCTAAAATATGATGAAAAAACTTTACTGATATCCCTAGGTATTTTTAAGGACATTTCTAGAGTTGTCATTAATGATATGTATAAGTAAGAGTTAATGGTTTGGAAAATGTCCTATAATTTTGTTAAATAATTGAGTGACTGGTTTCTTATAAATACATAAATGTATAGATATTTAAGTTGATTTGTCTATATAATAGATGTATATAAGGGTAATAATTCTAAAAATATGTTATAGGCCTTGACATGGGGTAATCGCGTACATAACAACTGGCCTTATTTCACACCTAGTATGACAGTCTCAGGGGATATGATCTAGTAGTTAAAAAATAAATTCAAAAAACATCATGAAATATTTAAATATATTTTTTCTATGAGAAACCTATGACGATCCCTGGGTGTCGTAGATTAAAAAAGGTGTCATGATTTATTCATTCTATATGTAATTCGTTTCATGACTACGTGGTTTCCTTCTATGATAAGTAATTCTCACACAATGCTTATGGTTAAGGTCAATGGTGGGAACCATAAGGAACTATACTAACATAGAATGTGATGAATGATTTTATGAACAGAATCCAAGTGAGATGATCACTGCTGTGAAAGAAATTGTGATCAATCCTAATCAATTTTGATGGAACCTGATTAACAATGTGTACCATAACCAACTCTTAGACTCACCATTGAAGAGGAAGAAGCAGTTCTGTGAGAATTTAGGTAATAGATACCATGGAGGAATGAATATTTGTTGGGAAAATTCCTTCAAGGTAACATTGATGCATTTTTGGGTTGATTTTATTTGTTGACAAAGTAGGTTTCCATGATGAATTGTCATGTTCCAGATATGTGGTTGATGACAATGTTGATAAAGAACCATGAAAAAGAAATGGACGATCTGGAGGTGGTACAAAAAAGAACATATACAAAGTGGCGCCATTTCCAAGTGTTTGCCAAATTTTTGGGATCCCAAATCTGGATTTTGGTGATCATTGTAAAAATTGAATTTCCTTGAATATCTAATTTAAATATGAAAAATACATGAGTTTTTCAAGGATTGGCCTCAGGGTTTGGATTTTTTGAAGACTAGAAGAATGCTGAAAGTGATTCCTCATGATTACGACGAGCTTCTCGAACAGAGATGTTGAATGGGAATATGGGGGATCATCACGGTGGAAGCGCAATGTAATTTACAGAATTCTCTGTGATTACGACGATCTCTTCGATCGTAAAATTTTCATGGTGCTTCATGATATTGAGAGAATTTTGGCAGAATTTTCGGTGCTTTGTGATTTGTGATGACGTGACGCTGACTTCGTGTGTAAGGTTTGAAAGTCTGTGATATCGCCTATAAATTTTCCATAACCCCCTTGAGAGAAGTATATATTTTTCGAAGAAAATATTTTCCTCTATTCTTGTGAAGGTGGTTCGCGAAGGCAGTGTGCTTCGCGAAGGCAGTGTGATTTGCGGAAGAAGAGCTTCACAGTAGTAAATCTAGCTCTGTGAAATTTGCGAGCTCTGTGTCGACTCAGCGAGCATCACAAGGGAATTTGATATGCGAAGAATTGAGCTCCTTAATGGCCTATGCTTCGCAAAGGCTTGAGATTCAAAAAAAGGTAGGATCTTCACAAAGTCTTGTTTGACCTTCACAAATTTGGGAGCCTCTCAATGTAAGGTGCTTTGCGAAGGTGTTTTGGAAGTGTGTTTCCTAGTTATAATGGAAGAGGGGTATTCTTAAGTGGATTAAATTTTGACTTCAATAGAGAATCTACATACAGTTGAGGATGCATTAATTATTGATAATGAAGAGACCTACATGTCTATAAACTGTGAGTGGATCTTTTGAAGAATCAGTGAGCTCACATCAGTTGAGAGAACAACGAGTTCTCAAATTGTGAGTGGTTTTAAACCAGGATGGATAGTGAGTCCTCTTCAAACTTGTTAAAAGCAGTGTACTTATAGTGGAACTGATACATCGGCACACTCGAGGTGTATGCTCCTTGGACGTAGCATAGTGAGTGTGAACCATGTAAAAAATGTTGTGTCCAGTGCATGCTTTAAGTTTTATGCATACTCTACAATGGGAAGGAGAGAGAAGAGGGTTTTGTTTAACCAGAAAATAAGATCAGAAGGGGAAATTGTTTTAATCTGTCATACCCTGAATCACCCCCCCCCCCACTCTCAGGGTATCTAGCCTAGTGGACCTAAAAATTGGTATCAGAGCGAGGTTGATAGCTATTTCTCTCTCAAATGGATTTCATCAATCATAAAGGGATTCTGATCTTCGATGGGAAAAATTTTCAGCTATAGAAGAATTGGATGCAAAACTACATCCGATCTTTGGGAATGGATGTGTTTACAGCAGCAATGCATGGTACCACATCTGATATTAATAGTGGTGCACTATTAAATGCTGAGCGAAGAGAATTGGATGCTGGCGCAAAGGAAATCATTGCATTAGGGGGATCCCAATCCATTGCTATATATACCAAGGTGATGTTAGGAAAAACATCCCATGATATGTGGGAAAATCTTTTGAACATATATGGAGGTGATACAAAGGTCAGAGAAGCAAAGCTACATGTTTTGTGTAAGAAGTATAAATATCTGAGAATGAACCCAAATGAATCTGTTGATGCATTCTTTGACAAGGTAAATGTTGTAGTGGAGGAAATGCGAGGTTTTGGGGAAGTAATTGAAGGCATAAATATTTTGAAGCGCATCTTGAGGAAACATCCACCTTGGTTCAATCTGAAATTTTTAGTTTTCGAAGATAAAGACCCAAAAGAGCTGACATTAGATAACCTACATAGCACCCTTTTTTCATATGAAATGAGAAATGATGATAACGATGTTGTAGAAAAGGGTAAATCTAAAGAGGTGGCATTCAAGGCCATGAAGAAGCACACCATTGAAGATTATTAGGAAGAAGAAGTGATTGGTGAGGAGATTTCATTCCTCTCCCCAAACATTCAAATATGAAAAAAGAATGTTTAAAGGGAAACATCCACTTGCATGTTTTCATTGTGGAAAGGACGGACATCTTGTAGCAAGGTGCCCGAAAAAGTTCCAAGAGGACAATGATGTCGAAGAAATTGAAATTCCCAAGAATAATTCTTCAGCCTATGGGAAATTCAAGAAACAGTTCAATAGAAATGCCTTTACAAAGAAAAACCTTCATTCAATATAATGTGACAGTTCAGATGAGTCTAAGGTTGATGAGGTTGAAGAGATAGATAACTTTCGAGATCATGGAGAAAATTCTATGGGGGAAGTTATCGGTAGTTCTGAGGAGTATAATGGAACTAAACGTGATGAAGAATTTGAAAAAGATGAAGGAAGAATAGTTATACAAGCTGAGTTAGAGGATACTCTTGAGGAGATAGTTGTTTTGAGATCCAAAAAATAGAAATCCAACAAAGTTGTTCGTGACACCAAACTCTATATGTATTAGCAATAAGAATAGAATTCTGAGTTGATGGATGAAATTGAGAATCTCAAGTCATCAACAACAGAGGACTCAGAATCAGTTGGTAAGTATAAAACCAAGATTGAAGAACAGAAAATGGAGATCGATGGATTTAATAACACAAGTAAAGATCAAATCATGTGTATTGAATATCTTGAAAGAGACTTTATTAGTTTGAGGACAAATGTAAAGATCAAAAAAAATACTTTTAACTCTTTCTGAGACATCAGGAAAGCAGATCACTCAGAAATATGAGAAGAAAAAAGTGCAAAATAGTGTTATAGAAGAAATGAAACATCAATTATGTTCAGAAGCTAAGGCCTATGGGGGGCTTGATCGAAGGAAAGATGTGAAAATTGAAGTAAGAGCGCAAGCACACACTCCGAGATTGAAGGCTGATTTGGGCACAAAGCAGAATGAGAATATTCTATGATCCCAAGAGGAAACTCACAGAACAAAAGTGAAACGATAGAATACACCTTTTACCAGGTGTTATTTTTGTGGAATGATGGGGAATTCACAATATGTGTGTTCACTAGAAAAGAGATTTCAATGGACACAAGAATAGAGGTGGAATCCAAAAAATTAATGGTTTTCCACAATATATTTCAAAGGGAACTCTTTTTTGTGCGAAGGATTTGGGCACATGGCTAGGTACTGCAATTCGACCATATAGAGAACTATGCCCAAGTAGAATAAAAATGTTCTCAATCAGTAGATCAATGAATGAACATGTGATTTCAAAACCCAAAATCGATCTGTAGCTTTAGAAGATGAAGCTGGTCCATCGTACTCTAAGAAAGAACATAAGTATAAATCCATGCCGAGTGTCAACGCAAAAATATGAACCAAGAAGAAGAAGGATGAGAATGAAATGGTGGTAGAAATTTCCCTAATAGAATCATATCACTCTGGTTTGTTGATCCTTGAGTGTGGCTCCACATATCAAATGACATAAATAAGGATATTTTTACAGGTGTAAAGTATGACAAAAGTGTTTTCATGTTTGAAAAATATGAAGGCCTGAAGATTATTGGATTAAGAAAGGCCATGTTAGTGGGAAAAGAGATGAGATGTGCTGATGTCTTAGTAGTAGAAGTCCTCAGTCAAAATTTACTCAGTGTCGGTCAACTATATGACTCATGAAATTCTATATGTTTTACTAAGAAGATGTGTATTGTAAAAGGAAGATATGGGGCAGTGGTTATACAGGGAAAAATAAAAAAGGGAAATCTCTACCTAGTACATGGAGTGATTTATGTATAGAGAGGAAGAATACAAGTTGTGGCATAAAGGACTTGTTCATCTATGCCAACCATCACTCGAAGATCCGATAATGTGTGATACAACAAGAGATCTTCTAAAGATATCATGTGATCATACTCAAATGTGCGATGCATGCCAACAAGGGAAGCTCATCAAAAATACATATATGAAAATGGAAAAGAGGTCAACAAGAGTACTCGAATGGGTGCATGCTGATGTTTGAGGGCCTATCACACAAAGATAAATTGACGGAAAGAGGTACTATGTTCTTTTAATTGATGACTATAACAGAATGGCATGGGTATTTGTTATTTCCCATAAGTCAGATGTGTTTAGCTACTTAAAATAGTACTGGAGGGAGTGTGAAAGGATTCTTGGACATAAAATTTTGAAGCTTTGAACAGACAATGGTATAGAATTCACAAATAGTCAGGTGGAAGGATATCTTGGGAAACATGGGATAAGGCATCAAGTTTTATTAGTGAGAACTCCTCAACATAATGGAGTGGTTGAAAGGAGAAATCAGATCATCAACAACATGGCCAGGACGATCCTCATTGAAAAATACCTACCAGAGAAATTTTGGAAGGAAGCAGTTTTGACATCGGTCTACATTTCCAACAGGGCTCTGTTGTGTCCGAAGGAAGGAAAGACTCTTTACGAGATGTGGTATGGAAAGAAGCCAACAATGAAATACTTTCAAATATTTGTAAGTAAGTGATTTATCCTCAATAAGTAAATACATATATAATATGAATCATGAGAAGATGATGGGATATTCCTTGGATACTCAGGAAAAATAAAGGCATATAAATTCATTAACAAAAGGCATGAAAAAGTAGTCAAGAGAAATGATGTCACTATAGTGGATAATCGGGATATCATTTAATAGCGCATTGAAAAATTTCCCGATGAGAGTGATAGGGAAGAAATAAACACAGTGATAGCAGAAGTGGATGATGTTGATTCAGAAGAAGATACTGATGATGAGCATGGGTAAGTAAAATCCTTATCTGTACAAAATCCAAGGAGTCTAGCTGAAATTGAAAGAAAGAATATCATTGGTGATTAGTCAGCTTCAGTTCAGAAAAAATAATGAAATCACTACAGTAGACATCTTTCTTATCTTATTTTGAGTTGAAATGCTTCACTGATGTAGCAAAAGATGAAAACTGGGTTTAGGAAATGAATGAAAAGACTAATCAGATTGAGACAAATCAGATGTGGGAGATTATTTCAAGGCCCGCATATAAGAATGTCATCGAGACTATATGGGTCTGCTACAACAAGATGAATGAAGATGGAACAGTGATTCAGAAAAGTGCATTACTGGTTTGGAAAGGATACTCCGAGATAGAGGGAATATATATTGATGAGACATTTTCACCAGTTGTGAGACTAGATAAAATCATATTATTTCTAGCCATTGATGTTCAACATAAGTTTAATGTTTTCCAAATGGATGTCAAATTTGCATTTTGGAATGGGGTTCTGGAGGAAGATGTGTATATCGAGCATCCATATGGTTTTCTCATTCATGAGGATGAGAACAATGTTTGCGGACGGAAAACGGCATTATATGGACTGAAACAAGAACCAAGAGTATGGTACTCAAGGCGTGAATAGTATATAAAGGAGCTTCATTTTCAGCATGGGGGAGTTGATTAAAATATCTATTTCCACAACAATAGTAATCAAAGGATTATGGTCCTGGTTTATATTAATGACATAATATTTGGGGGATCTGATGAATCCTAGTGTATATAGTATTCTGAATTCATGAAATGTGAGTTCCAAATGTTAATGACTAGAGAGCTAACATTTATCATTGGTCTACATCTGACATAAGGAAGGAATGGAACAATCATTTCTCAATCCAAATATGCCATGAAATTTTTGAGAAGATTTGGATTAGTAAATTCCAAGGAGATGTAGACTCAATTTGTAACTAGGATGAAAGAATCGAAAGATGATAATGGAAAGGTAATTAATATCATAGAGTACTGGTATATTATTAGGAGTTTACTATACTTGACAGTGACGAGACATGATATTGTTTTTCCACATGCCTAGCAGCACGACATCAAATCAATCCCATGGAAATACACATGCTTGCAGTGAAAAGAATACTACGGTATATCAAGGGAATAGTGTATTTCGTCTTAATATATATTGATAAATATCAGTCAGAATTATTGGGATATACTGAGGCAGATTGGGTCAACTCAGCAGATGATAGGAAATCAACGTTAGGAGGTGCTTTATATCTTGGTGGACTATGTTTTACTTGGCTAAGCAAGAACCAAGATTTCATTTCATTAATAACCCCATAAGCTGAGTATATTTTGGCCACTCAAGCATGCACATAGTTATTGTGGATGAAGCAGTAGCTTGATGATATGGGAGTTGAAGTGAAATCTCCAATTGGAATCTAGTGTGATAACTCAGGTGCTATAAATCTCATCAAAAATATCATCTATCACTCAAGGAAAAAGAAAATTGAGATAAAGTTTCATTTTATTAATGAGAGGGTTGAGCAAGGAATCGTGAAGTATAAGTATGTGCCTATAGAACTATAGGTTGCATACATTCTGATGAAGGCCTTAGCCAAGGAAGCTTTTGAGAGGCATAATCTGGTTCTGAGAGTCCAGTCGACTCCCGCACTTGGAAAAATGTGGATGTGAGACACACACCCCCTCTCCCGGAGGTATGATGTGTTTTTACCTAAAGTACAAATATGCATTTTACCATGTTACAGATAGTAAAATAGTTCCATTTGGGTTCATTGATAATGGGGGAGAAAATAGTGATTGCTCAATGGGGTGACAGTGTGGATATTTGGTAAATCATGAATGATATGGGGAGAAGCTGGTGGAGTAGTGAGATAAGGGGTGCAATAACATAGGGGGATAGTATTAAATCTGATGATGCTAGAAGTGAACAATCAAATCAAAAATATCATGGTAGATAATGATCATGATAAAAGGAGAAGAGTGGTGTTGGTGTTTGAATGGTGTTTGTGGGTTTCTAGCGATCAATAATTGGTATCTTTTTTTAAATTAGTATCTGGTTGGTATCGACAATTGGTTTCTGAAATTAAGTGATTCATTAATGAACTATTCATACTAATCATTTTTCCCATGCCTATCATTTATCATGTGGTCTTAGAGTATGTGGTGAGTGAATATTTGGTCTCTATTTGAATCTCATGAGGTGAAGGATAGGTGATGATAGAAGAAGACTATGTGAGGTATCGAAGTGTAGAGAAACATTCTAATTAGAATTTTCCACAAACTCAAAGGGGAATATTGTTTGAAAAAAATCCCTCAAGGTAACATTGCAACATATTTGGGTTGATTGTGTTTGTGGAAAAAGCAGGTTTTCATGGTGAATTGTCATGTTCCAGAGATGTTGTTGACAATCAATTTTGACAATGAACCATGAAAAAGGAATGGACGATCTGGAGGTGGTACAAAAATAATAGATACAAGGTGGCATCTTTTCCCAGTGTTTTCCAAAATTTGGTGGTCCAAAATATTGATTTTGGTGAGCATCGTGAAAATTGGATTCTCTTAAAGATATAATCTAAATATGTTAAAGGTATGAGTTTCGTGAAAATATGCCTCATGGTTTGAATTTCACAAAGACCAGAAGAATGTTGATGGTGAAACTTCGCGATTACGATGAGCTTCTCGAATGACGATGTTGAAGGGAAATGTGAGATAGCTTCACGACAGTGGCGTGAATTAATTAACGGAATGCTCCACGATTACAATGAGATCCAAGATCAGAAAATTTCCATAGTTCTTTGTGATATTGAGAGAAATATTGCTAGAAATTTTGATGCTTTACAATTTGTGATGACGTGGAACTGACTTCATGCACAAGGTTTGAGGGTCGGTGGAATCTCTTATAAATAGGCCTCGACCCCCTCGATAGAAGTAGAGAGTTTTCAAGGAAAATATTTTGCTCTCAACTCATTAAGGTGGTTCGCGAAGGAAGTGTGCTTCACAAAAGAAGAGCTTCACGGTGGCTAATCTAGCTCCGCGAATGTTACGAGCTCCATGCTGGCCTAGTGAGCTTTACAAGAGAAGTCACTCTATGACGACTTGTGCTCCAAAGTGGCCAATGCTTTGTGAAGGTTTCATCTTCACGAAAATGAAGGAGCTTTATAAAGTATTGTTTTGTCTTTGAGAAATTGGGAGCCTCGTAAAGTAAGATGCTTTTCGAAGGTGTTTCCAAATTTTGTTGCGAAGTGTTCAGTGGAAGAGGGGTATTCATCAGTGGATGAAATTTAGACTTCAATAGAGAATCTAAATACAGAGGAGGATGCATTCATTAGTGATAATGAAGAGACCTACAGGTCTAGAAACTGTGATAGGATCTTCTGAAGAAGCAGTGAGCTCACATCAGTTGAGAGATCAGGGAGTTCTCAAATTGTGAGTGGTTGTAAACTAGGAGGGATGATGAGTTCACTTCAAACTTGTAAACAACAGTGCGCTTAGAGTGTAATTTTTATATCAGCACATTTCCAGTGTATGCTCCTTGTATGTAGCCCAGTGAGGGTGAACTAAGGAAACATTTTTGTGTCCAGTGTATGCTTTATGGTTTATTCATACTCTGTAACTACAAGGAGATAGAAGAGGGTTTTGTCTAACAGGAAAACATGATCAGAAGGGGTCGTTGTTTTAATATTTCATACCTAATTCACCCCCTTATAAGGCTATCTAGCCTAGTGGACCTAACAATATTACATTACCATTAATTTATAATTATGGATATAATCACATAACTTAATGTCTTATAAGAACAAGAAGATGTTTTTACAATTTAAAAGAAGAAAACAATGAAAATAACTATACGGAATAAATAAAGATTTCAATTAGCAAAATGGATGAAAATATTTCCCTCCAAAAGGTATTATTAATGGTTATATTTTTTAATAGTCAAATAAATGTTCATTATGCCACTAAATTTCACAATAGGAATGATCCTAAAGGGGTTCATCAAGGAGGTATGAGTAATGGTTATAATGATAGTTAGGAAAAGACAACTGATGAAATGGGAAAGGAAATATGTATTTTGTAATAGGATGAGGTATCCTTGATAATGGAATAAGGATAAAGTGGAATAATATAATATTTTAGGTATTTGGATTCAAGAAGTGTATTAGATGAAATGTGAAATATATAATTATTGTTTAGTTTATATTTTTCTATATGGATTTACATGAAGATGTTGAATGGGTCTCGTGGAATAGAAAATTGATATAATGGAAAAGTGATGTCAATGGAAAACATGTTATTAAGGTAAATAGAACCCTTAATATGTTCCTTATGTTATGATAATGTATGTTGGATAAGGATGTGTGGGATATTAATAAGTAAAGTGGATATTACTCATTGCCTTTTAACTAATTAAGGACTTGTTGTCAAATATTTTATGCTATCAAGGGTGTAGTTTACAAAAAAAATTATTTTTGGAAGAAACCCAGTATAATTGGAGTAAGGAATAATTCATGTTTTCAATAATTATTTACGTTAATATAGGTTATTAACATATTTCAATAGAATATATGATTATGGTGTTCACATGTTTGGAATGTAAAAATCAAGAGCTACTCAGTGATATATAGGGGAACCTATGTTATGTTGATTTTGTGGCTAAATTTTTAAATTTTCTATATTTTTCATCTTTAAAAAGGGTAATATGGTTAACCATTCATGAAAATTTTATGTTAAACTTCATAGGATGTATTTAGGAATAGATATTTTATTAAAAAACTTCGTATAAAGGTTCTTTAGTGATTAAGTCTGTTTCAAGGATGTCCTTTATATTTTGGAAAATATGTTATCTTAGTTTTAGAGAAGGAAATCATGTTTCTTGGGTGACATCCAATCATGTGAAGAAAGATTGTGGGTCTCCAATCCATGAATGATAGACGATAAGGGTTTCATGACTACCATTTTCCTACACGATATCCTGGTCAATGTTTAATTATAACTGATAAATAACAACTAATGATGATATAGTATTGTTACATTTATGTTTTTATATTAATGTATTAAACAACTTTATTTTTAGGAATATTTATATATATATAGTTATAATTTTAATTTTCTTTTTGGATTTATGATATGATAAAATTGTATTTTTTTTACTTCAGGAATCAAAGTTAATTTCAAGATGTCCATTAAATGATGTAATGGACGAATTAGAAATTGATAAAAGAAAAAGTAATGATTTAAATTTTTTTATAGAAACATAAAAATCATTTATATTTCCTTATATTATTGGCCAATAAATGAATAACTAAATGCTAGGATAATTTAAAAATAAAAGTGTTGTCTAAATACCATAATTTGTTTTTGAAATGATGGTATTTTAAATCATCCCAAATTTATAACATTTAGGCCCTCAGCTTTTCATTGATCATTCACTTGTTCTTTATTGAAGACCCAAATCACTACCTATAAATACTTATGCTTTTAATCCATGTCAAATATTTAGACCCAACCTATTTTCTCCAATGTGGAAACCCTGTAACATGTTACTTTGGTTAACCATTATGGTTCCAACATTCTCTTTTTATGGGATGTTTTAGAATTCATTTTTAGGATGATTTTTTTATCACTAAAACAATCAATTAAAAAAAATTTATAACCCAGATTAATATTGAGGGTTAAATTAATTTTAGGGTGTAGAATGTAACACCTCGAGATTTTGTGGAATTTTTTTTTCAAATTAACTTATACTTTTTGATTATTTTCTATTTCACATAACAATGAAAATAGTTTATTTTATACTAAATAACTATATTTGTCTTGAATTATATGGAACACCATGTTAATAATGCACTACACAAAACATAAATTTTAGCTTTCTATAACTAGAACAACTAGGTTTTATTTGGTTACATGAAACAATGACTATCCTCGATGACTTGCATAACACATATGACCACGTTTTTCCGAACCATAATATATTATTAAAAATTTATTATTTAATAAAATAATATATAAACTAGAATTAAATTATATTTTCTAATAGTATTTAATTATTTATGGAAATATATGGTTTAAAAAATAATATGATTTCATAGGTTATCAACTTATTGTAAATAAATATGAAAACTGATTGAATATGAAATAAAATATTTTTATTTTTATGTTCACAAAGATTTTTTACCCTAATACATATGATTAATTACAATTTTTGAGTGATATTACTGTAATATATATGTAATATATTCAATAAAATATTTTTGGTATTCATCCAATAGATTGGAAAGACGTATGATATGATGAAACCAATTTTTATGCCTAAAAAAACATTATTTTTGTTAAAGCTATTTTTAACCCCTTTCAAAGTCGAACCCATGTTAAATCCAATTTTTAGAACATTTATAGATTTAATGTATTAAAATAAAATTTATATTTTGAATTGAAACATAATTATTTGTTTAGGATAATTTATTGGTTTTTTTTGTAAGGTTTCATTTTTCAATGAATAGATAAAATGTTGAATTTTAGTTCAAAATTGGTTTTTCATCTAATATATTTATAAGAACAAATTATATTTTAAATCGGGTTCAATGAAAAAATAGAAATTATTTTATAAATTAATCCATTTTAGTTAATTGTAAAAAAATTCACATTGAAATTGGTTATAAATACATTTCCAACTTGTGATCATATTTTTACATTAAAAACTCGCAGTGTTATCCAGTTAATGAGATTAATTTTAAATTAATTTCTGCCACTCCTGTTATTGAATTTTTGGAAAATGGATTCTATATTTTTAATGATCCTACTATATAATTTCTAATAAGGAAAATTAGTTTATTTTTAATTATTATTGAAATAAATCTAAATAATTACACCGGTTAAGATAAAATTATGATTAATTGAGGACTAAACTCTAAATTTAAGACCCAAAACGACTAAGACACTTGTCCAAACCCCATTTACAGCCACTATTCATCCCATAAACATCAATTATTAATACGAATTAGTTTTTTATTTAATTTTTTAGTTAAATACATGGGTACACCTAGCTTGTTTTTAAAAATTCCATGTTTGTCCTTTCCTTTCCCAATAAAAGTCCACCCGATATCCTCTTATTCCCAACTCTAACACCACATAGGATAGGCCAATAAATCCCTAACCCACTTCCAAAAATCCATCTACAACCCCTTAAAGACTCCCTATTGTGAAAAAAATATCCCAAGTAATCATTTTGGCACAACATAAAAAGAGTTTCCCGATTAATACGTAACGCCTTCTCTCATGATCCTTTATTTTATTTTCCCTCTCCACTCTCGAAACAATATTTATATAATTATTTTAAAAAAATAGTTATCCTAAATATACTATAATGTTGTTGTGGTATGTTTTAAACCCATACTTACAAACACCTCCATCAAATGGGTAACGAACATACTATTTATGTGTCTGACGAACTTCCACCTCACAGAAGGATGATTGTTCAATTTTCCATACCACCTTTGGTGGTGGAAATTATGATGGAAACTCTATATATATATATATATTATTAAATTTAATTAGGTATTTAATACTATTTATTACATTTACAACATATATAATTTAAATTTCCATTTTTTAAATACGATAATTTCATTTGAGAAAGTGTGGACCGCTGCCCCCTCAAAGTGATGTGATTCATTCACAAACTACATGGACTGTATTAAGGATGGTTTTAGTGAATATATATGATATATGTGATATCATAAAGATAATGTAAAATTAATATATATATATATATGTATCACTTTATTTCTTTCAACATGAAAATTAAACTAAAATATCATTTATACGTACCTACAACCTACCACATCCATGAACATTGCATTCCGTTTCGTACTTATATATTTATAGAATATTAAAATGAACATATACTATATATACATGATATTTATATATAATACATTTTATACATGATATTTATATTATTTTTATATTCTGGATATCATAATATATGTATAAGCACCAAAGATATAACAAATTAAGACACTTGTGATGTACAAAGAAAATATTATCCAAAGCACACCTTTAACGTTTGACGGATAGAAAATAGGAAATATTATGTCATAATAAAATAAAATATAGTTTTATATATTATAATATCATTATTTAAAACTTGTATAATTTTTTTATATATATTATTGTGGTTGTTTGAATGAGTACGATGGGAGTCAAGACACAAGGTAAGGGGATTTCATATGACTTTTTAATTAATTGAGATCAATGCTTTACTCACCATCCATTCATTTTTTGTGTATACTTCACATGGACGTAATTAATGATTATTATATTTAAATTTATGGATTTTTACTTATCCCGCATATGAATTTTATTTCATGGAGGTTAAATTTACAAAGTTACCAAATCAGTAAAATAGTTTTGTCTCAATTTTCCTTATTTGAGACACATGTTGTGTTATAAACCTAAATACATTTTGATATGTAAATAATTCCATTTTACATGATATATCATGAATATACATATATTCATGATATTATATGTTTTATTTAATATACATTTTCTTACACTAAGAGTATGTTCCCCTGCTACAAAGTGATATAATTTTATTGAAATAATCTCATCACTTCTGCAGATTGTTTGAATTTATGATTCCTTTGATGTAATCTTATGATCCATATCTCAAGAGAACACATGAATACATTGTACTATGGTTATTTATGATATAATCATTTATTGGTATCATTTCACTATTCTTTGGAACACAATGTAGTTAAGAAATTCTTTCTATGAAATCCCAACTTTACCATCCCTTCTGTCAGAAATTTTTGTTTCTTGAAAACCATGTTTTATAAAATGGGTGACCGAGAATATTAAATTAATCTTCAATTATCATTAAAATATATTTTTACCCTTTTTTATTTTTCGAATGTTTTTCATAGAATAATTTTTTCTCTTTCTGAATGTGTATTTTTTTTATCCTTTTTACCATGAATAAATAATGTTCTTTTTACCTTATACGACATGTACAGATTTTTCACCATTCAATTATCTGAATATTTATTTTCATTTATAAAGGTACATTATTAAGAATTTTTTTAAATAGATTTAAAAATAAATTGTTTTAAATATTTTTTCAATCTTTATTTATAAATTCTCATGTAAAAATGTTATCAAAATGGTTTCATGATACTTTTAATAGTTTTTAAGGGAATATGTTTTAAAATGATTTCACGCCCCAATAATATTTTATAAATTTATTCCAATTAAATATTTTTCATCTAATTTTCATCCTAATTTTATAAGTTTTCAATTAAAATTCCATTCATAACTTTTTCAATATCCTTTTATTATTTTTCATGTAATTTGTTTTTCAATGTTTTTTCATGATTATTTTACAAAAATTTATAGAAAAAGGTTTTTGAAACTGTTTTCAAGCCTTCTTTTTATGTTTCCAAAAAAAATTAAAAGGAAATATTTCTCAAATGTTTTTATATTTTATTGATCATTATTCATAGAAGAAATGATATTTTCCTCAAGAAATGGTTTTAAAATATCATTCCATGTTATTTTCAATCTTATATGACACAAGTTGCTGTTACTCATTCACTTCTAGGAAATAATCAGAAGGTTAAATTCATATTATTTATTTAATTGTTTTTTTGGATAATTAGGAATATGACACTTCTTTCTCATTCATGAGTTATATTCATTAGAAACCTTCTTCTTTTCACAGGTAATGATTATGATTAAATGATTATGAAACATATCTTTCTTGAATAAGTTATGGTATGATTGCATGTTTATAATACTGATTACATCTCATGGGTTATGATATGATTATTTATGATCTTGTGGAATGTTTATATATGATTTCATTATGAGATGGGTGGGACCTATATCTCCCTCCACTACACTGGTTAATGATTCTTCTTACACTAGATAGACTAATATGGTCTTGGTAGTAAACTAGGACTATTAAGATAGCCATGGGAGTGAATTATGACTACCAAGATTGTATGAGGAGTTAACTCAAGCTACTATGATGGCCATGCGAGATAACCATGACTACTAGGAGATGATGGGGAGTGAACCCATAATACTAATATAGTATTGGATGTAATTTATTGTCTACTATGGAAATCATATTATATGCTTATGTGTTTGAAATAATTCCATGTTTTAATCATATGTTATGATTTAAGGGATTTCATTTTTTATTTCCTTATGATTAATGTTTTATAGACTTCCAATATTTATTATGATCTATAATATGAAATTTGTGATCACCAAATGTTATACTCATATTCTATACACTTTTTTCATGATATGGTTATGCATTTAAATTATTTACTCTTATTAAGCATCTAAGATCTCCCAATTATTATGTTTCCTCACCCGAGGTTATGAAGAAATGATTTAGGAAAATTTACTAAAGGTGGAAATATTTCTGGAACATCATTAAGATCTTTCAGCAGGATATATTATTTTGTTTCTATATTGGTAAAGACAATAAACTATTACAGTCCTTCGGCATGTATTATTGTAATGTACTGAAAACTC
Source organism: Viscum album (assembly GCA_963277665.1). Lineage (NCBI taxonomy): Eukaryota > Viridiplantae > Streptophyta > Magnoliopsida > Santalales > Viscaceae > Viscum > Viscum album. The sequence goes on from OY728123.1 coordinate 982,723,275, forward strand.
ATCTAAAATTGTGTAATATCCATGGATGCAAATCCTAGGTCACTATAGTAGTGGGCCCGGTTGTTCCCCTACATCATGAAACTCCTTCTTTTGAGATTTTCTATATATGCACTTATATGGTCATCCATTGAAAAACTTTTTTCTATCATTTTTTATGAATTGTAATGAAATGGATTATCATCTATAAGTGGCATTGTGTATTTGGGATTATTTTTTATATCATCATTTTGACATATGTTTCCAATTTTATTATTCTCTTACTTATTCTATGTTAAATTCATTCATCTGATTTTTCTTAATAATATAGACCATTAATAGAATCATCAACTGAAGGTATAATCTCCCCCACTATCACCTAATCGGACCCTAACAGCTTGTTAGAAGCCTTTTTTTATGGGAGGTGTGCCTAAGGCCTAGGGGCCAACCGATTGAGAGCACAATTGAGATGAAAACTAGGTTAGGATGCTACATTAATGGATAAAATTTTGAAATGAACGATTTACTAAACAATTAAAACACCATGGAAACATATTTTGTATTTAAAATGAGTATCTCATAGAGAGATCTTAAAACCATGGTGTATCAATGATAAATACTGAGCCTGCTAAACTAGTTCACAATGTTGAATAGAGTGATGAAACTATATGAGACACCATAAAGGTTCAACTAAGACTTGTGGAAACTGAAATGGTTATTAGTTTTATAGAGTTTATCTTCATTAATATTGTACCATGTGTTGCTACTAGTTTGAAGTCAATCATATTGTACTAATGTGCTTCCATTTTTCCGTCATATAGTGTAGAATGGGGATGAAGAAAATATTTATAGTAAAATAAATGATCTTGGGGGTAATGGATTATAGTTTTAGGTAATTATAAATTGATCTAATTAGGTTAAAATATGTATTTAATTGGTTAAATACACTACTTGATGTGAATTGGGTATCCTAAATCGAATACAAGTAATATTAGAAGGAAATTTACAAATTGTATGATATGATGCATGGAAAATATATGAAATATTATTTTTAGCGTCATAAAGTATTAGAAATATTCTATATAGGTGAAACAACACCCCATTCCAAATTATGTTATTGAGATCCTTCATAGGGTAATTAATCTCTAAGTTATGGAAGAGGCAATGGAAAGGTCATGCTTGGGCCTGAGATAGTGGATCTAGATGTCAATAAATATCATTTGAAATGGGAATCAAGCCATTAAGTGTTCTTGAAAGATTGTTGGTGGGATACCAACAAAACAAATAGAAATATAAATTATGTGGGATATTGATTCACACATAGAAGGGGGTTAAATGTGATGGGTTCTCAGGTGATAAATGGTCTACATATTGATTGGAAAGGGCTGAGGACTCATTACTCGGAGAAATAAGAGGATGTTCCATAACCCCATGGATGGTTCCTAAATGGGGATTCCATAAATCCTAAGCTATCCTATAAATAGTAATTAATTCACTAGTATTTCTAGATGATGGTGTGGTAGGACACCAACTTCTAGAAGGGGAATACAGTCATGCACATTCTCATATGTATCAAATATTTTTATGTCATATGAATGAGACCATGTCATATTGTTTAATTACATGTTTTGATTACATTAGAAACATTATATTACACTATTTGATGTGGATTATAAGTGGTTTTCTATAGATTAGAGTTTCATAGATTTGAACAAATAGGTGTTGTAGTAATTAGTGTGACACAAAAGATGTTTGATGCTATGTAAATTTGTTATGGATAAAAAAATTCACATAATATATGATCATAATTCATGGACCAATATTTGATAAAATACTAGTTTTAAGTATAATGGATCTATAGGGATGAAATTGTCAATGTATCATGGATGTCAAATTTATGTCATGTATAAATGAATGCCCTGGTACTACACATACACTCTCAGGAATGTAGGCACAATGTTTATGGTCATGATGCTTTGGCCAAAGTCACCAAGTTTTAGGTTATGATTCTTGGTTCCAAAATTATTTCTATGGAGTTAATGTGGAAAAATGGATTTTATGAACCCAACACAGTTATAGGGGTAATGATTCAGTGTTACATGAATATTATCATAATAAAATGATGATAGTATAAGGTTTTGATTTGTGGAATACATAGTGATATCATTTTAATTTCATCGAGCATGGATAAAATGGTGATACTAATTTAAGGTCATGTATAGTGGAATAATCATGTTGATGTTTTAAACGATAATGAGTAATAATAAGAAAAGAATAGTGAAAATTTAATCCCCGATGCAATGAATCCATTTTTAGGAAAGTATGCACCTAATATAAGTTCATGATACTTGGACTAAATACACTCAATTATTGTTCAGGATTCTTAGCCACAAAAGTATTAATGGTATTTCCTGAGGAATAATGTATAGTATGAACCATTTGTGAATGGATGGTATAAGATTCCTAGTTCCAAATGTTTGTATTTAGAATAGAGTGCACAATGTTTAAGGTTTTGATGCATATACTACTGAGTACTATAAGTTTGTGTGAATTGATCATGGACCAATGGGAGATATAAGTTTACATTCATGGATTGTATACTAGAGGTTACATGGGTTTATGGTCCATGGATGTGGGCCACATATTTTATATAGTATATCAAGATACAGAAGTAATCATTTTTTTTGGATAGTGGGACAAAGAGTACCAAAAGAATCCTTACTAAAATAGGGCATCTCCTGTAATATAGGTGCATTAAATTTAAGGTCCTAATTATTGGACCAAAGGTGGTACATTTATTTATTCTTGAATCCTCAAATAATGGAAACTCTTTAACTATTAATTTTCATGCAACTCGGACTGGAATAGAGGTAATCTATGTGGTGTGAATACTAAACCAACACCTGATGTAAATAGTGATTCAATATTAACACAGCAAACCTAAAATGGAGAAATACACAATTTAATGTTATGGAACATGGAAAATGAGTGATATTTTTTGCGTAATATCAAGAACAAGGTAGAATTAAATATGAATTTGAGTAACCCGTTCTATTATAGAGGGTTATATTAGTGATAAATGTGGGTTACACACTTTACTAGCATCCTTATATGACAAAAACGGGCTCTCTACTATTTAATGTAATGTGACTCAATTCTATGGGGGATAATCCAGTAAAAATATTAATCCCATCTGAGCCATTATTAGTGTTGGAGATATGAAGATGATGAAGGCTACCCACACAACTTGAGAATGAACCAAAGGGTTTGAAGGGTTATGGATTAAAAATACATTAACCATTAAGAGTGTCCCAACAATAAGGAGGAAGTTTGAGGAAAGATCTCAGAAGACTGACTTCATTTGTAACTTTTTCTAAATTTATTTGCAGGATAATTCTGAAGAAATTGGGATCTTTTAGAAACAAATGAGAATTTGAAAAATTAAATCTTGATTTTTGGGATTTGAATCGCATAAAGGGGTGATAATAAGGTTGAGGATAACTACTGACCATATCGCAGATTCTACTATCACACTATTACGGATGGGGAATTTATTGTTTATGATTGACCATTAAACATTTTTAGTATGAAGGAACAATTAGTTGTCCATGAAATTACTTTGGGGAATGTTCCCAAGATGTGAGGTGGGACAATTTTGAATATTTCCATCACCGTAGGGTAGATCATTTAGATATGGATAATGATAGGGATCCATAGTGAGGATGTTTCAAAGTGTGGGGGTAAACTAAAGGGATATTCAAGTAGGTTCATACACTAATAGTGTTATTCCACCATGAAATATGTACAAAAATGATGAATACAAAAATATGTGAGGGTTAAACTATACCTTCTAAATGAAGTGTCATCTCACTGTTATGTGATATAATATAACCCTATAGGACACTATTGATCTTAATGAGTGAGTATGGATGATGATATTCCAATATTAATGGTGGTTGATGATGAGCCTAGGATATGAGATTATAGAGTCCCTTTATATCTTAGTGTTGGATTGGTGAGTGATGATCTTTGGAAAACGTTCATCTGACTATTGGCGGCCTATACTGTGCACCATGATGTGACGCCCATGGTGTGGTTTTTGGGGGTTGTTAATTGAATTGTTCCCCTACTAAGTGGTTTGGGTGTCAAAGGCCCCCAACCTAGTTAATTTTTGAACTATATCAATGAGTACTCCCGATATAAATGATTGAAAGTGACATTATTGGTTCATCATAGTAGTGTGGACGTGGTAAACATAAATCTATAGCGTCTTGTACTTTGGTGATGATGATACTATATTTTTTCATACTTTTAGCCACTAGTCACTATAGTACTATGTAATTACTACAAAATTGTTGGTATAGTTTCATCATCTTTTTTATGATCTCATTTGAGCTAGGATGTTTATTTGAATTTTATTTTCTATACTAACCTTGTAATTATACTCCGGATTTCAGTTTAATGAATCTATTTCTATATAGACATAATTATTATTCCCAAACCATTTACATCAATGTGTTCATCTTATGATTATTATTTTATTTTTTCTCCCTTTTACTCATATTCAGAAAATAATTTTCTCTTTTTTCACTCAATGTTTCCATAATAACCATGGGATAAAGATTAGGTCATATATAGTTCCATGGGGTGATTTTATAGGAGTATAAAACTAAATGAGGGGGTTTTCCACTCAGGATAGGATGATGAGAAATATTGATTAAGTATCATATATTTTGGAATTGGATATATGGTTTATGAAATTACATTTTGGAAAATTTCGTATAGTTTTGGATCATTTGCAAAGGATGTTGATTACAATGTTTAATATCATACGGTGAGTAAATGAGGGAATAAAATTTATTTTCATGAATCTTGGTCAATGATAATGAATTTTGGCATCTTATAGTAAGGATGTAATGTAGGAATTATTAATGATTATGTTCATCTATAATTGACCAAAGAGGAGGGTTACGATGGTGTGGAAACTTTAAAGTGTAATGAGAACCTTATGTGGATAAAGTTCCAATGATTCCAAAATCACACTAAAATCCTCTAGACTGGGATTTAGAGAGATTATTTCATGATACTCATACTAGGAGTTTCGGATGGTCAATAAAACAGGTGTATAGATAATCCAATGTGATTGGACGACCAGGGGACCCAATAGGTTTATTCATAGCATAGTTCAACCAATGAAGAGGATGTATAGATATTTTATGGTAAAGATATTTATTATAAGACCATGTAGTTTAACTTTTAATATTGAGGAAACTTTGGAACACTATTTAAATACATGATTATTTGGCTGAAACAATGTAGTTTAATATCTTATATCTATGTCGAGATGATTTCTAGTGTTATGGTTTAATAGAATTGATCAAGAACTAAGATAGACCATGAATTATATAGGGTAAATAAGAACTCAAATAAAATTTGAGGTTCCAACACAAGAAGGAGGATCTCAAAAAGATTGGAATGTGTCTATATGTCTCTCATATGTTTTTTTTGAAATATCGGGTTCATTGACTACAAATTTTCTTTTTATAGGTCTCGTCGATGAACACTAAAATCATTGTGACATTCCCATTTATCGAATGACATTTTCCCAAGTAATTATGGGGATACATAGCAAAAATTGAACAAAATTTTACCCAGGTATCCCATTATATGATTTTAGATTGATAGATTTTTTTTCCTCTTGCATATAGGAGATCATGGACATTCTAGTTGGACTATTGGGGATAGGGTTTAAAATTGTACAAATTGGATCAATGTGTGTACTACCAATTTATGGTTATGAATCTTGGACTAACGTAATATTCCATTTACAACCTTAAAACATGGACCCAAATTTTTGTGATTGAATATGTGTGGAAGTAATGGAAATTTAAACCTAATGTGAATTGAGGGGAAAAGAGGCTCAATCCACAAGAATGTCCTCATGACAAAATGCACATTAATGAAGGTTATATTCTTAGAACAAAATGGTGTTATCTATTTATGGTTATGGATCATATAATACAATCATAATGACTTATTTTATGAGCCACAATATGTAAAAAACTAATGTTAATGGAGGGAAAAAGAGTTAGGTGCAACAAACATCCCAATAACCGATTACACATAATTTATAAAAATGTTGTTGAGACCCAAATTGAGTGGATTTATACATAATAATACAAGGATTGAATCCCAATATGATTGTAGAAATTGAATTATAATATAGGATACCTTAGAAAGGATATTAAACACGGTCATGTAGTTTATGATCATTCTTCTTGGTCTATGGGAACACCTTGTATGAAAATGAAATCTTTCTTAAACATGTTAGGGAATGATCCATTAGGGAACCTAATAAAATGTGATTCATTCATAGTGTGGGAAATATGGAGTAGTAAGAAATTACCATTTTCACATGAGATAACATGATTAGTGAAAATAAAAATTGACTAAGGATGGTCCCAATGAAAATTAATTACATTATTAATGTGTCAAAATGCACGAAGTGGTAATGTTTGGACTATCAAAGCCCCACCAAAATAATGGTTGTTGGATGGAGATTGAATTGGTACCTCCAATCATTTAACTATTGAAGGGGTGAAAATGGATGGGGGATTAATTATAACCAATATTAGGGCTCAGATTCCTCCAATGCATTGTCATGAATGATGGGAATAAATTTAAAATTTATCACCGAACATTTTAAGGAATTTGGGAACATTCATTTCTCAGCCTAATTCATCTTGAGAATGTTACCAAGAGGGGAAAGGATACTATTTTGTTTTTTCCATCACTAAAAGTGATCCCATTTCAACATGTAGTATGAAGGAAAATCAAATGAGGAAGACTTAATGATTTGATTCAATCTAATTGGGTGTTTTTATAAAGTTAAAAAATTTATGTCGTCCTCCCTCATGTGGTCAATCATGCATATGTGGTGTACCATTGTGTGATTGTTGAGAGTATTCCCAATGGGGGGGTCACCTCACTATCAAGTGACGAAATAGAACCTGATGGATGGTTCTTGTTCCCCAAGAAAATATTAAGTATGGAAAATAGAATCGATAGATGTGATTGAGATTGGACATCAAAACATCTCTACATATCTCGTGATGATAATCATGTCTTATGTAGTTTCATATGGTGGTGCAGTGGAAGAATGACTCTAAAAGAGTGGTTAGACCCTTGAGTGATGAGGAAACACAGTTTCTTTAGTATAAGAATAATATAGAAAGATGTTATCTATGAATTTTAGGGTTATACAACTGGGATAGTAGTGAACTCTTTTTTCTCATTTAGAAATAATGTTTACCACATGAGTTAATATTGTATGGTGTTTATGTTTATCTATGTAGTTTAAAATAATATAAATGGAATTGTATGTTGTATGGTTTAACATAATTTATTGGGATGTTAATTTTATAGAAATTAATGTTATGTGACCATGATGTTAATTTTTTATATTTTAACATCATGTGACCAGGATGTGGTGAATTGATGGGACATTATGAAAATTAATTCTTGAGAAATCATTTATTAGGGGAGGTGTGATACGATCCCTATATATGGTGATGAATGAGTATGGACCATCATATTATACATTTTGAATGTTGAATGGAACCTCCAATTCAAGTTCTATATTTGATGTGTTTTTATGGTTATTATTTTTCAGATCAACACCTACACCATTCACCATAAAGGTATTGATGGATAAAAACATTCATGAAAAATATTTGGCCCACACCGTTAAGAAGTACTATGAGTTTTTTAAACACATTGATCATGTTTTCATCTAACAATTTGAATTTAGATACATATTATTTGTAAATGTTTTATGATTTCAACTGATGATATATGAATTTTCAGAAAGCTGGTAGCCAGATTTCAAAGGGTAGCATTAATTCTATTCTAGATTCCAATGAATATGGGGTTTCTTATGTAGATGTTTGAGACATCATCTAATATTCCTTAAATGCAGTGTGGATATTCCCAATCCAACTCTTTTGGTTACGGTCTACCATCATCTGCAAAATGTTATATAAGGTCTTGTTGAATTCCTATATCTTTATATTCTCTTATAGATGATAGAAATAAGTATGTTTGGATTAGATGTAGTAATCAAAAACAACTTATTTATCTCAGTGGCTCATAAGATGGGTTTTTTATCTATTACAATTTTTTGGCATATCCCAATGTAATGATGGTACAGTATTTTACAAACTCAATCATATATCAGGTCATGACCTATTTGAGTTTGATGGATTTATCACACCTTGAGAAGAAGTTAGTGGTGGTAAGGATGAATCTATACTATTGGATTTTTTGTGTTATTTAGGGAACATTCCATCCAATCCTCATATAGTAAATGGAAAATAATATTTAATCACATGAATATTATCTTATAGGTAATGGATAATGTGGGCATTAATTTGGAATTCATGAAACTCCATAGTTAATTTTATGTAGTCGCGAATCATTGTCATCTTGAAATAGAGCACGCTTTGGATATTATGTAATAAATTCATCAGTAACAATAGATCCCTTCAAGAAATTACATCAAGATAATTATATAATGATGACATATAATTTACCTATATTCAATATATATATATTCATTCAAAGATGTGTCAAACAAAGACTTTATTTTAGTTTTGGTTATTATAGAGGAAACAATTCACTAATCTATAGTATATCTTCTCGTGATCAGATCAATTATATGTTATTATTAATTTTTATAGGTACATAACCAGAGGAATCATCTACTTGGATAAATTATCTATCAATGATATTTTTAGGGCCCTTCCATAGATTTTTCTACAAAAATTCGACTCACCACTTGGTCCCATTTATTTGAAATTATGCGGGTCATCACCGTACAATGTTCTCCATTGGTAATGAGGTTATCCTATCCTGTGTATACAAGGGATCATTCCATGATCTCTTTGGATACTAATCGATCATTCATGGATCATTGGATATGATTATCCATTTAATAATAGGGGAACTAGGCCACCAAAACATTAGGAAATTAAGATAAAGGGATGGGATTCTGTTTTTGAATAGTATAAACACCGTTAATTTATTTAATGACTAGATTGGAGTAATGTTTTGGGTGAAACCATGGGAACTAATTATCTAGTGAGAATTTAATACAATTTAATAGGACTCTTTAATCAACTTCATTTTTGTGATACCATTCTGATAATAGGAATGAGTACATTGGGGAGACTTGGTGGAAGTGAGGATGAAAAATCCTAAGACAACCCTATTGAGAATAGGTTTATAGATCCTTATCTTTTTTTATCTATGATAGGAACCATTTAAGTGAATCTAATAGAAAAAAGTTTCCTGACCAATATAATGGGTGGATTAATTTTGGAGATTCAACATTCAAGAGAAACCCTATACATATAATATGTCCATCCCAGAAATCAGTGAGTGCTTGTCCTTTGAAATAATTACTAGGGATGAACCTAATATTGAAAAAATGAAGAATAACTTCCCATTAATCCAATTACAATATAAATATATTATAATATACTATGTAATTCAATGGTTTAATGTGAGGAACAATTTAAATTGCATGACGCTACCGATAATGTCATTGATTATAGCCCATAAATACAATAGTGAGGTAGTTCTTCTGGATGAGAGAATATCTAATCTCAATATTGTGAAAATTTTGACTGAGGTAATACATATTAATATCAATTCCGTAATTTCTTTCTTATCTCCGTGGGAACATATAGATCACTATAGGATACTCAAATAAAGGTCCAGAGACTTCCCAAGAACTGGTGTAATTTGACATTAAGGATGTGGTATATACTGCATTATTTCATTGATTTGTACCAAAAATTATCCAACCCTCAGATAGGAAACACTTTTATTAATCATCATTGAGGAGTGATTATATTTACCTTCCAAAATTCTGGAAAAATACCACATGTAGCCTTGGTGGTATTGGAGGTCATTATATTCATTTTGTTTGTGTGAATGAGATATTAAAGTGATGTCCATAATCTTATTTATTAAAATCTTGATCCATATGTGTTTGAAAATAAATACATTGCAAATAATAGAGGTATGAATGAATGTTAACATCAAGTTTTTTAGATTCAAAATCGTGGAATAATTGATTAAACTCACTTTCTAACGGTCATTTATATTGTTCTTACATTGGTTTTATTTGACCATCACATAATCCATAAAACATTCCACTAGAATCATGAGGAGAAACAAGAAGATGTCATGTATTTCATATTAATAGGTTTCTCTATCATTCTTCAAGAAATAGGGATATCACTGGGTAAAAGTCTGTTATTTGAGGTGTATTGAAGGCAGGGAATTCTTTTTCATAAGGATCTAAATTTATTTGATTGTGTCATGTATATCCAACCATTAAGGAGAGATCCTCTAATTTACTAGTCATGTCAATTAATATCTCTAAAACTATGATAGGTAAATATTCCTTTGTATGATAGTGTTTTAGGTCCTATATATATATTCTATGATTTTTCTATTCTTATTAATTTGTTGGATGATGATATCTATCCATTTTGGGTACCATAATTCTCTGATAATGTTGGGTTTCATTAGCATACCCACTTTTTTCTCAAACATAGAAACATTAGGGGATGAATTTTACTCAATAAATATTTGAATCCATGGTGGTTGATAGGAAGGTTATGGTAGTGTAATACAACATGTTGATAAATCCATAACATCACCTTGTACTTCCATGTGAATAAATAATGCTACATCTAAATGAATATAATGTATTTGTACTTATTATCAGAATACATGATGGAACTAATCCATGCCACCCATAGATATTCCTAGGGTAGAGGTTCTAATTTACCATGTAATTAACAGTTTTCAAGAATTCTTCTTCTATGTAAGCAGAGACTCATCCAAATCATCATCATCAGAAAAAATGAGTACCAAGGGTTGTGGAAACTTACGTGGGTGCATGGGAATAATGGGTCACACCATCTTCTTCTTTAGGATTAGAATCCATAAAAGTTTGTTTTTTTCATTAATTTCAATAGAAACCATATAAATAGTTTCCAAAGTCGCCAACTCATATGTTATTCAATGTTTAGGTACACCGTTGATGTTGAAAAAGTAATTCTTAGTTGAATTGTGATAGGAAAACCCCACCATCTGAAAGACATGACAATGAAATCGATCAGTGGATATTGGTAGACCTTTCATTATATGACATGAGTGGGATTCCCAAAATTAAAAGGAACATATCCACTATAAAAGTGTGAGATTATATGAGATAAATCCTCGTTATTTGGGATGATAAAATCATTTCCATGAGTTGGATTCATTAAATCCAGATTGTTAATTGGCTAAATGAATTTATCCTTCAGATCCTCTTAATGATCTGCTAACATCATTATCCATTAATGAGATCAATTATATAACCATATTCTTCAAACTGGGGTTTAATTTATCACCTCTTTTAATAACCAACATTATGGTATTGGGATCCACATCTGTGAAAAGGATAAGTATCAACATAGAGAATACCTACTCAACTATTAAGGGGTATATGAAACATTAGTGATATGAATATGGGATTTAGGTATACAGAAGAAGCTGGGGCCTTCCAAATAAAAATTTTAGATATTTTATTTTGATATGAACATGAATTTGGTACCTAATACCAAATCTCCAAATTATGTCTAAAAAATTAGTTTACATTGATTCTTATCACTCATATAGACTTCCATTTTTCAATATATGGGTCAAATTGTCCTTACTAGGACGCAAATTATAGAGATTATAAGTAATTATGTGGTTTATTCTAGATCCAATTTACACTAGGAACTGATGATTCTATATTAGATTAAATTTTCCTAAGACATATTGTAGGTTCATTCCCCCTTGAATGATTACCCATTAATCCTTCCCATAGAAGTAGATGATGTCATTCCACTCCTCATGATTTTCTCCATCTTCATGATAGGCTTCAAAAAAACTACCACAACGTCAAACTGGATGGGGATCATTAGAGGCTCAATAAGGCGTCACAAAACACCTTTTAAAGATTGAATTTATTAAGTATTAATAATTTGAGATTGAATGTTGATATTCATGAATAAATAGTATTTCAAATCTAGGAAAATAATTTTGATCCTTACGGGTTTATCATTAACATAAATCATTGAGGGAATTGGTAGATGATACATAGAGGATTGAATGGTTCTATCCGTATTTTTCTATCAGCTAGACGGCTAAGGCTGATAGCTACTGGACAGTGATGGATGAGCCTTGTAAGGTTATTAAGATAATATTTTCACATATTTAATACTTTAATTTAATTTTTATAAACCCACAATAGTGTTATATAATGGGAAATTGTTACATATTTAGGTTTTCGTGTTATTTTGAGCCTAAATGCAAAAATGGTCTAATTCTGGATTCTTAACAGATTTTTATCATAGGGGTATTTTGGAGATTTCTCATAAATTATTTTTCCATATTTTGTGATTTGAATTTTGTTTGAACCCTTCTTTTTTTTCATTATCGTTTTCTTTAGGACCAAGGATGGATTCATGCATCTTGATTCCCAAAAAAATCAATGAAGTTGACAATTTTTCTGGGCGGACTTCGTGGACACCACTATAGTAATAGAAGAATAATTCTTCCTAAACTCCTACAAATTCTACAATTACACTTGGATATTAAAGAGGACTCCTAGACATGTACAAAAAATTAATTTCAAGCCGTTTGTAATCCATTATGATGGACATTGAGTGATTGTGGTTTGAAGGATGCTTCCAGGAAGCTTCACCAAGAGAAAGCGATTGACAATACAAAAATCATAACTCCTTCAAGGCACGTCCAATGAAGATGAAATTTGGGGAGAAAACGGAGAAAATATTATGGAACAACATTTATAAAGACACCTATTACATATTTTGTCATTTAAGGGCACATCTACGTGGAAACATTTTGATGAAATATTTTGTGTGTAAATTTGTCACCCCTTCTCCCTATAAATATGTGTCCCTTCTCATAGTTTATGATATAGAAATTCCAAGGGGATAAGGTGGAGTTTTGTTTATGTAATTTTTGTTTATATTTTTAATATAAATTTGTTTATTCTTCTTCTTCATATCTTTATTCTTCCATTTTATTTATTTTGTGTGTTCTCCCACCGTTGTTCCCTTCTCAACTCCATTAAAATGGAGAACTAAAATCGGCTCCTGTTCAAGGGAGGTAATGGTGGATCGATTGAGTTTTCTTATTCATTAATTTCTAATATCTTTATTCAATTCTATTAATTTCATCAATGGTTAAAGTGATTATGTGATCGTTCGCCTCATTTTCACTATCTTTTGAATTCTTCTTCTTGTTTATCATTTTCATTCCCTTCATTATTTTTTTCACGCATACGGTGGAGCTTGTCATTGATTGTGCTGGTCAAAAAAGAGGTAACCTAGTTTTCTTAAGGTAGAGAATTACCCTGTATTTTGAGGTCTTGGTATGGGCTAATGACATTTCAAACGAAAAGGTGTAGTGTGACAGGTCTTGATCACTACATTAAATTGAATATTGAGAATTCTTTTAAACAATGATTTCAACCACCATAAAACTCCCAAGAACAATTGCATAATTTATTTATTATAACATCATTTTGTGTTTTCATTTCACTATTATATATAATATTTATATTTCATGCATAATTTCAAATCCCCCCATATATATTATATATGTTAGTTTTGTATTAGTTAAATAATAATAGTGAAAATAGAAAGACTTTGTATAGTTAGCAGCCTCCTTGCGATCGACCCTAGGTTGTGCCACTATGGTACACTCATAGGAGAATAAACCATTAATTTAATAGGGTAAAGAGACTGAAATACCTACCATCAATTTGGCACCATTATCAGGGAGGCCAAGTGCTTACACACGTTGTTTTTCAAACAAAAACAAAAACAAACAAAACCAAAAAAAGGAGCCGTGTTGCATATCATTCATTTCATCATATAATATGGATGTTTATGGAAATTGTTATAATTATTGGCATGTTGATAACTTTTATGGTGAGCCAAGTAGGAGAGATACATTAAATATTCAAATGCATTAAAATTCCCAACAATTGGAATACAATGCCCATCAATTGAAGGAAAATTCCTTGATTATTCAAGATAATTTTATAAATGTGGAAAAAGCAAGCAAGTTTATAACATCGTTGGCCGCCCAAGTTGAAGAATTTAAAGTCTTATGGATTGAACAACAACAACGAAATGATGAGGAGAATGAAATGCTTGTTCCACCTACATTTAATGAAGATGTTGATGAGGTTGAAGAAAAACTTGAGGACCCACTTCCCTTGCCAAAAAACGAGTTCCCAGCTTCCTTGCTTGAAAAAAAAAGAGTTTGAAGCTTAAATTTGTAAGGGAGTTTTAATTTCTGAGCAATCATTTTATTCTAATTTAATTAATATAGAATTTCAATCTAATATCCCTTATTCTGATTTTATAGATTTTGCACTACTACTGCAGGCTCCGGATGAAAAAGGAGAAAAAGGTTCTCTTAATGAGGAGAGAATGGAGGAGCCATTCAAGATGTGCACTGGTGCATTTGGGGATTATGGAACAAAAGGAGAAATCATTGAATAACCAATTTATGAACTCGAACAAGAAGAGAATACACTTCCTATTCTTCTGTTTTCAACACCGGTGAACACCAGTCCTCTAAATGACCAAAACATGGAGCACCCCTACATACTTTTTCCTCCCACTCTTAATCTCAAATTCTATATTCCATCACTTATAGGGGTTGGGTATATTTTTCTTTTCATTGGAGGTTCTCAATTCTGGCATCCACATATGGATATCGGGAGAAATAATTTGTGGTGGTTTCTAAGCAAGAAACCCCATCCACCTTCGGATTGGGGTTAACCTGCTGCAACTGCCTGACTAGGGGTAGTAAAAACCTTGCACCTGCTTGGGGTTCAAACCAAGCATTATCCCTTTCCTTTACCCTTTCTATTTATTTTTATCTATTTTTCTAATGCATTTATTTATTGCTTTGTAGGAATAAGTGGGGCCAACTAGGAGCTTAACTCAATGGTGCTGCTAAAAAAACAAATTTAGGCTATGTCTTTCCTTTTATTTAGTTTTTCTTCCCTTATTTATATTTTTTCAAGACAAAATGAAGGGTAGTGAAATTTAAGTGTGGGGGGAGTGTCGACCTGCTTAGTTGTTTTTGTGTGCTTTCTTTTTTTTTCATTTTTTAAAAACCATGAGAATTAATGATAATTCTGATCATATTTCACACATTAATTTATTTTGATAAAATTGAAATGATTTTTGAAAAATAATATTTTAAATTATTGTTGATGTGAATTTTTTTCCTTAAATTGGATTTTCAATCATTTTTATGAGTTTAACTGATTTTTGAAATCCATGGCCCTGGAACACTGACTCAAAATATTTTTCCCCTCTTGTGAGGGACTCTAAACCACGTTGACATATTCTTTCTAATACCCACACTTTCTTGAGGGAAAAATGGATTTTGTGTGAGAACTAAAATTTGTGATTTTTCTCTTTTGAATCATTGGATTTCATGGAATGTTTTTAATATGACTGAGGCACTACTTTTCCTAGACACATATTATCCCGAGACCTACCTTTACATTTATCCTTCATTAGCCCTTAGATTCCATGAATTTCTTTATAGGTTTAAGCTGCAGTACAAGATAATTTATCCTTACCTAGACATTCTCATGGTATTATTGCATGGATATTTGAAGTTTGAGTGTGGGAGAAGGGCCTTTCGTGTGCATTCATTGGGATGTGTTTCATTGATGGGTGTTGTGAGGTATGAATCAACATTTTGGGCAATGAAATAATTAGGCATAAGTCATAATTTCATTATTATTTCAATCAATTCTCCTTAAAAAACAGAAAAAAGGGTTGTCCCTTTCTGGAGATTAAAGAAATATATAAAAAAAGAAAATAAAGCATTTCCTTTCTGGAGCTTTATAAAAACAATGGGGAGAACATGGATGATATAATACATTGAAATAATTTATTGGATCATGTAACATGTCAAAGAAATGGGGGTGGTGTTTTTCTATATTCTCAAGGTGGATTGAGTGAGAAATTGTCTGTGTTTTCACTTGTTTATTTATGCATTGTACCTAAGAGTCAAACCTTCTCTTTCTAGCCTTGAACTTTTATATAATTTTCCCACCAACCCAAATCCACAGAGACATTTGAACCTTTGATGAAAGCCCTCATTATTGAATTTAGTTTTATGTTTCATACTGTGGAGAAAAGAGAATAGTCACAAGCCTATGGTGATACATGCAACTTTCTAATACGTGCATAACTCCAAGATTAATTTCTCTTGAGTGAAGAGTGACATAAAATTCAATGTCAGTTTGGTTGTGATTGAGCCATGGATAGATTTATGATGTTGAAAAAATTTAAATTTTTTGAATGAAATTGAAAGGAAATTGTTTTTCATAGAAGAGATAGGATGAAATTCTGGTTTTGATAAGATGATGGATGTTTTTTCATTTTTGATTGTTGTGTGAATTTTGATTTGAATTTACAATAATTTCTTAGGAGTGAAATTATTAAGTGTGGTGGATTGATGAAGATAAAAATTTTGCATATTTTATACTGCAATTTAATGTTTAAAAACCCACAATAGTTTCATTTAATGAGAAATTGCTACATATTTAGGTTTCGGTGTTATTTTGAGCGTAAATGCAAAAATGATCTAATTCCATATTTTTTACAGATTTTTGTCATAGGGGTATTTTGGTCATTTCTCCTAAAATATATTTCCAAATTTTTTGATTCAAAATTTTTTTAAACGCTTATTTTATTTTCATCGTCTTTGTCTTTAGGACCAGGTAAGTATTCATGCATCTTGATGCCCAAAAAATCAATGAAGTTGAAAATTCTTCCAGGCGGACTACGTGGACCTCACCATAGTAATGGAAGCTTAATTCGTCCTAAACTTCTCCAAATGATTCGATTACACTTGGATATTAAAGAGGACTCCCAGACGCATCCACAAAATTAATTTCAAGCCGTTTGGAATCCGTTATGATGGTCATTGAGTGATTGAGGTTTAGAAGAAGCATCCAGGAAGCTTCATTCAGAGAAATCGATTGACAAGAAAAAAACATAACTCTTTCAAGGAATGTCCAATGAAGATGCTATTTGGGGATAAAATGGAGGTGACATTATGTAAAAACATTTATGAAGACACATATTACCGATTCGGTCATTTAAGGGCACTTCTATGCAGAAACTTTCAGATTAAATATTTTGTCTGTAAATTTGTCACCCCTTCTCCCTATAAATATGTGTCCCTAATCCTAGTTTTTGATATAGAAATTACAAGGGGATAAGGTGGAGTTTTTTAATTAATTTTTCTATATATTTTTAATATACATTTTTTTATTATTCTTCTGCATATCTCCATTATTCCATTTTGTTTATTTTATGTGTTCTCCCATTGTTGTTCCCTTCTCAACTCCATTAAAATGGAGAACTAAAATCGGCTCTTGTTTGAGAGAGGGAATGGTGGATCGATTGAGTTTTCTTATTCATTAATTTCTAATATATTTATTCAATTCTATGAATTTTTTCAATGGTTAAATTGATTATGTGAGCGTTTGCCTCATTTTCACTATCATCTGAATTATTCTTCTTGTTTATCATTTTTCCTCCCTTCATTATTTTTGTCATGCATATAGTGGAGTATGTCATTGATTTTGATAGTCAAAAAAGAGGTATCCTAGTTTTATTAAGGAAAATAATTACCATGTATGTTGAGGTCTCGGTATGGGGTAATGACATTTCAAACGAGAAGGTGTAGTGTAACAGGTCTTGATCACTACATTTAATTGAATATTGAGAATTCTTTTAAACAATGATTTCAACCACCATAAAACTACCAAGAAAAATTGCCTACCTTCTTTCTTATAACATCATTTTTTCCATTTCATTATTATATATAATATTTATGGATGACGGTTGATACTCTACATTAATGAAATCCTATATGATTTGATTTTTCAAGGTACCTCCTACCGATATAGGGTGATTTTAGTCTATTAGGGTATAAATCGTCAAAGGAAATATAAAAACACCCCGATTGTGTAACTGATATTATATTCATCTCCCCAAGACTATAATAGTTGTGGTGATGATGGGAAAGCACTATGAGATGATATAGATTCATGGGTGATGATTATCTCATGAAGGTATGAATTACCACATGGTCTCTAATTTCAATATTTCAAAATAGCTAGTCATCCGTCTTTTTTACACATCAATTATGGTCATGTTTCCAATCCCTGACATATTCCTCACCAACATAAGCGGATGAAACACGTGTGAACTATACTTATGGATCCCCCAATACCACTCTTTCATGGTATACCTGGTCCTATATGAAATTAATAAAGATGAACAAATCTTTGATGGAGTGGCCAATGAGTTTGTTGTATGGGATGTATTAGAAATGGTAATTAACACAACCACTTGTGAATTTTTTTCTGTATTCATAAAAATGTTATTATTCATTACAGAGAGGAAAACTACATGAAACTACTCATACATGGGGGATTGGAGGTTTTTATTATATTTTATTATTGGAATATATGTTTCTTTCCCCTAATAGGGTTTAGGTGGAATTCTATTACCAATCATATATCTTTCATGGCCTATTTTGTGGGGCCACCTAAAGTAAAATCACTTAAGAGGATAGATTATGAGTGAATTTAGTTGTCTCTTCATTCCCAAGATTGTTTTCTATTGAATGAGGAGATAATGGGAATGACCATTTATATGTCTATTTCAAGGATTAGTCAAGGATCTAACCTCTCTCAATGATCCCCAGAAATCTTCTTGGATACTTTGGGGAAATGAGGTTTAGGGCCATCTAATCTGAACTTGACTCTATTCACACACCCAAAAACTATTATGGTTGAATTAGTGAACTGACAAAGTATGTTAGTCCTTCCATACAATTAAATAAATTATTGAAAAACTCATTATCTCATTATTTTCAATTTGAGATTCTAGCAGCAGTCATCCTACTCAAGGTGGAGTATCACTGGGGGATGAATTACTTATGTAGATATGGCTAGTTGGTGATGGATCATTGGTCCGACTAGTTTTACATGAAAATGTTAGGTCATTCCACGGTCTAGAAGAATCATCATATCATAATAGATTCTTTCTACTCTGGGGTTCCTATAATTGGGCCACACCAAGAGGCAATTCAGAAGGATACTATTTCAGGTCACATATTCCATTGAATGAGGTGAATCATGGGATTCCAAAATATGGTATTTGAGTAATATAATCTACCAACACCATATATGGATCCCTCTTCGAAAAAAAGGATACTAAATATCTAAGGAAAATATATTAGTACATATTGAACTTATAACATCTATTTAGTGTAGGTTTGCATGTGTATTTTCCTTAACTGTGTATATAGCCCTTGATGTCAAAAGGCTTTGATCTAGAGGTGGGATTTCATAGAAATCCAATAGAGGAAGGATTGTTGAGAATTATGGGTTGTGTGCTAGATATGTAGATCCACTATGTTCGAACCTACTTATATGAGAAAATACAACTAATTTGGTTCTGGTAAATCTACTTAGGACAATTGGATATTGTAGATCTACTTATAATGTGAAAAAACCACATCAACATCCTACCTATCATGAGGATAAGCACTGAAGATATTAAAATTGAGCCTATTATATCATTCTGGATCTTGGCGTATGGTATAAATTCCTGAATCTAATTCAGTTTCATACATAGTATTACTAAAAAACAGTGGATTCAAATATTTTTTTACCATCAAAGAGATGTCAACAATTGAATTAGAGTGTCTCAATAGAATCAATGATGACCAAATCATGTCTCTACTGATATATAAGGAAACATACCAAATTATTTGAATAACATTATTGTGTCTCTCTAGATTGATCATATTCCTTAAATAGAAAATCATTAGCACAATTCAGTCATTTAGTGGGAGAATTTATTATGTTAAAATTTATATTGGTTAGTGGTAGGGATTTAATGATATTGTTTGGGGTCCTAATTTTGGTGTCCTGATTTTATCTTATGGTAAAACTAAACTAAAGGGAACCATTCTGTCCCCATACCCTAATTAAAATGTGATGAGATGCATATTCCATAATTTGATTAAGTAGAGTGAAAATTTTAGAACATGTTCATTGAAAACATTTTTAGTACTAATATGAATTCAGGTGTTGTGCCATTAGAAACATGGAAAGAATAAATTTACAAAACATTTTCTCATGTGCATGATTATTTTTATGTCCCTTTAGGTAGGTAAGATGATGAATCTAAGGATGCATACACAACACCCAAAAATTATTCTGATGTCATGATATATGGAACTCAGAAAGAATCTATAGAATAGGAAAATGTTGGGTTATATGTTGCCAAAACATAACTGAAATCTATTTTGAATCCTATATTTACAACATTATTTCTTCCCGTATCCTAATTAAGGGGTTATAATTTCTCTTAACCACCAACAATTACATATTGGAAAATATTTAGTATAGATATGGAAGTGATGTATACTTTCCCTATAG
This sequence comes from Viscum album, assembly GCA_963277665.1. Classification (NCBI taxonomy): domain Eukaryota; kingdom Viridiplantae; phylum Streptophyta; class Magnoliopsida; order Santalales; family Viscaceae; genus Viscum; species Viscum album. The sequence goes on from OY728123.1 coordinate 982,743,886, forward strand.
TTATGTCATTGATAGAAGAGGCATTAGTCTAGAAACCATTCCCTGAGAGAAATCATCAAAAATAGGTGTTTATCGACATCCTATTAGTGCTGAGAGAGTTCAATAGCTTCCATAATCTCAATAAGAATATCTTCCTCGTTGGGTGATTTCCAGATTGACCCTAACATTATCCCTTTTTCAAGATTCGAGGTGGATAAAAAAGTGGGTGAGGTTGAATGTGTGGATTCATGATGATTACCCAAAGTAATTAAATACATACACTACATAGATATAATTTTAAGGTATTTTGTAACCGTGTAGACCGTAGCCACCAGAATTATCATCCTTAATTGATGGGTGAATTCCCCCACATATAGTGGTGGGGTGTGAAAATATTCTTCTGATTCATCAGATTCCCAAGATTTTGAGATATTGAAGGTAACCCAACATTGTTACCCCATGTCTTACCTATCGTAATAATATGAATATTCTAGATGTAAGATTTTCTAAGAGTCATGGGATGTGATTCCATGGGTGTTGTTGTTGGTTGCATCAGAAGGGCATTTAGTATGCCTGAAAAAACCTCTACCCTAGGGAGGAACATAAGGATCCTACGTTTCTTTATCCTAGGTAGGATCTCTATGTTAGTTGGTCATTTTAGGTAGAATACTATTTTTCTATGTTATTCATTATTTGGAGGGACTCCATGAATGTTTTGGTTGATTTTTGTGGATGTAAGATCCAACCCAATACACCTCGTGGGTGGCTGGGGTCTCTGTCCCAACTAGGTAAAATCATATACCAGGATTTTGGTGAGAATAGTATGGTATTTTAAATGGTTTTGGGACCCGTAGGAGCTATAGAAGTAATTTCACATAATGTAGGGACAATATCTATCGCCATGGATGTGTATTGTATAGTCTTGATTGATGCAGGATATATCTATATATAATCAATATTCTCATCTAATCATGGTGACACTATATGATATTAATAGCATTTGGTAGTTAGATGTCTCGTTTATTACAATATTTTTGTGGTGGTAGCTATAAAATCTTAAATATCCTTTCCATTTTTCGAATAGGGGATTGAACTGCCAGCGGTTTCTAAGGAGAGAATCCCAAAACATTTGACGGTGGTAATTGGGGTGGGGGGACATTTACACGGTGGTCTCATTATTGGTTCTAGTTGTTTTTAGTGCTATAGTCTCCAAGTATTCGTGATGAACCACCAAATAGGGGATGACTCATTCTACCTCATAAAATTGGATAAGGTAACTACAAACCCTCTACAGGATGATAACTGGAGGAGATATGGGGAGAGGGAACCCCAGAGTAGTCGGAGTGGTGGTATTCATAGTTGAGTCATTTTTATGTGTGACCACCCCAGGGTAGATATTATTTCCTCACACTCATTAATGGAAATTTGGGAACCAATATGAGAATATACTGTATTTAGTGTCATTCAATAACATATAGAGACATATTTACATAAATTTATCATGAAATATATACATAATGATCCAAACATTACTCAGCCTCTCCCAAGTAAAGAAGAAAGGATTTTCACTAATTGTGTATAGAATTGGTGATAATTAATGATCATAATTTACTCTTTAAAAAATGTTAATATATTTTTCATTGAATAAATGTTATACATTCTTATTCATCCATTTGGGATCACATTATTTTTTTGATATGCATCCTTATACTGTTCGATATCATGTTCCCCAAAAATCCCAATTCCAATAGGAGGGTGACCTTCCACCATTAAGGTTTATAGTGTCAGCTTCATCATCATAATGGGTTGATGGGGTATCAACCCTAAATTCTATGTATACCTAATTAGAGTTCATCAACTAGTATGGTGATCCCTTATACATGTTTTTCAATCTTGTTTCTCACTCTATATTATAGTTTAAACTAGTTAATATCATTTCATACTGTGATGATATGATGGATACCTATAGTTAGAGATGATGATTATGTTGGGTATATTGGTATTCTACAAATATCATCATTGTGTGAGATTTTGAGGGAATCACCTGCTAGTGGCATATGGTTTCAAATGTATAAAACTAAAAAAATCCCATAATTACCTCGATGAAACTTATTCCTAATACATAAATCATCCCATGTTCATAACCTAGGGAATCTTGTCAATATCACATATCGCATCCAACATTTATTAGGTGACTCATTCAAATCATTTCATGCCTCGAAACATATGCTCATGACAATAGTATTCCAAGGAAATCACATAGGATATCATATTTTTGTCACTCAAGGAAATAATATAAATATCTTCAACTATGGAAAAAGGTTGAGATATATAATATGCTCAACACATATTCCTCTAATTCTCATCCCATAAAAAATCCCACTCTTTTCACATGAGGAAGAACCATACTCTCATATACTATGTTGAGATAAAAGAGATTATATTCTCGTCACATAGGCTTATGAGGCTCATTACCTAAGGAATCCTAGTCTCATCATGCTTGGGCTTGGTTTCTCATTCATAAGGTGTGGTTCAATGGATTAAATATAAGTTAGTACAGGCCCCCATACAATAATCACATATGTTTCAATCATGGGTTTAATGTCCATTGATGATGCTAATTGAATTATAATCCAGCTGGAGGATTCTTCCTATATACGCTCATAATGTATTGGGACTGGCACAAGTTAACATCATATGGGGACACACACCAATTTAGTGTCTATTGGGGATAGTCCCACATATTCTGATAGTGTATGTGTAGACACATATTTATTGCCTAGTGTGGAAAGTAACATATATGATCATCATATATGGTTCAAAACATATTTCATACAGAATGTGGAAGCATCCCATATAGGATTGTCATATACTATGATGGGAATAGTTTAGTGTCATATGGAAATTCCAAAGTCAGTTCAGAATATGGATTTGTGTTGTGATAGGTTTAGTATACTCTAGGAATATGTGCATGCTTAATCTCATCCCAATCGGGATATGAAATTATTTTGATATTGGGATAGTACCGTATAGAGGAATGAAACATATCATTTGGTATGGATGGAATCCAAAAGGTATATAGTTTTATTAAATTAATTAAGGTGATTAGATAGGATCAGACCATATTGTTTAACCTGATGTGGTAAGGATACTCGCATAATGATAGGGAATGTAATAAGGGATTGATTAAGGATTACTTATTAAATCTACTTATGATGTAGGGAGAAACTACTCATGCTCGTCACATGCGGTAACCTGTTCTCAGCACAGGGGACATCTTGAGCTTGTCAAATAGTGCATCTAATATTATTCGTGTGGGGTACGATATCGTTTATCATGTTATGTGGAGGATGATTTCATTGAAAATTTTATTTTCTGTATATTATGCTATGCTATATATTTTAAACTATTTTAGCACAGATATGGTGGGGGGAGTCATGCATGTTAAGATATTTGATCCTAATTCGGATAGGAGGAGATAAGTGTACAATTATCTTGTACATTCTAATCGATGGGTGTGTTGGGTAGTCAGACTTTATAATTCCATGATTTATAATTACACATTCAAACTACATTTTCTATTGTATGGGATATAGTGTACAAAATTTACATTTGAAGAATAATACTAAAACATTTTCATGAAAATTTTTATTCTTAAGAGAAGAATGATCATTGACTACCCCACTCATGATTGTTATTGATTTATTTGGAATAGGTTTCCATGATATTAGCCTTTTGTATGGAATTTTCAATAGCAATCATAGATCGAAAGGATGTAGGGACAGTGAGTGCTCTACATTTAGAAAACTATTCTTGGAGGAAAGACGCATTGAATAGGGGTCCCCATCGGTTGGTTTAAGCATAAATTAAACCTTAATATATAGATAGAGTTTTTTATATATGGGATCCATCATAGTGTGATTTCTTATGAGGAAAAGCTATGTCTTCAAATGATTATGGAATAATGTGAATTAGGGAGTTTCTTGAAGTGTGTGTTTCTTTCATGAACAATGTTCTTTATAAATGAATGTTATGTAAAAACCTATGAATCATAATCCAATATTATGAATGTTCTATATGAGTTAATTCTTAAAATGTTCTCAAAAACTGAAATCCATGGGAGTCTCTGGTTTTTAGAATTTTTGAAAGATATAATTTTTCATGTTGAGATCATGACTAATCAACTTATAGAAGATTATCCCCAAAAATGAGGGGAGGTTCACTATTTATAGAAATTTCAGCTAATGGAATATAAAGTCTTTTGAAAATCATCCAGGATCACCCAACCTTGGTAGGATTTTAAAAGTATGTAAATAGAATGATGTTTAAACTACGGATCTTGAAATATGATTTTTGTGATATGTTGTCAGTTTCTTGTTGAAGTAAGGATAGTGATTACATAGAACATTAGTATTTTACGTCACCTTTCTCACATAAAATCGAATTGTGATAATTTTGAAGAGTTTAATGAACTGCATAGAAGTTTCATGAAATTACACTAATTAGATAAAAAATCTCCCATAGGGACATTTCCTCTCATAGTAGTGAATTGGTATTTTTATTAATGGAGCATATGTATATTTTTTCGGATAAGAAGTACCATTTTCTAATCTCAAATAAATTTTCCACCATTGCTAAGACCACAACTACATCAACTATAGGGTATGGCCATCAACACTATCTTACATTTTTTTCATAAACAACAAAAACACTCTAAACTCACAAACTCCTGATGATATGAAAGGGTTATTATACATTTTATTCATAGTTCAATAAATTTCAAAATTATGGAAATGTCTAAATTTCATAGGAATCATTAATGTAATATCATTAGATTTATTTATAAAGTTAAAAATTCTTTCCATGGGACTCTATTAAACATACACATTAATATAATTTTTTATCAAGGAATTTTGTATGTCATACAAAAATAGTCTAAATACTGAGGCACCAATTGTGTTCACCTTATGTACCAAATAAAAAAATACAAACTTCTAGTACTTTATCCATCATGAAATAACCTAGGATATCATCATGCATAACCCTACTAAATGAATGTAAGGTGCTCAAAATATGTAAATTACGAGTGATTTGTATGATGTTACTCGTTTGAAATTTCACCTTAGATGACCCATATTTAAGATATTTTCCTTTGAAAAAATATGAAATATGATAGATTTTTTCATGGAAAATATATAATATGAAATATATTTCCATTTGAATTTGATTATAACTTCTCGTTGAAATGTAACATATTATTTAATAAATAATATATTTACAATTTCTACTTTATATATTGTCAATTTTTTTAATCCCAATAAATTTTTTATTAATTTGATACATATTATATTTTTTTAATGAAGCATTGAATGATGTAGCTTCTATGAAATATTAATGATAATGTTTCAATTTCACAATATCTCACACTCTAGAATATTTTATTTTCGATTATTTTTTTCAAAATACACATATAAAAAATTACAAAAACTGAGGGAATTGAAATACATATAAAAATACTTACTCTATAAAATTATCTTCTGCATATATGGAATGTTTCAAAATTATGGAATCCTCTTCTGATGGATCCCTTTCTAGTATATATTCTTCTAAACCCCAAACATATAATAATACTTGGTTAATATTCATAATTATAACTTAATAAAACAACTCAAAAACACTTTGATTCAAACCTAAATCATTTAACATATTTTTTATGTACATAGACACCCTTTCCAGAACTTACCCAACAAAATCCAAAACATCCCTTCCATTTGATGATTTTTCATACTCCATGGAATGATATTTCTTCAGATAGATGACATATCTAAATGTTGTGACATCTACACCATACATATGATATTAAAATATAGAAACTTTTTAAAATATTATATATCCTCAAAAGGACTAATACAATTCCAAAACACTCTAAAGGAATCTTAGGAGTTGTAGGCCTTTATAAATTGAAATAGGTGATGAAATACATAAAACTCATCACTTGTGTATGAATTCGTCCATATTTCAAAAAATTTGTAATCCAAAAATACAGCCTATGAATCTGAAATCATTAACATCCCAGTTTCAGAAGCCACCCAGAGGCGCCCCGTACCCGATTGGTCACATGGCCTCAAGCGTATTTCCCCTTACGCCAGAGGCTGCTGACCAGCAGCGAGGACCTTGGGTGTGATAGTGGGGAAACTATGCCATTATTAGAAGGGTACATAATGGAAATGAAAACACATACCACAGAGAAAGTAGTAAATATCCCACAACAATAATAGCGGAAGACTGATAAATAAACAACTTGAGCAGAAATATATGTAATTGATGCATGATATATATATGTATAGGAAAATATCCAAAAAATCACAATGATGAATATAGTACCAAAAACAAGTACACAAGAAAAATAAACGATCAACTCCTCAGCATTGCAAGCCTCGGCTTGGTCCCATGATCTCCAGCTCTATTGCAATGAAGAACCAGAAGTAGAAGGTAGCGTGCCCTTATCTATACCTGCAACAATATAATCTATTTGGGACCGAAAGCATGACCAAAATAGGGTGTGAGACTAAGTACCAGTGGGAAATCACACGAAGATCTGTGCCTAATAGTGATTTAGTATATGGAAGGTAAAAGTACAGTAAACAGTAAACAGGGAAGTACTAAACAGCAAACAAACCACAGTTTTTAGAATATAATTTTCAAACAACTAAGAAGCCACTCAAGAAAGTAGAATAAACAGGTAACCCTCTGGGTATTTCTCACTGCCTAACCCCTATGGTTCAACCAATAAGTACTAGCAACCCTCTAGGAGGCACACACAATCTCACCTCAATGGTTCAGCTACAGAAAAAAATAGACTCTCTGGGGAAGTACTCACCATCAATTTCCCCTATAGTATTGTATCATACTAAAGGTGATCTGGGGAAGCACTCAATGTATCATTCCCCATGTGGCCTGTGTTGAGGAACTACAGACACTCTGAGGAAGAACTCTACATCAATTCCCCATGTCGTCTCGCATCTTATTATTAAAGACACTCTATAGAAGCCCTTAAATCCATTCTCCCAATGGTCTACTACACTAGGTTCTCACAACCTTATGTAAATTCAGCAAGTATCTCATCGTGTAACGACCAAAGTGTCCTCAAGAACTACTTGGAAATCATTCTACAGTATCTCATCATGGAAGAACAGTCACACTATCCTACAAACTAGGCATGGAATTGGCAATAACCTAACAGGAAAAACTAGACAAAGTGGCCATAAACATGAACAACATGCCTGGGAAAAGCATCCTGTAGACGCCGGAAAAGTCCGTTGCTCCCAAACGAAGCTCCGGATGCGGAAAGCGAGGTCATATTTGGAGTCGGAAGGATGTTTCGGAGGGCCCGGAGGCCTTGCGCGGAATTTCAGAGGCACGCGCGCAAAGGGGATGTTCCGCGCGCAAACCCCCCGGGATGCGCGCAATGCGCCGGTCCGGCGCGCAATTCTGCGCGCCGCGGGTCCGCGCGACTCCCTTACGCGCCGCGCCCGATTCCGCGCCCGCGAGAAGAATTTCGCGCTCGCACCCTGGATTCCGCGCCCGGGGTTGCCTATAAATACAAGGCGACCCCCAACGTTTCAAAGGTTGCTGGAAGTCGAAACGTCTCCCGTGCGCGCAATTCAACCCCTTCCGCGCGCAATGACGAACTTCAGGTAACCTCCTTTCTTTCGCGCAAGAAAGCCTCGGGGTCCGCCTTCGCGCGCAATCCCCGCTGGCTCCTTTCATTTGAATAAAAACTCACCCTAAGGCCTTTGCGCGCAAAAGAACCCGCTTGCGCGCAATTGCCCCCGGGGTGCGCGCAATCCGGCCTGATTGCGCGCACCCCCCCTTCTTTCAAGTGGCCATTCGTTAAAGAATGAGCCGTTGCCCCCGCGCGCTATCCGAAGCCCGGTGTGAGCAATCTCAAGCATCCGCGCGCAAGGCGCTGGCCCAATTGCGCGCCAGCCGCCCCGATTGCGCGCTGGCCCGCAGTATTGCGCGCAAAGCTTCCTTTTTGCGCGCAATCTGCCAGGGTCGTCCCCGTTGACCTCCTAAGGTTACCCGCCTGTGTGGCACCCGATGATTCTCATCCCGGGTGCCCGCACCGTGCGTTGTCTTCCCGTGCGGCCCTCCAGGCTTGCGCGAAGTGACACGCACCTATGTCCAGCATGACGTTAAACTGCATACTCGTCCAGCATGACGTTAAACTGCATATACGTCCTGCACGACGTTAAACTGTACATCGTCCGCGCTGCAAGACGTTAAACTGCCAAGTGCTTCGTCCGGCAACCTATGCCCAGCATGACGTTAAACTGCACACCCGTCCAAGCTGCACGACGTTAAACTGCCTAGCCCCCATCGTCCATGCTGCAAGACGTTAAACTGCCAAGTGCCTCGTCCTCAACACATGACGTTAAACTGTAATTCGTCTGGCAAGACGCTAAACCGTCCGCAACCTGATCCCGTGCTCCGCACGCAGGGTCTCCCCCGGTTTGGACGTGGCCCCCACCCGCTCGTCTCTGCAGGGATGTCGGGATTGTCCCCCTTTTGGGACGATTTAATGGGAGTGGCTTTTCCCTACGGGGGCAGGGTATTACAAACCCCTAGTTTCTCGTGGGAGGCTGCACATGTGTATCTCCATTGCACCTCCCCACTGCCGAAGCCAGTAGAGGGTCTGACTGGGATCGAGGTGTCTTTTGCTTTCGGTCCAAGTCCCTTCCAACTGAGTTTTGCAGTATCCGGGCTGCCCCAAGTGCGTAAGTCCTGACAGATTGAACTACGTGGACTTTGATCCCTGTCTTCTATACAGGGTACGTAGGAAGCCTCCCTGAGGTCCAAGCCCACTACCTGGTCGTCCCGGTCGTATTTACGTCGGTTCGTCCATCAGTGGACCCCTCCAGGGTTCACGCTTGCGTTGATTCACCTATGAATCCGCCCCTGTGGGAGACTGCCCGTGTGTATCTCCACGGTGCCTCCCCACAGCCCCCCTTTTCCATTTCCCCTTTTATCGTCCAGCATGACGTTAAACTGTATGCCCGAACTACGTTGACTTTGATCCGTGTTAACGCGCGGTACGTAGGAAGCCCCTCTGGGGTCCAAGCTCTTCACTTCATCATCCATCCTGATCCTTACCCGGGCCGCCACATCCCGGTGGGGTCATGCCACTTCACTTCACTCCACGTTACTTGGGAAGCCGCCCATGTGCTGGCCCCAGCGTCGGAGGTTCCCCGCAAGGGGTTCTGTCATCTGATCCACTTTTCGTGTTGATCGGTCCGATGCCGTCCCCGCTGGACGTTAAACTCGCGGCATACCCCGTGTTAAACACGGGAAGCTGAGGAAAACCTCAGGTGACACAGTTCCCCGCACCTAGTACGGGATGCCTCAGGCCATCGTGCCTTCGAGAAGCCCTATTAGGGACGGAAGACAGACGTGCAGAGCCGCAGTGTTACGACACGCCCCCAGCACCCAGAGCCACCCGGCCTTCTCACCGCAGGTTGCTGCCCCGCCCAGACTCCTTGGAACGTCCGGGCGGAAGCAGCGTAATTAACCGGTGTCCATGAAGATATGGCGCCGGGAACGAGATTCACGAACATTCTTAAGTCTATGAGGGAGACCCGGATTAGGCGACAAGTTCCGAGGAGACGTCCAAGGAAGGAGAAGCCGACATCCCATCATCCCGGTTTCGATCAAGGAGCAGACGCCCCTGAATAAGGGACGGATGCCGCCCGCCCTTGGAAAGCGGGACTGCGGGACCACAAGCCGCGCGCCCATCCCCTCGGGTTGACGGGTGCACGCGCGAACGCGTCCTGGCGGAACAGCGTAACCCGACACACATCCGCACCGAAACAGAAAAATGGTGAACCCGACGTGAATCTCTTCTCCTCGATACGAAGACCGATGGCTTTCAGAGGTGTTGGAAGACCGGCGTGTTGCCCGGCCAAGCATTCAGTCTTACCCGCCAGGGGCTGGGGAAGGGACATCGGGCACTCCGTCTCGCAACGTCGAGGGCCTGGGTTCCCCCCACGGAAGGCGTCGTGGCGCTAATGGTTGGTTGTCGATTCCTTTTTCCTGTCAGTATTAATGGGTCATTCTCCCTGCTTTCAGAAATCAGGTCGCCCGATCTAGTGCCCGAACGCCACCCGCCCACTGGCGCAGGGACAGGGGAAACACCGACGCGGCTACTCCGCGCGGTCCCGCCCGTTCCACAGCCGTCCCAGCAGCCGCAATTGCGGGACGACCACGCCCTCTCTCCCCCTCGGAGGTCATCCAGAGAAGGGTGATCAACACCCTGGTGCGGAGATACGAGGAAGAGGGAGTCATCCCCACTAGGGAAATGGCTCGCCTAGACCTTGAGGAGGCTGCGCCTCGCCACCACCGCCGCCCCCGAGGGCCGCGCAGGGAGGCACCGCCGCCTACCTCAACGTCCAACCGCTTCGGGAGCTTATCCCCGGAGCGCTCTGACAGTTCCCTTCCCTATGCGGATGAAGTGGAAGATGCCCAGGATCACCCTATCCGAGGTCCGCTCCAGGGATCCACGATAAGGGCTCCCGCCAGGCCACGGCGACATCGCCGCCAGGCCCCTCAAGTCGAGGAACAGGCTCTCCACCTGCCCGCGCCGCTCATCCCGGCTCGTCTGTCTCGACGCCAACGTCGGGCACGAGCGGAAGAGGATTCCCACCTTGGGGCTCTAGCAACAGCGGCCGCATTGGCCCAAGCCACTGCTGGCTCCAGTCGCCAGGCCTCTGCGCATCCTGAGCGGGGGAACTCCTATGCCCGACCCGGATCGAGGCCCCGACCGCCCCAAAGGCAGGTTGGGTTGACTCTCCCGGTTGCTGGCACTGGCAGTAGCCACCGCGGACCACCTCGCGGTAGCGCTATTCACCGGCAGGATCTACTCTGTGTGGCCGATCCAGGAGGCATGGGTCATCCCACCTCCCGATCCCGGCCCGGAGTCCTGCCCGGGATCATCTCTCCCCGCGTCCCCTTTGATATCTGTCCCGGTGCCCCTCGCACCTTGGTTCCCAGTCCTCTCGGCCCCAGCACCAGTGCGGCCGGAGGACGCCAGGACAGAGATCAGCCCTGCCCCGAAGAACCACCCAGGGGCAGGAAGGCAAGGCGTCGACGCCGAGGGAAGAATGTTGCGGAGTTCCGGACATAGATCCGACCGGTTTGCTTCTCTGACTCAGAGGCAGAGTACGATTCGGCGACAGAGCCCCTTCCCCAATCCCGCCAGTCAAGGGCAGGGGTAGGAATGCGGCACGTCAGCCTCGTGCTCCCCGAGAGCGAGATCGATGTGATCCCCGCGTCTCTCCGAAGGTATATCCGGAGTAACGAGGGCCTGGTAGACCCCCAAGGATCAAACTTGCGGTTGGTACCGGCCCCTCCGGAAGTGCCTTCCGTCTCGATCAGAGAAGCCGGAGACTTTTTCTGGGGACCGACGGTCGAACCACGATCTGGTGCGCCCTCGGCGAGCACCGATGCTACGGCAGGATGTTCGCTCGCCGGCCCGTCCTATCGTGATGTGGTAGCTGGGGCACCGCCACCCTCAGGGGGAGGCCCGGGATATGGAGGCCAATCGGCCTGCTCGCCGTATTCACCGCCGGCCAGCCCGTCGGCCCGACGGCCCGCCTCGGCACCACTACCAGTTCCCCGTCCGTTCCCAGCCATGGAAGAGGACCGAGGAGATCTGGGTCCCGAGTTTGAGTCGTGGAGCTTCTGGACCGTCCTTGCAGAGGGCCACTTCCCTGAGAAGTTTTGGCCAGTCGCAGGACCGGGCTTTGATGCACCCGAATCGCTCACCCCGGATGAGTTCGAGTGCTTCCGCCGAACTCTCCGGGAGACTCACTCCCGTCTTCACTGCCTACAAATGCCATACCCCGGGAGTCAACTACACCTGGAGGATATTGGTGAGCAGTGCCGTCAAATTGACCTGGCCATGCTCCCCGCGGTTCGGCACCCCGGGTCATTTGGGCACCACGAGGCCCTCCAACAACGATGCGTTGAGTGCTTTCAAGTACTCCGCAAAGTTATCGAGGAAGCCACTCCCCACGTGTATATCCGTGGATGGGGGCAGTACGCTGCCCTACGCTTCAGTGTGATTCGCCGACAGCCCGATTCGTTGGGTGGCCCTGAGGGTATATCCCCAGGGACAGGAACAGTCAATATGGCTGACCTGTCGGGAGAGGGGAACGACTTGGAACTTCTCGACGGGGGCTTCCCCCCCGAAGACAAGCCGTCGTCAGACCCATCAGTGAGAGTTACTCGTCATCAGAGGAACCTCCTGGGGCTCCCCGCACCCACTGAAGCACTGACGTTGAGCCGAAACGTCAGCAAAGGAAAAGAGCACAGCGAGGCTATAAGGCCCGCCGACCCATCTGCCTCCATGCGGAAGGCAGAGGAGGATCCCGAGAAGGCTACGCTACGTCAGCAGCTCGCCGAACAGAAGAGGCTGGTTGACCAGCTCCTCGCCGAGCGCGCTGCAGAACGGCGGCCTGACTACGGTGATCCCAGGCCAGGGCAGCAGGGACCGGAACAACCACCCCTCGATGAGACTCTCCCGGGCAACCGTGATTACGCCGTGTTCGCCGACAGGAGAGAGGCCATTGCCTACGGCAAGAGGGCGCGGTATGTTTCGCCACACCCTCCCGAGCGGCGCGACTACCCGGGAGATCCCGCTCGGATTCCTCCCGCTGCCCCAAGGGCCGCTCCGCCAGCCATCCCACGAGCTGCCGAGTTCGACGATCCGGTCGACGACCCGATTGAAGGGCCATGCAATGCGCTCGTGGTTAGAGATCCTCGCCAGGACTGGAACCCATGTCCGGACGATCCGATGGCGGCACTCATTGCCCGCTTGGAAGCCTTGGAGACTCGGCAGGTGGCGATCCCACCGGACGGCAAGCCATACCCAGCATGGGTGGATGACATGCCGGCGCCTCCGGGATTCGGGAATCCCACTTTCGCCCCCTTCAACGGGACCGGAGATCCGCCACAACATTTGGCCCATTTCAACTCGAGGTGCGGGCCTATGTTGGGGACTCCGGCGCAGCAAGAGGCCGCTAAGCTTCGCTGCTTTGTCCAGGCACTGGAAGGGCCAGCATTTGTCTGGTACAGCCAGCTCCCCGTCGGGTCGGTAACCAGCTGGGAGGACCTCCGTAGACAGTTCCTCTACCAGTTCAGTTCCACGACCCGGAAGACGAGTATCGCAGACCTCTTCAAGTGCAAGCAGAGGCCTGATGAGCGAGTCGCGGACTTCGTCGCCCGATGGAAGGGTCTCACGTATTCCCTTGACATGCCATTGACTCAGGAGCAGTTGCTGACAATGTGCGTCGGGAACGTCAAGACCGAGCTGGTCCCTTCCCTGATTACTCAGAATTACCCCGGAGGGTTCAGGGACTTCTCAGACAAAGCTCAACGTCTTGAGGAAGCCCTGCAACAGGCCAGCCAGGCACACCCGCTGCCTCCTATGATTCCTGCAAGGAGAGCCAGCAGGGCTGAGCCCGCTGCTGTGGCCCAGATAGAGGCTCCCAGGCCGTTGGAGCTGCTGCCGGTGAGGCCAGCTCCGCAGCCTCACAGGAATCCGCCTCCACGGGCTCAGTTCCCGGCCCAGCAGCGGCAGCCTCAGAACCGGCCGGCCCCTCCGCGTAATGTACCGCCACAACCCAGGCGAGATAATCAGGGTCCACCTCCTCGGCAGGCCCCTCCAGCCCCTCGTCAAGACCGCGCTCCCAGGGTCCCGCGACACCTGACGTACTCATTCCATGAGGATCAGGTCCCCGGTTATTTCCGGAGCGCCCTGGAGCAGAGGATTGTGCGACTGCCTGAGTGTTGGAAGCCAGAGGAGGCACATCTCACGGATAACCCCCGCTACTGCCCCTACCATCGGGCCCTGGGGCACACCATCCAGCGGTGCTATGTGTTTAAGGACTGGCTCCAAGACCAGATTAACAACAATGTAATCAGGTTGGGCCCAGCTCCAGCACATGTAGCGGGCGTGTTCGTGGGATCAGATGACGATAGTGGCAACGAGGACGAATGGCAACTGGTCTCCGACCGCGGGTCCCAGAAGTATAATAACTGGATGGCCCGCAAGACGACCATTCGCGCCCAGGGAATCATCCGTGCGCGCTTGAATCAGCTTGAGCCCCCAGAACCTGCGGGTGCTGCTTCGGCATCGTCGTCCCAGTCTGCCTCCTCCAAGAGGAGCAAACGGCGGCAGCGCAAGAAGGAAGAGCGCGCCCCGCCAGTTCCGCCACTATCCCGTACTCTCGGCGATTTCATGCCCCCGGAGATGGGGGTCCCTCCTCGGATCCGCCCGGTGATGGATGATTCGTCCGATGACGGTATTGGGTACGCTTCGGTTAACACCGTCGAGCTGGTAAATCCCTTTTCGGTTCCCGACGTTGAAGAACACCAGGTGGACCTCCCTAGCGTCCCCGGTCGTCGCCACCGTCGGAAGAACCGCAGCAGCAGGAGTCGCCGGGGCACAGCCGTCGGTACCTCCGGCCAGGCCGTGCACGCCACTGAGACTAGGCGGCAGGCTCAAGATCGAGCTCAACGTACGCAGGCTCCCCATCCGGGGATGACGGATTCGCCTCCGCCACTGTTTGTGGTATGGGACCGGGCAGAACCGCCTCAGCCACGTCGCGACCAGCTCCGCCCTGCCACAAGTCCATCCCGGCCTCCTGACTCCAGTACGGTGACCATTTCCCGGACTGCGACCAGTGAACAGCGAGATGCGCCAAGTACCAGTCGGCCGCCGATCCAACCGGTAAGGCCCGTCATGCCACCAACCGCAGAGCAATCTCCTGCAACCAGGAGCTCGCGCTTGGCCAAAAAGTATGATGTCCTGAAGCACTTGGCCGACATCCCAGCAAGGCTCTCCATCCTTGAGGCTCTGCGCATGTCATCTGAGATGCGCGAGGCACTCGCTGAAGCCCTGAAGAGCCCCCTCCAGTTCGAGACAGAGGTTGCGGCTGCAGAGGCCTTCCACGCCGAAACGATCGAGGACGCCGAATGTCAGGCAGTTATCTCGTTCTCTGGTAAGGATGAGGACCCTCCTATACAGGGACACATCCGTCCGCTGTATGTCACTGGCCAGTTCAATGGCCTTGAAGTCCGGCGTTGTCTTGTCGACACGGGGTCCGGGATTAATCTGATTCCAACTCGGACGCTCCGGAGATTGGGGTTGTCTGAGGATGACTTGATTCCCTCCGACCTCAGGATCCAGGGGTACGACCGCACCGAGCATACCCCGGTCGGCAAGATACGTTTGAAGACCCAGTTCGGTGACTTGGTTGCCAACACCGAATTCATGGTAGTCTCTCAGGACACTGCGTATAACGCATTGATGGGCAGGCCATGGCTTCACCTTCATGCGGCGGTTCCCTCGTCATACCACCAATGCCTCAAATACTCCCTTAATGGTCGAGTAGGCGTGCTTCAAGGAGATGCCTCTCCTTTTGCCTCATGTGAAGCCCGCTATCTGGACGCGGACTATTACAAGAGCAAGGATAAGCAGATCCTGGCAGGTGAGGTTGAGCCTGTCGCTGTTGCAAGCGATCCCTGGGCAAGTCTGGATGACGCTTACGTCCTCCCGATTCACCGGTTGGACGTCGCCATGGTCTTGACGGTCCGCGAGTCTCCTGATGAGACGGCCGCGACCGCCCGCGCCAGCACCAGTGGCCCAGCAGGATCTGGTAGCCCCAATGCAGTTTCCAACGCAGTCTCTCCCGTGGATGATCCCTCCCCGAGTGGAGAGGGTATGGAAGACGCACCCCCAGCCTTTGAGGAGGGCGTCCCCGCCACGGTCGATGAGTTAATACAGGTGAACCTTGGAACCGAGGCCGATCCAAGACCCACGTTGGTTAGTGCCGCCATGCCCTCTGAGGAGCGGCAGCAGTACGTGGACTTTCTCAGGCAGCACCGTGATGTGTTCGCTTGGGGCTATGACGAGATGCCGGGGCTAGATCCTCAGGTAGCCGTCCACCGCCTAGGTCTCCCGGCGAACCATCGCGGGTTCAAGCAGCCTCCCAGGAAAATGCATCCATCCCATGGTGCCATGGTTGAGGCCGAAGTTGACAAGCTTATCAAAGCCAACTTCGTGAGGGAAGTTCAGTACCCCAAATGGCTGGCCAACATTGTGCCGGTCAGGAAGAAGAACGGGCAGATTAGAGTCTGCATCGACTTCCGCGATCTCAACCGCCACTGTTCGAAGGATGATTTTCCCCTTCCAGTGACAGAGCTGTTGATTGATGCCACAGCAGGGTTCCAAGCCCTCTCCTTCATGGATGGATACTCCGGATACAACCAAATTCGGATGGCCCCTGAGGATGAGGAGTTCACTGCCTTCAGGGCCCCCCAAGGTACCTTTTGCTACCGGGTCATGCCCTTCGGCCTGAAGAATGCAGGTGCCACCTACCAACGGGCGATGCACCGCATATTCAAGCCAATCCTCGGCACACTGGTGGAATGCTACGTCGACGACTTGGTTGTCAAATCGCGCCAGCGTCAGGACCATCTCAAAGATCTTGAGAAAGTGTTCAGCTTCCTCCGGTCTCGCTGCCTGAAGATGAACCCGTTGAAGTGTGCCTTTGGGGTCACCTCCGGAAAGTTCCTTGGATTTGTGGTAAGATACCGGGGTATTGAGATCGACCCAGAGAAAATCAGGGTGATTAGCCAGATGCCTCCCCCGGGTACCGTCCGGGAACTGCAAGGGTTCCAAGGCCACTTAGCCTATATACACCGATTCATCGCGAATCTGGCCGGCAAGTGTAAGCCCTTTTCTCGGCTTATGAAGAAGGGTGTCACCTATGTATGGGATAAAGAGTGTCAGACCGCTTTCGAGGAAATCAAGCAGTACCTGCTTCAACCTCCGGTCCTGATGCCGCCCGTATCCGGAAAGCCGCTGGTCCTTTATGTGACCGCCCTGGAACGGTCCCTGGGTGCCCTTCTCGCCCAGAAGAACGACGAGGGAACAGAGAATAGCCTCTATTACCTCAGTCGCATGCTCCTCGATGCGGAGGTTAGGTATTCCCCCATCGAGAAGAGCTGCCTGGCGCTCGTATTTGCCGTACAGAAATTACGGCACTACTTGCAGCACCATGAGGTACAGTTGGTTTCTCGGGTAGACCCGTTGAAATATATCCTGAGCCGACCTATGTTGACTGGCCGTCTAGCGCGGTGGGCTGTGATTCTCCAGCAGTTCGACATCAGGTATGTGTCTCAGAAGGCCATCAAAGGGCAAGCGTTGGCAGACTTTCTGGCCGCTCACCCGACCTCCGCGGATCAGCCGCTGGATCTAGGCTTTCCTGATGAGACCATTCTCTCGGTTGATCGAGCCGATCCATGCTGGCAGATGCACTTTGACGGTGCCTCCCGGAGCCCCACCGGTAGGAGACTCGATAATCCTAAGCTCAACAGAGTGGGCTTGGGTATCGTCTTCATTACCCCGGAGCGAGCCGTGCTGCCATACTCTTTCCTGTTGTCAGAGGGCTGTACCAACAATGAGGCGGAATACCATGCCCTCATCACCGGCCTCGAGTTAGCTCTCGAGATCGACGTGCCCCATCTGTGTGTGAAAGGGGACTCCGAGCTGGTCATTAAGCAGATCAATGGCGACTATGTTGTCAGGAAGCCGGAACTTGTGCCATTGTTGGAGTGCACCCTCCTTCTGATGGCCTGGTTCCCTTCTCGGCCAGAAATTGTCCATATTCCCCGGTCGCAGAACGGTCGAGCAGATGCTTTGGCCAGCCTGGCTGCGTCACTTGCGGAACCTGAACAGGACAACCTGATCGTCCGCGTGACGCGCCGCAGGCTCATCGCTCCCGTTATCCCGGAAGAAGATCGCGGCCCGTTGGTAAGTAATCTCACCACGGTTGCCCCTATGCCCGGAGCCCCGAGTACCCCAGATATAGCAGTCGGATCAGCCCCTGATTGGAGGACGCCTTTGGTTGAGTACCTCCAACATGGCATTCTTCCGTCAGATCGGGCCGAGCGTGAGCGAGTTCGACGCCGCGCATCGCAGTTCGTCCTCCAGAGCAGTCCCGGCCTGGAGCAGATCCTCTACAAACGCGGATTTGATGGTGTTCTCCTCCGTTGCCTTCAGGGAGTTGAGATCCCACGAGTCATGCAAGAGGTTCATGCTGGTTCATGCGGCGCCCACCAAACTGGGCCGAAGCTGTCCCACCAGATTCGGAGGTTGGGATACTTCTGGCCCTCTATGATCCATGACTGCATCGAGTACGCCAGGAGGTGCCATGCGTGCCAGGTTCACGCGAACTTTGTGCATCGGCCGCCGGAGCCTCTCCATACCACAAGGTATTCCTGGCCCTTTGCAGTCTGGGGACTGGACGTTGTGGGACCTTACCCGCCGGCGACAGCTCGCCAGTGCCGGTTCATTCTGACCGCCACGGACTTCTTCTCCAAATGGGCAGAAGCGATTCCGCTCAGAGAGGTCAAATCCTGTTCGATCGCTGACTTCGTGACCTCCAACATCATCTATCGATTTGGAGTGCCTCACGCTATCCTCACGGATAACGGAACCAATTTCCGAGCAGCCGAGTTGAAGAAGTTGTACGCCAAGTATAACATCCGCTCGAACCATACATCTCGCTATCATGCGCAGGCGAATGGACAGATCGAGGCGTTTAACAAAACCCTCTCTAACATTCTGCAAAAGATGGTTGGTCAGAACAAGAAGAGTTGGCCGGACAAGCTCCCCAACGCCCTCTGGGATTATCGGACGACGACTCGCAATTCCACCCAGATGACCCCTTATTCCCTGGTGTATGGAGCTGAGGCCGTCCTGCCCATCGAGATCCAGTTACCGTCCTTGCGCACTGCGGTCTACGACCAGCAAGCGCCGGACAGAGTTGCTGAAGCCCGTCTAGTCGAGTTGGAAGCACTGGATGAGAATAGACTTCGCGCTTTGCACAACTTGGAGAGGCATCAAAGCAGGATGGCTCGAGCTTTCAATAAGAAGGTTTGCCTCCGCTCCTTCCTACAGGGTGATCTAGTGCTAGCCCTAAGAGCACCGATGATCCCCGGCAGGAAGCCGCCCAAGTTGGAGCCCAAGTGGGAGGGACCTTTTGTTGTCCACAAGGTCTATCCCAATGGCGCGTACTCCCTAGCGACTATGGATGGTGAGCGTGTCACTCCTCCCACCAACGCTAGGTTCCTCAAGCAATACTTTGCCTGAGTGTCACCACGTCCTGCACGACGTTAAACTGCATTCGTCCAGGCTACAAGACTTTAAACTGTTCAGCATTCGTCCGCGCTGCAAGACGTTAAACTGCCAAGTGCTTCGTCCCGCATGACGCTAAACTGCACTACGTCCGAGCTACAAGACGTTAAACTGTTCAGCATTCGTCCTGCATGACGTTAAACTGCCTCTCCAGAACTACGTATGGCTTGATTCCCATCCTTATGGGATACGTAGGACCGCCTGAACCCTCGTGTTTCAGGCCCAGCCCCATCCTTCGGGAATTTCCATCCCATCTCGGGCCCTTGGCCCAGTTGCCCCGGGGTGTGCGGCGTATGGTGTGAGTGCGGGGCTATGCCCTCATTCACGTCGGTTTGTTCGTCACGCTGTACGCCCCCCTCCACGTTTGGGGATGCCTTCTGCTCCCCCCTTCTTTTTTCCTCATCGTCCTGCATGACGTTAAACTGCACTTCAAGAACTACGTATGGCTTGATTCCCATCCTTATGGGATACGTAGGACCGCCTGGACATCATGTTTCAGGCCCAGCCCCATTTCCCGGGAATCCCTATCCCGCGTTGGGCCTCTGGCCCCAGTTCCCCTCCTTTTTGTGCGAGGCGTATCGCGTGAGCGGGGGATTATGTCCTCATTCGCGTCGGTCTACTGGCCGCGCCGTACGCCTCCCCCGTGTGTGGGACTACCTCACACCCCTCATCGTCCTGCATGACGTTAAACTGCCTTTCCAGAACTACGTATGGCTTGATTCCCATCCTTATGGGATACGTAGGACCGCCTGGACGCTTGTGTCTCAGGTCCAGCCCCGTCTCTTGGTTGATCACGGGGACCTGCCCCCCTTCGGTTGCTCTCAGGGTGAGTCCTCCGACCCTTTCCGGAGATCTGTTAACATGTTTTGGGGTGCTTCGGTCTATGACTCGTAGTGTCAGATTCAATCCCGACAAGTCCTGTGTTGCTTGTCAGGCCTCGCGCTTCCTCTTATTCGAGCCTTCACTCAAAGGGATCCTCGTTAGCGGTCTGGGTACGATTCCTCAGTGCTCTCCCACCGCTCCGGGTCGATTTACCGGCGGGTCTTGGGCCGCAAATCGATATGAATCCTGCGATTGAGCGGTTGATGCTCGTTTGCTTGCCCCGTCTTAGGCTGACGCGATCGGATGTTGTGTTGCGAATGCGTCAGCAACGTCCTTGATCGCCATGTCAGCTCTCTCGGGCTCTGAACATTGGTTGCGCAGTCCTCATCACACTCCGCCTTTGTGCGTTGTAGTGGGATCTTGACACTCTCTTCATACCGACCTCCGGTACGCCTCTACACGTTAGGCAGACCAACCAGGGTAATGATGTCGTTCGAGGCTCCCATGATCTGAGCACCAAGGATATATGCAGATATCCTCCCTAAGGGCCATGCGTAGCTGGACCCTCGTCCCCATAAGGAGGAGGGAGTCGCCCGAACAATTGCGTTCTGGGCCCAGTATATCTGGAGGCTAGCATCTCTGCCCCTCGGGTGATGGACATACGCAGACCCCCATCCCAAGACTCTTCTCCTGGAATCGTGCGTGACCGCAGGGCTGGGTATGCTCCCACCTCCGCCGTGTCCGCCGTACCGCGGTAAGCGGATTCCTCCATGGTCCGAACCACACGACCTTAAACTGTGTTGTCTGGTCCTACCACACGACCGTAAACTGTGATCGTATTGGCCGCCCGACGAGAAACGGCACTGCATCGTGATGTCCTCCTCAGGGGACACTCATGTTGGGCGCTGGTTAATGACCACGCCATTCATCAATGCCTTCCATGGCTTGATTATTGTGGCGACGCCAGAGATTTCTCAATCACGGGCATGTCGCCGCACAAAGAAAAACCATTCATCTTTAAGGACAAACAAGAAATATCAAATGCCGCTCCTTTTGTGTGCGAGGGTCAGACCCGCACTCTTCCCCGCGCTGGTGCCCGATTGTGTTGCACCGCGCTTCAAGAACTACGTGCGGCTTGATTCCCATCCTTATGGGATACGTAGGAACGCCCGGATGTTTGAAACTTCGGGTCCAGCCCCCCACCTCTTAGAGATTCCCCCTTCTCTGGGGAATCCGCCGCCTTCAGGTCACCCTCAAGGCGTGTTCCCCGACCCCTTGCCGTGGTCCACCGGTGTCAAGAGTACTCTGGTTTATTGCCAGGAGGGTCAGGATCCGCTTGGTCAGGTTTCCTCCACTTTTCAGGCTTCGTGCTCCCTTTCATTCGGACCCATCGTCTACGCCCTGGGTGGAGCCCCCGTGAACGGTTCGGACACAATGCCTCAGTGCTCTCCCACCGACTCGGGCCGGTACCCCCAATGGCCTCGGGCAGCAAATTGATATAAATCCTGCGATTGAGCGGTCGATGCTCGTTTGCTGCCTCATTCCACCAACGGTTGGTGCGATGTTGATGCTGCTTTTCCGCCACGGTCGGCAGTATTCTCATATCGTCACGCCGGTGCTCCCGGTCCTCGAGTGAATGGCCGCATGATTCACATTTTCCACCTCCCATTCTGACCAGGCGAAACCTCGACACTCTTGACACTATCCCTCAGTGCATCTTCGCATATCCAGGGGATATGACCACGATGTGGCGTGCTTTGAGCCCTTCTGGTCCGAGCTCTAAGACCTTAAACTAAGATCTCCCCTTATGGTCCGAGCTCTAAGACCTTAAACTAAGATCCCCCCTTTATGGTCCGAGCTCTAAGACCTTAAACTAAGATCTCCCCTTATGGTCCGAGCTCTAAGACCTTAAACTAAGATCCCCCCTTTATGGTCCGAGTTCTAAGACCTTAAACTAAGATCTCCCCTTATGGTCCGAGCTCTAAGACCTTAAACTAAGATCCCCCCTTTATGGTCCGAGCTCTAAGACCTTAAACTAAGATCTCCCCTTATGGTCCGAGCTCTAAGACCTTAAACTAAGATCCCCCCTTTATGGTCCGAGCTCTAAGACCTTAAACTAAGATCTCCCCTTCTGGTCCGAGCTCTAAGACCTTAAACTAAGATCTAGCCCTTCTGGTCCGAGCTCTAAGACCTTAAACTAAGATCCTCTAGCCCTTATGGTCCGAGCTCTAAGACCTTAAACTAAGATCCTCTAGCCCTTATGGTCCGAGCTCTAAGACCTTAAACTAAGATCCTCCACCTTTATGGTCCGAGCTCTAAGACCTTAAACTAAGATCCAGCCCTTATGGTCCGAGCTCTAAGACCCTAAACTAAGATCTACCCCAAATGGGGTCCTACGTCCTGCATGACGTTAAACTGCACTCACAGAACTACGTGTGGCTTGATCTCCAGCCTGATGGAGTACGTAGGAACGCCCGGACATTTCGACTCGGGTCCAGCCTCAGGGATCGATAAGTCCCGCCCCTCCTCGTCGCCGGCCGTCTGGCCTGACTTCGGGTAGAGTGGTGCAGTTGTGATATTCTCCCCGATTCAGCTCGGGATGCCCCATCGCAATGATGGGAAGCGACAATTTCCTCGTCAGAGAGGTGCTGTCTGAGAATTGAGGTGACTCACGGCCAGATTAGTGCATCCGCCCAATACGCTTTCCCCACGGTGGCACAATTTTGAGAGCGTTGGATTCTGTCCGAACAAATCGTCACTTCGCCCCACGCTTCGCATGCCTTGTTGATCTGGATTTTCCACCCTTGTGTCTGAAGGAACCCCAAAGCGGTATTCATGACGACATGTGGTCTGCCTCCTGCAATATGAATGATGGCCTTTTTCGGTCCGTCTATTGCAGTTGTTATGGTCGATCCACTGTCCGCCTACCGTCTTGGGCATTTCCTGGAAGGCCGATCGTTGTGGATGTCTGGATTCGGGACACGCGATTCACCCTTTCTCATTTCCCTATGTTCGGATAAAATCTCAACGCCCCTAGCGTTGTCCCGCTCGTGTGTTGGAACAAGTTGGGGGACGATACATTGGTTAGGTCTGAGGTCTCCTTTCCCAGGAATGACCTCCCTCTTTTCTCCAGAAACCCAGGCCCAATTATGGATGTCTGATGCTTGGTTAACGCTCCCACGAGACAATTTGTGGTTGAGCATGTTAAACCAAAAGACGCAGATAAATATGGCGATTCGTACAAGTGGATCAAATATTAAGTAGCGGAAGCAAATGTTCTGGGAATGGCAAAAAACAGCCCTTAGGGATTAGCGTGCTGAATGAGTCTTTCTAATGCCGCTACCCTTTGGCTGGCGGCCTCCAGGGCTGCTTCTCGTTCTCTGCGTGCCCTCTCCTCGTCGGCGGTCGCAGCACGCAGTTCGTCAATCCTGGCCTGTGCACGCTCCCGCTCGACTTGGAGTGTGACCATCTGTTGGCCCGCCTCCGTCAGCTGTACCTGAGCGTCGATCAGTTGTGCCGATAGTTGCTCCACAAGCTCGGTACATGCTGCGACGAAGGCCTCCTTCTCTGCCGCCTGCCCTTCGAGGCGCCGGACTTCCTGCTCTGCCGCGATGAGCGCCTGCGTGCTCTCCGACATGTCCCGACTTTGTGCGACGTCGGCACGCCGGCGGCTCTCGCGCATCTTCTCGGCCATGAAATCACGGACCGTCAGATGGAGGCGTTGAGCATCAGCTCCCCCGGCACACAGGAAGCGCAGCCAGGTCTGAAGTGATCCCATGCGCCCCAGCCATTCCGATGGGTCTCGCTTGAGGAAGCGCTGGATGCACTTCCACCCCCTGCGTCGCGTTACCCGGCTATCCTCGACCGCCTCCGCGTCCGAGTCATCCATCTCCTCTGGGTCGGCAGGCCGGTAGGCAGGGAAGGCAGCCAGCAGGTCTGCTGCAGGGTCCGCCCCTGGGAGGTCCTCACGAGGGATAGGTTCCCCAACATCCGGGCAACCTTCTTCTCTCTCCCCAGCGGCGCTGACACCCTCGTCAGCCCCCAACCTCTCTCCGGTGGCAGCACCGCCGACGCCCGCAGCCCCTTGATCAGCAGTTGGTGGGGCCGGCTCGGTTTGGGAAGCCTGTTCCGGAGCAAGCGGCATGTCCACCACTGGTCCACTCGTAGATGGCCCGGGTTCGGCAACCCGACGAGCCTCCGATGTTGAGATCACTGCGCAGGGCATGCCATGGTTAGTCACGGATCGTCAATGGCAAGCACCAGCAGTAAAGTAGGGAGACTTACGGGAGTTCGGAGCATCATCTTCCGCTACCCCGGTCGCCGCAGGAACAGTTGCAGCAGGGGACCCCTTAGCGCTTGTCAATTCGATAATGGGTGCCTGGCCCCCGCCTTGTCCTGCTGGCGCCTCTCCTACTCCTGTTGAGGACGCCTGACCGACGTCCGTGTGCTCCTGAGAAGGATGGAGAAACGGGTTAGAAGCTGCATAAGAGAATGGATGAAGCAAGTTGAGTAGGGATAGAAGCGGACCTCGAGGAGCTCAGTGACATCAACGTTGTCAGAGCCGGCCACCTCGCCGCTCTCCCGTGGGCTCCCCCGATGGGACCTTCCCTCGGAGCCTTCATCCTCCCCCGTCTCCTCCTCCTCCTCGGAGTCGTTACTGTCATCTTCTTCCGGCGGCATCTGTTCCGGAGCGGGCTCGAGACCGAGCATCACCTTCACCAGAAGGGATGGCTCCGCACGCTGACCACGTTGGCGCGCGTACTCGTCCATGGCCGTCAGATATGCATATTGCCGGTTGAAGTCCACCCTGTCGGTGATCTGGAGGCGCCCGACCTCTGGCAGATAGATTCCTTCTCTGAGTATCTTTCGCCAGATGACGTCGGTCCCCAGTGACTGCCGCAGGGTCATCCAGGCCGACCACAGCGCCGGGAAGACTGCATCGTGGGAGGGTTCGAGCAGACGTCTCACCTGCTTCCCGGGCCGCTCCTCGACCGCCGCATGTGCCCCCTCTCTGGGCGCCGAGGTCGTGGCGGCAGCCTGCGATGCGCCCGCCGCCGAAGTCCCTGCCCGCGCCGGCTCCGCTGCTTGGCGCGCCTCCGTTCTCCCCCGTGTGGCGGCGCCTCGCCTCCTTCCTTGACGCCCGGTCTCCGCACGGGTAGCCTCGAGCCGCCGAACTAGCTTCCGCAAGAGCCCCTCAGGGTACGCGATGGCCCAGTGTTCGGCGTACTCGGTTGCCAAGCCTGCGTTAACTCCGGTAGGAGGGAGGGTGATGACGTCGCCAGAGCCGAAGGCGACGAACATCAGCCACATCTGGCGAAGGACGCCGGGGTTCGTCTCCTCCCGGACAGCAGTGAATACCCTCTTCGGCATCCGCTGAAGGCACCCGAACTGCCTGGCGAACCGGGTCGGCACGTAAGGCTCGCAGATCACCTTCCCGTCGATCCGAGCCACGAGCACCCCGCCCCGCATGTTCAGGAAGTATTCATGCTGCTCCAGCGGGCCCTGTCCGTTGTCGATCATCTGGCCGACGGGAGTGGGGAACGGGCTGAAATTGAAATTGGCATGATTGCCAATCCGAACCCTCACGCCCTCCTCACTGAGGGTCATCGGAGCGACCCCCGCAATGTTCAGCAGGGAGGGTCGCAGGCCGTTGCCCGGAGGACTGATGGCATTTGGGAACGTATACCCACCAAGGTGAGCAGCCACCCAGCCGTGGAAGAACTGAAAGGGCCCACAGATCCTTCGTGGCGACCCCCCTCGTGAGATGCGTCCCAGAATGGCATACAGCCTCGCCAGTACTGGGACCCCGAGGTTGTACCTCTTATTGGCAGCCATGGCGCCCGCCATCGCCAGCGTCGCCGGACGGACGCCCATCCTCGCATCCCGCACTGGCAGGAGCCACCCGCTCAGAAAGGCGGCCAGGAACGCCGCGTACCGGACGTTCGGGTCCCGGGCCTCGATGACGCGGTACCCCCATGAGCGGTAATCGCCCGTCTCCAGGACCCGCCAGTACGACCCGTTCCGGCTCCTCTGAGCTGCGGTCGGGCACCGCTTCCCCCTGCCTGGCATCTTGACCGCCGGGTCATGCTCCAGGAACTGGCCGAACCAATCCTTGTAGGCTATGTCCTTCTGGAAGTCTTGGATCCCGAGCCGCTGCGTAGCCAGGTCAAGAAGATGCCAGGTCAGAATGGGAGTCCGTGACCTGTCCTCCCAGATGTTCTTCGGTGGCAGGAACTCATCGTACTGGTAGCCCTCCAGCGGGATACCTCCGATGCAGTGGATGTCCCAGAGACCGATGCCGACCTCCCCATGGTGAAGATGGAAGGTGTTGGTATCCGGGGACCAGCGAGTGAACAGCTCCGGCCCGAGCTCAGACTGCTGGTAGAAGTGGAACTGCGACGTCCACACCGCCTCGAACAGGCCGATGTACCGCAGCTCCTCTGCGAAGTGATCGCAAGTGTGGCGTACCCAGAACGCCCAGGCCCATTCACTGGTAAAGTTGCCCCCGGATCGCAAGTCCCAGTCCTTCAGCCAGCCCTTGGTGTCGTCAGTGACACTCTGACGGTATGTGCTCGAGTAGAGGGCTGGAGAATTCTCCGCTGTAGGCTCACCCCCATCAATGGTTCGCGTCCTCGGGTTCAGGACGTAGACATCCAAGTGCCTGGTTTCCCTGGCAGGATGCCCATTATTGGTGATGTTATAGCGGTGAAGCTCGTCCTCCCGAGTCACCCAGGTTCACGGCGCATCAACCTCGAATCCTGGCACCGGAACCTCATCGAGGATGCCGAAGTTCCAGAGCGGCAGGTTGTCCGACAGTGGATATGTCTTCTGGCCCGGCGTTAGTAAGTCGAACAAGGATTGATTGTTAGAAACAATCTCCTTGGCTCCGTAAACCTCCTCGTTCGTCGCCATCTCGGCTCTGCGGGTGGCGGCATCCCCTTCATTTCCTCTGTGCGCGGCCATCTCGGAAGATTCGGGAGTCGTGCGGGTTAAGGGATGAAGCGTGCGGGATCGGACGAGGCTGGTGGAAAAGTTTGAAGGTTGGCGCACAATCCAAGCAGACGGCGCGCAATTGGGAAGACTGTCGCGCAAAGTTCCGGGGTTTCGCGCAAAAACAGGCGAAATCCGGACGGTTTTGCGCGCCGATCGGGCGAATTTCGCGACCGGAAGAGGCAATTTCGCGCACGAGAGCTTTGGAGCTTATCGCGCGGAAGGCCAGAGTACGGAACGCGGGACCCAGCGCCCCTATTTATAGGCGAGGCCGGGCCCGCGCTGCGCGGAAAGCGCTTTGCGCGACCGCAGCGGCGAATTTCGCGACCGGTGCCCCTTTTTGCGCGCCTAAGTCCCGCGCCGCCCAGGACTTCGGCATTCCGGCGTCTCCCTCGGAACCCGATCGTTGCGACCTCTCGCCGATCAGATTCCGAGGGGGGGCTTTTGTAGACGCCGGAAAAGTCCGTTGCTCCCAAACGAAGCTCCGGATGCGGAAAGCGAGGTCATATTTGGAGTCGGAAGGATGTTTCGGAGGGCCCGGAGGCCTTGCGCGGAATTTCAGAGGCACGCGCGCAAAGGGGATGTTCCGCGCGCAAACCCCCCGGGATGCGCGCAATGCGCCGGTCCGGCGCGCAATTCTGCGCGCCGCGGGTCCGCGCGACTCCCTTACGCGCCGCGCCCGATTCCGCGCCCGCGAGAAGAATTTCGCGCTCGCACCCTGGATTCCGCGCCCGGGGTTGCCTATAAATACAAGGCGACCCCCAACGTTTCAAAGGTTGCTGGAAGTCGAAACGTCTCCCGTGCGCGCAATTCAACCCCTTCCGCGCGCAATGACGAACTTCAGGTAACCTCCTTTCTTTCGCGCAAGAAAGCCTCGGGGTCCGCCTTCGCGCGCAATCCCCGCTGGCTCCTTTCATTTGAATAAAAACTCACCCTAAGGCCTTTGCGCGCAAAAGAACCCGCTTGCGCGCAATTGCCCCCGGGGTGCGCGCAATCCGGCCTGATTGCGCGCACCCCCCCTTCTTTCAAGTGGCCATTCGTTAAAGAATGAGCCGTTGCCCCCGCGCGCTATCCGAAGCCCGGTGTGAGCAATCTCAAGCATCCGCGCGCAAGGCGCTGGCCCAATTGCGCGCCAGCCGCCCCGATTGCGCGCCGGCCCGCAGTATTGCGCGCAAAGCTTCCTTTTTGCGCGCAATCTGCCAGGGTCGTCCCCGTTGACCTCCTAAGGTTACCCGCCTGTGTGGCACCCGATGATTCTCATCCCGGGTGCCCGCACCGTGCGTTGTCTTCCCGTGCGGCCCTCCAGGCTTGCGCGAAGTGACACGCACCTATGTCCAGCATGACGTTAAACTGCATACTCGTCCAGCATGACGTTAAACTGCATATACGTCCTGCACGACGTTAAACTGTACATCGTCCGCGCTGCAAGACGTTAAACTGCCAAGTGCTTCGTCCGGCAACCTATGCCCAGCATGACGTTAAACTGCACACCCGTCCAAGCTGCATGACGTTAAACTGCCTAGCCCCCATCGTCCGTGCTGCAAGACGTTAAACTGCCAAGTGCCTCGTCCTCAACACATGACGTTAAACTGTACTTCGTCTGGCAAGACGCTAAACCGTCCGCAACCTGATCCCGTGCTCCGCACGCAGGGTCTCCCCCGGTTTGGACGTGGCCCCCACCCGCTCGTCTCTGCAGGGATGTCGGGATTGTCCCCCTTTTGGGACGATTTAATGGGAGTGGCTTTTCCCTACGGGGGCAGGGTATTACAAACCCCTAGTTTCTCGTGGGAGGCTGCACATGTGTATCTCCATTGCACCTCCCCACTGCCGAAGCCAGTAGAGGGTCTGACTGGGATCGAGGTGTCTTTTGCTTTCGGTCCAAGTCCCTTCCAACTGAGTTTTGCAGTATCCGGGCTGCCCCAAGTGCGTAAGTCCTGACAGATTGAACTACGTGGACTTTGATCCCTGTCTTCTATACAGGGTACGTAGGAAGCCTCCCTGAGGTCCAAGCCCACCACCTGGTCGTCCCGGTCGTATTTACGTCGGTTCGTCCATCAGTGGACCCCTCCAGGGTTCACGCTTGCGTTGATTCACCTATGAATCCGCCCCTGTGGGAGACTGCCCGTGTGTATCTCCACGGTGCCTCCCCACAGCCCCCCTTTTCCATTTCCCCTTTTATCGTCCAGCATGACGTTAAACTGTATGCCCGAACTACGTTGACTTTGATCCGTGTTAACGCGCGGTACGTAGGAAGCCCCTCTGGGGTCCAAGCTCTTCACTTCATCATCCATCCTGATCCTTACCCGGGCCGCCACATCCCGGTGGGGTCATGCCACTTCACTTCACTCCACGTTACTTGGGAAGCCGCCCATGTGCTGGCCCCAGCGTCGGAGGTTCCCCGCAAGGGGTTCTGTCATCTGATCCACTTTTCGTGTTGATCGGTCCGATGCCGTCCCCGCTGGACGTTAAACTCGCGGCATACCCCGTGTTAAACACGGGAAGCTGAGGAAAACCTCAGGTGACACAGTTCCCCGCACCTAGTACGGGATGCCTCAGGCCATCGTGCCTTCGAGAAGCCCTATTAGGGACGGAAGACAGACGTGCAGAGCCGCAGTGTTACGACACGCCCCCAGCACCCAGAGCCACCCGGCCTTCTCACCGCAGGTTGCTGCCCCGCCCAGACTCCTTGGAACGTCCGGGCGGAAGCAGCGTAATTAACCGGTGTCCATGAAGATATGGCGCCGGGAACGAGATTCACGAACATTCTTAAGTCTATGAGGGAGACCCGGATTAGGCGACAAGTTCCGAGGAGACGTCCAAGGAAGGAGAAGCCGACATCCCATCATCCCGGTTTCGATCAAGGAGCAGACGCCCCTGAATAAGGGACGGATGCCGCCCGCCCTTGGAAAGCGGGACTGCGGGACCACAAGCCGCGCGCCCATCCCCTCGGGTTGACGGGTGCACGCGCGAACGCGTCCTGGCGGAACAGCGTAACCCGACGCACATCCGCACCGAAACACATCCAAAGCACAGTAAATTACCCTATTCACAAACAATAACCTCTACTTAGGAATATAAGAAAAGAACACAAACAACAAGCGAAAAACAGGAAACACGCAATATCCCATTCAAGGGTATTGGTGGAATTTTCACAAAATACTCAAAGACTTTCTACAGAAAGGAACAAACCACCAACCTAGACGTTAGGAGATCGATATACTTGATCCTCAAAGCTTTATTATCTTTGGAACATCGTAGATATAAGAGAACATCCAAAACCCTCAACCCATGATAACTTGAGAAAGATGAGGAATTGGAAAATGAAGCTCTATGAGAAGGAAGAGCTTACCGTTGCGGTTCCAACGCAATCGACGACGGTCGATTCGTAGAATAGATGGACGCTTGGGGGATCAGAGGAGATTCGATGTTTTATAGGATGCTCTCAGTCTATGAAGCTGGATATAAAGATAGTTCTGGGGTTAAGATGCAACCCCAGTGCATTTAATGAAATAAAAAAAGGTACAGGACGTGTACTTTTGAATTACACAGCATGTACTCACCTTTTCTGTACTCCACATTAGGCGGCCTCCACATCACCCACACATGGCCATGTGTGTCACTATGACATGGCCAGCACACATCCTCGAGTGGCAATAAAGGACACATCATGTACTCATAAAATACATGGCGTGTACTTCAAAAATTTCCAGAAACTCCTCTTTTCTCAAAAACACTGGAAAAGGAAAAACGTACCTGAAAAGAAGGTCTGGGTTCTTACAAACTTCCCCACTTAAAGAAATTGATCCCAATATTTCCCTAGAGAAGTGTAGAAGAAGAAACCACGAAGAGCTCTGGCCACTATGATTGTACATCGGCCTCCCTCTCCAAAGTCTCATCTTGTACTCGCCCGTTCTACCATAGCACCTGTACCAGAGGAACAGACTGCCCATGGAGAACCATTGTACTGCGATCGACAATCCAGATAGGATGCTCCTCAAACGATGCATCTACTTCAAGCTCAAACTCCACAGGTTCAAAGATATGAGACATGTCTGAAAAGTAATGTCAGAGATGAGAAACTTGGATGAAGTCGTGCATAGCCTGATACCTCTTAGGTAACTGCAACCGATAAGAACTGGTCCAACTCTCTAGAACACCTCAAACGGTCTGACATACCTCAGTGAAAGATTATCCTATATCTGAATCCTCTTGTGTCCCAAATTCAGTGCGACACACAGGAAAACCTAATCCCCAACCTCAAACTCCAGAGGTCATCTCTGCTGATAGGCATAAGACTTCTGTTGAGACAGTGCAGTGGCCATCCTATTTTGAATCAACTCTATCTGCTCAGTGGTCTCCTGAACAAGATGAGGTCCCAACAAAGCAGCCTCTCCTTCCTCCAGCCAACATAAGGGTGATTGTCATGACCTACTATAAAAATCCTCATAAGGATCCATCGAAATAGTTTCGTGAAAACTATTATTGTATGCAAACTCCACAAGAGGTATATACTTTTCCCAAGAACCTCCAAAGTATAGAATGCAAGCTCAGAGCATATCCTCAAGCACCTGAATCATATGCTCGGACTGGCCATCTGTTCGGGGATGGAATGCTGTACTCAAAAGCATCATTGTACCCAAATCCTTTTGAACCCCCTGCCAGATCCATGAAGTAAAACACACATCCCTATCTGAAACAATGGATTGTGGAACTCCATGTAGATGTACAATCTCTTGGATGTAAAACTGTCCAAACTCATCAACACTGAAGGTCTACTTGATCGAAAAGAAGTGAGCAACCATCGTGAGTCTGTAAATGAAAACCCATACTATGTTATTCCCTTGAGGAGATCTTGGAAAACCGGTCACGAGTCTATCATGACATCATTCCACTTCCACTCGAGAATGGGTAACTGCTATAAAAGACCTACCGGTTGCTGATGTTCCGCTTTCACCGGCTGACAATTAGAACATCTCATGACGAAACCAACAACATATCTCTTCATACCTGGCCACCAAAACTAGCGGTGTACATCACAATACATCTTGGTGATTCTAGGATGAACTTCCCAAACTAAGGAATGAAAATCCCACATCATCTCCTCGCGTATGTCTGCTGGCACCCATACGCATCCCTGGAAATGCAATATCTCATCCCCACCAACTATCCATCCAGGACTAGGGTCCTCTCATAACATGCTTTCTCGTAGGACTAGGCTTTCAGAATCTGATAGATGCCTCATTCTTACTTGATCAAGAAGTGTAGAGGAAACCGTTACAAAAAATAGGAAAGTATGCCCATGTCTGTCATGCACCTCCAAATGCATCTTAGAGAACAGATCCATATGCTACCACTCATTTATGGAATCCTGAAATAACATTATCTGAGTCCTCCTGCTCAATGCATTAGCCACTGCATTTCTCTTTCCCAACGTATAGGCAAGTTCAAAGTCAAAGGACTGAAGATACTTGACCCACTAGTGATGTCTCATATTCATATCACGCTGAGTGAAGATGTACTTGAGACTTTTGTGGTCAGTTAAAACCACAAAATGTTCTCCCAGAAGATAATGTCCCCAATAGCGTAGGGCACGAACAATTTTAGTGAACTCGAGATCGTTCGTCAGGTAGTTCCTCTCATGTGGCTTCAACTGCCGAGACCCGTACACAATGACGCCATCTCCCTGCATAAGCACAGCTCCAAGCCCAATACCTGAAGCAACACAATAAACAGTGTAGCTCTTGCGCGACTCTGGCAAGACTAGTAGAAGTTCATTAGTCAACCTCCCTTTTAGCTACTGAAAGGCTGACTCACAAGAATCTGACCATAAGAGCTTTTCACATTTCTTGGTCAGACCTGTCAGCGGTGCGGCTAAGTATTAAATGTCTGGTATAAAGTGTATGTAGTATCATTCCAGCCCTAGAAAAATCCACACCTCAAAGACATTCTCTAGCTGCTCCCAAGAAACTACCGCTCTCACTTTCTCTCGGTCTACTGATACTCTTGACTCTAAGATAACATGACCTAAGAAATGAATCTAATCCATCCAAAAGTGGTACTTTGAGAACCTAGCATATAACTGATGCTCTCTCAGTGTACTCAAAATGATCTCATGATGTGTGGCATTGTCATGTCGAGTGTGAGAGTACACCAAGATGTCGTCCACAAAAACCACCATGAAGGAATCCATGTATGGATGGAAAACTCGGTTCATCAGTGCCATAAAAACTGCTAGTGTGTCTGTGAGACCGAACGGCATAACCATATACTCATATAGATCATACCTACTCTAGAAAGCTATAAGAGGTATATCATATGGTCTAACGTGAAACTGATGACATCCGGACCTCAAATCGATCTTTGAGAACACCTGGGCTCTTTGAAATGAATCAAAGAGGTAATCCATCCTAAGCAATGGAAATCGGTTCTTGACCGTCAACTGGTTTAGCTTTCGATAATCCACACAAAGCCTAAGGGTGTTGTCTGCCGTTTTCACAAACAAGACAGGAAAAACCCAAGGAGAATTACTGGGTCGGATGAAACCCTTTTCTTGTAACTCCTCTAACTGCTCCTTGAGCTCCTAAAACTTAGGTGTAGCCATCCTATAAGGAGGAATGGACACTGGTGCCGCTCCTGGCACTAGCTTAATCGAGAAGTATACCTCACGCTCTGGTGGAAAACCTGAACATTACTCTAGAAAGACATTCCTAAAATGATCCACCACTAAAGGAAAGTCTAACTGTGATGTCCCATAGTCATCCTGATATAAACTATAAATATGAGTTGTAACTCCTACCCCATAATTCTTGGGTCCTTCCCTACTATACTGGACATCCCACTCGCCTCGATGAAGAATAATTCACCCTCTGGTGATATGAAACTCACCCTGTTGCGATAATAGTCAACAACTTCCTGGAAGGGAATGAGCCAGTCCATTCCGAGAATGACATCATTTCATCTCATCTCTAGAACATTAAGGTCCCATAAGAAGTGACACTTCACAACCTCAAGAGGGAACTCTCTGCACTGACGTACATTAGTCGTCCTAGTCCCCAATGGTGTGTCTAGAGTCAAAGTATTGGTAGAGGAAAATACACAAAGGACAAGGATCTCCACAAAAGCAAAAGAGATAAAGCTATGGTAAGCCTCGGTATCAAAAAGAGAAGCATATAAAATTTAAGCTAATAAGATCGTACCTCAAACTGTAGAGGGTCTTGGATCCTGATCCTGTTGGGTCTGCTCTACTGCAAAAGACAGACCTGTACCACGACCATGTGATGCTACCTGACCACTCAGAGCTGATCCACCGTACTTTTTTTTGAATGACTGGTGACTGACCACCCCGGCCTCAACCTCCACCTCGGCTCGAATGGCCAGAAGAACTCCAGTTCCCAGACTGGTGAGAAACTGGCGGAGCTGCACCTATACTAGGAGTCATTGATGAACCCCTGTCACCAACTGCTGGTGAGAAAACCAGACAGAATCGCTTAAGGTAACCCATCTTGCTGCAAGATCGGCACTCCACTAATCCATTCTGGCACAGAGGCCTCGTATGCCCAGCCCTTCCACACTAGTAGCATACCACCTGGATACCTAAAGTTGTGTCTCGCTACCTCGGATAACCGCGCGTAGACTCCCTATAGTGCTTCCTACTGTCTGCTGGTGGAGCACTAACCCTAGTAGTGGAACTTCCCATGATCTCAGCTCCAGAATCTCTCAGATTGCGCTCCGCAATCAATGCCTGGTTTATGATGGAAGCGGTGGAAGTCAACTTGAAGATATTCACCTCTGAGCAGATCTCTCATCTGATACCATCCTCAAACTTCCTTGACAAGAACAAACCATCTCTTCTCCGGAAAGGTTTAAAATGATGAAGCTCGGTGAAATGAGATGAATAATCCATGACAGAAAGTGTACCTTGCTCCAGGCTCATGAACTCCCAAGCTTGGTCAGCCCTCAGGGTCTCCAAATATAAGTAGTCATAAATGACGCGCTGAAAATCCTCCCATGCCATAACTTGCCGATGACTTGCCTCTCAGATAACGTCCCACAACCTCTTGGCAGATTCTTGTAGCATGTAGGTAGCAATCTTGAACCACCTTTCTGGATGCGCCTCTGGATTCTCGAAGATCATCATCATGGACTCTAGATATGACTCTGCAGCCTGAGGTCCTCCTTCCCCTGAGAAGGTGGGAGGATGCTTCTGCTGGAAAAACCGCATCAAGTCTGCCATAGTCGAGGCAGGGGGTGGTTCTCCCAGGAAGGTATGAATCATCCTCAGAAAGCATTCCCTAAAATGCGGATCGGTAGCTATAACTAAAATCATTGTTGGTTCCATGGCTGGAATAATAGGAGGATCTGCGGGAAGTCCCTGATCAGCCATATCTGGCGTCGGATCATCTCCTGGAAACTAGCGTGAAACTGGAGGAGGTCTCAGTGCCATGACTCTGCAAAGCCAAATGCATACCTTAGATTCATGATTAACAAGGACTGAAAACTAAAGGAATAACAGGGAACATGGAAAGAAGGCATTCAAGTTTTGAAAAACTTGACTACACGGTGTGTTCTTTCATTACACGGAATGTTCCATTAAGTGATTTACATGGGCGTGTACTTCTACCTAAATTGGTCGAGTAACAACCCAAATACACGGCGTATTGTCCTAACCCAAGACATGTACTTGAATACTCTTACATTCCTGAGTCCTTCTACACGGTTAATCCACACGGCTCCACTAAGACAAAACAACACGGCGTGTTCAAGGATGACACGGCATGTACCAGACAGGCCTTACCTGGCCCGTGTTGTTAGCGACACGGTCTGACACATGGATGACACTACATGGTGTGTTCCAGAAGGACATGGCGTGTAGAAGAAATGGTTACACCAACACGTGTTGTTCGTGACATGGCTAGGGTACCTATTTCATACTACACAGCGTGCTAAACTAGTACACGACGTGTTCCTACAAGATTTTTCACAACCTTGTGTTCCTGCCCACATAGTCAGTGAAACGGAAATAGATAACACGGTGTGTATTCATAAAGTACATGTCATTTATTCTGGATTTTTCTAGGCAGTATCCTCAGAAACTCCACCGAAGCCCCGAAAACATAGAAAACCAGCATCAAGGTGCCAAATTCTGATCTGTGAGGGCCCATACTCCCCAAGATTCAAAGCTTGACATCTTATACAAGTTATAACAAATCAAACAAGCATTGAGCCACCAAATTCCAGTCCATGAGGGCCCATAACACCTGGAGAACTAATGTTTGGAATCAATCAAGTAATGAACTATACAAAAAAAATACCTATCAAACAGTAGGGATTCTATCAAAGCATCAATCACAACAGCATGCATAATGTACAAAACCTCTATGACAAAAAAATGCAATAGCTAATGAATCCTAGATGGCATGGAAAGAATTCATGGAATGTGATTTATAATAAGTGCCTATATGATGCATGAGATGGAATACCCTCATCTCATCGGGTTGTGACATAAATAATACCACAATAACAACAATGGTAACAACACAAAGCATGTGAATCACAAAACGGTGAAATCAAATCGACTGTAAAATTGCAAACTAGTAAAATTACAATAAATGAGGTAGTATGTATTTTCCCTATACATGGGTTAGCTACTCCCGGGAACAGATTATAACCAAGTACATATTCTGTTCTATCCCTAGATATAGGCTCCAAACAGTAATTCAAGTGAAAATAAACCCCTCTGATATAGTTTTGTAATGTCCCAGTTCCGAAATCCACCCAGAGGTGCCCCGTGCCTGGTTGGTCACATGGCCTCAAGAGCATTTACCCTAATGCCAGAGGCCGCCGCAGAGCACCGAGGGCCTTGGGTGTGATGGTGGGGAAAATATTCCCTCATTAGAAGAGTACACTGTGGAAATAACAAGACATACAATAGCAGAAGCAGTAAATATCCAACAACAATAACAGCGGAAGACTGATAAATAAACAACTAGAGCATAAATATATTTAAATGATGCATGATACATATATGTCTAGGAAAACAACCAAACATGTCACAATGCTGAATACAGTACTAGACCCAAGTACAAAATAAAAACATATGAGAAACTACTCAGCATCGCAAGCCTCGTCTTGGTGCCATTATCTCCATCTCCAGTGAAATCAAGAACCTAAAGTAATAGGGTGCTTTCCCTTATCAATACCTGTAACAATATAATCTGTTTGGGCCCAAAAGCATGACCCAAATATTGTGTGAGACTAAGTTCCAGTGGGAACCCACCCAAAGATATGTTCCTAACAGTCAGTGAGTATATGGAAGGTAAAATTACAGTTAACAGTAAACAGGAAAGTACTAAACAACAAACAATACATAGTTTTTATCATATAATTTACAAACAAGTAAGAAGCCACTCAAGAAAGTACAACAAACTAGTAACCCTCTGGGTAGTTCTCATAGCCTAACCCCTATGGTTCAACCAACATGTACTAGCAACCCTCTGGGAGGCACACATAGTCTCGCCCCTCTGTCTCAAATAAAGAAAATAATACACTCTCTGGGGTAGGACTCATCATCAATTCCCTCTATTGTCCCATATCGTTCTAAAGGCACTCTGGGGAAGCACTCAATGTCTCATTCCCCCAGTGGCCAGTGTCCAGGAACTACAGACATTCTGAGGAAGCACTCAATGTCAATTCCCCCTGTGGTCTCGTATTGTATTATTAAAGACACTCTGGAGAAGACCTTACGTCCATTCTCCCTATGGTCTACTACACTAGGCTCTCACAGTCCAGTGTAAACTTAGCAAGTATTGCATCACATAATGGCCAAATTATCCTCAAGAACAACTTGGCTAGCATTCTACATCATATCAGCATGGAAGAACAGTCACACCATCCTACAAACTGGGCATGGAACTGGGAATAAACTAACAGTAAAAACTATACCATGCGGTCTTAAATAGGCAAAACATTCATGGGAAAAGTATCCAAAGCAAAGTAAATTACCCTATTAACAAAAAATAACCTCTATCTAGGCATATAAGCAAAGCAGGCAAACAACAAAGGAAAAACTGGAAACATGCAATACCCCGTTCAAGGGTATTGGTGGAATTTGCACAAAATACTCAAAGACTTTCTACAGAAAGGCACAAAACACCTATCTCGATGTTATGAGACCGATATAATTGAACCTCAAAGCTTGATTCTCTTTGGAATGTCGTAGATCTATGAAAACGTACAAAATTATCAACACACGATTACATGAGAAAGAGTAGGAATTGGAAAACGAAGCTCTCGGAGAAGGAAGAGCTTACCACTGCAGTTCAAAATCAATCGATGACGTTCAATTCAGAGAGAAGACAGAGGCTCGGGGGCTCAGTGGAGATTTTTGGTCATACAGGATGCTCTCGGTAGAAGAAGCTGGAGAAGAAGATAGTTTTGGGGTTAAGAAGCGACCCCAGTGCGTTTAATGAAAAAAAACAAAGTACACGGCGTGTAATTTTGAAGTACATGATGTGTACTCGCCTTTTCCATAATCCTCTTTACGTGGCCTCCACATCACCCCTACATGGCCATGTCAGTGGCCATAAAACGTCCAGCACACGGCCTCGAGTGGCAATGAAGTACACGGTGTGTACTCATAAAGTACACTGCGTGTACTTCAAAATTTCCAGAAACTCCTCTTTTCGCAAAAACTATAGAAAATGACAAACATACCTAAAAAGAAGGTCTGGGTTCTTACAAAGTCAATCAAAACAAATACCCACAACACCTGCAACACTATCCCAAAATTCCTATAGACACGAAAAACATCCACTCACTCTCTGAGTGTCGCAAAACTCTCAAGACTCTATGACGAGCCTATAATGACACCATAAGAACCTTAACTAGGTCCCATATCTCTTGAAAAAACATAATAAATCTCCAAAAACATCTAAAGACACCCGAACATACATGAAATATCAAAAATTATTAAAAAATTCGTTAATTTGGATTTTTAGTTTTAAGAAACAATTTGAACATTTTTAGGTTTTTGGGAAAATTTAAACAAATATAAATCCAAACTATTTCAAAACCATAGAGATTTCTATCCTTATTTGTGTTCTCGAACACCAAAAAACCACAGTGGTGAAAAAAATCATCATTATGCTCAAATGTTAGACACACACTTCCATGTTTCATCTTGGATATGGTTATACTGCCACTGTACCTACACCAAATGTACAATACTCCGACAAATAATATTTTTTCCATAGTTTACAATACCATAAGAATTATGCTCAAATATTTTATCACCTTTTGACACATCTTCATTTGGGTTAGTGACATGTGAATTGTTAGGATAATATATATACACATGTGATACATGTTATACATCTTGAATTACCCTATAACTCTAGGAAATATACTATTGATATTGTACAATATAGATTTTTTCCATAAACTCAAATAAACCCATATATATGGGTGCCATTATATTCAAGAAATTAAGTACTATGCTGTTATTTAAAATATGATATCATATAGAGTGTTATAACTCAAATTTGAGGTTTTCATATTTATGTGGGTTGAGATTTAGTGATACTGATTTCTATGATTAAAACATGGTCAATGATATAAAGGAAACATTTTCTACCATAAAAACATAGACAATGATAAATAAATGTATTTATGGTATCAAAAATTACCTTAATAAATTGAATATTATAATATTATTTAAGATATATATCCCATTAAGGTGAAAATATATATGACATCATAGATTGTATTATATCAAAAATATAATTGTTCTAGTACCATTGGAATCAATAATAGATATATCATTATTTGTGATATAAGATTATTTTTGCTTCTTTATTTATGAAATGAATTTTTAATGTATAAATTTTTTATAAAATTTAAATTAATGTAACAGAAAACATATATGTTTAATTTATGAAGGGTACAAAAATTAAATTTTAATTATGTGTGTATATTCTCAAAATGTTTTCAAAAAAGATGATTAATGCACAATTAAAAAAGTAGAAAATTTCAAGAATATAGAGACAGGTTTTCCAAGATGAAATATTACTAAATTCCAAACAAAAGTCTTAGTACATGCCAAAATGAAAACCTATTGAATGCATATATTATGGATCATTGTGATCCATTATGGATTCATTATAGATAGCTATAATTTCTTATTAATATATCATTATTAATTAGATTTTTACAATATATTAATGTCCCATGAAAAGTAATTTCTGTGGCCTAGTGAATTTCCTCTCTTCTATGCCCAAAAATGGAATATGAACACCCTCAGGTGATTTAGAAACCAACATAAGAGGAATAAAAATTGTAATAGTGAGTCATCTTAATTATTCTTGAACCATAACTTTATAAAATAGAAACTTTATATGGTTTAGAATTCAGACCTTCATAAAGGATTAAAATTTTAAGATAATTTTAAAGAATTCATGGTGAAGAGAATCCATTCAATTCCCTATTCAATAAAAAGATAATTTTTATTTTCATTTATACACTTGTCTATCCCTTTTCTTTTTCAATGTCCTAAATATTCATTATGGTCACCTACTATGGAAAATTCAACACATTATTAGAAAGTAACAAAACAATAAATAATGGTATATATCCTTGAGGTTTTTTTAGAATGGAATTTTTTAAACATAATGTCCCTTCATTCCTTGGTAGATAATTAGTTTACTATTAGAAAAGAACCCTTGATCCCTTTGATCTAAGCTAACTTGAGATATGGTGCATCAATGCCTATTTTATTGAGGTTTATCTTCCTAAATAAATCCATCAATTTGACCCCAAATCTAAGATAATAATGAATAAGTAGAAATATATTCTTCCATAACGAAATTCATTTAATAGATATGAAACCTTAGGTTTCATAAATGTAATCCACACTCATAATATGTGCATTCCTTATGTGGATGATTCCCACACATGTCATGTCACATGAGTTCCAGTACACTCTAGGAAGCTTCTACAAAGGCCACAATCATTTTATGCATTACAGCATCCCTTTCCATGATATAAAGGCATATTCTGAGTTATATTGTATAATACTCATATAGATCCTTCATATAATCCTTGAATAATCTCCCAGCTGATCTATGGGATTTTAATTATGGGTTACATTGGTGTATATAACACTTTGATCCTTTTAGTTTCAACATATCATTGATTTTGTAAAAAATTGGTTTCTCCAGTATAATCCTGAATTATGTTTTCCTAATTGTTCCTTTTGATCTTCACATACTCATTATGTGAAATATAGGCATACCATGGTATAAAATTATATATTTCCTGATGTCAATTATATTCAGATGAGCTTAAACTATAAGATATTAGTTCATATAAATATAATAATAAACAACATTGAATTGGTAATCATCAAATAACCATAAAATACATTGCATGATGGTCTATCCAACTAGATCATAAACATAATGGGGCAGTCCTTATAATCTAACTAAAAAATATATGGTACTGGTCCAAAAAACAAGAACTTAAATTATACATCATTATCATTTATATAAAATAACTATGGTACAATTAATTTGGATTTATGCAATAAGTATCATTATCTAGGTTGTTCTTATTTCCATATTCACATGGATTTATCCTATACAATGTGACTTATTTCTCCATGTAAAATTAAAAACTTCATTTTCTAAGGAGAATTGGAACATCATGTCCCTGGATTTAAATTATAACATCAAACTAAATGGGTTTTTTATTTCATTAATAAGGATACATAGGAATCCATTTATAAGTTTAATAATTTCATTAATCTAATTTAATCCCATCAATAATCACACATTTATATTCTATGATGACATTACACTCTAATGTAACCTTCTACATTCATAGATTAAAATGAAATATGGGATATCCTTTCTATCTTCAAAAATTACATTAAACTATATTTTTAGCCTTATGTATTAACAGAAGGATTGAAACTATAGAAGAACCTTTCAATATCAGGGGTGAAAGTAAACTCTATTATACGACTTCATTCTATTCGTTTTGGATTTAAATTGTGGACTTCTCATTTAATCATGCACATTTGGATTTAAAAGTTATCAAAACCTACTGTTTTTATGATATTAAACAATAATATAAAAATATATCTTCCAAGATGAAAATAAATTCCAATATACCATTCCATTAATCTTGAATGAAATCAAAAACTAGATTAACCCTTAATCCTTCATTAAAACACCTGAACTCAAGTGTAACCCTTTAAATCATCATTAGTGATAAAAAATCCATCATAAACCATTAACTAATATTTTATAGCTACAAACTATTTTATGTCCTTTCATAGTTCAAGATAATAATAAAATTATTTGTAAATCATTATGTGTAAGACCATAAAACTTCATGATATATTTATCTTTAAATCAATTAATCATTTTTGAAATATGTATTTATAAAAAACACTGAGCATAAGAGAACTGTGATATACTATTGAAATGTTGTTGTTTAAAGTGAATTTTATTAAATAAAAATTGTATTAGAGTTTATAAAGTAGACTAAATAATTAAAATAAATATGTATAAAAGTTTCACATAATGTAATAGTAGTGTTAAATGTGTGACAATTAAATAATCAATTTTAAATGGTACAAATAATAACCTTTTGTTTATAAATATATATTGTCCTGATTTTTTCATACATATATTATATATATTAATCACTACTGAACTATGATTTTGAAGACATAATTCTTTTTAATGTGAAAAAATGAAAAATCATTAAAACATTGATTATTGATTCATTTTAAATAAATATAAAAATAATTTGAAGGCAAAAAGAGATATTTTTCAGAATATAATTTTTAATTTGGGAAATTATTTTTAGCATAAAAATGGAATTAATTAGTATTAATTAATTTTTTATTTTTATATATAGTTAATATAAAAATACAATATATTAAAAAAATTACCAGTTTTTACGGGACAAGGAATAAGAATAATATTATTTTTATTCTTAGAACTCATGTATCTAAAAATGTTATTTTTATTTTGCACAATTAGTTTAATATTATATTATGATAATTATTGAAATTTAATATAATTAATTTATTAAGATATTTAATATTCAAATTTCATTAATTTTTAATGAGGAAATTTACTTTTTTTCATTATGAATAGTAAACGATATAAAAAATCATTACTCTAGTATATGTTAAAAGGTTTAATGAAAAGTTAAACTAAATAGATAAGGGTTAGAATAACCAATTCTGTTTATAAATACTAATATTTTAATTTATATAGATCCTATATCATCCTATATAGTTAATTGAAATAATCCATAACCACATTCCCATTATAGTTACATTATTAAAATTTAATATTCTGAAAAATTAAAAGGGTGCAACACCCTCACATATAAAATTGAACTATCACTCCGCTCATATTACAACTTCATGTGAAATATTGTGACCAAAATAAATATAAATATCTTATTACAATACTTAATAACATTTTAATGGTATTTTTCTTTCTTAAAAGCCTAATATAATGATCCTTAATTATAGTTTTAGAGGAGTTTTTTCAAAGAGGAGGTAACCATCTTCCAAAATCATTCTATTTTTATTTTTTTATACTATATAAAAATTTACAATATCCATATTTAAATAAAAAAACTCGTATATTTATTATCCTATTTTTTATGATTGTATTCTATCCATTTTATATCACATTTGTATATAATTAAAATTAAATTATCACTCACCTGTACGAATAGAGTACCATCTCCATGAAACGATGTATTTTATTTTTAATTACCATCTCTTAATAATGGTTATATAGCGTAATTTAATATATATATATATATATATTATTTATATAACATAATTATGACTCTACAAGAATAATATATTATCTACCTTCTGACCATTCCATACCATGTAAAATGATAATTTTGCTCATGCATACCTAAGGACTACCATCTCCTTGTAGTGATGTAATTTGTTTTACTTCACCAAATTATAAAACAATTTATAATAGAATATATAATAAATAAATATTATATTTATGGAATTATTTATAAAATTAATATGATGAAACCTGGAATATTTTTAGGTAAGGGAACTATCTGACCGAAACATTCATGGAAATCATACTAA
Organism: Viscum album; assembly: GCA_963277665.1. Taxonomy (NCBI): domain Eukaryota; kingdom Viridiplantae; phylum Streptophyta; class Magnoliopsida; order Santalales; family Viscaceae; genus Viscum; species Viscum album. The sequence continues at coordinate 982,788,081 of OY728123.1, forward strand.
TTGTCACCAAGATAATGATTTTAAGGGATAATTCGTAATAATAAGGTAATGAGATAATATAATTGAATGATATATTGTATGCTATATATGGATATATTTTTGTAATACAATTATAATACATATTTATTTATTATATATGAATTTTTAAGTCATACAAATAATGATGGGAATTATGTTAAGGGTTTCTTATCTAATATTTACATCTTTGAGCAATTTTCCATATCTGAAATTTTTAATATTGTGTGTCATGAAAATTATACCAAATAATTAATTTTATAATGATTTAATTAATATTATAGGGATTTAAAAACTCATATAAGGATCCCTTTTTATAGGGTTTTGATTTTTATATTTATATACCTTTAAGGGTTTATGTTAAAATATTATTTCTCTTCGGGATTGTAAAATGTTAAATTTAAATTAAGGAAAATAATATGATACAAGTCTTTCAGACCCCACATATTTCATTTACCTCTATTAATTTTTTAGGTAACCATTTTTCACTTTTATTCTCCTCTCTTTGGAACATAAATTTTTTAGGAATTGATTTTATAAAATGGCACTATATTTCATCTTTTGCGGATGAATGTTTAATTCCATGTCCATGTTATTTCAAATAGTTTCATGATTGGTCATTTTTTAAATGTAACGATTATTCCAATTAAATATCAACCATAATTTAATCTACTTAATATGAATTTAAAATTAATTTTTATATTTTATTCTGAATATTTCAATTTTGATTTTATACAGAAAAAATTTGAAAGGAATATTTATTTTAACATTTATCACACAACAGATTTTTACATCATCATGACCACTATTTTCGTTGAATATTACATTATAAATTTCCAAGATTATTTTATAATGAAAAAATTTTCATGATATTATTGGAAGATTTAGTATTAAAATTCACCTACATAAAAGGATGCTTTCACATCTTTTCCGAGAATATTTTTAATGACTTTATAATCGGGATTTATTATATTTGGTATAATCTATTAATGATTATTATCATTCACTAGGGATAATATTTTATGATAAAATATAATTTATTTATATATACGAATTATGATGAGTCTTTTTAACCATGGTTACATAAAAAATTTTACATTCCAATATATTAAATAATATGTAATGAAATATTTATTAAAACTATTTCTTTTCCATGGGATATGATAATATTAATAGTTTTATGACCTTATGGTACACTTATGTATATTATCATATGTGAAAGGTGGGATTATAATAATATATACCTCCAATTAATTTTCAAAAATAATCATATCACCTACGATCAAATGAATCAAAAAGTGGATTAAACCCATCTTAGTGAGGGAATATATCTACTATGGTAGTCTTTTTAGTAAGTTTTGATAAAGTAAATGATTGAATAATGAGTGGACCAAATGTGCATTGGGACTCTAATGAAGATAATAGTCAGGGTTGTGATCCTTGACTAAAAAATTTATTTTCTAGGCTTATGTGTATACCAAAAACATATCTATTTTTATTATGTTTTCTTTTCATGTATCATGATTGATTATTTATGATTATTAACTATTATGAATTATGAATTTTGTTATAATAAATCCTTTTAACATGAATCATGATACATGATCATGACTTGGGGGATTTGAAATTTTTTTCATTATGATCATGTTCAAATACCCATATGAATATATTATTATCACATATGATCATTGATCAGGATCTTATGTGTTTACCCATACTGAGCATTTGAGTTTACTATTTCTTATACTTCCATTTCCTTGGGTTATGAATAAAAATTTTAATTAGGCTATGACTAAGATACTATATGAGAATATATCTATGGGATATATTGTGCATATTTTATTAAATAAGATGGTTATGTATCTATTATCGAATGAAACTAATCCTTTACAGCTCTAGGTAGTGTATTATTATCAAATATGTTGACTATTCATAAAAAATGATGCATTATTTATATAAAAAAGGATTGGGTTTACTTAATTGGTATGTAAAGAATTGTATATTTCCATGTAATTGTTTGTAATTAAATGGAATTATTACAATTCTAGGAAAATTGACGGTGCGTGATTCGGAGGCCGGGTGTGCTTAGAATGAATTTCTGAACATTTTTTTGGTACGTTCAGTAAACAAGAAAGCGGTGTTTTGTAAAATTTGAATCGATGCTTAGGATTGAAATTCTAGGACACCGCTGAACTCACAGTGTTGATTTTCTCTTATAGAGACCTTCACCTCGACCATAGTAGGTCGATGGTTGAAGTTAGTTTTTTAGATTTTTTGTGGAAGGGATAGACAAATAATAAAATGAAATTATTACTTTTATTTTATTTTTAAACCCTCCCATTTGAATCATGAAGGAGGGGACCACAAGTGGTTGTTCAGGAATTTAATGATGGGAATTAAATTCTCGATTACACAAAATGTGTAACCAAATTCATCATTAATTAATTGGATTCATTAAATCCGAATTAATTAATCAACCTATTATTTAAGTATTATATTTTATTACCTCTTGGAATCTTCACATTGATGTTCCAATATTAAATATTAACTTATTAATTTTTCACCACACCTCTTGTTGGGAAAAGGATTGGCAATGGAGAGACTTTGGAGAAACACCCTCCAAATGAAGAACACCTCCAATGAAGAACGTTCTCCAGATCAAGAATGGGGAACTGACTTTGGAGCCTATTGCGGGCTTGAAAGACATTGGCGACTTCATTAACTTCATCTCCTTCCTCGCGCTACCACAAACGAACATCAAGGTAGGGGAATTTGTTATTTTTATTTATTCTATGGGATGAATCATTGTTTCAATCACAAAACCACCTCTTACAGACATAACGTGAAGGGTGCGGGCCGAATGAACACAGCCCCATCCCTCTGCAATTTTATTCCCGATGTGCTCTTCGTGGGTGATGATGAAGATGGATTCACTACCGCACCATTAAAGGAGACCACAACCCATCGGTCGCGGTGGTGAGAAGACAGTGGCTAGCACGCCAGTCGACTGTGAAGAGGTGGGGTGGCACACATCTTTGTTGACGGTTGACCAGGAGGCCACGAAGGAGTAGGGTGGCAGCTGGCATCCGGCCAGCCATGTGGCGGTGCAGCGGCATGCGACCACACCACCATAGTAGGAGGCCACGACCACTTGGCCGCAGCGGAGGCCGAAGGGTAGCCGGAAACCTTCCGACCGTGGGTGGAGCAGCAGTGCACAACTGTGCCACTGCGAGGAGAACCTTCCAGAAAACCGGTCGGCCTCTTCACGCCGAATGGGACCGCCGAGCAGTCCCGCATGCCATCACGGTTACCGAACTACCATTGGTCCATTCATAATACAGGTTGGAATCTCCCCCAAGGTTACAGCTATGGCATATCCCACCAATGTGGGATACCTGACTATGGGCTGCACCACGGGCCACCCTGCGGGCCGCGCCTGCAGGCCACGTCCAGTGGGTCGGTCCTGGACGCCCACTTCGTGGGATGGGGCAGACTGCGGCCCTGCCCATCCGGACCAAACCTGTACTGGGTCGGGTCAATCCATGCCGGGTCGGGCCGCGTCAAACCGACGCGACTGGACTAGAGCCAGGCCCATCTGGACCCAGTTAATCCTTTTTAGCGGTAACATGAGAACTGGGCATCCATTTGACGAACCGTCTATGACGTTGGGATCCTTGAATTCATATGGTACATTTGGTATACTCCAATTGAGTTTTTGAAAATGTTGGACTATGGCTGGGTTGGATCGAACCCTGAATCCAATTTGGATCTCAGAGTGAATATGCTAATAACTTACAGACCAGGTGTCCGATTGACACACCTTCAATTGCATTGGGTCCCTTCTGACGTGACAATCTATTTGGATACTTCTTCATGTAACTTCATGGTGGTTGAGGTCTGACTGATGGTTTGGAGATCGGTTCTCCCAGAGGTTCTATTAGCAGGAATCCAGTGGCTGGTAGTGAGGCGGAGGTTGGAGACATATCATACGAAGTTCAGTACCGAGCGATCCTATGTGGGCTAGCACCGATCTTGTGTGGGATAGATCCTGTGGGGTTCAGCGCTCAGTGATCCTCTTTCGGTTAGCGCATTCCGATCCTATGTGGGTCAGATCCTGTGTGGGTCAGCGCATAGCAATCCTATGTGGGTCGGAACATACCGATCCTGTGCGGGTTAGATCTTGTGTGGGTCATTGCGGGGTTTATTAACTATCAATCCTGTGTGGTTCAGACTCCATATGGTCAGTAGCAGTTCCTCTTGATAGAATAAGTTGATCTATCTTTGTGACTAATAATCTGTACTTGTATACTACACTCAAAACCTTGTGTAAGCGGAGTCCTTAACTTAATGGTATTTATCATCATGGTGTACCTTTGTGGTACTTCTATCTTCGTGGTGTATCTGTGTGGTACTTCTACCTTCGTGGTGTTACCTATGTGGTACAACTACCTTAGTGGTGTTACCTATGTATATCTTGATAACTTTGGTATATGTATGTGCATATACCTAAGAAGTGTTAATGATTATTGCTTTGTGCTTTGTGGTTTTCCCTTTTCAGAACACTAAAAGACCTACGAGGGTCTCGGGGTCCCTTCTGAGTATTTTTATACTCATCTTTGCTTGGTCTATTCCCGCACCATGTTGTGTCTTGTGAAAATGATGTACAACACTGATCGTGATCGAGGGTACCAAAATGGAGGCTGATCGGAGTTGGTCATTAGACGAGATGATCTGCAGGTATAACCATTTGAGATATGTACCTACCCTTCAATTAGGGTTCTGGGCAGGTGTCCACATAAGCTGTTCTTTTTTAGTTTTACTTGTACATTCCATTTGGGCTTGTATTCTGGCGCTTTACTTACTGTACACAACCTATTTACTTTATAGTTTACCTTGTTCGTGTTTCTTGTTGTGTGCTTTGTTTGTGTGATTTTACCGGTATAAAGGCAATGTATTCCTAGTTTTAGGGATATTCTGTTCTGGTTCTAGTTTCCATCCCCTGGCCTATAGAAGGCAGGCTTGGAGTAGTCACGACATGGGCCCCGGGGGATGTGACGTGAAAAATTGGTATCAGAGGATTTCAGTTCAAATGAAGAACTAGGACTCTGGTATTTTCAGTGTGTCAATAGTGTTAAGTGTTATGAGTGTGGTTTTCTTTTCAGGGATTCTAGTGTTAGTGTGGTGTCTGACGTATCCATACACCATGACCTTGACTTCTGATTTCTAACTCAGCGCACGAAAACACAGATTGCAAGTGTGTTTTGGGAATTTTTCCTTTGAGATCACTTTGAGTCAGCTCACCTGGTATAACATAATTACTATGGTGAACCTATTTCTTTATAGGATGCCTCCATGAAGATATCCAGTCAGGGATCCGAGTAGAGTACATGATGAAAACCCACTAAGCTACGAGGCTTCGATGAAGGGCCCCTTACGGAAGTTGTTCCATCAGGTGGTGTACCAGCAACACCACTACCGATTGGGAAACCAATTCCACCAGCCCCAGCAGTTTAGGGTGCACGGCTCTTGAGCGCGTTGCCCGAGTTCCAGCACCAGAGGCCACCGAGGTTCTGGGGTGATACGGATCCATAGTTAGGTGAGGATTTTCTGGAGGTTGTGGTTAGAGATTTTCAACTAGTAGGGACACCATCTGATGTCACGGTGATCCTTTTCGCCAGCCTTCTTTAGGAAGCATCGAAAATATGGTGGAGAATGATTCTCTTGGTTCACGATTAGGTGACTCTCATCGGTGTGGACTTTGATATCCTTTTTGGGGTATAGTTCATCCATGTAACCCTACGTTCAGTGCGTATATAGTAGCTTCTCCACTTGTTGTATGGTAGCATGAATGTGGCTCAGTATTTAGCAAGGTTCACTGACCTCTCACGCTAGTCCACTAACATGGTGCATGGCCCTTTCGTTAGGGCCTGGACCTTAGAGTATGGGCATAGAAGGGATATTAGAGCTTCGATGGTTTCTCTATACATCTTGAAACAGGCGGGGGTGTTAGAGCAGGCGCTCATAGTGGACAGCTTCCTTGTTGAGTAGTCACCAACTGCGAGACCCACCCCCAGATGACACATAGCAGTGTGATCTGCATCTGGAAGAAGAAAAAAGATGCAGAGGTCCAATAGGACCCAACCTATATGTGGACAACCACTGGACACAGTTTTGGTGGTGCAGGGATCTCAAGATAGAGCAGTGCAGGCGAGGATTAGGCAGTGGTACTCATGTGATGGGTAGGGTTAAATGGCTTATGACAGCCCGAACCGCCATACGGAAGACCAACGGACGGTTTAAGGACTGCCAGGGCAGAGGTGAAGATTTGATCGAGGAGGTATGCAGGTAGGAGGGGGACATGGTAGAGGAGATGGTCGTGTAGCAAGCGGTGGGGTGGCGATTCGAGGTTCTACCGTCGCTACCTCTAGGTGGTCCACGCCGACCACAGGGAGTAGGTGGATAAGGACGATCTCAGCTCCAGGCTGCTGAGGCCTATGACCACGGTGCTCCATAGATGATACGAGGTATGATCTAAGTCTACTCAATCCTAGATGCAGTACATAGACACAGGTTCTAGTCACTCAATTTTTTCCATGACCCTCTTTTGGTGCTTGAAGATTCCGGTGGAGCCTTTGGCTCGATCCATACAGCTAGAGACTCTTACTGGAGTATATTTGATGATTAGGAACTCGTGCCAGTAGTGTGATCTTACTCTTGGAGGCGAGAGCTTTAGCTGGGATCTTCTAGTAGCGGCGTCGAGGCCTTACGTTATCATCTTGGGTATAGGCTAGTTTTCCATAGTCCATGCTTAGATCGACTATATTATGTGCAATGCTATGTGTGTCCGTGCATATGGGACTAGGTTTTCTTTCAATGGTGAGAAGGGAACCTTTTCAGCACAGGATGGACTTAACCGGAGGATGGTGCATCTGATCACACATCAGTTGGATATCCTTACCCTCAGATCGGTTGATGTTGGGAGTCTGAGATATCCTGTAGTGGTGGACTGGTATGCTGATGTTTTCCCTGATAATGTTCCGGGTCCACCTCCTCACAGAGAGGTGGACTTATACATGAAATTTTACCTTGGGGATGCACAAATATCTACTCCAGCATATCGTATGGCTCTCGTAGAGCTTCTGGAGCTGCAGGTATAGCTGGAGGAGGTGCAGGGAAAGGGGTTCATTAGGCCCAATGTTTCTCCTTAGGCAGCACCAATGGTTTTCGCAGAGAAGGAAGATTGGAGTTTGACACTCTTTGAGGACTATCGACACCTGAACCATGTGACTATGAAGAATAAGTACCCACTCTCATGGATTGATTATCTCATTGATTAGCTGAAGGGATCCTAGTGGTTTTCAAAGATACACCTCAGATCAGGCTATCACCATCTCAGGGTATGAGATGAGGATGTGTATAAGATGACCATCAGACGTCGATATGTCCACCATGAGTTCTTGGTTATGACAGTTGGCATGACCAATTCCCCAGTAGTGTTCATGGGACTCATGAAAAGGATCTTTCATCCATATCATTGTCACTTTGCGGTAGTCTTCATCGAAGACATCATGATATACTCAGCAATAGAGTAGGAGCATACCTATTATCTGCAGATAGTTCTGGACAAACTCTGAGAGCACCAGCTTTATGGTAATCTCTCAAAGTGCTAGTTCTGGATACAAGAGGTCCACTTTTTGGGACATGTCATCTCAAAAGTTAGAATTGTAGTGGATCTAGTGATTATTGATTTTGTGCTTTCTTGGGAGTCACCCAGGAGTGTGACGGAGGTGCAGAGTTTCCTATGGTTTTTCGGTAACTACCAAAGGTTTGTGAATACCTTTTCCTGAGTTGTAGAACCCTTATCAATATTGGTGAACAAGGGTAAACCCTTCGTGTGGTTGGAGAGATGCCGGTGGAGTTTCTAGGAGCTAAGGAAGACACTAATGAGTGCCCCTATCTTGAGGCTACTGGTGGAAGGCATTGTCTATGTAGTCTACTATGACGCATCAGGGACCGGGCTTGGATGTGTCCTGTTATAGGAGAGAGAAGTGATCGTGTATGGTTCTTGAAAACTGAGACATCATGTGTAGAACTGGGCTACCCCTGATTTGGAGTTTTCAGAAGTGGTCTTCTCCTTGAAGATGTAGTGACATTACTTGATGAGTGAATGTTTTAAAGTCTACTATGATCACAAGAGTCTCAGGTATATCTTCTCGTAGAAGGACCTGAACTTCAGATAATGGTGTTGGCTTGAGTTCCTCCAAGTATATAAATTCGAGATGTTCTATACTCATGGGAAGGGGAACATAGTATCATATGCACTCATCAATAGATCTAGTATACAGTTACTGAGTGAGGCAACAGAGCAGCTAGATGCTTTGAAAATATCCTAAGTTGAATGAGATGGAGCATTTTATCATTGGTCTCTAATAGTCACTCCCCCACTCCTTCATCGATTCAGCGAGGCTCAACTTGGGGACACTAACTTTGAGGCTCGACGAGCTCAAATATCCATAGGACAACCACTTGATGGATTTTCTGAAGATGGGGAGCACGTCATCCTTTTCAAAGGGCATACTATGGTACCAGTGGTTCTTAGGGAGGAAGTGTTGTGGGAGTTCCTTACAAGCCCTATAATGGTACATCCAGGAGTGGTGATGATGTATCAGGACCTTCAGCGTCAGCATTGGAGGCTGGGAATGAAGAAAGTAGTTGCAGAGTTTGTCTCATGGTGCCTCACCTGTCAGCAAGTGAAGGCAAAGAATCAGGTTCCAGTATGCTTAGTTCAGCCACTATAGGTTCCAGAGTTGAAGTGGGATGAAATATTTATGTACATTGTGACATGATATCCACGCACGTCCAAGGGGCATGATTCCGTCTGGGTGATCATTGATCGACTCACAATGTTGGCCCACTTCCTACCAATCAGAGAGCATGGATTAGTAGAGAGCATGGGACGCCTCTATGTGTAGGATATTGAATGGATTCATGGAGTTCCATCTACAATTTTCTCCAATCGTGATGAATATTTCACTTCCCAACTATGGAAGGGGTTGGAGGAGGTGTTCGGGACATAGATTCGGTTGAGAACCGCCTTCCATCCTTAGATGGATGGTCAGACAAAGCGGACTATTACAACCCGTGAGGACATGATACGTGCTTGCATCCTTGATTTCGGCCGTAGCTGGGAGGATCACTTGCCTTTGGTTGAGTTCGCATAGAACAATAGCTACCAATCCACCAATGGAATGCCAACATTCATGGCGTTGTATGGTTAACCTTGCAGATCACCTCGGTTCTGGACTGACCCAGGGGAGTCAGAACTAATGGGACTAGTGATGGTACATGCCACCACAGAGAAGGCGCAGATCTTCCAGGAGTGGATGAAGACTACACAGAGCAGGCAGAAGACCTATGCTGATAGGATAATGAGACCTCTTGAGTTCGAGGATGGTGACCATGTCTTTTTACAGGTCTCACCTCGAAGAGGTTTATAGATATTTGTTCGGGGTGGAAAGTTATATCAGCAGAGTTGGAGAGGTGGCTAACCACTTAGCTCTTGAACCTTAGTTGCCTTAGGTGCACAACATTTTCCACGTATCCCAATTGATGAGATATGTATGTGATCCTTTGCACATCATTTACTGGGTTGAGCTGGACATCGATGATGGGGTGGCGTTTTTAGAGGTTCTAATAGAGATTGAGGATCGACAGGAGCAGGTCCTTTGTGGGTGGACAATACCTCTCGTGCGAGTATTCTGGAAGAATGGGAACCTCCAAGAGAGAACATGGGAGTGGGAGTCTCAGATTCATACTCAGTACCCCCCACATGTCTCCTTAGTTTCTGTTGTGGCTTTCGGGGATGCAAATCCTTGAGGTGGGGATAATGTAAAGATCCATATTTTTTATTTAATTTTTTTAATTAAATGGAAATATTACGGCTTCACTAAAATTAAGGGCACGTGATTTCGAGGCTTGGTGTGCTCGGAATAAATTTCTAAAAAAAATTTCGGGTATGTTCAGTAAACGCGTGAGCGGCGTTTTGTTACTTTTGAACCAAGGCTCAAAATTTAAATCTGAGGATACCGTTGAACTCACATTGCCATTTTTTGCTTAAAGATACCATCACCTCAACCGTAATAGGTCAATGGTAGAAGTTAGAAATTTGGATATTTCTTGGGAGGGTTAGACAAAAAATAAAATAGTATAATTACTTTTATTTTATTTTTAAACCCTCCCATTTGAATCATGAATGTGGGGACCACACGAGGGTGGTCAGGAATTTAATGCTGGGCATTAAATGCCTGGTTATAGAAAATGTGTAACCACATTCCTCTTTAATTAATAGGATTCATGAATTTTGAATTAATTAATCAACTTTTTATTTAAGAGTTATTTTTTATTAACTCATGGAATCTCCCCAATAATGTGCCGAAATTAAATCATAACTTATTTATTTGGAACCACACCTGTCACGGGGAAAAGTATTTGAAAAGGAGATCCTTTGGAGAAACACCTCTAAACGAAGAACCTCTCCAATGAAGAATTCTCTTTAGATCAAGAATGAGGAACCAACTTTTGAGCCTATTGTGGGAGCGACGGATTTTAGTGACTTCATAAACTTCAACTACTTCCTCATGCGGCCACCAATAAACATCAAGGTAGGGGAATTTGTTCTTTTTATTTATTCTTCATGATGGATCATTGTTTCAATATTTGAACCACCTCCAATCAACTTAACGTAGAGGGAGATTGTTGAATGAACAAGGCCTGATCCCTCCAAAGTTTTATTTTTGATGTGTTCTTCATGGGTTTTGATGATGGATGTGTCGCAACCATACCACTGAAGGAGAATGTGACCCATAAGCCGCGACAGTGAGAATATAGCGGCCAGTATGCTAGCTGGAATTGAGTAGGTGGCGCGTCGTGCATCCACGCCGCCGGTTGAGAAGGAGGTCATGTCCTATTGGTCGCGGCGGAGCAAGGGGAAGCCAGCATCCAGCAGACCATGTGGTGGAGCGGTAACATGTGTCCACACTACCATAGTAGGAGTTCGCGGCCGCTTTGACGCGGTGGATGCCGGAGGGTGGCCGGAAACCGGCCATCCGGGGGTAGAGCAGCGGCGCGCAACCGCACTACTGGGAGGAGAACCGGTCATCCTTGTCACACTGAGTGGTACTGAGAAGCGGTCTCATGTGCCAGCAGGGTGACCGAATGGGTATCGGGCTGTTTAGAATACCGGGGGGTGCCTCCCCCTAGGGTTGTGGCTTGGGTGGACCCTGCCACCGCGGGCCACCTGACAGCAGGCAGCACCGTAGCCCCCCCTCAGCAGGCTGGGTTGGGATTCCCCCTTTGTGGGTTAGGTCGGACCATGGCCCAACGTATCTGGGATGCACCTAGACTGGGTTGGGCTGGGTCAGACTGACCGGGGTGGATCAGACCCAGGCCCTTCCAGACCCAGATACATTTTTTTTGTTGTAACATGAAAACCATGTGCCTATTTGATAAACCGTTTATGGCATTGAGATCCTTGAATCTAGATGGTCCTTTTAGTATAATACACATTAGTTTTGGATAATGTTGGAGTACGTCCAGGTTGGATCAAACTGTGAATCCAACCGGGCCCTTGTAGCTGAAACACTAATAACTTACAGACTGGGTGTCTGATTGATGTGATTTCAGTTGAGTTTTGTCCCTTTTGATGTGATATACCATTGGTATACATCTTCTTGGAACATCATGGCAGTTTAGGTACGACCGATGGCTTGGAGAGTGGTTCTCTCAAATGTTCTATTAGCTAGAATCTGGAGGCTGGCAGTGAGGCTGAGGTTGGGGACAGATCATACGGAGGTTAATACCAACCAATCATATGTGGGTCAGCACCAATCTTGTGTAGGTTAGCAATCAGGTATCCTATGTGTGTCAGTGCATATCAATCATGTGTGGGCCAGATCCGGTGTGGGTGAGTGCTCAGCTATCTTGTGTGGGTCAGCACATATCTATCCTTTGTGGGTCATATCTTGTGTGGGTCATTGTGGGGGTTAGTACTTATCCACTCAAGGTGGGTCAGATCCTGTGTATGACATTGCGGGGGTTAGTACATATAGATCCTATTTGGGTCAGACTCCTTATAGTTAGCAGAAGTTCCTCTTGATATAATATGAAGATCTAGCTTCACGACATATCATATGTACTTATATACATCACTAAAAACCTGGTGTGAGCTATGAACTTACCTTTATGGTATTTATCTTCATGGTTTACCCGTGTGGTACTTCTATATTCATGGTGTAGCTCTGTGGTACTTCTACCTTCATGGTGTTACCTGTGTGGTACTTCTACCTTCGTTGTGTTACCTTTGTATATCTTCATAACTTAAGAATATGTATGGGAATATACCTAAGAAGTGTTGATTACTTTTGCATTTTGCTTTGTGGTTTTTCCTTTGAGGAACTCTAGGAGACCTACGTGGGTCTCGGGGTCCCTACTAAGTATTGTTATACTCAACCCTGCCTAGGCAATGCCCCCACCATGTTGTGTTTTGTGAAAACAACAGACAACACTGATCATGGTCTAGGGTACCATACTAGAGGCTAATTGGAGGTGGTCATTATACAAGATTATCTGTAGGGATGACCGTTCAAGATCAGTACCTACCCTTCTGGTAGGGTCCTTGGTGGGTGTTCACCAGAGTGGTCCATTTTCAGTTTTACTTGTACTTTCTAGTTGGTCTTGTATTCTATCCCTTTACTTACTATACAGAACCTATTTACTTTATATTTTACTTTTTTCTTGTACTTTGATGTTTGCATATTTTTTTGTGAGTTTACAGGTTTAAATGAATTGCCTTCCTGATATTAGGGATATGTTTTTCCGGTACTATTCTCCAGCCCCTGGCCTATAGAAGACGGGAATAGGGTTGTCACAGCACGGGCCTCAGAGGAAGGGTTTTGATAAGGTATCTATATAGGATTTAGTAATTTTTATATGTTATTATTAAAAAATTTCTTGAAAAACATGGTGATAATTTTATGTATTAGATCGTATTGTGAATGTCTATTAAAGTTGATATTATGTGATTTCCAACCATGGAAGTCACCAACTATATACAAACTACTAGATGAAAACTCTTTCACAGATATACCATGGGGTAGTAAACATGAAAATGATGTTTCATTAAAAACTAAATCTTCATTTATTGTGTGATAAGGAGGCCTAAAATAAAATGTTTTTTGACACTAAAGGGGAAAATAATTTTTAATTAAAAATATATTTACAAAAAATAAATAATACTGAGAGGAAATAATTTATAACAGCCTATGAATAGTTTAATGTTATATATAATGAATATAAATCATTTTAGGATGTTAAATAGGTTTCCTAATTTAGAAAATATTTGGAATACTCTTTCTATTATATAATTTCTTACTCTAAATAACAATGATTGATTTTTATGATAACCATTTTGGTTTAGTATGGGATTGATTACAAAATTTTAAATTTTAAGTGGTGATAGGTATGCTCAAATAATGAATTATATTTTTTGATTTTATTCATTTTTATTCCATTATTTCATAAAATCCCTCTAAGAATATAAATTCATATCGTCAAATATTAGGTGTTGTGGTGTTAGTGAATATTCCAAATGGTATGACGATATAATATCAACTATATATATCATCTTGGATAAAATTATGTTTGAATGTTCCTAATGAAATAATATGTCATTCTTATTCTATTTGAATTTGATATTTTTTAATGGATTTAATTTCACTATATATATCCAATATCAATTGTTGATAATGGGAAGTAGATTTGATATCCTGAATCAACCTCTAATCATTTATTAGGTAGAGGATGACAATGAACATCGAATGGTAATTATTTATTTTTTATTAGTTATATTACCTGTTCAGGAGGGATAATTATCTCACATGGCTAGTTATTAAATTAGCATTGAGGACATGATTATTATTCATGAATATGCTAATATACCTTTTGAAAACATTCATATTCTTACCCTAAATTTTGATGTTTAATTTTCAATATAACTCATACCTACTGCTACAAAAATTTCTAATAATCTATATATAACAACACCAATTGAGTTATAGTAATTTAGGAATCTAATTGGAGAGAATTGTGATGAGGGTTTTTTATTCCCTAGTGCCTCAAAATAGAGATAACTTATTCTTTATATAAAGAAAAAATAAGGGTCACTGAATCATTATATTGATTATCCTGAACATAATAACATGAATATTAAGAACATGTTTCCTCTAACCTATATTGATGATTAGTTTCATTAATTATTTAGTGATCAATATTTTCCCATGATTGTCATTTAATCATTATATCATTAGTTGAATGTCCAAAAGTATGATATACCCAAGAAAAGCTTTTGAATGAGATATGATCCCTATTAATTTATAGTGATTTTGTTTGTACTTGAAAAATCCCTTTCTATATTCATGTATTTAATTAATAGAGTCTTTGGAAATTAGCTTGATCATTTTTAGTAGATTTATTAAATACATTCATATATATTCAAAGAATAAGAAAGATCATAAAGATAATTAGGATATTTTTTTTAAGACCTAACAGAAGGATATTATGTATTCCAAATTATCATTGTGTGAAATTATGTTAATAACATTGTAATTATTATCTTGTATAATATAAAGATAATATATATCCATGAATCCTTCAAATATGAATGTTATTCAATAATTAACCAAACTAACCACATTGACTGAGATCATTAGTTTTCTTTTGTTGGATAGATATTATTGATTATAATTAATAATTTATCCTGACTATCATATCAAATAATCATGTTGACATCAAAGGAATCCAAGTTATTATAGATAAATTAATGCGGGGAATATTTCAAGGTGTAAAAAAGAATGTTTTCTAGTGAATGTGTTCTCACACTACCAGGATGTGGTTTTTTGATCTATAGTGATATATGGATGAAGGTAATGATATAAGTTCATTTATATAAGTATATGTTAATAGATTATGACTCCTCCAATTGAAAAATCAATACCTAAATTACCTGATGCAATATTTTTCACTATCAGTGGTAATTGTTTCCTTAAAAAATGGAATCATTATATAAATGTTGAATGGTGTGATATATATACTAGTTATAAAATTAAAAAATATATATTTTCACATATAAATATTTTAATTTGTATTAAATGTGATGGTTTTAGTTGATTAAATATTATTTTTGATCAATTCCATACCACCATGGGATGGTGAATAGGGTGGTTGATGCTCTACGTTGGAAGGACCATGATAATTCATCCTAGATGATAATTAAAATATATATGTATATATATTACTACATCATTTTTCAAATATATATCTTGAAATTATTAGGAAATAAGAGGGATCATATCTTTCTCAAATAAACGTTCAAACATCCATCCATGTGAGGATTACTGGTGTACAAAATGTGTATGTGGTCTATAGAAGAATGGGTGGAATAATCCCCATTTCCACAATAATATTTTGTTAATGACATGGTTTAAATAATTGGGAATGTTCTCTGTCAATTTCATTTTTATGAGCTATTGGATGACACTCATATTTCATCATTCTCTATCCATCGTAGAATCAAGAAGATGTATATAAATATGACATAGTATTTCTATTGGGATAGTTAGAAAATATATATTTTGGAGTGTCTATCTTTATAACCAGTAAATTAGGAATTTAAGGCTAAGAGATAAATGTAAAAGGGGGTGTAATAATCATTGTCCTTATGATAATAGAAATGGGATAACATCACCATGGATTTCATTATTATAATCCCCAAAACATCTAAGGCCATAATATTACATGGTTTGTTTATAATCACCTTATGAATTCAATATATTTCATTATAATTTGAATAGTTTTATCACTTAATTAGAACATTTTGGTATACATTAAGGAACCAGAACAGTTTAATTTGGTACCACATTCAATCATTTCTAATCATGATAAGAGGTTTACCAAAATGTTCTAGACACTTCTTCAAAAATAATTAAATACGGGGATGAGATTTAAAATATCATGTCATCCTCAAGTAGATAATCATTTTTAGAGGACCATTTCTGAAATAGAAAATATTTTGGGACCTTAATCAATGTAAATTTAATGGGTTTAGGATTAATATCTTCCTCATTTAAATTTTTCTAATAACAATAGCTTTCAGTCGAGCATTTAAATGACTCTTTATTTATACATATATAGTAGGAAGTGTATGAATTTAATATAATATGTTGAATTTTGAGTTTTAAAAATATCTAAACTGGTCTCTCTAAGAATATAGAAGAGAAATTTAGATCCACTTATTGATAAATAAAGATAGCTCAATGTCAATATAAGCATTCTTCTAACAATCATTGGGGGGATCAAGAGTACACAGTTGGTGATAAATTATTAATTTGAATATATATATATAGTTTGTTTTCATGATATTTGAAAAGATGGAAAATGTGAAACCTTTTTATCTTATTAATTATGGTATTCTTGATTATAATTTGAAGGTATGTTATCTGTTTTAACATCCTCCAAACCTCTCCCAAGTTCACAATATGTTCTACGTGTCTCTTTTGAGGATGAAAAAACTTGATCCAACACATTTACATAACATATAGGTCATGTGGAAAGATAATGATATTTATTATTAGGATAAAAAAGTATAAATATTTTTTTATAGTGATGAAGTGATATGAAACAAGACCACTCCCATAGTAACTATTTTTTAGGACCATAAATTTCATGAAGCTATGTGTGAACCATGAGATGTGATAATGAAAATGTATCCTGGGTGTTTTCATCCATGTAATGGAATTTAAGAGGATAAAGTTTTATATTTTGGTTAGAGTATAACATCAAAATATTTTTTGATATATTTATCTTTTAAAAAAATCAATATTTTTGGTAGACTTATGTACATGCCATCTAATAATAAGAGAAAAATGACATACTATTGAACTATTAGTCTTATTTTCATGTTTAATGAATTTTTATTAGATTGAAAGATAATAATAAAACTACATAAATTATAAAAATTATGAATAAATGTTTTTCATTAATATTATTTTTGATTAAATCTTAGGAAATAGGTACATAATTTTAAATGTTAAAAATAATATTATTTAATAAAAAATAGCAATTTTCTAAAGTATATAATTTTATATATATTATTCATCTTGATCACTAATGATTATGTGTTTTGATTAAATAATTTTATATTTAATTTGGAAATATGAATATGAATTCATACATTTATTATCAATTGGTTATAAATGAAGGTAAAAGATTGTGAAGGTAAAAATATATATTTTTTAGATTTTTTGTATTATGTGAAACATATTTTATATAAATAATTAGGATTAATCTATAATGAGATGAATGGTTATAAATAAAATTTCATATTTTGTTTAATTATATGTATTATTATGTAATATGGTTATTGAGAAGTCTTGCACTTATTTTGTTTTATTATATCCAATTGGATTTAAATGACCATTTCCAATCGTTACCATCGATAATATGTCCATAAAATATTGATTATATTGTTAGTATAAATATAATGTTTTAGGAAATCTAATTGACAAAAACATAAGAAGTGATGACCTTAATTAATAGGATTGTATCCTATGATGACAATTTATTGGAGCATCTGGTGGAGATAGAATCTCTAGGCTTTTTTCTATACCTAGCACAAGCTAATATCCACCAACTAAAGAATGAGTGATACCTTTTATGGGATATGTTAAAGCTCAATAAGATTATGATCAAATCCATGTTCATCAAACCACGGTATAAGAGTCTCACTATCGCGCACCTTACTCTTAGAGGGTTTACTGGTGTAATAAATGGATATATATAAACATCCTTGAAATATGAGTATGTTCATTATTTTATAGGGAATATAGAACATATTTTCATTCTATTATTGTCAGTTTTTAAATGATTTTTCTTTTCATTCAATAAAACACAAATAGTATTTTGGATAATATTCAAATTCAATTAAGGAATATATTTTCGAAATAAATTACATTTTAAAAAAGTATTATTATTAAATAATTATTGATAAATATTACTGATCATATAATTTTTATGATGTAAAATTTAATTTTTATAAGTGTTCAAAACAAATTATTGTAAAAAAACAAATCATGTCATAATAAATGTCAATTTCATTTTGAAAGTGAGAATTCAAATATTTATAATATTATTTATTTATTGTGATTATTATTTTTGGAATGAGAACATTGAAAATATACAATGGTGATTTTTTCATTATTTTTCAATAGAGTCCAAGCAATTAATCGGATTTCCCCAGGCAATTACTTTGTGAAAATCTAGAGCTTGTGGTGTTCTTGGGGGTCAAAGTGGTTTGATCTTGGAGTTTTCCAAAACAAATTTAGTCTCACCAAATGGTTTCACTAAAACAATGTAAAACTAAAATAATAGAACATAGAAATGATGGCACTGTGATGGTGTCACACTGAGATGGTGGCACCATAATGGTATCGCACCAACACAGTGGCACACCGAATCGATGGCTTTGTAATGATGGCACTATGATTGTGGAACAACAAAATGGAGGCCCCAAAATGGTGGCACACGAAAACTATGGCACTATAATAGAGGGATCATAATGGTGTAATTGTAATGGTGGAACCATAATTGTGGAACCGAAATGGTGCCACACTGAACTGGTGTCTCACCATTTCTACCAAATTTCCAGTTTTTCCCAGTTTTTCCAGATTCAACCAACATTCATTTTATTTGGTATAAAAAATGTTGAGATCCTTTTTTCTGCGTTTTAAGGGTGATTCAATGGATATCAATTATATCATTAATATATTAATTCTTTAAAGACTTTCAAATATACAAACAACATGGTTTTTATTGTGATCCCACACAAATGGCCTTTGTAACTCTTTCCTTCAGTTGATATATGATCTTGTTTTTTCAAAAAGCTGATATCCTCTCTTCTATTTACTCATGGTGCACATAGATTCTTCCTCACTAGATGAGTCATGTTACTATGCTAGATCCCTTCTTTCTTCGTTTTCATGGAGTTTCCTTCAACATGCACAATCCCCCATTTTGGTGAAAATATGAGTTTTGGTCATCAATTGTTTCATGTAGGGATTCTTCTGCCTCTCTTTATTTTTTGTATCATGTGGGGTGGGAGTACAAATGAATCTTAGAGAAGAATGGGTGAATCATTTTCTATAAGAATTGATAAACAAGGTAAAGGGAATATGATGATCAGAAGATAATAGGGGTAAATGAAATAATGTTTGAGAGTGGATTGATTTTAGATGACTAAATTTATTTGTTATCTTTTTTGATAATGTGATTTGTTGTGGTCGTATGGATTCTGAAAATTATGGTCATTGGTGGTATTTATCTATGAATGGGTGATGCCTTATAACTATTGTTGTTTCTTTATGATCAAATAATTGTAACATGAAATCTACTTAATCACGTATAGTGGGTTAAATAAATAGATTACCAAAGTACAAAAAAGTTATGTGATCACCCCTGTTATTTAATGTGACATTAAAGAACCCATGATCACTAAATATGAATATTCTTGGCTTGATTGTTTGTATTTTTATAGTGTTCTATTGGGGTTTTTGCTTTCTACTGACTATGTGGTACAATTGTTGGTAGCATGGTTATGGGTGTAGGGGATGACAGGGGGGTTGGTCCAATGAATGGGTAAGGGAAATGTGTGCTCAGTGGGGTTATGGATTAATGGTGGATATTGTTGGTTTTTTTATGGGGTGGTACAAGAGGTGTGACAGAATCTCAAGTTGAGATATTGATTAATTATAGGTTGAATAAATTTGTAGGCAGTGGGATTTCCTTTAGTTTATGTTGTGGTCATAAAACATATTGGGTTTGTGGGACTGATTTTGGCCAGCGGTTGGGTAGCAGGGGTGTAGGAATTAGTATTGTTGTGATTTCACATTGATTTGTGTACCAGGTGTGGTGTTGTTATGCAGCGGGGCATTCATGTTCAGTTATGAGAGGATTTTTGAGTAGGATAACTTAAAATAATGACATTTGGCAGTGGTTGAACAAGTTTCTAGGAAACAAATGGTGTTCAATGGTATTGAAGGTTGACTGTTCTCTTTTATTATGAATGGGTTAAAAATGGATTTTTTTACCTTGGCCCCAACATCCTTGTTTTTCATGGGAGTGTTTAGTGGCCTTTTGACTTCAGAAAATGGGTGTATAGGTTGTTCATGGTAGTTTCCCTAGGTACTGATGGAATAAATTAATTTGAACCCCTAAATTAATGAATGGAATGTGGTTAAATTAAAAGGGGGTTTTCTTTATGCTTTGGTAATGGATTTTTTTGTGGTTGTGTATATAGGGGTAACAACAAAAGTGGTTCTGGTGGGTTTGAGGTTTCTCTTGGGCCCGTAGGTTGGGATGAGTGTTTTTTACATATATTTATAAATATTAGTTCCTTTTTATTTCTATATATACCATATACATGATGAGAAGCATGTACTGAACACCCCTATATCATGAGGGATGGTGACTTTCTGAACATCCCAATGGAAGGATGGTTGACTGGTTGTTGAATTTAGTCCTCATAACCTATTCCATGATCTTACTGCTCAGGAAAATCTGGGAAGGTTGTAAAGGCTTGAGGTTTACCATAGTCCATGATCCTTCAAACTTGTTTAATATTTGAATATGGAACTAGGTATTTGTAGTCTAGGATTTTTTTACAATGGGACTTTCAAATGAGACCAAGGTGTCTTCGGGAGAGAGGAGTGGTTGTGTGGCACAGGTGTCTCTATGAGTGATGTTTGGTGTATTTGGGGCTCAAATGTTTGTGGGTGGTATTTTGTGTGGTTTGATGCCTAGGTTTGTGTGGCTAGGTTGTGGCGGTGGGACTACATTTTGGATGAGTGGTAGCATCAAGGTGGTATCCATTAGTAATGAGAAGTTAACTAGTATGGAAGTGGTGTGGGGTACAAAAGTTTCAATCTTTATATACTACTACTTTAATTGACTATATTTATTTGGTGAGTGGCCCTTAGTGAGGCTGGGATGCATAGTAATCCTTGGTTGGTTATTGAGGTTCAAATGTTCCCTCACAAGGGCATTAGTATGTTCCCCACTTGTGCACAGATGCCCTTTGTTTTCCTACTGGGTATACTTGTATACTCACCCTACATTTTTAGAACTATTTCTCGGATTCTATGAGGACAATGAGGATGTGATGGACTATACTAGTTTGGGCATTAGGATAGTTATTTTGATGTTGCTTTGTTTCTTTTTCTATATTTCTTTGGTGATTTGGTTGAACTTTTGTCATTGTTTATGTTTAGAACATGCATGGGATGGATTTTGGTTTCCATTATATAAATGTTTTGTGTTATTTTGTATTTTTTACCATCTTATCTCTAGATATGGTTTTATTAAAAAGTATAATGCGTTCTATTTTGTGTGATATTTCATAACCTTGGTGCTAGTCTCCACTCTGAGGCATATTAATTTACAGACTCATGGGTCATCATCACAAATTCATCTTGAATAAGGAATGGTGTGACACATTGATGTCCCCTCCCTCTTCTTGAAGAATACAGGTCAAGACAGAATGGTATAATTGGATGATGGTTGAGGGATATGAATTTATTCAGAGTTAGGCACATTATGGATTTCATGGGATGGTTGGGAAAGAGTGTTAGAAAATATTGGTGCGTGATACAGGCAATGGAAGCCTGGCTAGAATACAGGATTTTAGGGCCCCCATGATCCGATTCAAGGATTTTGGGCCTACTTAACAAAAAAGTGAGGCTTCATTGATTGTGACATGAAGACCATTAGAATGGTACATGAATCATAATGACTTGTGTTCTTCTGTGTCTTGGTAATTTTGGGAATTTAATTTAAATGAAGAGTTAAAATAAATATTAAAATAAATTTTAATACTACGCGGTCTTAGGAGTTCCATGTTTACCCTTTTCAGTAGTGGAACCCAGACATCTCCCACATGTGGTATGAGCAGTTGCGGCCCAGTAGGCTAACTTGTTTAATCAGCATAGGGAAGATCGCGAGGATGAAGATGACTTGTGTAAGAAGACCCTCTGTGATTTTTAGTGGAAGACCATAGTAATTTTGAAGGTAGCATTTAAAACATAGATACCGAGGGCTAGATTGAGCAGCAGACAATTACCTTTACCTATATCCTTGCTTCTAGGGAGTATTGGGTTCCTATAGTAGTGTGAAAGATGCGAGGAGAATCTCATAAGTGGTGGATTCTTTACCTCATGGAAAGAAAGGAGACCGATGTCTTGTGGTATGACATTGAGAAATAGATTATGGTAGAGTTTTTTTCATCGATGATTAATGTTGGGAAGAGGCAAGACCTACTCTCCCTCTAGTAGGGGAGTATATCGGTGAGGGAACTATGGATCATGTTCAAGGATCTACTACGCCTTTCTCGGGATCTCTTTCTAAATGAGGAGTCACGAGCAAGACACATAGAGGAGGCATGGGCAATACACATAGAGGAGGCACTCTGGCCTTCTCTTCAGTATTTCATAACTTCCTTTACCCCACCAACACCCAAAAAAGTTCATAAAAATTCTAAATTAGTATATAGGATGCACTTATAGGTAGGTGTGTCTTGATAGGGGATCCAGCCAAGTTATTTGAATGGGAAGGTAGTCAGCATAAGGTCTTCGGTGTTGGGGCCTTCTAGGTTTTGAACGTCGATAACTAGGACATAGTAGTTCCCATTTTTGTCACTTGGTCCCCTCTTATTCCATATTTTCCCATGATAGAAGTAATTTTTCTATGGAGGTAGTGTTCATCATCAGATCCAATTCCCATTTTGATCTCAGTACAGTTAGGGTGGGTAGGTTTAGCACCCACCAAGGAATCTACAGTTTCTTATCAAACCATTACATAAGAAGGGGTACTGTGCTCCCACAGCACTGAGGGTAAGTTGTGTAGGAGGAGGCTGACCTCAAGGTTATCCTTAGGGACCTCGACCATGGCACGGTCGGGGTTGAAGTCGACATTAGAGGTGTAGAGGACTAGGTTGTGGGAATATTCTTGCCACCAAGGACACAGTTCCAGCGGGGATGGAAATTTTTCGAGGAATGATCAGTATTTTTAGTACTCTTTTATGTGATTATTTTGATTCAGGAGATTCACACATATTTATTGAACCCAGTATATCCTATTCCATGGGACTAGATGGAGAGAGACTTCCCCCTCTCCATGTGTTGAGTATGCTAGTTGGAAGTCAAACCAGTTTGTTTGATGTTCGCAGCAGATGTATACTGATATTGGGGCCACATCAATCTAGTGGGGATCATCTTCTTCTGTTGAAGCATATTCATGATTTCATCCTAGGAGTCTACTTGTTGTTTTCTATGTACATTATTATTGAATGATTCTAGATAAGATTTGCGACTTAGTTGTGGATGGCTAGAGATTTGTTTTCATTCCTAGGCGAGGCTGTTAGATTGATAGTCGGTGTGTGGAGCCTCTTCTCTCCTTGTTGGTAGAGCTATCAGTGGGAATAATAAACATAGAGATTGTGGAGGTTCTTGGGGTTGTGAAAGGGTTCATTAATTTTTTCTCATATGAGTTCATGCCTCTACCCCCTAAATGTGATGTTGGGTTTAGAATATACTTACTACCCGGTGCCCATTTGATTTCGATGGATCCCTATCAGATGGAAACATCTGAGTTGTGGGAGTTGCAGATTCAGGTTGATGATCTATTGAAAAGAGGTTTTATCCAGCTGAGTGTGTCACTGTGGGGTTCTCCATTATTTTTTTAGAATAAGGTAGATAGTGGTCTTAGGCTATGCATTGACTACCGAAGACTGAATTAGGTATTGGTCAAGAACCATTACCACCTTTTGAGGATAGATCATATTTTAGACCAGATAAATGGGATCAGGTTAGTTATCAAAGACCGATATGTAGTCTGTATATCACTAGTTGAGGGTGACGGAGGGTGACATCACAAAGTCTGCCTTTAGGTTCAGGTATGCGTACTTGGAGTTCATGGTCATGCAGTTGGATGTCAAGAATGCACCCGCAGTGTTCATGAAACCCATGAAATATTTATTATGTGAATATATAGACTAGTTTTTCATCATGTTCATCAACGACATCCTGATATACTCAATGTGTGAGGAGGAGCATGCTGATCATCTGAGGATTTTATTGGAGTTTTCTGATGATATCAGCTCAATATGAAGTCATCAATGTAAATATTTTGGACATAGAAGGTCAACTTCACTAGGCATGTAGTATCATATCAAGGGAGAGAAATATACCCATCAAAATAAAAGGTGATTGTTTTGGGAAGAACCCAAGAATGCAGCAGAGGATCACATATTCCTAGGTCGATCGGTCTATTACAAGAGGTTTGTACATGAATTCTATTGAGTTGTGGATCTATTGATAGCATTGACCAGAAAATACCAAGACTTCATGTGGAGTGAGCAGTGTTAGGTATCATTAATCTACCTGAAAAAGAATATGCTCAGTGCTCCAATTCATAGGATGCTAGTGGAAGGGATGAATTTTGATGTGTTCTGTGACACTTCAAGTATAGGCTTGGAAGGTGTAGTGATATAGTAGTTGGGAGTGATTTATTATGGGTCGAGGTAGTTAATCCCCAACTAAGGTAAATATACCACCCATGATCTAGTGTTTTTAGTATTCAAATTCATAAAGAATTTATAGTTACATTAACTCTTTGGGGAGTTCTTTGTGGTCTTCACATATCACAAGGGAATGATGTATATCTTATCCAAATGATACCTAAAATTTCAATATTTAAGGTGGATGGAGTACCTCTAGGACGACGACTTTAAAATATCTTACACCATAGGAAAGGGGAATGTTGTGGCTTATTCCATATGAAGGATGATGCAGAATGAAGTAGTTCGGGAATCCACGGATGCTTGGAATGAAATGGAGGAGTTGGTCACTTTGCATCTAGATGCGAGAGTGGATAACAGTAGAGGATGTCTATTTTGGATGACAGTGAAATATTCCTTGATGCGGATGGTGGAGGAGTCTCCGGGGGGAGACATATAGAATTATTGATTAGTGATCACACTATCCAGGGTGATTCTCCTATGGGATGGTCAGAGGATATTCAGAATTAGATGTTATTCAGTAGGAAGTTTTTTTTCAATGTAAATATATGAGGTAGTTCTTTGTGTGATTCATATATCACCCCTATGGGTGCATCCAAGAGTAATAATATTTACCAAGGTAGGAGGGAATAATTGTTGTGGCCCAAAGTGAAGCTAACTATGGTAGAGTTTGTGGCATGGTGCCTAGTGTTTCAGCAGGTGAAGGCTGAGCACCATGTTTCCATTTGTATATTGAAACACTTAGACATTTCTAAGTGGAAATGGGATGAAATATTGATGGATTTCATTATAGGATTACACAAGAATCAGGGAGGATGCAATGATTTTTGGATAGTAGTGGACCAGTTAAAAACTTCATCTTGCTTCTCAGTGATGAGGGAGTCGAGCACAGTGGATGCTTAAGCACAGAGGTGTCTAGATAAGGTGGTGTGGTGTATGGATTTCTAAGATAGATTTTCTGGTATTGGGATACACATTTTACATCACCCATATAGAGGAGATTACAGCATGTCTTTGTCACTCAGTTATGACTCAACACTTCATTCTACCCTAAGATGGATGGATAGAAAGAGAGGACCATATAATTGTTTGAGGACATATTACGGGATTGTGTTTTAGACATTAGTGGGTCTTGGGTGTGAAATTTCCCCTTAGTGGAGTTTTATTACAATACCAGATATCAATCTTCTGTTGGTCAGGATCTGTTTAAAGCTCTATATAGGAGGTCATTTCATTCACCCTTCTTCTTGATGGGGGTTTGGGAAGTTATTATTCTTGGTTTGTACGTGGAGTAGATTATGATAGAGATGATGCATATTTTTTGTGACAGGATGAAGGAAAAAAGGACTAATAGATGTCATATGTCAATATTTGGAGGAGGCCATTGGAGTTTGAGGTTGGGGACCATGAATTATTGATCGTTTCCCCTTAACATGTGCAGTGGAGGTTTGACAGAGCAAGAATGCTTTATCCTATGTTCATCAGACCTTTTGAGGTGTTGCGATGAGTTGGAAACATGGCATATCAGCTGGTGTTTCCACTATTGTTAGAGAGTATCCATGTTGTCTTACATATCTCTCAGCTCTGTCAGTATCTACATGATGACTCCCCTATCCTTGATTACGTTGTTCCCTTGTTCTCAGTTTTTTGTGGAATGTCATGACATGTAGAGATGGGAGGACCTAATCCATAGTAGAGATGCATTAATGTGATTAAACATATGAGGGTGATTTAGTTCCTCCCCTATTCGATAGTATCTTTTCATAGTGGAAAGGCTTCCCTAATCCATATGTATGGGTAGTGGTGCCATAGTGTTTGATTAGATGTTTATGAGATAAATGTCAAGGAGGTGTTCTTGTATATCAGGGTTTTTACTCGAGTTTTCGAATGGCACAAGGTACTTTTTCCCTGGGTGGTATCTTACATGGTGGTTATTTAGTCCCCTCTATTTAGGAGTATTTTTTTAAATTCTCAAGGATGAGAATATTTTGAAAGGTATCTTATGTGATTACCCATATTCCCCTAGTAAATTCCTTTATGAAAATATATTTCTTGTTGTATTCATTGGGGTCATAGTGGTTTCTTTAGGGATTTTAAAAAAAATACAGTTTCACCAAAACAGTGGAACCATGAAAGTTTCACTATTACATTGGCACATCGAAATGGTGGAACCATGATAGTGGCACACTAAGTTGGTGAAACCATAATGGCAGCACATAAAAATGGTGGAACGCCAAAAAGGTGGCACCATAACGATGGAACTGTGATGGTAGAACACCAGAACGGTGGCACTGTGAGGGTGGAACACCGAAATGGTTGCACTGTGATGATGTCACTGTGACAGTGGCACACCAAAATAGTGTCTCACCCTTTTCCAAATTTCCAGTTTTTCCCATTTTTTCTAGATTATCCCCTCTTAAATTTTAATTGATGTAAACTGAGATTAAAGTCATGTTTGGGAGTTTTAAATGTGTTTCAAAAGGATCTTAAGTATATATTTAATAACATAACTCTGTGAGGAATTTGAGGCACTACTGGAAAAACGACCTATACCCACGGTTCAAAACTGTGGGTATAGCCCCCAAAACAGTGGTTATAGCCTATACCCAGGATGGTGGGAACTGTGGGCTGGCAAGGCATCGCAATAGGGGTCTCAACCTATTCCCACATTTTAAACCATGGGTATAGGCTTTTCAAATGGTATCACGCTGTTCCAGCATGGCACACAATAAAAAACACGCTGTAGGGGGGACTTGAACCAGTGCCTCCAGGTACGCATCAAAGCCATGCCTCACCAACAAACAAAGCGACCTATCCAATTTATTTTTTATACACACATATATCTATGTATATATATTAATATATACAACATTTTTAAAATTAATATCAACTGCATTTCCGAAAATGTTGAAGATGGTTGGATTCGAAACTGTGCCTGACAAATCGACTCAATGCCTCACCTCCCCAAGGGAACAACCAGGCCATAAATTTAATTTGTTACATAACCATACATCTACATATATATATTAATATATTCCATGATTCGAAAAATGATAACGACGGGAATCAAACAGGCAACGTACAGTAGCCGTGATGAACAGTTTACCAACTGAGCTAAGAAATTTTTATAAACATATATTTATATTTAAGTAAATATATTATTCTAAACCGTGAATCAATGTTTTCCCGCCAATGTTTTTTCGTGTCTCGCCTAATTTTTTCCCCGCCATAACGCGGGAAAGCTATACCCACAGTTCTTCAGAGCTATGGGTATAGGTCTTCAAAAAAACCCAATACCCACGATTTTGATGAACCGTCAGTATAGGTCTTCAGGAAATAACCTATACCCACATTTGTTTCCAAAACTGTGGGTATAGGTCTTAAAAGAAAACTATACCCATGATTTTTGGCTCAACCGTTGGTATAGATGACCTATACCCTCATATTTGGAAAACTGTGGGTATTGGTGGCCTATACCCATGGTTTTCCAAAACTGTGGGTATAGGTTCACATACTATCCCTATACCCACGAGTTTTTGAAAAACCGTGGGTATAGACCCATTTTCCAGTAGTGAGGTATTCAAATTGTGCGATCTTGACCATAATCCCATAATAATGGACTTTATAACAATTTCCTTCCATTGATATAGGATCTAGATTTTTCTAAAATTATAGGTCCTCTCATCTCTTTTCACTTGGTGCGCCTAGAGCCTTCCCCTCTAGATGATTCATGCACCTATTCTAGATCCCTTAATGCTCAGTTTTTTTGGAGATTCATGCTACTTTTCTGATCCCCTATTTTGGCACAAAGAGGTGTTTTGATCAGTTGTTATTTCCGGTAGGTATTCTTCTCCTCTCTTTATTGTGTGTATCATGTGGGGGGTATTCAAATGATACTTTGAGAAGAATGAGTGAACACTATTACATAAGAAGAAATAAATGATGGGAAGGGAGTGTGTTGATCAAAATATAAACGGGGTTAATGAAATAATGGTTGGGAGTGTATTGATTCTTGATCACCTATTTGATTTGTTATATTTCTTGGTGATGTGATCGGCTGTGGACGTATGGCTTCTAAAAATTATGTTTGTTGGTGGTATTTCTCTATGAATGGGTGAAAAATTATAACTATTGTTGTTTCCTGTTGAATAAATGGTTGTAACATGAAATATACTCAATAACATATACGAAGTTAAATAAATGGATTCCCAAGGATAAAACATGTTCTGCAATCTACCCTGTTATTTAATGTGAAATTAATGAAATTGTGTTGGATAAATCTGAATATGATCGTCTTGATGGTGTGGTTTTCTATTGTGTTCTGTTGGGGTTTCTGCTTTGTGTAGGCTATATGGTACAATTGTTGGTAGCATGGTTATTGGTGCAGGGATGGACATAGTGGTTAGTTCTGTGAATGGGGGAGGGAAATGTGTGTACAATGAGGTTGTGGTGTAATAGTGGTTGTTGTGGGTTTTGTGTATGTGGTGGTATATGAGGGGTGATAGAGTCTCATGTTAAGAGATTTATTGATTGTTCAATGAATATACATGTAGGATC
Organism: Viscum album; assembly: GCA_963277665.1. Taxonomy (NCBI): domain Eukaryota; kingdom Viridiplantae; phylum Streptophyta; class Magnoliopsida; order Santalales; family Viscaceae; genus Viscum; species Viscum album. Next base: position 982,817,329 of record OY728123.1, read on the forward strand.
TGGGAATTCATTTGGTTTATATTACGTCCGTAGAAATTATTGAGAAGTGGGACTACTTCTGGGAAGTGGTAGGGAAACATGCCTGCAGGATTGGGTTGGGTCATTATTTCATGTTGATAGGTGTGTTGGGTGTAGTGTTGTTGTGCAGCGGGGAAGTCGGGTTCAGTTGTGATAGGATATTTGAGTGGGATATCTTTTAAGAACGATAGTTGACATTGGTTGAACGGGTGTCTAGGAAAATGGGGGGTGCAGTGGGACCACATGTCTGGTGTTCTATATTGTTTTTATGAATGGGTGTAAAAATATGAATTTCCTCACCTTATTCCCAACATCTTTTTTCCCTTGTCAGTGTTTAGTTCACTTTAGAATTCTGAAAATAGTTATATATGTTGTGCATGGTAGTTTCCCTAAAATGTGATAGAATAAATTAATGTGAATCCCTTAATTAATGAACGAAAATTGGTTAAATGTTAAAGGAGTTGGTTTTATGCTTTTCTAGGGACAGTTTGTGTGGTTTTTCATATAAGGGTATCTGTAAACGGGGTTTTGGTGGGATGGTTGTTTGTTTTTGGAAATTTTTGTTGGGAAGAGTTTTTTTACTTATATGTTTAAATTTTAGTTCATTTTGATTTCTATACACACCACACCATTATTGTGACCCATGATCCAAACACACCAATTTCATGGGGGAGGGTGTCTTTCCCAACATCTGGGATGAGGATGGATGGATGGTTACTGACTTTATTCACCGCACCATCTTTCAGGTTCATACTTCTCAAGTGTATATGGGCAGGGAATAATGGCTTGAGGGTCACCATTTCCATGATCCTTTGGACTGTTTTGGTTGTGGATGATGGGCCTAGGTGTTTTAGGCCTAGGATAGTTTTCCCATGTTTCTTCGGTGTGTGGCCCATGTGTCTTCGAGGAAGATTAATTATTGTTGTGGCCCATGAGTCTGCTTGTAGGATGTGTGGTATGGTTGCAACCAAGGTGTCTCTGGGCGGATTGTGTGTAGTTTGAGGCCCATATGTGTACAGGAAATTTTTGGTAGTGGAACTTCATTTTGAATGAGTGGTAGCATCAAGACGTTATCCCTTAGGAATGAGAAGTCAACCAGTAGGACAGTGGTGTGGTTCACCCAAATCCCGATGTTCTTATACTAATACATTACTGGACTACTATTATTGGGTGAGTGTGCCTCGCTGAGGCTGGGCTAGTTAGTACTACATGGTAGGTGTTTGAGGATCTACTATTATATCATAGGGGAATTAGTATGTTCCCCCACTTTTGCATGGTAGCATTAATTTTCCTACTAGGTATACTTGTTATGATAACCTTTCTCCTTATTACACACTTAAATCTAATTTTTTAGATAATAATCATTTAATAAAACATAGAATATCGAGTGTTCTGGTGTCTTTGGGGCTTAGGAACATTAAATAACAACTTAAAACATTAAATACAATATCTTTATTCAAAAATTCCTTTATATGGCCACTACATTCCCTTGTACATAGCATTGTATGGGATAACCTGAGGACATTCATAAGAAAAGGGTGAGCTATGAAGCCCAATAAAGGAATAAACATGGAATAACATGAGGTATAAAATACATGTTAGACACTAGGAATATCAATGGAGCACAAGAAAAATATGAACATAAAGGCTTGATAAATCAGGATAATCATAACATGGAAATGTGGCAACAACACTTGACATGGAATTAGCATGAGCCAAGGCTTATTGAACATGGATCATGAGTAAACCCTCATTGCACATGAAAAATGAGTAAAACCTCATGTAACTTTAATTATAATTAGTCAACAATCATTTCACATGATTTATCATGATACTGTACTTTTCCCAATGTATTGGAACACTATTACGGCGCACCCTTCTTAAACATTTCATTTCTTGCATAAGTATGCCTCACAGATCATATAACATGGAATCAATCAACATTAAAATTTATTAAACATTAATTAATGTGGAATAATTACATGAATGTAAAATTAAATATGTATATGTGAATAAAAGTGGATACCCTTGATAGATACGTGGGTATGATATTCACTACACAGTGATCTTGGCTTGGAAAAATGCAGTACAATTTCTGCAGCATAACGGTGTGACATAAATATTCATGAAAATGGATGATGAGAGATAAAAGGGTGTATCATAATATTTAAATGATATTGGAAGAATTGGGTTAATATAGATACATGTCCCAACAAACATAATGTAATTTAAATACATAATACCAAAGAAATACTTGTATCTAAAAGAGGAGAGAGAAATCCCTCTAGGAATTTCGGCATGCTAAAGAGTGTATATGAGTGGAATTAATTAGAGGGAAAGGTGTCTACAATCATCGAAAAATAAATATGGAGGTATGGAGGATATGAGAAATCATACCCTAACATTTTTAATATAAAAATAATTGTATAACAACATAATGAAAATTGGACAAAAATGAGAATGGAAGAAATCCCTTACTTGGAAGTGTGATCGCAACAGATTGGGAGAGGCTTAAGAGGGGCTTATTAAGAGAATGGGAACCTTATGAGGATTATATAGAGAATATTTCAGTGGTTTTTCTAACTCCAATGGCTTTTAATGAAGAAGAAGTGATAGCTTTGGTGGGTCTATATAAGAAATGAGGTGGAATTCTTTATTATTTAGGTTTGGGACACCACAAATTAAACTAATCAAAACCACAAACCATCCCATTATTTTTTCACATGGTTTTATCCAATGAAGAGTGGAAAATATATTTTATAAGTCCAATGGCCTAACTTCTTATAATAATAGGGTTTCTTATGTCGAGGTGAGTCACAATCTCAAAGAAAATAATTTAAAAAGACATAATGTTTTATAAGTCTTGGATGGTCCACTAGAGATTTTTAAAATGAATCAAACAAATCTAAAATAGCATTATCTTCATGATAAAACATATATTGGATGATCCTAATGTTTATTGTATTTTATTATATCACTATTGGGTCATTATGATGTCATAAAACACATTATATATTTAAACGGTATTTAATTTTTACCCAAAAAATCGATTGTCTCAGAAAATTATGAAAAATTCACCGTTGGATAATTTTTATGTCCTGATTCCAAAAATAATATTCATTTCATATAAATAATTTTCTGAATATGTGAATTTTTACCATTAATATAACCACCTATATTTATCGAAAATTCATGGGTTTTGACAAAAACATCTTTCAAACCTTAATAAAAATTACAAATGCATTCATAAAAATATAAGATAATTTATATTTATTAAAAATTAATTTAATAATAAAAATAATATATTTTATAAAATATTATTTAATTCAAAAATCCATTAATTCGTCAAAATATATTTCTTATTTTAATATTAACTAAAAATACAATTTGTACCTTAAAAAACTATTTACAAGGTAACAATAAAAAGAATGTATATTCTCTATAGGAGAATAATGTACATAGTAATAGTGTTAGGGCCTCGTTACATAACCCCTTATAACACCCGCATAAGATAGAAGGGTAAGGTGTGTGATGGTTATATACACTTGGGGTGGCTCAGATAACATCGCTCGAGGGTGGTAATCTCTATTAACATCCACTTCTCCCATAGTCGGTTCCTATCAAGCTTAAGATATTCAATCTCTGCTTGGTATTGGTCAAGAGTGAAGCCCAATGACACCACCTCCTTTTCGAGCTCCGAAAAATGGGATTTTTATGGGGAAATTCTACTGGATGAGGCCATCAGTTCCTTCGTCTGAGTAAATTTGATTTGTTGAAGGCATATATTTATAATAATAATGTGATCATTGTTCAACGACTGTATTTTCAATGGTCACAATTCTTAACAGTATTTTAATATCCAGAAAAATAAAACAAATGATGTTCTAATTTTATATAACAATAATAAGATATTTAATAATATCAAGAGTAATTTCCATTAATGAGTGTTTGGGTAGTTACAATCTTTCCCCCTTAAGAAAAATTGTGTCCTCTTAATTTGATTACATACGAAAAGAACTCTGAAATTTAAATATGACATTGAGGTTCCTTACCCAACACCAATAAGCATTCCCCAACCATCATTATCACATCGATCATGGAGATCTAGGGTCCACTTAGTGCCACAAAACATCAATGCACATTCAAATTCCTCCACTTCCTTTTTCCAGACACACCATGTGCAACAAGGATCGTACTGAGGGAAAATATGATGCACTTTTCGAAAAATATTGTTTCTAACATATAGATTAAAAACATCACCATGTTCCAGGTTTTTGTGAAGTAGTCTGATGGAGTCACCTTTGAAATTTATGAAATGTAGTTCTTTTAACATAGTGTCTTTGTTTCTAAAAAACAGGAAGACAAGACTATATATATGGGCTTCTCGGAGGTCTCCCTCTTCAGTAGCTATTCTAAAATCAAATAGTGCATCATACACTCTGGATAGGGTGAAATAGTTTAAAATTCTCTAATGGTACATCCCTCATCTTCAAGGGTGGTAGAGTTGGGAGCTTAATTTTTGAACATTGGTGTTCCATGATCCTTAATGATTATATGCTATGGATGAGGTGTTTGATTTTTCATAGAGAGTCATGCATGAATGTTGGTCATTGGAAAGGTTTGTGATGATATGTGAGCTTGACTTCCTAATAATTATAGCTATTAAATCCTTAGGATGGGATAAGATTGTCGTATGAGGTTCTTCCCCTTCCATATCAAAATTGTCCTTTATCCTGCTAACAAAACATATCAAATTTTATGTTACCCTCTAGATATGATAAAATTATGATATAAAACCACATTAAGTCTAAAGATTTATTATTCCTTAATGAAAGTAAAAAATTAGGGGTAACACATAATGGGTAATCGAAAAACATATGACTTATAAATTGCTTTTATTTCCTTAACTAATTAATCTATAGGTTTCAATCTATGCTATTCATGATCCACATTCTAACATATATTCTTAGGGGAATTTTTTTTATTCCATTAATAAGGGATCATACTAAGCTTGTGAATTTACCAAATTATATACCTAGGGAGTTTCATAACCAAGACTGCAACAAGGCCCATTTTTTGTGCACCAGTTTTCGTTCATATCTAGCACAAAGCGGTGTTTTCGGGTTTTAGCCATAGGATACATCTATGCCAGAGTCGCCCCTACTTGCTCGTATCCAAATAGGGTTGTATTTTCTTGAAAAAAACACTTACTCAATACTCACTAATACTTAGGGATGTTTTTATTATACTTATTTATTTCTCTAAGTATTCACTAGGGTTTTAAAATCCTAATCCCAAAAATTTCTAAACCTTTCCTCTAATACCAACTATGACAAAACTACTCCTTATTACACACTTAAACCTAATTTATTACATAAAAATCATTAGATATAACATAGAAGATCAAGAGGTATAGTCTCTTTGGGAATTAGGATCTTTACATAACAACTTAAAACATGAAATACAATATATTTATTGAAAACTTTCGTAACATGAGCACAACATTACCTCGTACTTAACATTGCATGGGATAACATGAGGACATGCATAAGAAAAGGGTGAGCTATAAAGCTCAGTAAGGGAATAAACATGGAATAACATGAGGAATACAATACATGTTAGAAAATAGGTATATCAATGGATCACAATAGAAACAAGAACATATAGGCTTGATAAACCATGATAATCATAACATGGAAATGTGGAAACAACATTTAACATGGAATTAGCATGAGCCAAGGGTCATTGTATATGGAGCTTGAGTAAACCTTCATTGCATATGAAGCATGAGTAAACCCTCTTTTCACTTGAATTAGAATGATTCAACACTCATTGTACTAAAAATATCATGATACTATACTTTACTCAATGCATTGAGCGCTATTAGGGAACACCCTTCTTAAACATTTCATTTCATGCATAAGTGTGCCACATGGATCTTATAACATCAAATCAATCAACATCATAAGTTATTCCATGATTTAGTAATGTAAAATAAATACCTAAAAGTACCATTCCATATGTATACATGAATAAATTTGAATAACCTTGATAGATACATGGGTATGGTATTCACTACGCAATAATCTTGTCTTGAAAAAACACATTACAATTTCGATAGCATAAGGTCATGACATAAGATTCATGAAAATGATTGATGAGAGAGAAAATGGTTTCTTATCATATGTACATGATATGGATAGTATGGGATGCATTAATGAGAGATAAAGGGGTCTCCCATCATCCAAACATAAAGAGGTCAGTATGGGGGAGGTGGTAAATCATACCCCAACATTTGTAATTGAAAAAAAGGTCATAAGAACTTAAAGAAAATTGGACAAAAATGAGAAAGGAAGAAATATTTTACATGGAATTGTGAACCCAAAGGCTTGGGAGAAGCTTGAGAGATTCTTCATGGAGAAATGAGGCACCTTGGGTGGATTATAGAGAGAGGGGAAGGGGTTGTTCGAAATATAAAGGCATTGAGTGAAGAGAGAGTGGGAGATTGGGTGGGTTTATATGGGAAGGGAGAGGAAATTCAATATTATTTAGGTTTGGGACACCTAACATTAAACTAATCAAAAAAAAATTAGCCTGCGGTTTTTGCCCATGGTTTTTTCTAAAGGGGAGTGGAAAAAAATATTCTATTTTTCCAATGGTCAAACATCTTAAAATAATGGGGTTACTTATATGGAGGTGAGTCACTCTCTCAGGGAAAAAAATTTAAAAAGACAAAATGATTCATAAGTCATGGAGGGTCCACTAAAGCTTTGTAAAATAAAGAAAACAAATATAAAATAAAATTATTTTAATGAAAAAAATATATTGGACAATCATAAGATTTATATTATTTTATTACATCACTTTCGGGTCATTATAATGTCATAAAACACATTATATATTTAAACAGTATTTAATTTTTACCCAAAAATTTGACCGTATCAGAAAATTATGAAAAATTCACTGTTGGGTAATTTGGACATCATGATTCCAAAAATAGCATTCATTTTATCTAAAAAAATTCTAAATATGTGAATTTTTACTTTTAAAATAAAAACATGAATTTATTAAAAATTCATGGGTTTTGACAAAAACAGCTTTCAAACCATAATAAAAATTACAATTGCATTAATAAAATTATACGATAATTCATATTTAATAAAAATTAATTTAATAATAATAATAAAATTTTATTAAAAAAAATTAATTCAAAAATCCATTCATTCCTCAAAATAGATTTCTTATTTGAATATTAACTAAAAATACTATTTGTGCTTAAAAAACTATTTATAAGGTAACGATAAAAAGAATGTATAATCTATATAAATAATAATGTACATAGTAATAGTTATTGGGTATTGTTACATAACACCTTATAACACATGCATAATACTGAAGGTTAAGGTGTGTGATGGTGACATACTCTTGGGGTGGCTCGGATAACATCGCTTGGGTGGTAATCCCTATTAACATCCACTTCTCCTGTAGTCGGTTCCGCTCAAGCTTAACGTGTTCAAGCTCAGCTTGGGATTGGTCAATATAAAAGCCCAATGATGCCACCTCCTTTCCAAACTCAAACAAATGGTCTTTTATGGGGAAATAATACTGGATGAGGCCATCACTTCCATTCTCTATGTAAATTGCATTTGTTAAAGCCCTATATTTGTACTAATAATGTGATCAATGTTCAATGGCTATATTAACAAGAATCATAATTCAAAACAATATTTTAAAATCCTGAAACATAAAACCAATGAATTTAAAATTTTACATAACCAAAATAAGACATTAAATTAGATCATGAGAAATTTCCATTAATGATTTTTTTGGTCGTTACACTTTTTTACTCGCCATATGTTTTTAAAACTATTATTTGGTATCTAGGATGACTTTGGGGACTATGTTGGACTTTACTAGCTTGGTTGTCGGGACAGTTGTCGTGTTGTTTCTTAGTCTCTTTATTTTTGTACTTTCATTGTTTATTTTGTTTTAATTTTTTTTTCATTATATATATAAAACATACATGGGTTGTATTCTGGTTTACTTTATATAAAAATTTTGTGTTTTTTGGGATTTTTTTTACCGCTTATCTCCAGACCAGATTCATTAAAAAGGGTAATGCATTGCATTTTGTATAAGATTTCATTAAATTAGTGAGAGTCACCTCTCTCGGGACTATTAAAGTTGTTACATAGGGGACATTATATCTTCTTAATATTCAAAAAGGAAGGGTGTGGCACATTGTTATCCCTTCCCTCATCTCGAAGAAGGTAGGTCATGACAGTCCAGTTTTCAGGAAAAAGTTAAATACTATATAAATATACATTGTGTTTTTGGACATCATAATGACCTAAAAATGATTTAATAAATACTATAAATTGTATCCATGACCTTACAAATGTTTCCATTTAAAATAATTGGTTTTTATGTTTATTTTATTAATTTTATAAATCCTTTAGGAATCATCCTAAATAATTATTATATTTTAGAATTTAAAAATAACATCTTTAAGAGTATGACTCCCCTCTACATAATTTTGTGAAAAACGATATGATTATTGGACCCTTTCCTTATAAAATAAAGAGAACCACTCACATTTTTTAGAAATCATGGAAAAAACCATATGATTTTTTTAGTTTTTTTTATTTTATTATGTAGAGTCCAAAACATAAAAAATATAGACACCCCTCCATTCATATATAAACACACCCATTCTCCCATTTATCATCACTAAAACTCTGTGGATCATGTAAATACACTGCCCCTACTCTCTATAGTTCTCCCAAGGTTCCCTCATGTTATCAAGAAGCCCCTACCAAGAATTTAGAATCACACTCTCAAATAAGGGATTATAAACTTCTCTACCTTATTCATGTATTTTTTTGATCTTATGATTTCTATTAAAGATTCCTTATGTTGTTATATGTCATTAAATGTCTCTAATACTTCCTTGATTATTTCTATATGATGGAATATACATTTATCTATCATCAAAACATTTTATGAATTTTTAAGTGATAATGTTTTTCTACCCAAATTTCTCCCTGATTTTTATATTCAATAATAAGAGTGTGGTGAATTCCATACCTATTTCATATAAAGGGTGTTCACCATTATAAACATATATCTATTTAACTTGGTAATTAAATTTATGTATTCCACACTTCATGTTCTTTTAATAAAATTTGAGGATAAATTATTCAATGAATTATAATCATTGTGTCAAAAATAAGCCTGAGAATGAAATGAATGTGATGGGGGAACCTGAAATTATATATCCCTCCAATGAATTGGGTAATTTTTAGTATTGTGATATTTCATGTTGTGATAGGGGTAGTCCTGATTCCATTATGTGAATTTTTACACCATTATTTATTGCATGTTTAACCTCAACCTATGTTTACGATGCTGTATTTTAAGTTATTTCTTCAATTCTCATGTTATAATTATCATAAAATATCATGCCTTATAATTTTTGTTCCTTTTATTCCCCATAGATACGAATATTTTATAACATATATTATCATCTTCATCTCATTACATGTTTATTCACTTACCGGGCATTATATCTCACCCATTTCTTATGTATGTATATGGGTTATCCCACATAGATTCAAGTACATCCATGTTGAGGAATATTTAAATACAAATGAAGTATTTCATGTTTAAAGTGGTTTTCAATGTACCTAATTATCAAAGACAATATAATTTTCATTATTTTGAGTTTTTTAGGTGTAATACTATGTAATAAATCATGAATTAATATGTAATAAAGAGGTTTGTTATTATAGTTGGTATCAAAGGAAAATATTAGTTATTTTTTATATTAAGATTAGAAATACTAGAGAAAGTATTTGGTATACCACGATGTAGATGAAAACATCCCTAACATTTTTAATTATAGATTATATGTTTTATAATGAAAATATATCATTCTCAAAACACTATGAGTGGATATGGATCTAGATGAAATTTACCAATGGGTAACAACTCTGGCAATGTATGTTGGGCCTGAATTGGTGGAACACCGTAAATGACAATGGGCATTACTGCACACCTAGCTTGATATTCTAGGGGATATGATTTGGTAAAATCATAATCTCAATATGAACCATTATTAATGGAATAAAAAATCCCATAAGAATATAAGTTATGAAATTGACCATGGATAACATAGATTGAATCCTATAAATTCATAATTCATTAAATAAATGTAATTTATATGTTATCAATTTAATGTAATTGGATTCCACTTTAAGTGTTTATTTAAAAAAACTCATCCCTAATATTCCTTTTATTGCAGACAATGGCTGAAAATAAGTGGAATTAGTAAAAACTCAATGTGAAGGTAAATGTGTTTACTACCTTATGATATGACCAACCAGATAGGAATAGGAATCACAAACATCTTGACGATACTCTCTTAGATGACTAGCATTCAAAATTAAAACCCAGATTAAGAGGAGCCACTAAATCCCCTAATGAGATAACAAGACGCAATCAAGACCATTATATGATAAAGGCCTCCAATATTAAATGGATAATATGACCCCTTAATCGTCAAAAATGGATAAACTCCATTGAGAAGATCTTCTATATCCTTCAATGATCTGATTAAAAGAAGGTTTTATTTGATGTTTGTCATATGGATGGAAAATCTAATCAGTTTTTGACATTGACCATGAATATAAATCCTGTAGAATAGATTATAGACATTGGGTGGAAGGAGTTCTAGAAAAAAAATTTATAAAAACTTTCCTCTCACTCTCCTACTTAATATGGAAATGTGTTTACTTTCCATCAAGAAGAATGATGATGAATATATTAGATCCTATGAGAAAAACATTGGAAGACATTCATGATATGCCTCTAGATTTTTCAATACCCCTAAATTCAAGGTGGACTACTTCATTAGTGGAATAAATCTTAGTCAACAATAATATCTAGTAATACATGACATTGATATCTATGAAGAAATTGTCTGATGTGACCTCAAAGTAAGAATGAAGGTTGAATAATCTAAAGGGTACCACTAGGATGTGGAGAAGAATGTGGATTTTAATTTGGTGGTCTGAAAAATAAATCTAATGGTGCTGGTAAAATCATTATCCAACCTATCGAAGGTGAGGAAAGAAGTTCCATGAAAATTAGCTAATGGGAACAAGGAAATGATTTAGTTATGGGAAAAGAGGACACAAAGATAAAGACTTCTGATGGGAGAAACCTGGTAATGTACCTAGTTAATGGAAAGCTCATGTGAACCCTCAGTGTATTTTTCGTTGCGACAACTAAACAGGACTAGGAAACATTGTAAAGAAATGCACTAAGAAAAGGGTTTTCATAGATAACCATTAACCTACGAAGAAGGAAGGGAGATCTTTTTCCATCACAATAGTTAAGGTGGATCCTAATAAAAAAATGGTCATAGATACACTGTTTATTAATAAATGGATAGAAAATTTATTTTTTCATTATGAACTACACATTTTGTCATGTCATGAGAGCTTAGTAGAACTTTTAAAACACCACCACAAATAATTTAATTAAAATTGTTGGATAAAATAGAAAATGGGTCATTTATTTAATCCCATGTATATAACTCCCTCTTTTCATAATTTTTCAGCTCGAAATCCCAGTGGACCCTGTAGTACTACCTTTGGTGGAATTTGTTTTCATTTATTGGTATGGATTGGATTTCTCTATATAGAGCCTATATAAATTTCTGAAACAATAAAATTACTCTCTATATTGAAAATCCACCCCTAATTCTATTCTAGTTAATGTTGACGGATGAATATTTTTTAGCACCATCATCTCAAGAATAAATCTTATTTCTCTATGAAAAATTTTATATTTATCTAATGATTTCGTCTAAGGAAAAAACATCCTCAAATACATTCCTATTTTGAGGTAATACACTAATGTGTTTCTTCAATAATTTTCTAGTTTTCCTCCATGGGGAGAGGCTGAATTTTCAATTGAGATTAATCCTTAGGAATTTCTATTATCCAAGACTCTATATAGAATATCGTTTTTAGAACTATAAGAGCTGTGGAGTAAATTATAGGAGAATCTAGATATATGGTAAATATTCCCATGTGAATCACCATGGGTCTCACTAGACCTCTTCTTCAAGAGAATGTATGGGCCAATGTTCCTTTGAATTGATTATAGTGAGCTCAACAAGATCACAATAATGATAATGTATCCTCTTCCATGGATTTATGGCTTGTTTTATTAGCTACATGGAGATAAATTGTTCTCCAATGTGGAACTGAGGTTGGGATATTACCATGTTAGGGTGAAGAAGGAGAGTATCCCCATAATGATTTTTTACAAGGTATGGGAACTATGAGTTCATAATAATTCCATTAAGACTCACTATTTCTCCAAAAATATTTATAGACATGATTAAAAGAGTCATTAGAAATTACATGATGAAATTTTTTGTAGTATTTATATATGATATTCTAATATAATCCAAAACAAAGGAGGAGTATGTGAAGCATGTGATCACTATTCTAAAGACCTTCAGATAATATAATATGTATTCCATGTAAAGAAAATGTGAGTTATGGTTGAAGGAAATATCTATCTTTTGGAATATCATCATAAGAAATGGGATATTGATAGACCCTTAGAAGATTGATGAAATTGATGGATGTTTAAGGCCACCATCTAGGAAAAATATCAGTAGTTTCCTTGGATTAATAGAATATAGAAATTTATTTTCAGAACATTTATCACAATATTAAACCCTCTAGGCAAGATAACTCAAAAGGAAGTCATATTTTCATGGAATGATGAAATCCAATTGAGTTTTAAGGAGATTTAAAAAATTATTATCACTACCCCCGTTCCCAAACTAATGATATGTGGATAAATTTTTGTAGTATTCAATGATTCTTTGAAGAATGTATTTGGCTTAATGTTACTCTATAAGAAAAATTCCAAATCCTTCGATTCAAGGTAGTTGAATGATCATAAATAGAGCTACCCAACTAATGAATTGGTGTTTGATATGGTGATATTATCTATGAAAAAATATCATCATTAACTCTTTAGGGAGAAGTGTGAAATATATAGGGATATAAAAAGTCTCAAATATACATACACATTGAAAGAGATTAATATGAACCAAGGAATATGGTTAGATATGATCAAGGACTATAAAAACTCATCACACTACCCTTCAGGGGAAGTGAATAATGCTGAAGATTCTATATGTAAAAGGATAAAAATATTAAATCATTGACATGGATTGATAATGATGCGACCATCTTATATTTGGAAAGGATATACTTAGGAAAAATTAAGGAAGGTACATCATCAATCATTTTACAAATGACTTCTCAACCATCCCCTCTGGAGATGTAAAAGGATTTACAAAATGATTATTTGGGAATTTAGAAGAAAGTGGAAACTATAAGGAAATAAAAATCCCCAAAGTTTAGTGTTAATGAAGATGTAATTTTGAGATTTGGGTCACCACTATATATACGATCAAATATGGAGTTAAGGAGTTAACTTTTGGATGATTTTTATAGTTCGACATTCTCCGTTCACCTAAAAAGCACAAAGATGTATCCAGATCACCGAGAGCCCTATTTGTAGGATGATATAAAGAAGGATATTAGAGAATATAAAGCAATTTAAATAGTATGATATAAATTGAAGTCTAAAAAGAATATCTATAAGGTGATGATGCATTCATTACCCATACCCACATGGAAATGGGAAAACATCACCATGGAATTTTTCACTGAACATTCGAAGACATCTTGGAAATATAATGATGTATGTGTTTTTTTGGATCATCATAAAATGAAATATTGATTTATTGAAATTTTATTGCACTTATCAATGGTTAAACATGAAGTAATATAAATCAGATAATTGGTAAGCCTATATTGAATACCTCCCTAGATTGAATCTAATTGAGATTGGAGATTCACCTCCATTTTTTTGAAAAAGTCTCCAACATGATTTTAACCATAAGTTAGAATTCAAAACTGATTATCAGCTAAAAATTAATGAACAATCTGAGTACAGTATCCATAATCTTTAGGAAATGAATAGATAATTATCAATTTATATAAAAAGAGTGTGGGATCAAAATATTTCTCTGGTCGATTTCTCTTAAAATAATAGTTTCCACTCAAGAACAAAAATATCTCCCTATGATTTTTTATTGGAAGAGGTGTATAACACCTATATACCATGAGGAAGTTAGGGAAAAAAATATTCTAGTTCTTAAAATGGTCAATTAAATGGAGTAAAAGGTCAAAACCATTTAGAAACACATCAAGGCAGCTCAGAGTCATCAAAATAGCTATTCTAACAATCATCGTCAAGTCCTATAGTTTGATGTTGGAAACATTGTACTTCACAATAATCCATTGAATAATGTGATGAGATTTGGTAAGAGGGGAATTCTTAGTCCATGATACATCAACCCATTTGAGATCCTTGATTGCATAATTATGGTGGAAAATAAACTACCACTCTTACCGAAAATATCTCATGTATATGATGTATTCCATGTGTCCCTATTGAGGAAGTGTATACCAGATCCCTCACCTGTACACAATCCCAAGGAGGTACCATTGGAGAATTATCATTCGTACTAATAGTATATGGTGAAGATATTATACCAAAGTGAACATTTTATATTAAATAATACAATCACCTTCTCAATATGTTGTGTAGAAACAAATAGTTTGAAGAAGCAATGTGGGAACCATATAAGGTGTTGAAAAAAGTTATACCCTCATCAATTTCAGATTTGGAAAATAAAATTTTGTTGAAAATATTTCTTAATGGGGGACGTTAGAACAAACCTAAATATTATAAATAAAATTATCCTTTTAAATTAATCATATTTCAAATGATTTAATATGGTTATTGGAATCAAATTCACATATTTTGATTTATTATATCCAATTGGATTTAAATTAATATTATGTTTCATTACCATTTATAATATATCATTTGGAAAATTTTCACGTGTTTATTATAAATATTGGGTTTCAAAACAATACAATAAATACAGACACAAGAAGTGATGTCATCAACCAGTTGGATCATTCCTTATAGAGCTCATTTATCATAGATTATAATGGAGATAGCATCACTGTGATTTTCTCTTGACCGAGCCCATGATAAGATCGATCAACTTAAGAATGAGTTTAACTTTTTATGGGAGAAGTTCAAACTCATAAAGATCTTGTCCCAAACCATGTTTGCCAAACCACCCCACAAAAGTCCCACCATCACACACCTTAATATTAGGGAATTTTCTAGAGTATTTAATCAATATGAATCAATACACAAGAAATATGATTATATAAATTATTTTTTATATAACAAAAAATATAATTTCATCCTATTATTATCAACTTAAAAAGATTTTTATTTTGATTCTAAAAAGTATGAAAATTATTTTGGTATAATATTCAAAATGAATTAAGGGATTTTATTTGTAAATAAATAATATTTTAATAAATTATTAATTTGAAATAATTTTTATTAAATATTAATGATCATATAATTTTTTTGAACTCAAATGTAATTTTTATGACGGTTCGAAAAGTATTATAGTCTAGAAAAACAAAACGTTTTTAATAACTGTAAATTTTATTTTGAAAGTAAAGAACCACATATTCACAAAATTATTTAGATAAAATTAAGATTATTTTTGGAATCATTTCACTGAAATTTTCCAATGGTGAATTTTTCATAATTTTCTGAGACATTCAAATTATTGGGAATAATTTAAATATCGAATAAATATACATTCTATTTTGATACAAAAGAATGACCCAAAAGAGATATAGTAAATACTATAAAGGGTATCAATGACCAAATATATATTATAAATTTAAAATAATTTTAATTTTTGTTTATTTTATTAATTTTATAATAATGTTCTGAATCCTCCAAATTCACTATTATATTTTATGGTTTTAAAATCATATCTTTAAGAGTATGAGTCACCTCCCCATAAGAAAGGGAATTATTATTTTTTAATTTCGGACCTCGGAAATATAAAATAATCAGAACCACTACCATTTTTCATAAACCATGTAAAATCTCCAAGGGATGGTTTGTGGTTTTAGTTATTTTATTATGTAGAGTCCAAAAACATAAATAATAATGAAATCCAATTCTTTTCAAATATAAACACCACCCAATCTCTAATTTATCCTCACTCAAAATCTTTCTAGAACAACAATAATCTCCAATAAAATCTCTAGAATCCTTAAAAGTTCTCAAAAGTTCTCCATATTCCCCTCCCAATAATTTGGATTCACACACTTTAGTAAAGGATGCTCACCTTATATTATTTATTCATCATTTATTATTATATTATTCATTATATTTCCAATTAGATATTTTGGGATGCATCACTAAATGTACCTACTAATTATCATTTGATATCCAAATAATGATAGATCCATTTCTCTATCATCAACCCACATTAAAAAATATTAGAGGACATTGTTATGGTACTAAAAGTTCATAGTGGTTTTTTAGGGAAAAACAATTGTGATGTAAATATTGTACTCATTTTATATTATGGTTGTTCACTATTATACACATATAACTATTTTAATTTGGACATACATGTATATATTCCACAATCCATATTTATGGAATAAAAAGTGATGTTAAATGATTCCATGTATTATGATCTATTCAGAACACTTAATCCATAAAATAAATTGAATGTGATGGGTGGACACAGAATTATAATGTTCTCCAATGCATTGGGTAATGTTTTGTTTAATGCTACTTCATGTTGAGAGAGTATGTGAACCTTATTATTTTATGCGACTTTGTCCGCCATGATGTCTTGGAAATTTCACATTAACCTATGTTTATGATGAAATGTTCCATGTTGTGTCCGCATTTCCAATGTGATGATTATCAAATAATATCATGCTTTATTATTCATGTTATTTTTATTCCTTTTATAAAATTCTATTGTCTAACATGAGTTATCTTCTTTGTGTTATGCCTTGTTTATTCCATTATGAGGCTTTATAGATCACCCATTTCTTAGGTATGTCCTCAGGTTATCCCATAAATCTTTATATAAGATCAGGTTAAGTTTTTTTACAATAAAGATGATGTATTCAATGTTTTATGTTTTTTATGTACCTAATTCATGATTACGGTAGACTTATTGATCTTTTGGGATTTATTGTTGGTAATCCTTTGTAATAAATCCAAAAGTAATGGGTAATAAAGAGTCGTGTTTTTATATAATATGTATTGATGAATGGTTTGAATGAATGGTGAATATAATATATAAAATCCAATATATTAAAACATATATGATGGATTTTACAAGGAAGTTAATAATTAATATTATTTTTTAAAAAAAATTCGTTTTCATAAAAAAATTATTATAGTAATTTGCATAATTATTTTAAAAATAATTTCAATAACTTTTAAAAAAAATTATCTGATAAAATGGTTCACTTATATTTAATTAAAATTTACCAATTTTTTACTGGGGTCAATTTCTTTTTTAGTCCTTAAGAATTGTAACAACGGTTAAACAACATTACTACGATAAAGGTTAAAAGGGTTAACAAGGGGACAATCTGAAAAGATAAGGTTTCAAATGAAATAAAAACATATTTAAATCTTATAGAATGAATAAATATTGAACCAATATCTTCTCATATTCTAAATATATTCAATTTGGATCCACATTATTTTGAGATAATAGTATTAAGTTTTAATATTACTAACAATTATGAGGGGTCACCCCAATCTTATAAAGGGATCCTCCTCTCCTCTATTATTCACACCTTCTTGAGCATGTATATTAATCATAATAGCATGTATATCTTTTAAAGTTTCTTATAAATGTTTCATTTTTTTAATATTCTTAATGTACAAAACCAATGGTAATTAATAATAGATCTAAATGATATTTCATAAAGAAAAGGTAAATATTTGTAATGAATCATTGTAAGTTTATTTATTCTTCTCCCTAATCAAAATATTATATAAAAATATTGACATTACGAAACTATTATATTCACTATAATGAATAGTTTTTATGTTATTTGTAAAAAAATTTATATATCCCTTATATATAATGTAAATAAAAACATTTCTCATGTGTACGTAGAGACTACCATACCCATGAAACAATGTATTTTATTTTTCATCATCGTCTCTATTGGATTGTTATAGAGATGAATTTAATTTACATAAATGATGTATAAAACATATATATTATTCTACTAAAATATTACACTATCTAAATTCAAATCCATCCATCTTTTTTATGATGATAACACAACTCGTGTGTATGTACAGACAATCATCTTCATGTAATGATGAAATTAATTTCTCATCAACACCCTATATAATTGTTTATAATATAGTATATAATGAATAAATAATATCATTATGATATGATTTATATTTTTTAAATGATCAACCCATGACCAAGGTGAAATGACTAGAAATATCAAACAGAAATATGCATGGAAAATACATTTTTTTCACTCAAATAATGATTTCAATAAATAATTTTTAATAAAATTGTAATTATGAAATATGAAGTAATGGTATATAGATATATAAATACATGAATATAGGTTTCTAAATGATTTATAATAAATTTTTGTTTATTATGTAATAATCTTTAATTTATATGTAGTAAGATATGACATTTGGTAAGAGTTTATCAACCCCCCCCCCATTAATTTTTATGGGACATGTTTTATATTGGTGAATTTTTTTTTTATTTTGGTGTCAAAATTGAACATGAATGTATTTTTTGATTATATTTATGAACATTATTTGTATTTATATATCCATATAATGGTATTTAATTCATAATATTTGGTTTATCAATTAAAGGAACTCTAAGAGTTTATGTTATAATGCCATTTCATTTTAGGATTATCTATGTTAAACCTCTATTAGGGAAAATTATATAATCATTAATTTTTAAAACCCATAAATTTTACTCATATATATTTATTTATAAAGTAAAACTATTTTTTTCTTATTCATAGAACTTTGGTTCCTAAAATGATCAAGAATTTTTTTAATAACATCAAACCATATTTACCATTAGGTCAACAAAATTTTTCTAACATGTGTATGTTATTTAAAATGGATTCATGATATTTCATTTTGTGATTAAATTAATATTTAAGGTAATTATCATCCTCAATTTAATTTATTTTAATTTTTTTTAAAATTAATTTTTTAAATTTTTAAACAAAAATTTATTTGTTACTTTTTACAAAAAGTGAAAAAGGACTTTTTTTAATGTTTACCACTTAAATGGATTTTCTAACTGTCATGAGAATTTTCAGTTTTAATACTTCATTTATATGTTCCATTATTATTTTAATATAAATTGAAGTCCTAAATATTTTAGGAATTTTATATTTTATGATTCACTAAAATAAAAGTATGTTATTCTTGGGTTTTGGATTCATATTTTTCATTGTTTTATAAAAGTTATTTTTTGAATATGTCAAATACTATATGGATTGTTATGAATCACCATGTATATAATTTTATGATTCCATACATGTTATTTCTATGGATGGACTATCCTAATTATTTATAAGGAAGATTATATGAAAATAATTACTTAAACATGTAATAATTAAGTTGTGGTGAAATATTTAAGAAACTCTTCTCTTTTCTATAGGTTATGCTCTGATGAGTGATTTTTTGATCTTATGGAAAATGTATATATGGTTTTAATTATTTGATCTGTGGTTTGAGAAATATATATCCCTCTACTGTATTTGGTGAAGAATGTTATATCATAAGATAATACGAAAACTGATATGGTTCAAACCCAATTAAGTATGAGACTCTTTACACTATATTATTCTTATAAATAATCCATGACTAGAGAAATGATATAATTGAGGGTTAACTGAATCCAATTTGGTAATATATACACTATGATACTATTTTTAGTGACCATTAACTATGTAAATGATTTTCCCTGTTTATAGGTATGCAAAAAACCTTTATCTTATGTTTAAGAAATGTTATATTTGGTCATGATTGATTATTGATAATCCCAAACTATTATAAAATTTTCATTTTTTTATGAACAAGGCTTAAAAAATTATTTTTTTATTAATAATATTTAATGATTGGGAATCAATTTCATATGTTTAAATCATGTACACATAACCATAGGATTATATTATGCTCAATTATGATCGTTGATTAATATCTTCTATATTTACCCTTACTGAAAATTAGATCTCAAAGTTTCTAATGTTTCTATTTCCATCTGTTATGAAGAAAAGTTTTATGTGTGGTATATCTAGAAGTGTACTGTGTGAGAAAACGTTTTAGGGAGATATTGAAGATATTTCATAAAATAATTTAATTATTATTATAGTATCAAAATCCAATAAACCTTTATTGTTTCGGGGTGTGGATTTTTATGAGATGTATTTAGTATTAATCATAATGGATGTGATATTTATGTATTTTACAATTTGGTTTCCTCATTAATAAGTCTTTAATACAATAAAATTCCATGTCAACCTTCTATCTTCATATATAATATCATATTCTATCATAAACCCTCATGACTTTCTTGATAACACAAAACATCTACATGACCTTTTATCTACATATATAATAAAAAACTCTTTCCAAACCCCTAATCATTCATTGATAATAAGAAACTATATTTTAACCTTAAATATTCTTAGATAAACATAGACTTTATTGTGACTATATAATCCTTTCTAGAATATATGGAACTATAGTGTAACCTACTATATTCATGGAAAATAATAAACATTACTAAAAACCCATGAACTTTTAATTGATAACATGATTCTCTATGAAAAACCTTCCAACTTCAATAATGAAAATAAAATAAATCATAACTCATAATACTTACTAGAAAAAATTACACTCTAGTGTATCCCTTGAATCTTTATTCGATGGTATAACCCTCTACCATAGGCATCTCAAATTCATGGATGACATTAAAACATTTTTTATTCTTGATTCCATCATGCATTTATTTAAACTGATGTTTAAAAATTCATTCCATCTTTGATGATTTTAAACACTCAAGTGACTAAAAAAATTTAACTTTTTTTAGTAAACAACCGAAATTATGTTGTAATAAGAAGATACCCTACAATATAAGTGTAAGTTGATTTAATTTTTTTAGTATCCCTTAATTCATTAGTTTTATTCAATAACAATTCTAAATAAGTTTCTCATATGGAATGGGAAATTCAAATAGAAAATGGGAACATTGGAAACTAAAAATAGTGAACCCAAAATGAAATTATTAACATAATAAAAATATTTAATCATAATATGCCATTACATGTGATATTGTATTGATTTTTTTTTGGTGTATAAATAATTGAAATCATCTCTATTGATGATGGATGATGAAGAATCGTCAATAATTTTTGGGATAGGGTAAATCCAATGGATACCAGTGAATATATAACCCAAAACATATGTTTAATGATCCTACAATAACATTCCATGCTTGAAACTACCCTAACTACATCAACTCTAGGATACATGAATCTACGCCCCAAAAACCCAAAACATAATAATTGACTTGATAACATACATTTACATGTGAATATTCATGATGTAGTGACCCTAAATTAGATATAATTTCTAAAAATAATTAGATATTTAATAATATAGTGATTGGAGCCTCCCTGAAAAGAAATTAGGGGGTGTTTGTCCCCCATGATCCCATATGTACACTTTGGGTATCTTTATCCCATAAAAGGTAACACAAACATAATTTTCATGGAATAGGTATATAAGGATGTTATCATATCCTAGTGGTTTTTTGGATGCCTCCTTGGAAGTATCTAACCAATTGTAGTCACATTCACTGTCGTAGAGAACTAATTTAAACAAATACTACTAGTTATTCCACATAATTGGTTATTAAGGCTTGGGAATAATGATGGTACTAATAAGGAAAATTCAACCCTACTCTTTATGGGGAGTTTTATCCCTATATTACATTGAATAACCTTAATATATGTTAAAGTTATAGGTAGTAACCCAACTAGAAATTAAGGTGATAGGGAATTAAAGTCCCCACATATCATCCAACCAGGATTTAGTGGCATCACCAATTGAATCATTCCAATTGAGAGAGAGAAACGACCAATGAATAACTCTTAGAAAGGTAAAATCAAAACATCAATTATTCTGGGACCATGCCAGAAGATATCTTAGTCCAATCCCCCCCAAGATGGCATATACTAAATCATGTGTACTAGAGGGAAATCTATCACATCTGAATTTTCATCATACCTCTAAATATGGGTTTCTCATGTATAAGCCTTACAAATGATCAGTTATCACCCAATTTATAATATATCCCCAAAACCCTTGATTTTTCATTTATAAGATTCACTCATAATTTTTATAAGGCCCCGACCTTAAAACATTAAATAATAATGAATTAAATGAATAATTCACATGGAGTATCTTTTTAGGTTTAGAGTTTTATAGAATTAGGACATAACTATTACATCTCAATGATTACAAAGTATACACATCTACACAGTTTCCATTTTTTCACAAAATAAAAACTCTTTAATAAAGGAGTCTTGTATAGTTCCATGTTTTAGACAGCATGAAATTTCCTTGATCCCATCCTTGACCCTATTTCACTTTATGTCCTGTGAAAAACATTTCAAAAATATGGGATGAGCATAAAAACCTCAGTAAAGGATATAAAAATACGGAAAGAAAACATTAGTCCATGTATACATAAGAATCAATGAAATCATACTTCACACATAAAACATAAGCACATTAACATACCTCATGAAATAATAAAATTTATGAATAAATCATAGAAATAATAAGACATAAAGGTCACTTGAGGCATTCATAACATTCTTACGTAGGGAGTAACCCTCACAGTTACGTTTGGAATACCCATTACAGTATATTCCCTAAATCTCATTATAGAAACCATAGCGTTTAACTCCTTCACGTTACTCAATTCATTGGAGAGCAATCTTGG
The DNA here is from genome assembly GCA_963277665.1 of Viscum album. Classification (NCBI taxonomy): domain Eukaryota; kingdom Viridiplantae; phylum Streptophyta; class Magnoliopsida; order Santalales; family Viscaceae; genus Viscum; species Viscum album. The sequence goes on from OY728123.1 coordinate 982,840,397, forward strand.
GATCACCCGCCCTTATTTTATCACATAACCACCCGACATCATAATCAATGCCCAAGAACCATAATATAATCATATCACATAAAACATGCATAAAGGAAACATAACATTTCCACATTTCAATCACAAGATATTAATAAAACACATTGATATAATCAAAATATTATCAAAAATATTTTCAATACCAAAATAAACAAAAAATTAGATATCGTATTTATTTTTCTTATAAAAAAGGTTATGGCTTGTAGATGAAGCTGAAACTCAAATAATGGTCACAGTGGAAAATAAGTCGTTGTCACCACATATGTAAGACAAAAAACATTCCTTTTGTTATTTAGTAAAATGATTCATCTAAAATGATTCCTTTTTAGTGAAATTAAAAGTCAAAAGGTTTTATTACATAACTAATAAAATAATGTCATATATAAATTGAAGTATTCATCAATGAAAAGAGATTGAGACGAAGTCCCGTACAAAGATGGTATCTTTAGATTAAGGACAAATCAATTACATAATTACGTGTGGCAAATAGAAATACACCAAATATAAGTGGATATTAATTGGAAATCAATCAGAGTTAATCCAAACATATTCATAGTGTGACATAATCAAGAAGTAGAGGTTTATCCCAACCAACTAAAATTGGGTTAAGAAGTTCCCTTACAGAAATTCGACAGCCTAACGGCGTCACTTTAATTTTCAGAAAATGAGTTGATGAGACATAAAAAGGGTATCTCATAACTTGGACATAAAATTTACAGCAATAAGGATATATAATAATATGCCCCAATATAAGAATATGTAAATTAAAAGACCTAACAAAAAAGAAGTCTTTTTAAAAAAGAGGTGCGTGAAAGGTTCCCTTACTGATTTGGGTAACTTTAGAATGTACACCCCATGAAACAAGGACTATACAATGTTGATGTAAAAAACCACGACCAAAATTATATTACACAAATAGTAGAATAATGGGTCGTGCATGCACCACACAAAAGTAAATAGTGTAAAATGTGGCATGAATCTCACGAGAATAAAAGTGAGATGAAAAATCCCTAACCTCATTGTAATAAATCGATTCGTATGACCAAAATATAATAAGAACCAAATGAATCATAGAATACCATGAATATAAATAGAATCATGATAATATATATAAAATCTAAGTATAACAAACACCACATGCAATAAATAATTGGTGAACAATGGAAATATTCTAGAATAAAAAGTGAGATAAGAAATTCCCTTACCTGAAGTCCGACTTGTCTAATTCGTTTCTTTATATTCCTGAATAATAAACCTTGGTCAATTTATAATTTCATATATAATTCCTTTAATGTTTATTTTTCAATTCATATCACATATTATCATGTTATAATAATTAGTTAATTATGTGAGTTCATATCATACGTTTTGTCGATGTTCGGTACATGAGTCAACAATGAACTTGTTTGAAGAGAATTGTTCATGTAGTTATAAGTACATCATCTCCGGAATGGTGTTCATGATTTAAATATCATATATATCCAGTATATATGTATTTAATAATATTCCATAATGTTTGGAGATAAGAAATGAAATGTACCGTTCATGGAGACGGTAGGTCGTACGTACGCATTAATGATACTTTCATTTTTTTGTCATATTAGTGAACATTAAAACAAAATTGGACATTGATATATTATAATTATAGTATAATATATATGTTATATAGGTAACATAAGTTCATTAATTACATTATTTATAAATTCCATGTTTTTCATGAATGAGTCACATCACTTGAGGGGGCGGTAGTCCACACTTCCTCAGATGAAATTATCACAATTCCACAACATGAAAAGCATAACGATGTGATTTAAAAATAAAATTCCGAAGCATATAGAAAAATTAAATTCCATATATATCATATATAAATATAGTGACATAAAAATGGCCACCATGAATGGTGTTAAAATAATATTGAACAATCATCGTTTCATGAGGCAGTAATTCGCCACCCACAGAAACAGTGTGTTCTTTAACCATTAGACGGAGGTGTGTGTAAGTGTAGGTACAATCCTTATCATAACAATATCCTAGTATATTGAGGATAGTTTTGTTCTTATGGGATCATATAATAAGAATATAGTGGTGAGTGAATAAGGAAAATAAAAGAATGAAACTCGAGAGAATACATTACCTCTAAATTGGGTAACTCTTTTTGATTTGAGCCAAAGGCTTCCTTAGAAAGACTTCTGCCCAAAGTGAGGCTTCTATGAGTAAGAGAGGGATGTGGATAGATAATATGAGCAGAATTTGGAAGATACAGGGGCATGAGAGTTGTGGGTAAGTGGGTAGAGGTGGGGGCCTTTTATAAGAGGGAGGAGGGTCACTTTTGGAAAATCATGAAACGTTACTTTATTATAAAATGGTTTTCACATTTTAAAGGTCCCAAAATGATATATTTTGAGGATAAGGTGATAAGGGTTCTAAATCCACCCATAAAATAGGTTTTATACAAGTTTATTTCTTATATTTTACCTTATCTTTTCATTTTATTTAAATCGTTCATTAATGAGATAATCACCGCATCATCATGGTGTCTTAAATAAATTTATTTATTTAATGTCTAAAAATTATAAAAAAATACCATGATGTCGGAAATATTTTTATATTTCAAATGACTATTTATAGTCAAAGAGATCATTTATGTAAAAAAAATTAAAATTTTTTTACTTAGGATATACAAACCTTTGCTATATTTCTCTTTTTTTTAAAATAATGTCATAAATGTCACTATCACACCCATGTGACTCCATGGGCCCTCAAGTTCGGTAAAAATATTTCCATGGTAATCCATGACTCAAAAAAGAATATTTGGAAACATTTTTGGGTAATTTTATATTATTATGATATTATTTTATTACCCTTAACTACCTGATTACTAATTCATCACGATAATTAAAGATAATTATCGTCATTACTGTTCATAATGTCCAAAAACAAAACAGTCTTAATTACATAATTTGGACCATTTGATTCCAAATATGGAATCCATTTTACCAAATTAAAAGCACCTCAATTTTAGTAATTAATTTAAAAATAATTCTCATTGTCACAACCAAAGATGGGTTTTTAAGAAGTAAAATATATAAAAATATTGACTTGTTTTTACATCCAATTGAAAAGTGAAATTACTTCTAATGAACAAAATTTTATTAAGTGATATAAACATAATTCAATTAAACTTTAAAACCAATTAAAATTATAATATAACTATATAATTAAATTATATGAAAAATCAGTTATGAAGTATTATGCAGTATTTTTCACTATTCATTAAAAATGAACTTTATCGGAAAAAATAACAAAAAGTTACACAAAGTACATTTTAATTTTCTGATTCAAAAGAAGGATTTTATTTTTTCAAATATAACATTTAAAATTGACAAAAAGTAGTTTTAAAAAGGGTTCACCCTTAAAAGGAGGTTAATCAACCTTTTAAAGAATATTATAATTGTTTTTCTTAAATTTGGATTCGTTTGAATTTTAGGCCTCTATAATTTATTGGGTAATTGTTAAAATATTTAACAAACATTTATAATAATTTTTTAGTTAGTTCTATTCATTCCCACCATTACAATGTCTAGGCGTCAAATACCATTTAAAATAATATTATTATATTATTAGTGTGCAATGTAAGATTTCAAAGAAACTCGTTTCTGCATATTGGGTATGCGATCGAACATAGCATTCCCTTTAAAGTAATATTAACATTTTATTCACAAATATTAATAAATATGAAAATTTCATATTCGTTATTTACCTAGGATGTTACATCCTTCCCCCATTTTAGGAATTGCATCCTCGCAATTTTAAAATCGGGCTCGGAAACATTATTGAAAGCCCCGCATCAGGAAAGGATTCAATTAAACTGTCAATTTAAAAGAAATGAAGATAAGTACAAAGTCACCCGAGTTAACCCATACTAGGATTTCATCTAAGAAAACATGGATATGGAAGAGAAAAAAAAGGGTTAATTTCTGATGGAGAGTGATAGAAAACATGTTTAGGAGAAAGTTAACCACCATAAAACCACAAACTTGTGATGGGTTAAACGGTATTTGATTCCCCCATAAGAAAAGTTAACAGACAAAGTTTTTTTAAAGTTACTTTTCATTGAGGAATTTATTTATGAGCTTAACTAAATCATAAGGAAGCATACTTACTTGTCATGTAGACTTTAATATCTTACTATATTTCTTACACACACTCATATTTTCTCCAAAAGTTGTGTATTTGGGATGACTTGTTCACATTAAGAGATTTATAATCAAATTCTTGAGAATCACCTAATCCACAAAATATGAACTATATATTTTCCATGTCTTTAGACCTTATCCAAAAGAAAAAATAGTTAGTACAAGATCAGATAATCCCCAAAAGGATAATCCTTTATAAAAATAAATACAACTCTTAATCTCCAAAATGAAAAAAAACCACAGGTTCAAGAAAGACCATTAAATAAACAGCTATCCATAAAATTTTTCAAAGTAATCCAAACTCAGATTGAAACCCAAATCTCTAAAGGATTTAACCATATAGTCTTCCATGGTAAATCTTAACATTTATCTCCAAATAACATAAGTTACTCTTAAATTCTCATACTAAAAAGTAATTAACCTAATCACATATCCTCCATGATAGGTTAATCATTACCCAAAATCAACTTATTCCTAATTCATAAGATCATCTAACTAAAAATAATTAGTTATACTAACCAGGGACTTCACGTGGTCCAGTGGTAGGTGATAAATACCGGTCGCACTTTAGTTGTGGGTTCGATTCCCACAGCTCCGTCCAATGCGACAGGTTGTCACACAGTTTGCGTGTTGTCCCTTTTCAAAAACTACATAATTTTATAAGATTCCAAAATAGATAAAAATTCATTAAAAATTACCATAACTTATTTTAACCATAAAGGTTATCTAATAACATTTGTTTTATATCCCAAAATGTATTAATCGGTTATTAACTAAAATTTAAGGATCATATAAACCAAAATCGTTCTTTATAACTATATACACAAAAGAAAAGATAATTATTCCATGAATAAAATTTTCATATATCAAACAACAGGGTTACACATACTATAAAAAGTATTCTAATGTAATCCCATCATCAAAAGAGCATTAATACTTATAATAATTTCACCGTCCTAAAATCTTCCAATACTCTGGAATCCCTCATATGTTGACTTCTTACTCATTCAACATTCTTCATGATCCATTAACCATTCAATTCCATCTTATCTTGAAATACTTATTTCCTGCAAACAAAATCATGAGTCATATCCTAATATTTAAATAATATGAAAAACATTGTTTAAGAAATAATCCATACCTTTCATTGCTCACTGTCAGATTCTTCATCCTCAATAAGAATCGTATTAGGTATTGGTAAACAAATATTTTTATGATCTTGGTGATACCATTACCAAAACTTTTTCGTAGGACATTTTTTTGCATAATGATCATGCACACCACATTTAAAACATTCAAAAAATTCAATTGATCCTTCAGAAGGAAATTCTTTCCCTTTCCTAGAGTCAACTAGATGATTCCTTTTTCCATGGAAGGTTCTTGCTTTATGACCTTCATTTCCACATCTATAGCATCTTTCAATCCCTTGGAAACATTTTCGTGTGTGTTTCTTTCCACATCTTTGACACATAGGTTTTTGAACATTCATACCTTTATGATTATTACCTAAACTTCTGTAGGGATTTGTTTCTATCATATATGATTCCTTATAAAAGTCACTAAGGTTCAGGTGGTCAATAATGACTCGAGATAGTTGGTTGAGAATAACCACAATAGTTCTCATTGCAGCTCCCATATAATTTAGATGCTCGTTCAGAAAACTGTCATAGTTTTCTTCACATCCACTTTTACTTTGGTGCCTTCTAGATCCATCCATTTACTAAAACCAAAAATGTCAGTGTGAGTATATCATCAAAATAATCCTATAATATCTTATGAGGAGGGTAAATACTAAGATATACTTATTCATGTAATCTTATAATCATTCACTTTATAAAAATAACTATAACTCTTTCTAAAATCCTAACCAATATGGTAATGTCACTTGTGATTAAATAATACCTCAACCTCTAAAGTTATCTAAACAAACCTTTTATACCAACTATAAGGTCCCGACCTTAAAACATTACATAATGTTCAATTAAATGAATTATTCACATTTAGGATCTTTTCAGGTTTAGAGTTTTAGAGAATTAAGACAAAACGATTACATCTCAATGATTACAAAGTAGACACATCTACTCAGTTTCAATTTTTTAACAAAATAAAAACTCTTGAACATAAGATTCATGTCTAGTTCCATGAATTAGATAGCATGAAATTTACTTGATCCCATACTTCACCCTATTCCACTTTATGTACTATGAAAAACATTTCAAAAACATTAGATGAGCATAAAAAGATCAGTAAGGGATATAAAAACAGAAAAAGAAAACATTACTCCATGTATACATAATAATAAATGAAATCATACTTTACTAATACTACATAATAACTTTAACATACCTCATGAAATCATATTATTTATGAATAACTCATATAAATCATAATACATAAAGGTAACTTGAGGCATTCCTAACATTCTTATGTAGGGAGTAACCCTCATGGTTACATTTGGAATACCCATCACAGTTTATTCCCTAAATATCTTCGGAGAAACCTTAGGGTTTAACTCCTTCACATTAACTAATGAATTGGAGATCTATCTTGGCTCACCCACCCTTAGTTTATCACGGAACCACTTGAATTCATAAACAATTCCCCAGAACCATAACATAATCGTATCACATAAAACATGCATAAAGGAAACATAACATTTCCAAATTTCAATCACAAGATGTAAATTCAACACATTGATATAATCAAAACATTATCAAAACAATTTTCAATACCAAAATAAAGGGAATGTAAAACATGGTATTTATTTTTCTTTTAAAAAATGTTATGGCTTGTAAAAGAAGCAGAAAATCAAATAATGGTCACGGCGGCAGAGAAGTCATTGTCGCCGTATTCGTAAGACAAAAAACATTCCTTTTGTCATTTAGTACAGCGATTCATGTAAAAATATTCATTTTGAGTGAAATTAAAATTCAATAGGGTTTATCATACAAATAATAAGATAAGGTTGTATACATATTGATATATGCTTCAACGAAAGGAGATTGAGATGAAGTCCCGTACAAAGACGGTATCCTTAGATTAAGGATAAATCAATTACATAATTATGTGTGACAAATATAAATACACATAGTATAAGTGGATATTAAGTTTAAAACAACCAAATTTCATCCACACTTATTCATTCTACAAAATAATCAATAAGTCGAGGTTTAACACAAAGAATTGAAATTTGGGTAAGAAGTTCCCTTACAGAAACTCAATAGCCAGACAACGTCACATTAAAATTCATAAAATGAGTTGATGAAAGATAAAAAGGGTATCTCAAAACTTCAACATAAAATTTATAGAAATAAGGATATATAAAAACATATCCCAACATAAGAAGATGTAAATTAAAAGATATAAAAAAGAAGTCTTTTAAAAATAGGATGGTGAAAGGTTCCCTTACCGATTTGGGTAACTTTCGAAACGTACACCCCATGAAAGAAGGACTATAAAATGTTGATGTAAATACCCATGATGAAAATTATATTACACAAAGAGTAGAATAATTGGTATTATATACACCACACAAATGGATATAGTGTCAAATGTAGCATGAATCTCACAGGAATAAATGTGAGACGAAAAACCCCTTAGCTCGTTGAAATAAATCGAGTCATATGACCAAAAGATAATATAAACCAAATGAATCACAAAATACCATGAATATAAAAAGAATCATTATAATATATATCAAATTGAAGTAGACAATACACCACATGAAATAAATAATTGGTGAACAGTGGAAATCTCACGGAATTAAAAGTGAGACAAGAAATCCCCTTACCTCAAGTCCGACTTTTCTTGTTCGTTTCTTTAAATTCCTGAGTAATAAACCTTGGTAAATTTATAATTTCTTAAGGAATTCCTTTAAAGTTTATTATTCAATTCATATCACATATTATCATGTTATAATAATTAGTTAATTATGTGAGTTCATAACATATGTTTTGTCGATGTTCGGTACATGAGTCAACAATGAACTTGTTTGAAGAGAATTGTCCATTTAGTTATAAGTACATCATCTCAAGAATTTCCTTCATGATTTAAATATCATATATATCCAGTATATATGTATTTAATAATATTCCATAACATTTAGAGATAAGAAATTAAATTTACCGTTCATGGAGACGGTAGGCCGTATGTACGCATGAAAGCTACTTTCATTTTTTTGTCATATTAATAAACAATAAAACTAATTTAAACATAGATATATTATAATTCCAATATAATATATATGTTATATAGGTAACATATGTTCATTAATTTCATTATTTATAAATTCCATGTTTGGCATGAATGAGTCACATCACTTGAGGGGGTGGTAGTCCACACTTCCTTAGATGAAATTATCGCAGTTCCACAACATGAAATGAATAATGATGAGATTTAAAAATAAAATTCAGAAGAATATACAGAAACTAAATACCATATATATCATATATAAATATTTTTAAATCATAATGGCCACCATTAAAGTGTTAAAATAAGATTGAACAATCATCATTTCGTGAGGCAGTAATTCTCCACCCATAGTAACAGTATGTTCCTTAACCATTAGACGGAGGTGTGTGTAATTTTAGGTAGAATAATTATCATAAAAACGACTTAGTATATTGAGGATAATGTTTTTATTATGGGATCAAATAAAAATAAGATAATGGTGAGTGAAGAAGGAAAATAAAAGAAAGAAACTCGATAAAAGACATTACCTCTATATCGGGTAACTCTTATTGATTTGAGCCAATGGTTTCCTTGGAAAGACTTCTGCCCAATGTGAGGCTTCTAGGAGTAAGAGAGGTATGTGGAGAGATAATATGAGCAGAGTATGGATGAGTCAAGAGATTTAGATTTTTAGGTAAGTGGGTAGAGGTGGGGGCCTTTTATAAGAGGGAGAAGGGTCACCTTTGGAAAGTCTTGAAATGTTACTTTATTATAAAATGGTTATCGGATTTTAAAGGTCCCAGAATGATATATTTTGAGGATAAGGTGAAAAGGGTTCGAAATACACCCATAAAATAGGTTTTATAGAAGAGTAATTCTTATATTTTACCTTATCTTTTCATTTTATTTAAATTGTTCATTAATGAGGTAATCACTGCATCATCATGGTTTCTGGAATAAATTTATTTATTTAATGTCTAAAAATTATAAAAAAATACCATGATGTAGGGAATTTTTATAGCTTTCAAATTACTATTTATATTATAAGATATCATTTATGTAATAAAAAATAAAATTGTTTTACTTAGTATATACAAACCATTGTTATATTTTTCTTCTTTTTTTAAATAATGTCATAAATGTCACTATCACACCCATGTGACTCCATGGGCCCTCATGTTTGGTAGAAATCTTCCCATGGTCGTCCATGACTCAAAAAAGATAATTTTGACACCTGTTGGGGTCGTTTTATATTATTATTATATTATTTTATGACCCTTAACTCCCCGATTACTAATTAATCACGATAATTAAAGATAATTATCATCGTTACTATTCATAATGTCCAAAAACAAGAGTCTTAATTATATAATTTGGACCTTCTAATTATGAATATGGAATCAATTTTAAGAAATTCCCATCACAGAAATTGCATTAATTATGTTAAAAATAATTCTCGTTGTCACAACCAAAGACAGGTTTTTAAGAAGTAAAATTTATCAAAAAATTGACTTGTTTTTACATCTAATTGAAAAGTGAAATTACTTCCAATTAAAAACATTGTATTAAGTGATGAAAAAATAATTCAATTACACTTTAAAACCAATTAAAAGGACAATCTAACTATATAATTAAATTAGATGAAAAAGTAGTTTTGAAGTAAAATGCAATATTTTTCTTTATTCATTAAAAATGAACATTATCAGAAAAAATAACAAAATTTTACACAAAGTAAATTTTGATGTCCCTATTATAAAGAAGGATTTTATTTTGTCAAATATAACATATAAAATTGAAAAAAGTAGTTTTAAAAAGTTTTCTCCATCAAAAGGTGGTTAATCGACCTTTTAAAGAATATTAGAATATTTTTTCTTAAAATTGGATTCATTTGAATTTTAAGCCTCTATCATTTATTGGGTAATTGTTAAAATATTTGACGAAAATATATAATCATTTTTTAGTTAGTTCTGTTCATTTCTGCCATTACAGTGACTAGGCATTAAGTACCATTTAAAATAATAATATTATATTATTATTGTGCAACGTAAGATATCAAAGAAACTTGTTGTTGCGTATTGGGTACACCATCAAACATAGAATTACCTTTAAAGAAATATTAACATTTTATTCACCGATATTAATAAATATTATAATGTCATATTCTTTATTTACCAGGGTTGTTACACGTTTTTCATTCCATTCGCATCCATTACCTAGCCACATCATGACATTTGAGCTCCAATTCAGTCTCGAAATATTATGTTTAAGACATAGTAATATAATGTGCACTACAATCCATTTCTTATATTTAATACAAATTTTATCTATAATGAGTAATTTTTGGTTGTCCTATTCATGAAAGTCCCACACCATCACCGAATTCAACTACGATATCCTAATCATGAGTCATTTCAGTATAAGTTTGGCATCAATATTGATGGTATCTACTATAATTGGATTAATAAGAAACACAAAATGTTTTCATATTACCCTAAATAATACCTCCAAATGCTATTAATCTGATTTTTAATCTCATTTTGGGCCATACAGTCTCATCATGGGCTACAATAGCATATTTCCCACCATTATTTCATTTTTTATAACCTTAAAAATAATTTTTTTGGTCATATCAATTTGGACATAAATTATATGACATTGGTCCCCTTCATATGTCCTTAAAATACATGGCATAGTGTTTCCTGTCATGGGACCATAACCTAAATAACGTGATCATTATCATTTGACTAATAAGTATAAGATACCAAGATTTACCATATAATGTTAAAAATTACCACCCCATCCATTTTACAAGAAATTTAACATAATGGAACACCTACTAATATCAATTTAAATAGTAAGACTAAATTTTGAGGATGAGTTTTGTTTCATACATTAATGTTTTATAAAAACAGGTTTTACCTCTACACTTATTCAAAAAATATAGAACTCCCTTTTTAAGGATGAGTGGCACAATATATCAAATTAATTTAATCTATACCCCTAAACTATATAGGTTTTTATTTCTTTAACTTGGACACATAGAAATTGTTGTTATGATTTAATCCCAACACCATTTAAAATTAACATCTTGCTCTCTATTCCTCTCTATATTCTTGGATAATATTAAACTTCAATGTAAATTTCTATATTCAAGAATAAAAATGAACTCAAACATATCCTTGACATCATCTGAGAAGAAATTAGACTATAGTGTGACCTCTACGAATTCCAAGATTGATTGAAACTCCCTTGCAACCTTTCATAAATTAAAAAAATACCAACATCCACTATAGTTTATTCGTATCTAGCTTGAAACCCTAGAATAATCATCTACATATTTAAATAGGTCTTTAAACATTTGTAACTCCCTTGTTAGAAGAACTTGAATGGGCATCATGTTAGAGTGACACAAGACTTCTAGATAAACTTTGTATATAATGCTGACTATTTTTAATGCCTCGACCCTAGAAGCCTAAATTCACTTAATTATTTTAATACATTGGAATGATTAAAATGAATTATATCCCAATGGACCAACCAATTTACCAATATTGGATAAAAGATTGAATATATGAAATTTACATTACCATTCAATACATGATAAATAATTTATATAATACCTTGATAGGACCATTATTCTCTTATCATATCCATGAATATCAACAATAATACGCATCATGGAATCTAGGGAATGTAAAACATAAGAAAGGGGTATGTTTAGATGCTTAGTACGGGTAACAAATATAGAAAAAACTATCATAAGTAAGCATTAAATTTTACGAAATGGAATAAAACTAAAACACAAGATTTTAATCATAATATTTAGAAAAATATAAAAAGAATAAATAATATAATTAAATTTAAAAATTGACATGGAATTTATACTAGTTGAATAATCACATATAATATCAAAACAACTCCCATAACGAGGGAATTCAAAATTCCTAACATCATAACCATACCATCAAAGCCACTTACCAACACCATAAATAAACGGGTAAAAAACCAAACTAGTTCTTCTTATAAGATCTACCGATGCATAAATGGGCTATAATAGGCCTCACCCATTAATAACTAATTATAATTCATTCCACTTATAAAATATAATCAATATCTTTATTTGTATTAAAACTAACATAAAAAATATTAGTAAATTATTCATAAACCATGAATGGTATATAAATAGCATTTTCAAATTCCCACTATTTATAAAACCTTCATTAAATATGATTGATTTTATCATAATAAATCCACCTCAATCAGACATAAGATACAATGAATGATATAGACGTATATGAAAATATTCCTAACAAAATCACTAGAAACATCATTAAAGAAGTGCCCCATTTTATTTGAAATTTTTATTTACAATTCAATAAAATATAAAAATAATATATTTTCATTAAAAATAATACTGCAATACTATAATGGAAGGTCAAATTTTTATGTGTAATTAGGGCTGAAAATTCTTCTCACACCGTATAAGTTAAAAACATTATTTTTGTGCTATGTCAAAAAAGTAAAACAAAGTACCTCATAAATAAAATAAAATAAAATATTCTTTTTTATAAAATAGAACATTGGTAAAACTAAATTCAAACAATTGTAAAAGAATAGTAATAATTTTTTTATTAGATTTTTAAGAAACATGGAAACAGTTGATGAATATGTCCCAGTAAATTCTTACATGAAATCAATCTAGGATAATAAATAGATTGTGTAATTAATCCATACCTTGTACTTTCCTTTTATTGAGGGTGATTAAACCTCCTATAAAATGTTTAAATACTGTTATTAAATTATAATTAAACCATATACATATTTATGATATCATATATGATCCTATTATATCATTTTGTTAATAATATATTTCTTATTACCACTGTTTCAGGTGTTAATGGATTCATTTTCTTATGCCTGATTTATTGTGTAATTTTTTTTCTAATGAATAGGATATATTATATGGAGTTAAAAAATTATATTAAGTTCATAAATTTTATATTTACCCATATTTTACATTTTTATCATAATTATTTAATGGTTAACATGGATAATGAATCTCATCGTGTCATTGAGACAGTAGGTCGTATATACGCACGAGCGACGGTTTCATTCCCTTAATTGTTAAACAGTATGGAATAATATGGAATTTTAATTTTTAAAAAACATGATCCTATAATAATAATTACTTATATTCATTATACTCATAATTATACCTATCCAAATAAATTATTTAAGAAAAAAATCGCACCACAACGTCGAGACGGTAAGCTTTTAATATGCACAAATGGGGATATTGTTTTTCATTGGATGAGTAAATAAGAGGAATATTGTTATCCCATGTTCTTAAAAACATATTATAATATATTATATTCTCTATTTATTTAATTATTATTTAATAAACTTAGTAAAAGGATTTAGATGAAGAAAATAACTTTGAAGGATTTGATAAAACAATTACCTCTTCCCCGGGTGTCTCCTTTGGATTTGGGAAAAAATGACTCCTTGGGTTGCATTTATGCCAAATGTATAGACACTATGATGAGGTGATAGAATTTGTATGGATAAATGGTTGGGGTTTGGATGATCCAAATGTATTTAGTGGTGTGAATAAAAGAGCGGAAGGGGTTCCCATTTATATGATAGGGGAGAGGCATTTTAAAAACCCCAAAAAAATAATTTATTTTTAATTTATAATTGTTTTGAAATAGCTCCAAAGTTTGATATTTAAAATATAAGATGATTACGGGTCTGAATAAAATCACATAAAAAAATTTACATGTTTTCATTTTATATTAAATGTTGTAATTTTTATTAATCATTAATAAATCTAATTAATTTTAATTACAATAGTAATATTCTAAATGTTAAAAGGATATAATAATTTATTTGTTTTATGTAAATTGTACATAAATGGAACCTTTATGATATTTTAGACCTTATAATTTTAAATATTTAGTTTTTAAATTTTTTTATGATTTTAAAATAATTTATGAAAATGTTATCCTTATAAAATATCACTACTGTCAATTTTGACACTATTTGATTCGATAACTTCAAATAAAATAAAAATAGAACAATAAATTTGAAACAAACACTTGAATATACTCATAAAATGTCAAATTAACCCATAAAATATTGTTTATAACCTTAATTTATTGAAATTATATTTCTTTTTATATTTTGAATATCATTTATTAGACATTTCTATTAATAAAATAATTTCTCCTTCACTCTTTTGTCATCGTTAATGGTAATTGTTTTGGATAGAAAAAAATTATAAATAAATTACTATGATATAGATAATTAGTTTATATTTCTAGAGACTATTAATGATCAAATTTATCACATGATAACCGCTATATTAAAATTATTATACATATAAAAAAATGTGAGTAACATTTTTTCACATTCATTTATTTTAATAATATCCATGTCATATTCTTGGACATGTATCCATTAAATTATTCTATTTAAAAACATGTATAATAATTTTATAACTTAGTCATCCAATATGATTTTTACAAGTGTTATTTTAATTTTATAGTATTATTCTTTACTATTTAATTACCTGAATTACCCTGAACCGTAGTAAAAAAAAGATTTCTATAGTTACTTTTCATAATGTCAAAAAACTGAAAGATACCTATTTAAATAATTTGTAACCTCTTATTCGATGTATTTAATACATTTTTTTAAATTCAAAACACATATATTTATTTAATTAAATTAAAATTAATCACGTTGATGGAATGAGAAAATGGTTTTTTAAGTGAAACCCATTAGAAGATTGACATGTGTTTATATCAAATTTTGATGTGAAGATAATTCCAATGACCTAAATTATATTAAATGAAAAAAATATAATATAATTATACTTTAAAACCAATAAAAATTATAATTTAACACTATATATTATTTTGATGAAAAAATTAGTTTTCAATTAAAATTTAGTATTTTCACTATTCATAATAACATGAATCTTATGAGAAAAATACAAAAAATTGATCCAAAATAAATTTTGATACTACACTTTAAAATAATAAGTTTACCCTATCAAAATATAATTATAAAAGTGTCAAATATTGGATGTAAAATGGGTTCACCATTAAAAGGTGGTAAAATTGATTTTTATAAAAAAAAGTATATACTTTTAATGCATAAACATGGATTAATTCTTATCATATTACTATAAAATAATTTGGATGGATGTAAATATTTTCTAATTTTATAATATATATATTATTTAATTTGGTTAATGTTATTAATTAATTTCTCTGTAATGGATAGGTTATAATGGTCGTGTTAAAATAATAGAATTTAATAATATATCACTATTCATTAAAACTTGGTGTTGTGTGAAACAAAAGCTATCAAAGAGATTAAATTTCAAAATAGACATAATTTAAATTTATTGGGTGTTATATTCTCCCCTTTTCCATAAATTATTCCCTCATAATTTTCAAATTTCTATTCCTTAACTAAGGTTTGACTATTAAAAATTATTTAATTGAAATCCCACATCAGAAC